>OX451739.1:886099887-886699887 GCA_948472305.1 Vicia faba | reverse complement strand
AAGTATAGCAGACTTCCTATCATGCTTCTGTACAAGCTTTGGTCCACCTTAACCCCACTTGAATCTTTGGATAGCTTTAAATGAGTAGGTGCAGGAGTCCTTTTGTGACTGGCATTCTCCATCCCAAACTTCTTGACAATGTTCTTTGCATACTTGCTTTGAGACAGAAAAATTAAGTCTTCCATCTGTGTGACTTGTAGTCCAAGAAAGTAGGTCAATTCTCCCATGAGGCTCATTTCAAATTCAGCTTGCATCTGGTCAGCAAAATGTTTAACCATTTTATCTGACATTCCCCCAAACACTATGTCATCAACATAGATTTGTGCTACCATTATCTTTCCTCCATTTTTGACAAAAAGAGTTTTATCCAAGCCTCATTTCCTGTATCCTTTGTCAGAGAGGAATTTTGTCAACCTGTCATACCATGCTCTAGGAGCTTGTTTCAGGCTATATAAAGCTTTCCTCAATTTGTAGACATGATCAGGGCAATTTGGATCCACAAATCCTTTAGGATGTTCCACACAAACTTCCTCATTTAAGTACCCATTAAGGAAGGCACTCTTTACATCCATCTGAAATAACTTGAACTTAAGGAGACAAGCAATTCCCAATAGGAGTCTTATTGATTCCAGTCTAGCTACAGGAGCAAAAGTCTCATCAAAATCAACCCCTTCAACTTGAGTGTATCCTTGAGCAACAAGTCTTGCCTTATTCATGGTGACAACTCCTTCAGCATCTGATTTGTTCTTGTAGATCCATTTTGTGCCAATGATGTTTGTTCCTCCTGGTCTAGGAACTAACTCCCATACTTCATGTTGCTTGAATTGGTTCAATTCATCTTGCATTGCTCCAATCAAGTATTCATCAGTTAAAGCCTCCTTAACATTTCTTGGTTCAATTTTAGATACAAAGCAAGAGTTTGTGATGATTTCTCTAGATCTTGTAATGACTCCACTGTTAGGATCTCCTATGATGAGTTCCTTAGGATGATCTTTCTAAATTCTGATGGAAGGATCTTTGTTAGATTCCTTTGATTCAGTTTCTGATGAAGTAGTTTTAGGAATATCATCCTTTTGAGTTGAGGTCTCAAAGAATGTCTCAACATCGTATGGGACATTTGTTTCCTCATGGTAATCATCAACTATGACATTTATAGATTCCATCATAACTTTGGTCCTGGAATTGAATACCCTATAAGCTCTGCTATTGGTAGAGTATCCTAAGAATATTCCTTCATCGCTTTTAGGGTCCATCTTTCTCCTTTGTTCACGATCTGTCAGAATATAGCATTTGCTTCCAAATACATGGAAGTACTTCACTGTAGGCTTTCTTCCTTTCCAAAGTTCATAAATGGTGGATGATGTTCCCTTTCTCCAGGTGACCCTGTTATGGACATAACAGGTTGTATTCATAGCTTCAGCCCAAAAATGAATAGGAAGTCTTTTGGCATGTATCATTGCTCTGGGAGATTCCTGTATAGTCCTGTTTTTCCTTTCCACAACTCCATTTTGTTGAGGAGTTATGGGTGAAGAGAATTCATGATTAATTCCTTCTGAGGAGCAGAACTCATCAAACTTACTGTTTTCAAATTCCTTGCCATGATCACTTCTGATTCAGACAATGCATCCTTCTTTTTCTCTTTGAATTCTTTTGCACAGTTCCTTAAATACTTCAAATGCATCAGACTTTTCCCTAATAAAGTTAATCCAGGTGAATCTGAAAAAATCATCCACAACAACATAGGCATATCTTTTTCCACCAAGACTTTCCACCTGCATTGGTCCCATCAGATCCATATGTAGAAGTTCTAGCACCTTAGAGGTGGTCAAATGTCTTGACTTTGGATGTGACATTCTAGTCTGCTTTCCAACCTGACATTCACCACAGACTCTCCCTTCATCAATTTGCAGCCTTGGAACCCCTCTGACTGCCTCCATGGATATAATCCTTTTCATTCCTCTTAGATGTAAATGACCAAGTTTTGGATGCCACAATTTCACTTCTTTTTCTTCTTTGGCAATAGAGCACACAGAAGAATAATTAGTGTTCTCAGACTCCCATAAGTAGCAGTTGTCTTTAGATCTGACTCCTCTCATTACAACTTCTTGTTTTTCATTAGTTACAAGACATTCAGACTTGGTGAAGTTGACCTTGAATCCTAGATCACATAATTGACTGATACTTATGAGATTAGCAGTCAAACCTTTTACCAGCAATAATTCATTTAGGTTTAGAACTCCAGGGCAGTCCAAGTTTCCAACTCCTTTGATTTCTCCTCTAGCACCATCTCCAAAAGTCACATAACTAGTAGTGTGAGGTTTAACATTATTGAGAAGATTCTTGGTTCCAGTCATGTGTTTAGAACATCCACTGTCAAAGTACCAGTCTTCCTTTGCAGAGACTCTAAGGGAGGTGTGAGCTATCAGGGCATCAGCCTTTTTCTTCCACTGTTGAGTATATGGTGCCTTGTTAGACTTAGGTTTGAGACCTGGGGTCTGATTAGGATATCCATATAATCTGAAGCAGAATGTATTTATGTGACCAAACCTCCCACAATGATGACATCTCCATCTTTGATACTTTTTCTTCATATTTCTCTGTTCTCGATGTTGAGTGTTGTGTTGTGACATCTGCTTTGACATTTGTTTATCAGGCCTGATTTTCTTCTTGGCTACAATAGATTTCTTCGCTGCCACAAATCCTAGACCAGACTTGTTTCCCACATTTTGTCCAACCTGAAGTATTTCTTATAATTTGTCAGTTCCATTTGTCAGCGTCCTGACAGATTTGGTCATTTGGTCAAGTTTTGAGTTTAGCATTTGAACTTCACTTTCTAGATGACTTATAGTATCAGTGCCTGCCTTCTTCTCAGCCTCCAACTTTACTATGAGTTTTTTTATCTCTCATTTTGCTGACAGACTTCAGCACTTCTGATACATAACTTCTTATAGGAGTCAGCCAGTTCTTCAAATGTTACTTCCCCATCACTAGAGTCACTATCAGAGTTACAAATATCAGTTAGTGCAGTAACTAGTTTGGCAGATTCTTCTTCAGAATTACTTTCTGAGTCACAATCAGACCAAGTAACAGACATTCCTTTCTTTTGTTTCTTAAGAAAGGTAGGACATTCATCTCGAATGTGCCCATATCCTTCACATCCATGGCATTGGATTCCTTTGCTTTGATTTCCCTTCTCTTCAGACTTTGGTCTTCTGCTGGAGTCATAAGATCTGTTAATGTCAGAGGGGATGTTCTTGACATTTGACCTTGACTTTGGGTCCATTCTCTTGATGAGTTTGTTGAACTGCCTTCCAAGCATGGCTATAGCTTCTGAAATATTTTCTTCTTCATCCTCCTTGTTTTCATTTTCAGTATTGGATACAAGTGCTATTCTCTTGTTTTTCTTGTCGACATTGTCTCTGATCCCCATCTCAAAGGTCTGAAGTGACCCAATGAGTTCCTCAACCTTCAAGTTGCAGATATCCTGAGCTTCCTCTATAGCAGTCACCTTCATTGCAAATCTTTTAGGCAAGGATCTGAGAATCTTTCTCACCGGTTTTTCTTCTGACATCTTTTCTCCCAATTCTCCTGAGGTGTTGGCAATTTCCAAGATGTTCATGTGAAACTCATGAATGGTCTCATCTTCCATCATCCTTAGGTTCTCAAATTTGGTAGTCAGCATCTGAAGCCTTGACATCTTTACTTTGGATGTGCCCTCATGGGTAGTTTTGAGAGTGTTCCAAACATCCTTGGCCAGTTCATATTGATGTACTAGTCTGAATATGTTTCTATCAATTCCATTGAACAAGGCATTTAATGCTTTGGAGTTACCCAGGGCTAACTCATCTTCTTCTTTGCTCCATTCTTCCTCAGGTTTCAGACTGGTTGTCCCATCTTTCCCAGTTATGGTGGGATGGTTCCATCCTTTGTCAGCTGCTCTCCAGGCCTTTTTGTCCAGTGGTTTTAAGAAGGCAATCATACGAGGTTTCCAGTAGTCATAATTTGATCCATCCAGAATGGGTGGTCTGTTCCCAAATCCTCCTTCTTTGTCCATAGTGCCAGAAAATAATATCCCTAGATCTCACCCAGTAAGACAGGCAGGGTGCCTGCTCTGATACCAATTGAAATTCTGGAAGCAGATACTCAATGTCACAGTGAATGTTATGACACCGTATCTGACACTCTTCAAGACAGTAAATTCAAAAACAGTAAAGAACACAGTCAATTGTTTACCCAGTTCAGTGTGTAACAACACCTACTCTGGGGGCTACCAAGCCAGGGAGGAAATTCACTATAAGAGATATTAATTCAGGAATAAACCAACCAGTTTATCTCCTTCACTTAAGACCTACCCAATGTAACTTCAATCTAAGTTCAACTTAAACCCGAGTTCCTACTCACTCCCCCTTAATCACAGCAGTGATACTAAACAATTGATTAATGAAATTATGAAGACACTCTTCAGAACACACACTTGATTTTGCTTCACAGCTTTAATCAAGTGACAATCACTCGTGCTTCAAAGCTTTGAGTGATACACAACCTTAACTTGACTTTGCTTCAAAGCTTTAATCAAGTAACACAAACACCAGTGCTTCAAAGCTTTGAGTGATACACAACCCTTACAAACAAATCCTACTCCAAATCACTTATCACAATGATAATTGATTGGCTCACGGTAGTTACAACTATACAGTCCCTTATTGATCTTCTGTCAAAAGTGTTCTTCACCAACAGTCTTCATGAGGAATATATATGCATCTATTCTTCAGTTAGGGCTTCCACTAAAATAGCTAGGGTTAATTAGGGTTAAACTCAAGACTTGGTCATAGGTCTTTAACAACCAGATTAGGGTTAAGCAAAGTTAACCTAATGTCCATGTTAGAATCTGATCTGGACTATATCAACCAGATTCCTGAAAAATCTCAGAAATAATAAATTTGCACAAATGTTAGATCAGTACAGGATGTCTTAACATTGGTTATGACAACAAGAATCCTGTTTACTGATTTTGGTAGAATGCAATAAATATGATCATTGCATAATGATCAGCTAAACACTCATATTAAGCAGCTCCTGTATGACATTCTTTTTCTGCAGAATGTACCTTGTATCCCAGAATATTATGACATCAGTCATGACATTCACACAACTGGTTTTACCAAAAAACATGCCAACAACCAAACACTTACAGTACAAAAATACTTACTCAAAGTCAATACAAAGATACCCCTTTGAAAGTGCAAAAACTATCTGTTTTCTTTACTCTTGTGTTTTTTTTGCAAAAACGTCCAATGATTTATTTTTGAACATATGCATTTTGAACATAATTACTGTTTGCAAATGAAAAAAATAAAAAGACAATCACTGATAGCTTTAAGAGATAAGGAAATCTGTCTAAATTCTCTGTAAAATCCCCTGTAGTGTGCAGTTTAATCCCCAGCAAAACAAAGCTTCCAATTATCACTCCCCGGTAGAAGTCGCCAAATTTCTCAGGATTCCCCAACAGGATTTCACAAGCACCACGGCGTTTCCCTTACAATAGAGTTTATTTCTATAAGCCGAAACTCATCAACACTTCAACTTTAAAAACATGAAAAATTACACTCTACATTCCCAACGGCAGTCAGGGATTTATTTTCCCTAGTCCAACAGCACTACAGCAGATTGGCTCATATACGCATAAGTCGCTTCCATATATCATAAACATCGATGACACTAATGCATACATCACAATCTCATTGTACCATACATTTCATACATCATGACATTGCATATAACTAATGTTTCACCCTTTGCAGGATAAGGTTAATCAATGACTATCATCAACAAATCAGAGATTAATACTTGAAACTGGCCGGGGACAGTTGGCTACACGACCAACTGAATTTTTGGATACAGTTCAGATACGCTCCTAACACGGATGCCACTCTGATACTCATTCAGATTCAGCTTTCAGATACAGTTCAGATACACTCCTAACACAGATGCCACTCTGATACTCATTCAGTTTCAGCTTTCAGATACAATTCAGATACACTCATAACACGGATGCCACTCTGATACTCATTCAGATTCAGCTTTCAGATACAGTTTAGTACGCTCATAACACAGATGCCACTCTGATACTCATTCAGATTCAGATTTCAGATACAATTCACATATGCTCCTAACACGGATGCCACTCTGATACTCATTCAGATTTAGCTTTCAGATACAGTTCATATACGCTCCTAACACAAATGCCACTCTGATACTCATTCAGATTGAGGTTTTAGATACAGTTTAGATTTGCTCCTAACATGGATGCCACTCGGATACTAATTCAGATTCAGCTTTCAGATACAGTTCAGATACGCTCCAGACACGGATGCCATTCTGATACTCATTCAGATTCAGTCTTCAAATATAGTTCAGATATGCTCCAGATACAGATGCCATCCTGATACTCATTCAGATTTAGCTTTCGGATACAGTACAAATTCTCTCCAGATACGGATGCCATTATGGTACTCATTCAGATTCAGCTTTCAGATACAGTTCAGATACGCTCCAGATACGGATGCCATCCTGATACTCATTTGAATCCAGGCTTTCCTTTCGAAGTAGACCTACTACCCAGGTTCCTTCTCCCCTTATCTCCAGTCAACAGTTTACAACCCTATAAGACCTGGACCCGACCAGATATGTTCGATTTCATATTTCCTCAATTGAAGTCAAGCTTGGACTTAGTCTGTTTTCTATCGCCAACCACCTTTGACTGGTATCTTTAAGCCTATTTCCAATAAATTTTCGTTATCTCTCCAAATAGCATCTTTTATGCCCATTCCCTACGCAATCAACCACCACATCATCGAGTGCAAATTTCTGGGCACTCTAGTGTTCAATCATCTTCCACTTTCAAGCTACGAACGACAAACTTACCGATCTCACTTTTAAAGTTTAAGAATATTAAACAGGGGCAGTTGTTGTACCCCAAACTTTACCCTTCCCATTTTTATTCAAGATATTATCCTAGGTCTTCTCGAATACTCAATTTGGCTCAGAAGTTGGCCAAACAGATTTTCTTCCTAGGCAATATGCCAATAATTAGGGTTTGGAGTTTCTCAAAGAAAATAGATTCTTCAAGGTTCCAAATGGTCTTCATAGATCTCCATGTCTCCTCAAGAATGTTCATTTCGAGGTTCAAACCTCGCATTAAAAGTTTGCTCAGTATATGGTTCAGACGACTGAAAATGACTCCACTAACCTAAAAGCTGACCTTTTGCGAGACCAAGTTCAAGCAACTGTAACTTCTTCATTATTCTATATTTTTGAGTGGTTCTTCTTGCGTATGACTCTCCCCGATGGTATCTCCAATTTCTCTTCACAAATCAAGAGCTGATTAAGTGTAGAAAATCACCAAAATTTGAATACGTTAAAAGTCACTTCATGGATTTTGACCTAATCTTAAATTATTGTCGCCTGATTTCTAAGAATTGTGATTTCCTCAAATTATAAGATCTTGGGACGATTATTTCTACATATGTTCATAAATGATGTCGCTCACGAGTTTATGTTCAAAGATAGAAAAGAAATTGTGTTTGGAAGACTTTGAAAGTTATCGAATCATCGCAAGTCATTTTGTTTGATTTCAAATGTTCTTAACCACAATTTTGGTTTAGACGAGAGTTGAAGATTAAGATTGTCATTTAGATGACCTTGGCTTTGTGTTTTAGTTAACCAAGTTGGAATTAAACTCTTAAACATTTATTTTGTTTATAAATTTGATTGGAGTACAAGGCGCATTGGTTTATTTGGTCACTTTGTGATTTCTTGAAGTTCAAGCTACCAAACCAAGATGTTTTATTCAAAGCATTCAATTGAGAATTGCAAAGATTAAATTAAAAAAACTCAAAGTTTTGTATAACAAATTTTATCATTTACAAATTTTCTCAAGGTTTTGTGTTTATTACATTGCAATTGAAAATAAATTACAAATTTCTTGTTTTGTTTACAAAGGATTACAAATCAATTGTTTACAAAGGAGGAAATTTTGTTATTTTTTCTTTCTTTCTTCTTTGATTCATCTTCAAGTAATCAATACAATCCTCGTTCGCTATCCATGCCTCATGTTCATGAAACAAAGAAGAGAAAATTAGCAATTCAAACAAGGTGATATGTAAGGAAAAGAAAAAAAAGGAATTTCATCACTAGGGTTTGTATATAGGAATCAGATTTTAAGCTTGTTTTGTTTTATCATAATATATCTTCTCCCATCCTTGCAAATCACAAGGTTGGACCTTGGTTCACAAGAAGGAAAAATGAGCAATCAAAGCTAGCATAGCAGCAAGAACAGGCTGCAAAACCAGCAAATGAGCAAGCAAAGAAAGCATAGCAGTAAGAACAAGTTACATAACCAACAAATGAGCAAGCATAGCAGCAAGAACAGGATTCATAACCAGAAAATGAACAAGCAAAGCAAGCATAAGCAGCAGGAGAAGGCTTCCAAACAGCAGGCTGCTATACAAGCAGCAAGCAACAACAAATTTTGAAAACAAACAAATATAGCAACGAGCCCAAGGCTGCAAAAGAGAAATACATCAATAAGGAAAGCTACCAAGTCCTAGGCTGCCAAGCAGCAACAATACAT
Source organism: Vicia faba (assembly GCA_948472305.1). Classification (NCBI taxonomy): domain Eukaryota; kingdom Viridiplantae; phylum Streptophyta; class Magnoliopsida; order Fabales; family Fabaceae; genus Vicia; species Vicia faba. Next base: position 886,691,255 of record OX451739.1, on the reverse strand, counting down.
CAATAGGAAATCTTCCAAGTCCAAGGTCAATATGCAAGCAGCATAAACAAAATAGCAACACTGCAAAATAGCAGGCCTACAACACCAAAAGAACAAGGCAGCAGCAAGCTGCTATGCAAGCGGACAAAAAACAACAAAACATTATTCATAAAAATAGCAAGCTAGTTAGCTCACATAGCCTTATATCATCATTTTCTAAAATATACAAACCCTTCAGAGATTATTGAGTAAAAAGAAAGTTTGCTTTGTATCATAGGAAGATGAAGAGGGAAAGAAAAAGTCAGAAAGATATCACCTGCACTGCTGCCCCAAATCTGCCAAAACTTGTTGCATAAACAACTAAACAATACAATCCAAAACCTGCAAAATGCCAAGGTTAGCCCTGTCTAAACTCAGCCCAAGTATTGCACAAAAGAGGCAACTTAAAACCTGCATCTCAATAGACCAAAGTCAGCATTCTAAAAACTATTCAAACCTCGGATATTTCCCCCCATTTTTCCATTTTTGTTTTGAGGGAACCAAGAAACTGTTCCATAAAACCAGGGGAGAGGAGAAAAATCAAGAAGCTACAAATCAAAGCATAAAAAAAACATAAGTCAGGATATAAAAACCAAGATAACATAACCAAAACGATAACTTTCACTTCATCCAGAATTTGTTACAACTCTCAACAACTATCCACAAACCTATAGCAACCTCACTGTGATACTACCTTTGCTCAAATCAACCTTAAAACCTTCATACTTTCACACTATCATTCTGCAACATCACTCCAAAAAACCGGCAAACTGATTTCAATAATCACCTTACAACCTCAATCTCATACAACACAACCAGCAAGCTAGCTGTTAGAAAACATAAACAAAAACAGAACCAGTAAGAAAACCTTTACATCAACTTAACAAAACCCTCAGTCATCCTCTCAAACCCTTAGCATGTGCTAGACTTAAGTCCATAACCAATCTCTACTCAAACATTAAACCTATACCAGAACATCCCTCAAATACGCATCAACCTTCATTAACAAAGCCTACTCACTCAAAATTCCATAAGTACTTGTTCAACCTTCTTCACCGTAATAACCACAACTCAAGAACGTAGAACCATAATAAAGATATGAGGCTAGAAGCATCAAAGGATCACGAAGCATACCTGACACTGTGTGATCATAACGCATCCCTTCCGCTATTGTTGCAAGGTAGACATCATGATATCTGTTTCTATGTTTTTGTTAGAATTCCTTTAACATAACATTGAGGTCTAGAAGTTGATTCGATGATCCTTGGCGCAATTTCATGTTCTAACAAAGTTAGGGTTCATAAACCCTAATTCTTTGACCCCTTGAATTTAGGCGAAATTAGAGGATTTTGAGATTAGAATAGAGATGGGAAGATGAGACAAAGTTGAGATTGGGAGACTTAGGGGGCTTGCGGCGCTGTGAGAAAGAAGAGATGAAAATATTCGCGAGAGAGAGAAGAGGGACATATGAGGTTTAGGGTTTCTACAACCCCCTCTCCTTGTGATCAGATAAATGAACCCGGGTCTGGCCCGACCCGGTCCAACCCCAACTTTTTTTAAAAACCCAGTATCTATCCTTTTCTTTACAATCTGTTTTGTTCTTTGGGCTTTGCTGTTTCAAAACTTTCTAAGCCCAATCTGATTTCTGTTTCACACCCCAACATACTGTTTTACACCCTTGTTTTAATTATGTTCTTAATTTTTATCCATTTTATTTTTCATCAACTTAGTTAGTAAAATTAATTAAATAACTATGTTTAGTTAACTAGAAATTTTTTAGTTTAATTCCATAATTAATTTAATAACTCTATTAGTTTAGATTTAGTTTAAATTCTAAAAAAATACAATTAAATAAAAAATATAACTTCAAAATTAGTTAATTTTCGTAATGAATTTAGTTTAGGACGTTGTAGTTAATTTTACTTATTATTTTGTGCTTTAGCTCTAATTTTTTCATTTAGTTTCTAAATAACCAAAACCCTAAAAATACAAAAAAAATACATGCATTTGATTTAATTCTTTAGCTAATTAATAGAATAGATTTTTCTTTTTTTCTTTTAAAACTCTTTTTTCCAAAACAAAAATACCAAGGGTTTCTATACTTTGTCAATTAATTTTATTTCATAGACTGTTATAATTTTAATTATTTTTTCGATTCGATTTGGTTGTATTGATTGCCTATTAGGACTTTTAGTCGCATTATTCGATCCCCATTTGTAAAATTGTACCCCCATTCCCGAAAACTTTGTAATAGCGTAGAATTTCAATTTCCGCAATTTATTGTTTCCCTTATACTATATAGTAATTAGGCGTGCGCGGCAAGTGTGATACGGTGGCAGAACCGACGGTTTTTACTGGTTTGCATTTTGTGTTTTTTGTTCGCAAAATGTCGCGGTAAGCAAGAGTCGCCACCGACTTTTATTTCATCCAATCATGGAAAAGGAAAAAGAAAAAAAAAACCCTTTTTCGAGATTTCTGAGTACGGGGGGTAGATTATAGAAAGGGAAGTGTTAGCACCCTTTCTATCCATGGTTTTCCATGGGCTCTTAGGTACTTTCTCATTTTTCAAATTGCTTGTGTGTGCTTGTTTTGAAAAGTTCTACTTCGTGATAACCCTTGTATCAGTCCTCAAGGGTGTGACGAAGTTTGTTTTGAAAATTTGTTTGAAAAGGTGTTTGTGTAAAAAGTTTTCATTGAGCAAGTACATAAGATTCTACCTACTCGAAAAAAGGATTGTTCGTTCTATTTCCTTTAGACAGTACTATCCTACTATTTAAGGAATAGGTATCCCCGTTGTTGGAGTTTGTAAGGGACATTCGAAAGGGACAATTACAATCACTAAAGCAATAGTTAGAAAACTTTAGTAGTAACCCTAGAGTCTTAAGATCATTCTGAGGCAACATTTCCGAGGCAACATTTTGATCTTTTAGACGGGAGGGCGACCACTAAAATCTCCTATGCTTAATGATTGTTTACCGAAGGAAACCGAAGTGAAGTAAACCCTAGGAGTGAACATGTGCATGTGAACTTTTTCAATTATTTAGTCTAGGCACTCTAGTGTTCAATCATCTTCCACCTTCAGATCACGAAAGGAAGGCTAACCAATCTACATCCTCAGGTTTAAGAAGATTGAACAGGGGAAGTTGTTGTACTCCAAAATTTTCCCTCTCATTTTACTCAACACATGTCCATTAAGATCCTTAATTTGCTCAAGGTTGCCCAAGAGTTGACCAGACAAACTCTCTCCTAAGGCAGTGTAACTCAAATTAGGGTTTCTATTTTCAACAAGATGGGTGAATCACAAAGGCCTCATATTCTCTCCATGGTCTTAGTATGTTATCAAGACCCTATATGTCAAGTTTCATGCCTTGCACAAGAAGTTTGCTCAGTCAACTGCTCAGATGCTTGAGAATCGACTACATTAGGTCAAAAGTCAACTGTGACCCACATACAGTCAAACTTCAATATTTTTGGTCAACATCCATATTTTGAAGTTACTTTAATCATTTTATCAAGGATTGATCATGATTCCTCAAGGAATGCTCCAAATTTATCAAAACCCAAAAGTTGCTAAATTAGGGTTTAACAGGAAAAGTCAACCCAACTTTGACCAAGCATAATTTCTACATACTTTATCAGAAATTTTCCATCCAAGGTTAATTTTGAAGAGGATGCCATTCCATACAATTCATATTTAGCCCTCAAGTTCAAAATATGCACTCATCAAAAGATATGAATTTCTACATTATAGGTCCTTTTGAAAAGTCAACAAAAACACCTTTTGAGTCAAAGCTTCATACATGAACATGGAAGATCCAATTGCAATGAAACCAAAAGTGTTGGTTAGGGGACATCCTAAGATTTCTAAAAAGTCCAAGAACACCCTCCTAGGGTTAAAATTGAGAGAATTGTGCATTGTCAAAGTTGGCAATTATTGGAAAATTGTCAAAAGTCAACATTGATCAAATTTGCATTTTTTCCAAAGGGGCCCATGTTTTCTTGTTTGAAACATGTTTCTAATAGGACCCACGACCCCTGAAATTTTCCAACTATTATTTTATTACTTTTATCATTTATTTTGATTTTTTATTCATTTAAATCAAAATAACTGATCAAGCCGGGTTTGGATCCAGTCGTCTTCGTTCAAACCTGCATCCTTCATAATCCTGAGAGAAGGAATCTGGAATTCTATGGGTAGGACTGCCTCCATGCCATATACCAGAGAGTATGGTGTTTCCCCTATCAATGTCCGTGTTGAGGTACGGTACCCATGAAGAGCGAATGATAACATCTCGTGCCAATCTTTGTATGTCACTGTCATCTTCTGTACAATCTTCTTGATGTTATTGTTAGCTGCTTCAACAGCGCCATTCATCTTTGGCCGGTAGGGGGAAGAATTATGATGCTGGATCTTGAACTGTTTACAAAGCTTGGTGATCATTATGTTATTGAGATTCGTACCATTATCAGTGATAATTCTCTCTGGTACACCATATCGACAGATCAGATTGTGTCGGATAAACCGCTCCACGACGTTCTTGGTTACTGTAGCAAAATAGGCTTCCTTAACCCACTTTGTGAAATAATCAATGGCTACTAAGATGAAACGGTGCCTGTTAGACGCAGTAGGTCTGATCTCGCCGATCATGTCGATGTCCCACATCACAAAGGCCCAAGGATCTGTCAAGACGTTCAGAGGAACTGGAGGTACATGCACCTTATCAGCATAGATTTTACATTTATGACAAGTTCGAGAGTGCTCATAACAATCGGCTTCCATGGTGGACCAGTAATATCCTGCTCGTAGGATCTTCATGGCCATGGTGTGTCCACTAGAATGGGTTCTGAAGGTGCCTTCATGTAAATCTATCATGATCTTCTCTGCTTCGCTCTTGTCTACACACCGTAGTAGTATGGAGTCATGGTTGCGTTTATAGAGGATCCCATTACCGAGGAAGAACTTTGCAGCGAACCTTCTCAAAAACTTCTTATCATTGACAGATGCCTCTTCGAGATACTCCTGAGCCTCGAGGTACCTTTTGACTTCGTGAAACCAGGGTTTGTCTGCCACTTCCTCGGTATTAATCTCGTAGCAGTGTGTTGGTTCATCCAACCTCTCAATGGTAATTTGAGGAGCCTCATTGTCCCACCTAACCTTGAACATAGAAGACATGGTAGCTAGCGCGTCCACTAACTGGTTCTCTTCTCGTGGGAAATGTTCAAAGGTTATCTCCTCAAAGTGTGGGAGCAATGTCAGTACATACTCTTTGTAAGGAATGAGATTCGGGTGCTTCGTATCCCACTCGCTTTTGATCTGACTTATCACTAGAGCAGAATCCCCGAATACACTTAAGAACTTAATCCTCAGGTCAATAGCAGCTCGAAGACCCATGATGCATGCTTCATACTCCTCCATGTTGTTGGTGCAGTTGAAACATAACCGGGCGGTGAATGAAGTATGACAGCCCTCGGGAGATATGATTACATCACCAATGTCGTTACCCGGCGCGTTCAAGGCTCCATCAAAATACATAGACCATCAGGATCCTTCCTCAGGTCCTTCATCTGGTCCAGGTTCTTCGTAGTCAGTCACCAACATAATATTCTCATCCGGGAACTCAAAATTCCTAGACTGGTAGTCATCCACGGCCCGATGAGCCAAATGATCAGCCAATACACTCCCCTTTATTGCTTTTTAGGTCGTATATTGTATGTCGTACTTGGTTAAGATCATTTTCCACCTTTCTATCCTTCTGGAGAGAGCGGGCTTCTCGAAAATATACTTGATCGGATCCATCTTTGATATCAACAAGGTAGTGTGAGTCAGCATATACTGTCTCAGCCGGCGAGCAGCCCATGCCAAAGCGCAACAAGTTTTCTCGAGCAATGAGTATCGGGTCTCACAGTCGGTAAACTTTTTGCTAAGGTAATAAATGGCGTTCTCTTTTCAGCCAGACTCGTCATGCTGCCCTAGCATGCATCCTATTGAATTGTCTAGTACTGTCAAGTATAATATCAAAGGTCTTCCTTCAACTGGAGGCATCAGAATTGGAGGTTCTTGAAGGTATTCTTTGATTCTTTCTAAAGCGGTCTGGCATTCATCATTCCACTTTACCACTTGATCTTTCTTCAGAAGCTTGAAGATTGGCTTACAAGTAGCAGTCAGATGTGAAATGAACCTGGCGATATAATTCAGGAGTCCCAAGAAACCTCTAACTTCCTTCTATGTACGGGGAGCCGACATTTCTTGTATGGCCTTTACCTTCGCAGGGTCTACCTGAATACCCTTATCATTGACGACAAAACCCAGAATCTTACCAGATCTTACCCCGAAGGTACACTTGTTCGGATTCAACCTCAGCTTGTATGTCTCCAATCTGTCAAATAATTTATGGAGATGATCAAGGTGCTCTTCCTCCGTCTGAGACCTGGAAATCATATCATCAACATAAACTTCGATCTCGTGGTGAATCATGTCGTGGAACAAAGCGACCATGGTGCGCTGATTGGTTTCCTCAGCATTCTTCAACCTAAAAGGCATCACCTTGTAGCAGAAGGTGGCCCACTGTGTAACGAAGCTTATCTTCTCCATGTCTTCAGGAGCCATCTTTATCTGGTTGTAGCCAGAGAAACCATTCATGAAGGAGAAGATTTTATGTTGCGCGATGTTGTCGACCAGAACATCGATGTGAGGAAGTGGAAAGTCATCCCTGGGGCTTGCCTTATTCAGATCTCTGTAATCTACATATATCCGTACCTTACCGTCCTTCTTAGGTACCGGAACTACGTTAGCAACCCACTATGGATAGGAAGTGACAGTTAAGAATCCTGCGTCGAACTATTTCATGACCTGTCCCTTGATCTTCTCTGACATTTCAGGGCGCATACGATGAACCTTCTATTTAACCGGAGGGCAGTCTTCTTTAGTCGGCAGGCGATGTACCATAATATCAGTGTCCAAACCAGGCATGTCTTCATAGGACCAGGCAAAGATTTCAACATAGTCGTGCATTATCTGTATCAACCTCTGTTTGACGCCAAGCTCCATATTTTCACCTATTTTAACCTCTTTTCTGTCTTCCTCTGTGTGATACGGTGGGAGAACTGACTTGAGGTTTTGCGTTTGTTTTCGCAAATGTTTCGGTTGAGCAAGAGTCGCCACCGACTTTTTATTTTATCCTAAGGAAAGGTTAAAAAGCACAGCAAAAACCTTTGAGATGTTTTCTTGGGTTCGGGGAGTAGATTATAGAAAGGGAAGGTGTTAGCACCCTTTCTATCAATGGTTATCCATGGGCTCTTAGTTACTTGCTTAGATCAACTTGCCTTAATTTTCAATTGTTTGAAATGGTGCTTTGTGTGTGTGGGTTTGAAAATGTTTTGAAAAGAAGCCAATGTGGTGGCAACCTTTGTAATGATCCATGTTGGGATGTATACAAAGGTGTATGTCTTTTGAAAAGGTTTTCATTGTTTTTAAAAGTTGTTTTGAAAGTGTATTGATGTGTGGTTTGAAAAATAGGTAAGTGTTTTGTTTTGCAAGTTGGCAAGTAATCAAGAGCTATCTACCCTAAATTTCTCAAAGATCTTTGCTATGTTTTAACCCTTTTAACAATTTTGTTCCACCATTGTATTTGGTGGACAATCTTATGTTAGGATGTGAAAGGGACGGGCGCGGGTCATCGTTTAGACCATAATTGCAATGGCGCCAAGTATCTTTGGGAAATTTTTCTTTGGAGGGACTTGATCATTTTTTAGGCAACTTTCGAAAGCGTCATCGAGGGACTATGATCATTTGAATTGTTTTGTTTTGCCCAAAGAGACCTAACATGCAATATGGCCCATTATTGAAGGCAACAAGTGGAATACCCTAGGGGTGCAAGTGTGATTGGTGTTGTCCATTTTCATGCTTGATTATCTTGAAGTTAGGTCAAACTATTTTGGTTAATTGATTTGCATACGACCCTAATTCTAGCATGGCATATTTAGAAAGCTTGTAAATGCGAAAAATAAAGTTCCTAAGTTATTAAAACACAATATATGGGATGGGGGGTACAAATGTTCAAATGGGGGGTATTTTGACAAGAATTAAAACCCTAGACTATTACATCAAATTGGAATTTTGCAAGGTATTTAATTACACAATATTTAAATAAAATAAAATAAATATGCAAGATGCAAAAAGGTTTTTTTTTTATATGTATGTAAAAGGTATTTATCATATACCAAATAAAATAAAATTAATTAATTTTTGGGATTCTTATGCATTTAGGGCAAGAACCCTAATTTTATAAATAAAAGTATTTATTGTATAATATATGTAATATTTATTTATCATGTACAAAAAATAAATGAAAAAAAAGAAAAATATATGACAAAAGTAATTTTTAAGTTAAATATTAGTAAAAATAAAATATATTATTTTATTATGTTTTTAACCTAAATGTATTAATAAATACCTAAATGTTTATAATATTTACTAAATACTAAATATATATATATAAATAATAATATTTAATATTTACAAAAAAATGTATTTTTATTATAAAATGTTTTCAAGAGATAACATAAAATAAAAATCAGAAATAAAATATGTGTGTGTTATTTTTTTGTATTGAAAAAATAAAAGTATACTTATTTATTTATTTACAAAAAAACCTAATAAAACCAAATAAATATCAAAATAAATGCAAAAAATATGGGAAAAATGTTTTTCATGTCTTTTATGATTTAAACAAAAATATGGAAACAAAATCAAAAAGAAAAAATGGAAAATAACAAGTATATCTCAAAATGGGCCAGGGGGGTTCAAAAGTAAAAACAAGGTGCAAATAGGAAGTCAACTCAGGCCCAGCCCAAGAAGACTTTGTCTTCAACCTCAGAACCTGTATGAACAACAACAACACACGTTTTCTATCTCTAGATTCCTTGATCTTTTGCCAAATCTTGCAACATGAAACCTGTAGAGCTTGAAGCCACGATTCTAGACATATAAAGAAATCAATCTAACTCTCAGAAATGAGAGAGAATTTCTTCTCCCCCAATTCCTGACCTAGTTTTTGTTCCATGTTCAGACCTCAAATTCTCATAGCACACATAACATAAATGAAAACTAATTATATGGGCATGTTCAGGGCCATGAATGCGACATAATTTCTTCACAAACCTAAACCTAACAATGCCTGGATAGACAGATAAGAGTTCATGAACTTACCTGTTCAGTTGGAATCGTATCTGGTGATGGAGGTGCTTTCAATGCAAGGTGATGATTGGTATAGCTTCCTTGATGTCCATGGATGCTACTCCAAGCTTTAGTTTGCTTTGAAACCAAGTGAATCGTGTTATGGCACTTCAACTGCAAAACAGAAAAATGAAAATGGTGATGTTGATTAGGAGTGTTACATTCTGCTTCTAATGCTTTGGACAGTTTGTATGGATGGTAGGGAAAGTGTTTGAAGTGGTTTTGGCCAAGATGCACGATGGAAATGAGCTATGGAAGTCCAACTGCAACTTATGCCCTGTTTTTGCAGTTTTATGGTGATTCTGTGTTTGAGGATGTTTGGAACATGGTTGGCTTGTGTTTCAGCTTAGGTTTGATGTTTAGAAAGTGTACAATAACTTTGCTTAAGGTTGTCTTGGCTGAGATTAGAGTTAGTGTATGTTATGCAAGTTTTCTTCACACTTAAGCAACAAAATGTCAAGTGGTCCTCTAGACTGATGCAAGCCCCCAATCTATGCTGCAACCTTTCCCCTTGATCAGTGTGTTTTGCTTCTGAACTTGTTCCCAAAGATATGGACTTGTACTTCTTGATTTGCAACTTTGACATAAAGTTCAACTTTTCTAAAATGGATATAATGCTTTTTCTACTTATGGCTTAGTTTTGCATACAATGCTTGAACACACAAAATAAGGTCTTGGCACAATGAGTTAGAATTAAATTTATGAGTGCAAAAGGGATATAGGACCTGTAATCAAGGAATGCAAGCTGAGTTCAAAATTGCCTAAGTGTATGAACTTGAAAATTGGCCATAACAAAAGTGAGTTTTTCCCAACTTGCCAAATTCGATTCTCCCTAACCATGAGGTTGTTTGATGAGTTCTTGGACATTTTGGAAAGCTTGGAATGTGTACTAAAATCCATCTTTGTAATGAAAATTGAAATTCCAAGTGGAAGTATGTGAAAAGTGGTCTTGAAGTTAGGTAAAAACTTTGCCTAAAATAGGTCAAATTTCTCTAAGTTAAGAATGGTTTGGTACCCTTGTTCCAAAAATTGTAACTTGAGCTACAAGCTTCTTTTGAGAAAACTTTGTGAATCAAAGTTGTAGATTTTGCAATGGACTACAACTTTCATGTTTTGACTTTTCCTTGAATCCAAATGCATCTTGATGAGAAAGTGGGACAAAGTTAGGAAAAAATTAGGGTTTTTTATAACTTAGAAAAATTCCAAGTTATGAAAAATCTTCATTTCAAACCCTAATTTGTGATTTTTGATTTCTTGATGAAAAAGTTTCATGATTTGGCATGTTTTGATGTAAAATGAATCTTGACACTTGATTTTGACCAAAAAGTCAAAGTTTGATTTTTTAGTATACAGTCAAAATTGATCAATTGACTGGAAGATTCAACTGTCAATCTTGTGCATTTGGGATCTTTTGAACTTGTTGAGTATGTCAAGACAATTCCATGGGGTCCTTGAGTCCATATGTGAGCTTGGTTTTCCATTGGCTAGGTCAAACAGTCAAAAATTGCCTTTGTGCAGTCAAAACCCTAAAAATGACCATTTTGCCCTTTTGGTGATCTGATTAAATTTCTTGTGGAATTGTGATCCAAACTTGATCAAATGGTCCATATGAGTTCATAATGTTGATGTGGGTCAATTTCCATGAGGTTTGACTGTCAATTGGCCACAGTTGACTTTTTCCCCAATACAGTTGATTTCTAGGTCAACTGTCCAATTGACTGGGCAAAGGTTGGAATCAAGGCTTGAAACTTGGTATGGATAAACTTGGGAGTCCAACATGAAGCATGAAAGTCATCTTAGGCATTTTAAGTCAAAATATCTTTGTGCAAACACAGACCCTAATTTGGGTCAACAGTGCTAGGAGAAGTCTTGCAGAGGAAACCCTAATAGGATCTTGAGCCCCAAGGGCCTTGTGATGAGAAAATGTTGAGAGAATGGGAGGGAAAATTTTGGGGTACAACAGTTGCCCCTGTTCAATCTTCTTGAACCTGAAGAGTTAGATTGGAAAGTTTGCCTTTCGTGACTCGAGGGTAAAAGGAGATTGGACACTAGACTGCCCGGAAATTTGCACTCACATGTTAGAGTATCAGCAGATAAGATGTCGGGAATGGGCTTATAGATGCCATTTGGAGAGATGATGGATAGGGAGATGGGCTTATAGAGGCCATCTGAAGGCGTGACAGAACCTTGTCGGGAATGGGCTTATAGATGCCATTTGGAAGTGTTGATCGCATAAGAGATTCCTTAGCGATAACTTGCGCACTTTGAGAAAGACAGATGTTTTCCTGGCTTGTTACAGGCGTTGATCTCCAATCTCTTCATGCAGATATGCCCTGGCTGGATACAGGTGTCAGATCTACAATCGGTTGCTCACAGATATGCCCTGGCTGGATACAGGTATCGAATCTGGAATTTGTCGTCTACAGATATGCCCTGGCTGGATACAGGAATCGAATCTTCAAACTCTTCAGATGTGCCCTGGCTGGATACAGGAATCGAATCTGGAAATAGTCGTCAACAGATATGCCCTGGCTGGATACAGGAATCGAATCTGGAAATAGTCGTCAACAGATATGCCCTGGCTAGATGCAGGAATCGAATCTTCAAACTCTTCAGATGTGCCCTGGCTGGATACAGGTATCGAATCTGGAATTTGTCGTCTACAGATATGCCCTGGCTGGATACAGGAATCAAATCTTCAAACTCTTCAGATGTGCCCTGGCTGGATACAGGAATCGAATCTGGAAATAGTCGTCAACAGATATGCCCTGGCTAGATACAGGAATCGAATCTGGAAATAGTCGTCAACAGATATGCCCTGGCTGGATGCAGGAATCGAATCTTCAAACTCTTCAGATGTGCCCTGGCTGGATACAGGTATCGAATCTGGAACTAGTCGTCAATAGATATGCCCTGGCTGGATGCAGGAATCGAATCTTCAAACTCTTCAGATGTTCCCTGGATGGATACAGGAATCGAATCTGGAAACTGATCACTCACAGATGTGCCCTGGCTAGATACAGGAATCGAATCTGGAATTGTGACAGTTGAAGGTAGTTGTCTTTTGGATTGTCTTTTTCCCTGAAAAGGCAAAACATCAGTTGTATGCAATGTCATGATGTATGAAATGCATGATGTCATGATGTTCCAAACGAGATAGTGTTGTATGCACTTTATCATGTATGTAAGCAAGATGTATGAAATGTGGAATGTTTATGAATGTATCTTCGTCTAGGAAAATAAATCCTTGTCGATCGGCTGGGGAATTAAATCCTGGGCTGACGTTGAAGAGTAGAGTTCTTCGTTTCCGCTAGGGATGAGGTTTGCAAGAATACACCGGTAGGAGAAGATGACTCCGTTGGGGAATAAACTTGTTGGAGAGATTACTCTGAGGGGAATTACTCTGAGGGGAAGAGATACCTTGCTGAGGTTTTGATGAGAGCTCCTCTGAGGATTTCAATGATGGACTCCGCTGGGGATAACAATGATAAACTCCGCTGGGGATTGTGTTGATAAATTATGTTGGGGAACTTTGATGAACTCCGCTGGCGATTGGAAGAACTTCGCCGAGGGCGATCTTCCGTGGAAATTAGCTGAGGATAACCCAGTTATAAGCCCTTGTGAGGAATAACTTTGAATAAAGCCCGGGAGAGACGTTCGTACTTTACAGGGGATAAGCTTCCAGAATCTACTGGGGATAAGCTTCAAGACCTGCTGGGGATATGGATTCCAAATTTCCTGGGGAAACTTTCAGACTGTACTGGAAAAAAATGGTTCCACTGGGGTGCCTGTGTTCCGCCGGGGAACAATCTTAGATCAAGACTACCGGGGATGCTTGCTGAGGAATGCCTATACTCCATTGGGGAAAGTTGATATCTTCTGGGGATACCCAACTTCCTTTAGGCTGGCCGTAGACTAACTTTGCTGGGGGAGAGTATTGCTGACTTGCTAGGGGAATAGGGTGCCTATTGTAGGGCTGATGATAGACTAACTCTTCTCGGGGAGAGTATTGCTGAATCTTGTCTTGCTTTGTGGGGAGTTAAGGTAACTTGGTCACATTCTTCAGTTGAACCTACCTTGGTACCTTGGCGGACAAAGCAACTAGACTGCCTGGACAATTCTACATTGCCCCTACTTCTGATGTCACCTGTAATCAGCCTTTTGTTTCATATGCAAGTATTTATGAATTAGCAATTTAATGTCAAATGCATATATCAAAAATGAACATTGGACGTTCTTCGCAAGACAAAACAGAAAAAAGGAAAAACAATTGGCAATTTGTTTGGAAAAGTGAACTTGTATTAATTTTGAAATTTGCCTGTAAATAGGCGTTTTTTGTACAAGAGGCTGACGTCATAGTAAGAGAACGCTGCCGAATATCATAAAGTTTATACAATTTTGAAAAGGAAACAAAACAGCTATGTGAACAAAATTCCCACTGGGTTCCAACTCTGCTATTGCCTTTATGTCTTCAAGCGTCTCATCACTTTGCTGCTTAGTTGAAGATGAAGCTGATTGATCGATGCCGAAGTCTGAGCCCGATAGTTGATCCCGAATTCTGGATGCAAGGTGATCCAATGAGACATAGTGTTACGCTTTATCCCTAACTTTTTCCTGGACCGCCCTTTCGGGTTTTCAGTCCACCGGGATACCCTTTTTTGCCCAAGCCGCCTTTTCAGGTTTTCGACTTGCCGGATGTACAGATTTTTTTCATTTCATCCCTTATTTTTGCCCGAACCCTTTTGGTTCGCCGGGAAGCCCTTATTTTTGCCTAGGTATGTCAACCCAGCGGGTCTTTTATTCATGCGTAGTATCTTTTTACTATGTCTGCATTGGCGGGGTGAGGAAGGTCGTCACCATCCATGGTGGTTAGAATCATGGCTCCTCCTGAGAACACATGTTTAACCACAAATGGCCCTTCGTATGTAGGGGTCCATTTGCCCTTGGGATCACTTTGAGGAAGGATGATGCGTTTGATTACCAGGTCCCCAACTTGATACTCTTGTGGTCTGACTTTCTTGTTAAATGCCCTGATCATCTGTTTCTGGTACGTCTGACCATGACAGATAGCGGTGAGTCTCTTTTCGTCAATTAGGTTTAATTGATCAAGTCGAGTCTGGATCCAGTCATCTTCGCTCAGATTTGCATCCTTCATTATCCGGAGAGAGGGTATATGGACTTTAATCGGCAAGACTGCCTCCATGCCATAGACCAAGGAAAAAGGAGTTACCCCAGTTGACGTTCTCGCTGAGGTACGGTACCCATAAAGAGCAAACAGTAACATCTCGTGCCAATCTTTATAGGTCACTGTCACCTTCTGCACAATCTTTTTGATATTCTTATTAGCTGCTTCTACAGCCCCATTCATCTTCGGTCGGTAAGGAGAAGAGTTGTGGTGCTGTATCTTGAAATGCTCGCAGAGCTCAGTGATCATCTTGTTGTTAAGATTGGTACCATTGTCCGTAATGATCCTTTCCGGGACGCCGTACCGACAGATCAGGTTATGCTGAATGAAACGTGCCACGACACTCTTGGTTACGGTGGCGTAGGAAGCTGCCTCAACCCACTTCGTGAAGTAATCAATCGCTACCAAGATGAAGCGATGCCCGTTGGATGTCGTCGGTCGGATCTCGCCGATCATATCAATGCCCCACATTGCAAAAGGCCAAGGTGCCGTTAGGATGTTCAGAGGAACCAGAGGGATATGCACCTTATCAGCATAGATCTGGCATTTATGACAAGTTCGAGAATGTTGGTAACAGTCGGCTTCCATTGTGGACCAGAAATATCTTGCCCGAAGGATTTTCTTTGCCATGGTGTGTCCACTGGAATGTGTTCCGAATGTACCTTCATGTAGTTCTACCATGATCTTCTCTGCTTCAGTTTTATCCACACAACGCAGTAGAGTTGAATCATGATTTCGTTTGTAGAGAATGTCGTTGCTGAGGAAGAATTTTGCCGCAAACCTTCTCATGAACTTCTTGTCATTGACCGATGCGCCTTCGGGGTATTCTTGAGCTTCCAAATATCTCTTCACCTCATGATACCAGGGTTTCTCGATTACCTCTTCGGCCTCAAGATCGCAGCAGTATGCAGGTTCGTCCAACTTCCAGATAATGATCCGGGAAGCCTCATTGTCCCACTTGACTTTGAACATTGAAGACATCGTAGCTAGTGCGTCCGCTAACTGATTCTCCTCTCTTGGGAAGTGCTCAAAAGTTATCTCTTCAAAGTGGGGAAGCAAAGTCAACACATACTCCTTGTAAGGAATAAGATTTGGGTGTTTCGTATCCCACTCGCCTTTGATCTGATTGATCACGAGAGCGGAATCTCCGAAGACACTCAGAAACTTGATCCTTAAGTCAATTGCAGCTTGAAGACCCATGATACATGCCTCATATTCTGCCATGTTGTTGGTGCAGTTGAAACACAGTCGGGCGGTGAGTGGAGTATGAGTACCTTTAGGGGATATGATCACAGCGCCGATACCGTTACCCAAAGCGTTCGAGGCTCCGTCAAAATGCATAGACCATCGGGATCCTTCCTCAGATCCTTCATCCGGTCCAGGTACTTCACAATCAGTTACTACCATGATATCTTCGTCAGGAAATTCAAAGTTCAATGATTGGTAATCGTCCACAGGTTGGTGTGCCAAATGATCTGCCAGTACACTTCCCTTGATGGCTTTTTGAGTTGTGTATTGGATGTCATATTCCGTCAAGATCATTTTCCATCTTGCTATTCTTCCAGACAGAGCAGGCTTTTCGAATATGTACTTGATTGGATCCATTTTTGAAATCAACAGAGTAGTGTGAGTCAACATATACTGTCTCAGCCAGCGAGCAGCCCATACCAGAGCGCAACAAGTTTTCTCGAGCAGTGAGTACCGAGTCTCACAGTCGGTAAACTTTTTGCTCAGGTAATAAATAGCGTGCTCTTTTCGGCCGGACTCGTCATGCTGCCCCAGCACACACCCCATCGAGTTGTCAAGTACTGTCAAGTATAGTATTAGAGGTCTCCCTTCCACTGGTGGCATAAGAATGGGTGGTTCTTGGAGATATTCCTTTATCTTTTCGAAAGCAGCCTGACATTCATCGTTCCAACGTACTACTTGATCTTTCTTCAGCAGTTTGAAGATTGGCTCACAGGTAGCAGTTAGATGCGAGATGAATCGGGCAATGTAATTCAGTCGTCCTAGAAAGCCTCTGACTTCTTTCTCTGTCTTGGGAGTCAGCATCTCTTGTATGGCTTTCACCTTGGCAGGGTCCACTTGAATACCTTTGTCGCTTACAATGAAACCTAGCAATTTTCCAGACCTCACCCCAAAGGTGCATTTGTTTGGGTTCAACCTCAGCTTGTACAACTTTAGTCGGTCAAACAGCTTCCGCAGATGGTCAAGGTGTTCCTCCTCAGTTTGGGACCTTGCAATCATATCATCGACGTATACTTCAATCTCATGGTGGATCATGTCATGAAATAAAGCAACCATGGCACGTTGGTAGGTTGCCCCAGCATTTTTCAACCCGAATGGCATGACTTTGTAGCAGAAGGTGCCCCACTGAGTAACAAAGGTGGTCTTTTCCATATCTTCAGGAGCCATCTTGATCTGATTATACCCTGAAAAACCATCCATGAAGGAGAACACCTTGTGTTGAGCGGTATTGTCAACAAGAACGTCGATGTGAGGCAGAGGGAAATCATCCTTAGGGCTGGCCCTGTTCAAATCCCTGTAGTCGACACACATTCTGACCTTACCGTCCTTC
Source organism: Vicia faba (assembly GCA_948472305.1). Taxonomy (NCBI): domain Eukaryota; kingdom Viridiplantae; phylum Streptophyta; class Magnoliopsida; order Fabales; family Fabaceae; genus Vicia; species Vicia faba. The sequence goes on along the minus strand of OX451739.1, from coordinate 886,674,239 downwards.
TTCGGCACCGGCACCACATTGGCAACCCACTGAGGGTAAGAAGTCACTGCTAGAAACCCGGCATCAAATTGCTTCATAACCTCAGCTTTGATCTTCTCGGACATCTCTGGACGCATACGGCGGACCTTTTGCTTTACCAGAGGGCAGTCTTCCTTGGTAGGCAGGTGATGAACCACAATGTCGGCATCCAAACCAGGCATGTCTTCGTAAGACCAAGCAAAGATTTCCATGTAATCATGTAGCATCTGAATCAATCGTTGTTTCACACTGAGCTCCAGATTGGCACCAATCTTGACTTCTTTTCTATCTGTCTTAGTACCCAGGTTTATCGTCTCCACTGGCTCTTCATGCGGCTGAATGGCCCTCTCTTCCTGGAGTAGCAGTCTTGCGAGTTCACCAGGCACTTCGCAATCATCTCCACCTTCGTCTTCGGCCAAGTTGATCGGATTTTCAAAGTCATAACTGGCAGTAGCAGAGCTGTTACCAGTGAGATCCAGAGTGGATTGGAACCTGTATAAGTGAGTGTGTGTAAATATAGCTGTTTTGCAATATATAACACAGAAAGAAAAAGAGCAGAAGATTTGAAATGCAACAAATGTCCAATGTTTTTATTAATGATATATGGAAATGGCATACAAAAAGCCCTCACAAATGGAGCCACGGTGCCCCGGGTAGGACACCGAGCCAATAAAAGTTTCAACATATTGTTTGTTACAAATTGAAAACAAAAGGGTTCATTACTGCGTGGCAAATGTAATAGGTGTAAAATCTTTTGCCGTCCAGTTGCTTGGTCCGTTGTTGGTTGTTGAATAGATCCAACTGTCAAATTCTGCTTCCTCTACGTCCTCCTCGATAGCATTCACCCTTGGGTTGGTGATGAACACCGGAGGCTTTCTGATCCTCTCCTTGCGAACAACCCTCTGAGCCTCTGCAGTGAAGCCCAACCCAAACTTGTCGGTCTTTTGAGTGAAGTCAGGAAGTTGACCCCAGTTTGCGCACTTGCCTTTCTCGATTACAGCCCGGGCATCCTTCAAGGAAGCCATCTTCAAAGGAAAGTCTTCTTCAACCACTGTCTCAGCTGACGCCAACGTTGGAGGTACCTCTTCAAAATGTTGAAAGGGGGTTTCAATAAACTCCCCGTCCATCTCGATATACCGGAATGAATTCAGGTGACTTACAATGTATTCCTCCTTTCCCTTCACAGTAACAATCTTCCCTCTGACAGGGTATTTGAGCTTCTGGTGTAAAGTGGATGTTACCGCCCCAGCCTTGTGAATCCAGGGTCGACCCAGTAAACAGGAATAAGATGGACGAATATCCATCACATAGAACGTTGAGTCAAATACTTGGGAACCCACACGGATAGGAATGTCTACCTCACCGTGCACCATCCTCTTAGAACCGTCGAAGGCTCTAACAATGATGTTACTAGGTTTCAATTCTAGGCCCTCACAATCCAACCGATCTAAGGCCTTCTTGGGCAAAACATTCAGGGAAGAACCGGTGTCCACCAACACGTGTGCGAGAGTAGTGCCCCTGCATTCTATGGAAACATGCAGGGCATCATTGTGATTTTTTCCCTTGGTGGTAAGGTCTGCATCCGAGAAACCCAAACCATTGTCAGCTGTCAAATTAGCCACACAGTCAGTGAACTGATCTGCAGATGTCTCCTGCGCCACATGGGCCGTTTTCAGAAATAAAATCAGGGCCTTGGCGTGGGCCTTTGAGCACAGCAGCAATGATAGCATAGAGATTTTGGAAGGGGTATGCCCCAGCTGTTCAACGACATTGAAGTCACTTATTTTAATGATTTTAAGGATTTCCTCCATCTCTTGCTGGGAGGCTTCAACAACGGTCTTTTTTGGTGCCTTCGTCCGGGCAGGCAAATCGGTAGCAACTTCTTTGCCCTGAGCATCAGAGGACTCGGCAGCAGTAGTATACACAGGAACTTGATTTGAAACATGCACACTTGCGGGTGTGATGATAAGAGGTTTTCAGATAACTGGTGGTGCAATTTCAGGCGAGAAGAGCCTGCCACTGCGAGTAATCTTGGCGGGACCAGTGATGTTACTGATACTGGTACCGGTGTTGAACGCCTGCTTCACTCCAAGCACATACACGTCTGCCCCATAGTGCCATGGGACAGCCTTGTCAGATTCGTAGGGGAGGGGCCCCGGAACAGTAATGGTAATGAGTGCAACAGACATAATTTGGACTGGCTTCCTCGGGGGAGCCTTGGTAGGATTGTTGAAAATTGTGACGACAGATACTTCTTCAACGGAAACAAATGGAACAGCGGTTTTCTTGAACATAATCTCCTTGCTATCCATCAGGCTTTGGACACCTGACTTCAGCAGCGAACAACCGGTAGGGGTAACAGCACACAGGAGGCAACCCTTGCTACAACCCGGAAATAAACCGGCTAGTAGTAGGTTCCTCTTAACAGTCAATAGAGGGGTAGCAACATCATTCACCGAAGCAACATATAAATCTTCCTCGACGACATTTACTCTATGCTGGGGAATAGGAGCAGTTACAACATTTGGCCTCTCAGGCGCCTCAAACTGAATTTCCTTCGCATCAATAAGGTCTTGAACCTTATTTCTCAGGGCCCAACAATCATCAGTAGTATGCACGGGGCTATCAGAATGATAAGCACAACGGGCATTTGGGTTATACTTAGGAGATGCAGTATTCACGACCTTCAGAGCTTCTCTTGTGTGGGATTACCACCCCAGAAGATAACCCTAAATCTTCGAAATCCAGCCCCGACACATTTTGAATCTCCATGGCACTCAAGCGGACCTCTAATTGCTTGTATCGGTCAGCAGCAGGAGGGTATTGTTCGTCATTGTAATCCGTCTCGTTGTCAGAGACTGCAGGACTAGGAGCCTCTCCCCCTTGGGGACTATCTTTCTCTGCAGAGGAAGTAGTTGGATCAGCCTCGTTATGGAGTGTGTTCCCAAACCTGCGTCCAGTGTTGAATAACGCAGTCCTCTTCTTCTTCTTCTTCTTTAAGAGCAGAGCTTTCAACTCTTGTTGCCCTTGGGCCAAGCTCATGACCATCTCTTGAAACTGGGCATTCTGGGCCTGGAGGGCCTTGATAGCTTGCTCACTGGATGATTCTGGATTCATGATGACTGTTCAAAATAAACAGTGAAGAAGATTAAGCAACCTGTAGAAAAAGGGGTACCTGTTATGCACATGATGCATGACATGCTATCTATGCAATGCATTCAAGGATTTTAGAAATTCACAATTGTTGTAGACAAAAAGAACGCACGTCATATTAATAAGAAGAAATTTGTTAGTACATAAGTGCCCCATGGGCCAAATATTACAAAAACAACTTCTCAAGGTAAAAAGACGTTGTGCATCCTCTTTGGCGCAATGTAGGTGTTGAGGGCCTCTTGCTCATGGAGTCGGCGGGTGAGCTCTAGAACCTTCTTCTCGCTGGCGTAGAAGCTGGCTTCAAAAGTGTTCCGTTCCTCCTTGAGCTGGATCCAACTCTTCTGCATCTCCTCCCACGATGTAGGCATGTCAGGATGTAGGATGGTGTAGGGAACCTCTCCTTCCTTGACGGGCTCTTTAATCACAGGGAGAACATGAGGATAAGGCATCATTAGACTCTGGGCTCGGGCTCGTACCCACTTGAGATAAGGCTCAAGAGGGATGGAGTTCTTGTGTCCCAGTGTCTTGCTATCAACCTTGTTGGGCATCCTCCAAGCTCTGATGAATCTTTGGCGAAGTCCTTGCGCATCGTTGTCGAAGTCAAAAACTAGGTCAGGAATCAACATGTCGTGAGGGCCATCCCTTCGTGCATATCCAAATTGCCTCAAAGCTAGGCAAGGGTTGTAGGTAATGCCCCCTCTAATGCCAAGTAATGGAACATTAGGGAACTCTCCACAACGATCGACGATGATGACATTTTCTCTGGACCGAGAACACCAATGTATATCAGAGTGAGTAAGAGTCATCAACCGTTGGGACCACCTTGAGCCTTGGTCATTCTTCAAGACTGATTGTGGAAGGTGCAAAATAAACTACCTTGCAAGGAGAGGAGTACAGCACATGAGAACACCCCTCTTTCTCATTGTTCGTGTGTAAAATGAGTGAAGGATGTCCCCAAGTAATGTTGGTATTGGATTTCTGGACAAGAAGATTTTGACGGCGTTGACCTCTACAAGCTGGTCAGGATTTGGGAACAAGACCAACCCATAGATAAGGAGTGCCACAATTTCTTCAAAGGCTTGTAGGTCCAATGAATTCCAGCATTCTTGTGCCTTCTCAAACAAGAATTTTGCTAAGAAACCTTTGACGCCGCTTCTAGTTTCCCAATGCCCCTTGATGTCAGAAGGCTGTAGATGTAATGCCCGAGCAACATCTTCAGGCTTTGGTTCCTTTTCCGTACCGTTGAAAGGTAGTTGATTAAGGATAGGAATTCTCAGGAGTTGAGAAAATTCCTCCAAAGTGGGTACCAACTGGTAGTCAGGGAAAGTGAAACAGTGGTGAAGAGGGTCAAAGAAATGGAATAGCACTTTCATCATGTCCTCTTCAATGTTGGTGTCGACTAAGCTGAACAGTCTACCATGTCTTTCACTGAAGGATGAGCTTTACGGAATTCTTGATGTGAGCTCCTTGAGTTGAGGAGGGATTCTCACAAGGTTGACTTGGATGGTTTTTCTGCGAGGAATTTCCATGACCTACAAAACAAGAACAAAGATGAAGATCTAAACCCTTGAAGTGGTTAGTAAATGCATATGATGCTTTATGATGTTCATGATGTATGCACAAACATATGTACAAGCAAATCACACCAAACCCTAGTTTCAGGCTTGCATGGGGTTTCATAGGTAAGTACCCTCTTGAGTGTAGTTGGCTTAAAATCCTGTCCTATAAATAGTAACCGGGTTCTAAGGAGCTCAATATCATTGGATTGTTTTCATTGTTCATTGTTTTGGTTTAGCCACTTAACTAGCAACCAAAATATTCCAAGAAAACAACCCTCAATGAGTGTAGTATCGAGTATCTACCAACTTTGGACTGCACCAAAGCCGGTCATGTCACTACCCCTAATGAAAGGCCAAGATGGTCAAGTAAGGTTCTAGGTCATTAGTGCTTAGTGACATCACTCAGCGGCCCCGTACTCTCCTTGATTGAACTCAAGGGTTACCGGTACTCACAAATATATCGCACTAATATAGCTATTGCTTCGACCGTGTCGGTATACCCCGCACAGTTTCCATAATGTATTGCTATCTATGAATGTTTCCCAAAATCCGGGTGTAGGATTGCAAACCCAAACAAGAGAGCCAAGATATAAAGCAATCAAGACAAACAATTAATCATGCAAGAGGATGATCTAAGCCCTAAGGTTACTCCACTTTTAAAATATTCCCCAGTAGAGTCGCCAGTTCTGTGATACGGTGGGAGAACTGACTTGAGGTTTTGCGTTTGTTTTCACAAATGTTTCCGTTGAGCAAGAGTCGCCACCGACTTTTTATTTTATCCTAAGTAAAGGTTAAAAAGCACAGCAAAAACCTTTGAGATGTTTTCTTGGGTTCGGGGAGTAGATTATAGAAAGGGAAGGTGTTAGCACCATTTCTATCCATGGTTATCCATGGGCTCTTAGTTACTTGCTTAGATCAACTTGCCTTAATTTTCAATTGTTTGAAATGGTGCTTTGTGTCTGTGGGTTTGAAAATGTTTTGAAAAGAAGCCAATGTGGTGGCAACCTTTGTAATGATCCATGTTGGGATGTATACAAAGGTGTATGTCTTTTGAAAAGGTTTTCATTGTTTTTAAAAGTTGTTTTGAAAGTGTATTGATGTGTGGTTTGAAAAATAGGTAAGTGTTTTGTTTTGCAAGTTGGCAAGTAATCAAGAGCTATCTACCCTAAATTTCTCAAAGATCTTTGCTATGTTTTAACCCTTTTAACAATTTTGTTCCACCATTGTATTTGGTGGACAATCTTGTGTTAGGATGTGAAAGGGACGGGCGCGGGTCATCGTTTAGACCATAATTGCAATGGCGCCAAGTATATTTGGGCAATTTTTCCTTGGAGGGACTTGATCATTTTTTAGGCAACTTTCGAAAGCGTCATCGAGGGACTATGATCATTTGAATTGTTTTGTTTTGCCCAAAGAGACCTAATATGCAATATGGCCCATTATTGAAGGCAACAAGTGGAATACCCTAGGGGTGCAAGTGTGATTGGTGTTGTCCATTTTCATGCTTGATTATCTTGAAGTTAGGTCAAACTATTTTGGTTAATTGATTTGCATACAACCCTAATTCTAGCATGGCATATTTAGAAAGCTTGTAAATGCGAAAAATAAAGTTCCTAAGTTATTACAACACAATATATGGGATGGGGGGTACAAATGTTCAAATGGGGGGTATTTTGACAAGAATTAAAACCCTAGACTATTACATCAAATTGAAATTTTGCAAGGTATTTAATTACACAATATTTAAATAAAATAAAATAAATATGCAAGATGCAAAAAGGTTTTTTTTTTTTTATATGTATGTAAAAGGTATTTATCATATACCAAATAAAATAAAATAAATTAATTTTTGGGATTCTTATGCATTTAGGGCAAGAACCCTAATTTTATAAATAAAAGTATTTATTGTATAATATATGTAATATTTATTTATCATGTACAAAAAATAAATGAAAAAAAAGAAAAATATATGACAAAAGTAATTTTTAAGTTAAATATTAGTAAAAATAAAATGTATTATTTTATTATGTTTTTAACCTAAATGTATTAATAAATACCTAAATGTTTATAATATTTACTAAATACTAAATATATATATAAATAATAATATTTAATATTTACAAAAAAATGTATTTTTATTATAAAATGTTTTCAAGAGATAACATAAAATAAAAATCAGAAATAAAATATGTGTGTGTTATTTTTTTTGTATTGAAAAAATAAAAGTATACTTATTTATTTATTTACAAAAAAACCTAATAAAACCAAATAAATATCAAAATAAATGCAAAAAATATGGGAAAAATGTTTTTCATGTCTTTTATGATTTAAACAAAAATATGGAAACAAAATCAAAAAGAAAAAAAATGGAAAATAACAAGTATATCTCAAAATGGGTCAGGGGGGTTCAAAAGTAAAAACAAGGTGCAAATAGGAAGTCAACTCAGGCCCAGCCCAAGAAGACTTTGTCTTCAACCTCAGAACCTGTATGAACAACAACAACACGCGTTTTCTATCTCCAGATTCCTTGATCTTTTGCCAAATCTTGCAACATGAAACCTGTAGAGCTTGAAGCCACGATTCTAGACATATAAAGAAATCAATCTAACTCTCAGAAATGAGAGAGAATTTCTTCTCCCCCAATTCCTGACCTAGTTTTTGTTCCATGTTCAGACCTCAAATTCTCATAGCACACATAACATAAATGAAAACTAATTATATGGGCATGTTCAGGGCCATGAATGCGACATAATTTCTTCACAAACCTAAACCTAACAATGCCTGGATAGAGAGATAAGAGTTCATGAACTTACCTGTTCAGTTGGAATCGTATCTGGTGATGGAGGTGCTTTCAATGCAAGGTGATGATTGGTATAGCTTCCTTGATGTCCATGGATGCTACTCCAAGCTTTAGTTTGCTTTGAAACCAAGTGAATCGTGTTATGGCACTTCAACTGCAAAACAGAAAAATGAAAATGGTGATGTTGATTAGGAGTGTTACAGTCTGCTTCTAATGCTTTGGACAGTTTGTATGGATGGTAGGGAAAGTGTTTGAAGTGGTTTTGGCCAAGATGCACGATGTAAATGAGCTATGGAAGTCCAACTGCAGCTTATGCCCTGTTTTTGCAGTTTTATGGTGATTCTGTGTTTGAGGATGTTTGGAACATGGTTGGCTTGTGTTTCAGCTTAGGTTTGATGTTTAGAAAGTGTACAATAACTTTGCTTAAGGTTGTCTTGGCTGAGATTAGAGTTAGTGTATGTTATGCAAGTTTTCTTCACACTTAAGCAACAAAATGTCAAGTGGTCCTCTAGACTGATGCAGGCCCCCAATCTATGCTGCAACCTTTCCCCTTGATCAGTGTGTTTTGCTTCTGAACTTGTGCCCAAAGATATGGCCTTGTACTTCTTGATTTGCAACTTTGACATAAAGTTCAACTTTTCTAAAATGGATATAATGCTTTTTCTACTTATGGCTTAGTTTTGCATACAATGCTTGAACACACAAAATAAGGTCTTGGCACAATGAGTTCACATTAAATTTATGAGTGAAAAAGGGATATAGGACCTGTAATCAAGGAATGCAAGTTGAGTTCAAAATTGCCTAAGTGTATGAACATGAAAATTGGCCATAACAAAAGTGAGTTTTTCCCAACTTGCCAAATTCGATTCTCCCTAACCATGAGGTTGTTTGATGAGTTCTTGGACATTTTGGAAAGCTTGGAATGTGTACTAAAATCCATATTTGTAATGCAAATTGAAATTCCAAGTGGAAGTATGTGAAAAGTGGTCTTGAAGTTAGGTAAAAACCTTGCCTAAAATAGGTCAAATTTCTCTAAGTTAAGAATGGTTTGGTACCCTTGTTCCAAAAATTGTAACTTGAGCTACAAGCTTCTTTTGAGAAAACTTTGTGAATCAAAGTTGTAGATTTTGCAATGGACTACAACTTTCATGTTTTGACTTTTCCTTGAATCCAAATGCATTTTGATGAGAAAGTGGGACAAAGTTAGGAAAAAATTAGGGTTTTTTATAACTTAGAAAAATTCCAAGTTATGAAAAATCTTCATTTCAAACCCTAATTTGTGATTTTTGATTTCTTGATGAACAAGTTTCATGATTTGGCATGTTTTGATGAAAAATGAATCTTGACACTTGATTTTGACCAAAAAGTCAAAGTTTGACTTTTCAGTATACAGTCAAAATTGATGAATTGACTGGAAGATTCAACTGTCAATCTTGTGCATTTGGGATCTTTTGAACTTGTTGAGTATGTCAAGACAATTCCATGGGGTCCTTGAGTCCATATGTGAGCTTGTTTTGCCATTGGCTAGGTCAAACAGTCAAAAATTGCCTTTGTGCAGTCAAAAATTGCCTTTGTGCAGTCAAAACCCTAAAAATGACCATTTTGCCCTTTTGGTGATCTGGTCAAATTTCTTGTGGAATTGTGATCCAAACTTGATCAAATGGTCCATATGAGTTCATAATGTTGATGTGGGTCAATTTCCATGAGGTTTGACTGTCAATTGGCCACAATTGACTTTTTCCCCAATACAGCTGATTTCTAGGTCAACTGTCCAATTGACTGGGCAAAGGTTGGAATCAAGACTTGAAACTTGGTATGGATAAACTTGGGAGTCCAACATGAAGCATGAAAGTCATCTTAGGCATTTTAAGTCAAAATATCTTTGTGCAAACACAAACCCTAATTTGGGTCAACAGTACTAGGAGAAGTCTTGCAGAGGAAACCCTAATAGGATCTTGAGCCCCAAGGGCCTTGTGATGAGAAAATGTTGAGAGAATGGGAGGGCAAATTTTGGGGTACAACACTATGTACCCAAATTTACCATCTCAATCGGCTCTTCATGAGGATGTATGGCCCTTTCTTCCTGTTGTAATAGTCTAGCAAGTTCTCCAGGCACCTCACAATCATCCTCACCTTCGTCCTTGGCTTGGTTGATCGGATTTTCAAAGTCATAACTGGAAGTAGCAGAGCTGTTATCAATGGGATCCAGAGTGGATATTGATCTACATTATGATATGTGAGTGTGTGTAAGAGAATAGTTGTTTTGATAAAGTGAAAGGAGAAAATAAAAACAGAGAGCGCAAAATTTGTATGCGAGAAACGTCCAATGCTTTTTTAATGATATATGAAATGACAAATAATAGCCCTCACAAGCAAAGCCAAGGTGCCTCGGGCAAGGCACCGGGCCTTAAAGTTTTAAATTGTTTATTACATATTTTAAAACAAATAGGTCAATTATTGTGGAATAAAAGAAACAGGTATGAAGTCCCTAGCCATCCAGTTACTCGGTTCACCGTTGGTAGTTGGGTAGATCCAATTGTCAATGTCTGATTCCTCTTTATTGTCTTCAATAACATTAATCCCACTATTGTTGATGCGTAGGGGAGGTTCTCCAGCCCGAGCGCGTCTAACAGCCCTTTGAGCCCCTGTAGTAAAGCCCAAACCAAATTTATCAATTTTATGAGTGAAATCAGGGAGCTGACCCCAATTGGCACACCCACCTTCTTCAACCACGACCCTGGCGTCCTTGAGAGAAGCCATCTTCAAAGGAGGTTTGTTGCTAGTAGTTTCAATTGATGCCAAGATCTGAGGGAACTCTTCAAAGTTATGACAAGGAGTTTCTATGAATTCCTCGTCCATCTCTACGTAGCGGAAGGAATTGAGGTGACTCCCCATATATTCTTCTTCACGCTGCACTATGACAATCTTTCCTTTCACCGGATACTTCAGCATTTGGTGGAGTGTGGAAGTAACTGCCCCAGCTTCGTGGATCCAAGGACGACCCAGCAAACAAGAATACGATGGCCTGATATCCGTCACATAGAAGGTGGACCCAAAATTCTGAGAACCCAATTTGATAGGGATGTCCACCTCCCCGTGTACCATTCTCTTCGATCCGTCAAAAGCCCTTACCACAATGTTACTAGGCTTTAGAGTCAAACCCTCGCAATCCAACCGGTCCAACGCCTTCTTCGGCAGAACATTCAGTGAAGACCCAATATCTATCAGCACATGAGCCATAGTGGTACCCCTGCATTCAATCGAGACATGCAGAGCATCGTTATGCTTCCTTCCCTTCGGTGTCAAGTCTGCATCTGAAAAACTCAGCCCATTATCAGCAGTCAGGCTGGCCACACAATCTTTGAATTGATCAGCTGAAGTTTCCTGCGCCACATGCGCAATTTTGAGAAATGCAATCAAAGCCTTCGCATGGGCCTTAGAACACAATAGCAGAGACAACATGGATATCTTTGATGGGGTCTGCCCTAGCTCCTCGACCACATTATATTCGCTCTTCTTAATGATTTTTCAGTATTTCCTCCATTTCTTGCTTAGAGGCTTCCACAACAATTTTTTTAGGCGCCTCCGTCCGGGCAGGCTCACCTATAACTTTTTTTTCGCGGGTATCAGAAGATTCGCCTACAGGGGTAATAACTGGAGTAAGAATAGGAACTGTAGTGGATGTACTAGCAGGAACAACAAATGGAATGACAATTGGCTTATTGACAGTCTTAGGGAAAATCTCGGGAGAGAAGACCCTTCAACTTCGAGTGATTTTGCTGGTTCCGACAATGTTATCAATATCAGAATCAACTTCTTTATCTTTCAAATCTGGTTTGATGCCATGATAGTACACATTGGCACCATAATTCCATGGGACAACTTTTTCCGAGACATACGGGACAAGACCAGGAACAGTGATCATCAGCGGAGCAATTCTTGGAGCAGATGTAATCCTAACAGGTCTTCTCGAGGAAACCTTTGAAGGATTGGAGGAAATGGTTATAATGGCAACGTCTTCAATTGGAACAAAAGGAATCATAGTTTTCTTAAACAGAATCTCTCTGCTATCCATCAGGCACTGAATACTTGACTTCAGCAAACGTCAACCAGAAGGTAGAACCGAACACTTGGGGCAACCTTCCCCACAACCCGACAATAAATCGGCCAATAGCAAATTCTTCTTGACAGTCATGAGTGGAGTAGAAACTTCATCAACAGAGGTAACGAACAAATCAGCATCAATAACATTAACTCCACGGCCGTGCTTAGGCATGAGAGCAGTTATGACATTTGGCTTCTCCGGAGCATCAAAATCTATTTCCTTAGCTTCAATAAAGTCTTATATTTTGTTTCTCATCGCCCATCAGTTATTTGTATCGTGGCCAGGACTCTCAGAATGATAGGAACACTGGGCATTCAGATTATATCGGGGAGATGTAGTATTTGGATTCTTGGGGGCCTCTCTCAAGGTTGCCAAGTTGGATCTCAGCAGATGAGGTGGAACTTCAGCCAATGTCATATTGATGCAGGTAAACTACCATTGTGGTCTTTCCACCCTTTGTTGATTGTTGCGTTATGGAGCAACTACAGGTCTAGGCATCATCATGGCACTTGCTGTCTGACGTTGTTCAGCTCTGTTCTGACCCCTCGGGTTGTAGACGGCACTAGCTTCCTTCTTACCAGCAAAAGGCTTCTTTACTAAACTTGAAGAGGCGTCCTTCTGTATTTTTCCGCTTTGAATCCCAGCTTCTACTATTTCCCCAGTTAGGATCAGCTTAGTGAAACCAGTTGATGAGTTGTCGATTAAATGACTGGAAAATAGACCAGATAGTGTCCCTAGAAACATATCAACCAACTCCCTATCAGACAACGGGGGTTGAACTCTCCCAACCAAGTCTCTCCATTTTTATGCATAATATTTAAAGCCTTCACTTACACCCATGGACATACTCTAGAGTTGAGTACGAGTAGGAGCAAGGTCGGCGTTATATTGATACTACTTGTACAAAGCAGCAACCAGATCTTCCCAATATCAGACATTGGCTCCCTCTAGCTAGTAGAACCATTCAAGTTGAGTCCCTGACAGACTATCTTGAAAGAAATGAACCCACAGATTTCTATCAGCGGTGTGGGGCTGGGTCTTTCTGACATAAGAACGAAGATGGAATTTTAGGCAGGACACCCCATCATACTAAGCAAAAACTGGAGCTTTGAACTTCAGCGGGATGACCACTCCCGACACCAAACCCAACTCTTTGAAATCCAATCCAGGTATCCTCTAAACTTCCATGACACTCACAAGATCTTCCAACTGTTTATATTTATCCTTAGCAGGAGGATATTTCTCATCATTGTAATCGGTATCATTGTCGGAAACTGCAGGACTGGGGTCCTTCTCTTCTTCCTGATTCTCCCCTTCCTTAGATGAAGAGGTCAGGTCGACTTGTCGCTTCAACCACTCTCCAAACCTTCGGCCCATGTTCAGAATACCAGCAACCTTCTTCTTTTTCTTCTTCTCTTTCATAATGAGGGCTTTCAAATCCTCCTGACCCTTTTCCAGACTGATGAACATTTGTTGGAACTGGGCGTTCTGTGCCTGAAGGTCCTTGATGCTTTGTTCGGAAGACATTTCTGCTGAAATAAATAGCGAAGGAGATGTGAAACCTGTAATGGTACCTGTAATGATGTGTATGATTATGGTATGCGCATGAAATGTGTTTTACCCCAAAATTTTCCCTCCCATATTTCTCAAAACATTGCAAGAAAAGTCTCTAAGTGGCTCAAGATTGCTCAAGAGTTGGACAGTCAAGCTATCTCCTAAGGCAGTCAACCTCAAATTAGGGTTTTGTGTTGCATCAATGTCCTTACATCCAAATGACCTAAAGTTATACCCAAAGTCCTAATATGTTCTCAAGATCATCCATGTCAAATTTCAAGCCTTGTAGAGGAAGTTTGGTCAGTCAATTGCTCAAGAGGTCCAAAAATCGACTATGCTAGGGCAAAAGTCAACTGTGACCCAAATACATTCAAACTTCAAGTTTTTTATCAACATTCTCATTTTTAAGGATAATTCATCATTTGATCAAGGGTTGATCATGATTCATCAAGGATTTCTCAAAATTCATCAAGACTCAAAAGTTGCTAAATTAGGGTTTTGCAGGAAAAGTCAACTCAAATTTGACAAAGCATAACTTTCTCATACTTTATGAGAAATGACCCATCCAAAGCTCATTTTGAATAGGATGCAATTTCCTACAATCCGTCTTAACACCCCAAGATCAGAAAATGCACTCACAAAAAGTTACAAATTTGGACATTATAGGTCATTTTTGAAAGTCAACAAAAACACCTTTTTTGCCAAAGCTTATAACTTGAGCATGGAATATCAAAATGAGATGGGACAAAAAGGGTTGGTTAGATGACATCACAAGGTTTCTAAAAAGTCAAAGAACACCTCTAAAAGTTCAAAATTGAAGAAGTTATGCATTGATGAAGTTGGGCCTTTTTCCAAAATTGCCAAAAGTCAACTATCCCCAAAACTTCAAATTTTGTCAAATGGACCCACTTTTTTTCACTTGATTTGATCTTGTCACACTACACACGTGTCCTAGCTTCAGCCTCATGTCAATTTATTAATTTTTCTATTTTGATAACTTGGTATCTTTTTGATAACTTGGTATCTTTTCATTTAAATCAATTTAAATCCAAATAAAATCTAAATATTGATAACTTGGTATCTTTTTGATTGATAAAGGCCTTAATTGTCATCATGGACATGATCAAATTCGAATCAGCCATTCCATGTGCAAAGAGATTGTTTTTTGGACAAAATTGGAAAGATTTCAATGGAGGATCAAACCATATCTCCAAGCATTGATTTACAAAGATTCAAGTCCAAATTTTTAACCTAATTCATTCCATGTTACTTATACAAGGAAAAGGCACACGAATCAGAACCTAGAGGCTGCATAAACATCAAAGAAAAACTTGAAAAAAACTTGAAAAAGCTTGAATCTGAAAACGTGCTTAGAGGTAGTTCAACACAAAATCTCCACGCTATCCTCTTGCTGGACATCCACTGAGTCAAAACCAATCCTTAACAAGCTCTGAAACCTCCTCAATCACGCTGTAAGTCTCCCTGAAAGTCGCTCTGCACTTGAAATCGTGACTCCATATTTCTGCATCTTTTGGATAAATCTTTGGTATAATCATGCTTATCATTCAATTTCTAAACTTTCTACATCATTTGATTGTGTTTTCATGAGCCATAGCCCCATACATGAACCTAGGGTTTTGGAAGCTTGTTTTTTAGGTTTTTTTATTTACAAGCAAAATTGATGTAAATAATGGACATGGACGTGATCAGGGAAAGGAGACGAGCATGACTATGTTTTTAAATTGAGTTTTTGTGGCTTGAAATTGATTTTAGGAGACACCTACGCATTTAGCTGCGGATGAAAATCCGCAGGTAAATGTCCAGGCAAAACGAAGAAGACGAATACGTGCCTTCCCCTGATTGGTTGTTTCAAATTGCGCGTGTTTTTGTTTTTTTATTCTGGAATAATAGTTGTTTTCCATATAATAATTGCTACCTATTATAATAACAAATGGAAAGCAGTGGCGCAGTGGTAGGCGTGTTGTTCAAAGGCTTGCAGGATCTGGGTTCGAATCTCAGGTCCCCATATTTGCATATTGTTATTTTTCTCCAGGAAATCCAACGCGCTTCAGCAAGTGTGGTCCATCATACTCCTTCAAATCTCTAAACGCCAGATGGCCTCCAGGTGAAATCTGATGGCCCAAAGGTGATGACCACCTGTTGGCTGAAGATTTTGATAATATTATTAGAAGCCAAGTGTATTGAACGTTTCGATCGAAATGAAACAAAGCGTCATGTTTCGAAATAGCAGAAGCAGTGTTTCGAATAAGCATATCAAAGCTTGAAGCTTCGAGTGGCAGTTATGGGAACATATCTAAAGAAGTCTCGAAATAACAACAAGGCTATGTCTGAGAAGTGCGTTCGAAACAGAGAAGTACCAAAACATTTGAAATTCAAATGGAAGCGGGACATTCGAAGTTTGAAATTTATGTGCTGGAGCATTTGGAGACATGTGGGAACAAGAGAGAGGCATTGTTCTGCATGTTCTGAACGTGGCATAATCCTATAGCAAGACCGTTATGGTCGAATTAGTATAAATAGAAGTCTTAGTATTAGGATTTCGTGTGTCATATCTATTGTACTAAATACTCAGTAACATTCAAATTACCACATGGCAAGGGAAACGAATGCAAGAGCAATGTACGTATGATAGCACCACATATTTATGATTTAATGAAAACCTTTTATCATTTCCAGCACTTTCCTTTATCTTTCTGCCAAATAACATTTACAAGTTTTCTCATTCAAAGTCTTTTTATTTCGAAATCCCTTCATTAAAGCTTTACATTTCAATGTTTTCTTTACATTTCAAGCACTTTACATTTCAGAAAACTGTCATACTTTTCATGCCTTTATCTTCAAGTTTTGTCTTTCGAAAGTCTATTTTCACTTAAAGTCATTTACAGATTCCTTGCATTAAACGCTTTCTTCATATTTCAAATCTTTTACGTTCCAGAGCATCTTTTACATTAACTGTTTTTATAATTCGAAGCCATTTACTTGCTTTTTATGCAATTTTACATGTCTTTACAATTAACATTTATTCATGCAAGTTAGTTTCGCGCGCATACATTTTGATTATACCTTTAGATCTTTAAGAGAGAAATCGAAATAAGCCAAACACCTATACAACACTCAAATACCAATCATGAATATCTGTTCGATCATGAGAGTTACCCTAATGACCAAGGAATCCTAGGATCAATCTAGTCGATCCTGTGAGTTACCAAAGAAATTGAATAACAGTCAGTAAGTTTATTCGATAGTTTGGAAGACTAGCGGCTGTTTACCAGAAATCACTGGAAACAAATTGGCACACCTGGTGGGACCAATAATTGGACATTAGAAATAAAGATTGTTGAGACATAACCATTATAAAAACGTTGGAACCTAAGAAGTTTGCTGTTTTATGAACCTGAGAAGTGGTAAAATAACCAACAGCAACCAACCCTTATCCAGAAGAAAACGTTTGACCAAGATGTCTAATTCTGACAATCAACAAGGGGAACAAAATGCCCCACATACAACAGGCACTAATGTGTCCACTTCGATGGGAACATCTAATGTGATCCCTTCGAATGCACAGTCTGTTGCATCTTCAACCAGTAATATAGCCACCAATGGAGTAAGTGGCATATCAACTAATAGTTCGATCTTAGGAAATACTGGAACCATTGGTTACCCTGGGGGATTCGTTCCACCATCAGGGACACAATCCCATTTCGCCACTCCACTAACTAGACCACCCGGCTTCGATGGTAATAGAACCAGAAATTCCTCTTATGGAATGCCAACTTCCTTTATGGCAGGTTTACACAATTCCACATCGAATTCATCACCTCAATTAGGGTCTGGGTCTGGGGCGAATCAGTTTATGACAAATAACCAAGGGTCAGTGGGTTATAGCACAATGCCTATTTTAACCACAGAAAACCAGTTGGCTTTTAGGCAATTGATGGATGACAGTAACCATAATATGATAGGGGTGTTAGCACAAACTATGCAGGAAATATTTGCCCCAATAGTACAAAATGTGACTGTGACAAACAGGGAAAACGCTGACAACATGAGTCGAATAGCAGATTTCTTTGCTCCCCTAGAAAGGCGTAGGCAGAATCAGGCGGGATTTCGAGTAAACATGCCTGTTATAGAACAAATTGCTAACGACCCAATTTATAGACCACCTAGAGAAGAAGTTAACCTAGGGGCCAGGGCACCAAGGTTAGAAGCCCCAATAATCCCAGGCCCACAAAGAGAAATTATGGAACCAGGGGCAAGGGTCGAAAGGCTAGAAGCCCCAGAGTTTCGAGAAGAACAACCTAGGGGAATTGTCATGGTTGGTCGAAATCAAGATGCTGATGCTGTCGTTCATAGAATTCGAAACGATAACATCTTGGCAGAAAACAATCTAACCACCATGATAGAGAGAGTCATGGCCCAGAATGGCCTCAACACAGGAATGAGAAGGCCAAATTATGCTTCTCCTATATTAGATTGCATAATGCATACTGATTTACCAAGGGTATATAAAGTCCCTAAATTTACAAAGTTCGCTGGGGATACCAATGAGTCAACAGTCGAACACATAGCGAGATATCTAACCGAAGCGGGAGATATAGCCAATAATGAAGATCTCAGGATCAAATACTTCCCAAGTTCCTTGACTAAAAACGCCTTCACATGGTTTACCACTTTGCCTCCTGGGTCCATTGACACTTGGGCTCTCTTGGAGAGATTATTCCATGAACAATTTTACATGGAACAGTCGAAAATAAGCTTGAAGGAATTAGCCAGTGTCAAGAGAAAGTTCACCGAACCCATAGACGATTATCTGAACAGATTTAGGCTTTTGAAATCCAGATGTTACACAGTAGTGCCTGAACATGAGTTAGTCGAAATGGCCGCTGGTGGTTTGGATTACTCTATTCGAAAGAAACTAGACACTCAATATTTGAGGGATATGGCTCAGCTAGCCGATAGGGTTTGACAGGTCGAAAGGCTAAAGGCCGAAAAAGCCAGAGTCTTTAAGAATAGCAAGAAAGAAAGGATCTCCTATGTTGGAACTGAGGAAGCAGAAGAATATCCTGAATTCGAATTCGAAGAGGTCGAAATCGACCTCGCTGAATTAAAATAGGCTCCACCTTACTCCTGCAAATTATTGGTTCCCACAAAAGGGAAAGAGATTGTTGAAAATGAGAAAAGTGACAAATTCCCAAAGAAGGTTTATACCTTCAATGTCACTAAATGTGACGAGATTTTTGATTTACTTGTCAAAGATGGCCAACTAATTGTGCCATCAAATGTCAAAATATCTCCTTTGGATCAGAGAAAGAGGAGAGGATTTTGAAAATATCATAGTTTCCTAGGCCACAAAACCTCACAATGTTTTCTTTTCAGGGACCTAATTCAAAATGCAATCAAAGATGGCAGACTAAAGTTCGCTGATAAGGCAAAGATGAAAGTGGACGAAGATCCCTTGGACGTCGCAGACACCAACTACTCCGAGCCTGCATGCATTGGAGAGATTAACATGGTGGAAGCTGACCAAAGCGATGCCCTAACCGGGGAGAAAGGTACTGAAACTGAAAACTGGGTGTTGGTCGAAGTCGATAAGGAGGTCACTGAAGACATCCAGAAGATACCAGAGACTTCGATTGAAGCAGCACCTGTAGCTGTTGCAAGAGAAACCCAGGCTACTGAAGGCCAGGGAAATCAAAACCAAGAACTAACACAGGTCACTGAAGGTTTGAGGCTGGAATTGGAGAAAGTCCAAATCACGAAGCCAACTTCCCCTCAGAAGGAAATATGGGACACTCTAGGGGAACCCAGTGGAAAATTTGACTATTTGGTCAAATATTCTGCCCCAGAGAGTTCGAAGGTTCAGATTGAGGATATAAAGCCCACAGAATGGGGAGATGATGAAGTTAAGGGGGAAGATGTTGAGATAAATATGGTGGATATGGAGAGGCCTCGCTCTGAGATGGAGGAGGTAGAAAAATACTTAGAAAAAGAGAAGTATAGAATGGAGGATAATCACACTGGAGATGCTAGTCTCAAGGATTACCTCATGACATGCCACAAAGGAGATTCAGGCATGATATTGTTCCCTAGGTGCAGCATCCTCTGCAATCAGAGAATCACTGCGAATTTCGAGAGGGTACAGAGGACTCGAACTGGCAATAATTGGCGCCAGGATAACCAGCTGTTCAGGTGTTATCCTAAGGCTGGAGAAAGTTTGCTGGAGTTTGTGTTTCATTGCTACAAAGGGGCAACCAAGTGCTTGATTTGCCCAAGGTGTTCTGCTGTGTATGACCAGAGCATGGCCAGAGCCTTCGAAACGATTCCCTTCGCCCCTTGCTGGAACCATCAAGAAACTGTCCAGATGGGCCCATGTTTCGACAGCAGACACAAACAACGAAGGCCTGATAGCCCTCACCCCAAGGCTGCTCGAAGAGTGACTTTCAAACTCCCTGCTGAAGTGCCAACTGACAGATGGTTACAAGTCAGAAATGACAAAGGTAAAGATAGATGGAGAAGCACTGAACGAAATGCACGCCATGCTATGACATATAGAAGGCAATTCAACACAGCAAAAAGGGAGGAGGTAAGATTAGAAAATTACAAAGGAAGGAACCCCATGTCAAGATCCCAGTGGCGTAGGCAACAAAGGATTCGAAAGGCTGAGAGGGAAGCTGTGGCAAACAAAGGGGTCACTTCAACAAAGAACCAAGGTGAATCTAGCACCGACAAACCAAAAAATCAAACTGAAGACAAACCTCCAGTCAATAGGAGGCTTTTCTCTGAAGTACAACGGGATGAACCAAAGGAATACACTCCAGGCCCAAGAGAGGACGAAGATATGATAACAGATAACTTCGAATCGGAGGGGGAGTATTCATTCAACCTAAACTGTAATGTGGTGTCGGTGCTTCCCTGCGAATTTGGGCAGGAAACTGAAATTGATGAATATGAGGAAGAAGATACCACAGATTTGATGAAACATAGGCCTGTGTGCTACTATGTGATGGACAATGGGGCTGTTGAGGAGCAAAATGCGTTCTTCGAACATCCAGAACCTGCTATGAAGAACCATCTTAAGCCACTTTTTATTCGGGCAAAAGTTGGTGTCCATGGTGTGAACAAGGTTCTAGTGGATGCGGGTGCTGCAGTCAATTTGATACCCCATTTCATGTTGAAAAGATTAGAGATCCGTGAAGGAGACATCAAGCCCCATAATATGGTTCTGTCAAATTATGAGGGAAAAGTGGGCAAAACACTGGGAGTGGTCCAGTTGGAATTGACAATAGGCTCAAGCTGTAGGCCCACCATGTTTATGGTGATCGAAGCCAAAGCCAACTATAACTTATTGCTGGGAAGGGAGTGGATCCATGGCGTGGGGGCAGTTCCTTCGTCAATGCACCAGCGACTAGTTCTGTGGAGAGATGATGGAATCGTGGAAAACATCGAAGCAGACCAGAGTTACTTCATGTCAACAGTCAATTTAGTTGACAAGAGGGATTATGATAAAAATCTGGCAAAGATTGCTCCGTGTGTTCCAAATGATGAGATTAACGAAACCAGAAACGCCCACTACTACATGACCCTTCGCCATGATGGCCTTTACTGGGATAGAACAATAATCAGTGAAGAAGAGGGAGTCGAAAGCACTATACAAAAACGGCCAGCAGGCTGGGACTTCGACAACCTTATCCATGACTGAGTCCACCTTTTTCGAAAGGATTTCGGCCTATATGGCTGAGAACGAATCAAAAGCGGCCTTAGAGGCTGAAATAAATAAATTAACTATAAAGATGAACGAAGTAAGTGGGGATGGCTCGAAATGCTCACCCTTCAAAGAGTTTGAGATGGATCAAAGGTTGGATGCCATCTACGATAAAGAACCCTTAGGCTTCGAAAGGGACCCCATAAACTCAGGTGCCAAAATGTTGGCACAAGATCCACTCGAAGAAGTCAACTTATGGGATGAAAAAACGAAAAGAATAACCTACATAAGTGCAAAACATAGCCCAGGCCTCAAGAAGGAAGTAATCGAAGTCCTCAAGTAAAAGAAAGATTGCTTCGCATGGGATTATGATGAGATGCCTGGTTTAAAGAGGGAGTTGGTCGAACACAGACTGCCAATCAAAGATGGCAAGAAGCCTATCAAACAAACTCCCAGAAGATTCGCACCAGCAGTTCTCACAAAGATTAAAGCTGAGATTGAAAGGTTGCTACATTGCAAATTCATCAGAACAACAAGGTACGTCGAATGGTTAGCAAACATAGTACCTGTTATTAAGAAAAATGGTTCTTTAAGAATTTGCATAGATTTTAGGGATTTAAACACTGCAACCCCTAAAGATGAATATTCCATGCCTGTGGCAGAAATGCTAGTAGATTCTGCTGCAGGGTTCGAATACTTGAGTATGTTAGATGGATACTCTGGGTATAATCAGATTTTTATTGCTGAAGAAGATGTTGCAAAGACAGCATTTCGTTGCCCAGGAGCCTTAGGCACCTACGAATGGGTGGTGATGCCTTTTGGTTTAAAGAACGCTGGGGCAACTTATTAAAGGGCAATGAATTCAATTTTTCATGATTTCATTGAAACCTTCATGCAGGTGTATATTGATGATATAGTCATCAAATCTATATCTGCAGAAACACATTTGCATCATTTGAGCCAATCATTCGAGCGAATGAGAAAACATGGATTAAAGATGAATCCCCTTAAATGTGCATTTTTTGTGCAGGCTGGAGATTTTCTTGGTTTTGTGGTTCACAAGAAAGGGATTAAAATCAACCAGAACAAAACTAAAGCCATAACGGAGACGAAAGCGCCTACGTCAAAAAGGGAGTTGCAATCTTTGCTAGGGAAAATTAACTTCCTAAGAAGATTCATTTCGAACCTGAGTGGAAGAACCCAAGCTTTCTCTCCGTTACTTCGTCTAAAGCAAGGCCAAGCCTTCGAATGGAACGAAGCCCACCAGGAGGCATTTGACAGGATAAAAAGATACCTCTCTCAGCCTCCTATTTTGTCTCCACCTTCATGGGGGAAGCCCATGAGATTGTACATATCTGCCTCTGAAGTTAGTATAGGTAGTATGTTAGCACAAGAAGATAGAAATGGTATCGAAAGAGCCATATACTATTTAAGTAGAGTACTAAATGATGCAGAGACCAGATATAACAATCTAGAAAAGCTATGTCTCTGTTTGTATTTCTCTTGTATGAAACTCAAGTATTATATAAAGCCTGTTGATGTTTATGTTTCATCTCATTTTGATGTCATTAAACATATACTTTCAAAACCAATAATGCATAGCAGAGTTGGTAAATGGGCTTTAGCCTTAACAGAATATTCTTTGACTTTCATGCCTTTAAAAGCTATGAAAGGTCAAGTGGTTTCTGACTTCATTGTGGACCATTCTTTGGTTGAGCGGACTGTCATGAGTTACGTCGAAATGCAACCATGGAAATTGTACTTTGATGGTTCAACCCACAGGAATGGAAGTGGCGTTGGAGTCCTTCTAATTTCTCCTGAAGGAATTCCAACAAAATTCAAGTATAAATTAGATGGTCCTCGTTGCTCGAACAACGAAGCTGAGTATGAAGCGCTCATTGTTGGACTTGAAGCTTTGTTGGAATTGGGGGCAACCAGAGTCGAAATTAAAGGAGACGCTGAATTAGTGGTCAAACAAATCACAAAGGAATATAAGTGCATAAAGGAAAACTTAATGGTATACTTCGTCATAGTCAATAGGCTATTAAGAAAATTTGAATACATGGATATTCAACACATACCAAGAATAGAGAACCAAGAAGCAAATGACTTAGCGCAGTTGGCTTCGGGTTATAAAGTATCTACCAGGAACTTTAAGGATTTAGTTGAATTAAGGGGTATAGTTATGGCTACTAGATTCACACCATCGGATCTGGAAAGTATGAAATTGGGATATGCTGAGAAACAGGGATTCGAAATATTAGCCATAAATACTTTGTCAGATGCATATTGGCGAAGTCCACTGAAGAGTTATTTAGCAGACCCAACTCTGAACGTGGATAGAAAGACAAAATACAGAGCATTGTCATATCTCCTCATGGGGAACGAATTGTTTAAAAAGACCCAAGAGGGCGTATTATTGAAATGCCTAGGAGAAAGTGAGGCATATTTAGCATTGTCAGAAGTCCACAATGGGGCATGTGGGGCACATCAAGCAGGCCATAAAATGAAATGGCTGTTATTTCGATACGGCTTGTATTGGCCTAGCATGCTCAAAGATTGCATAGACTTTGCTAAAGGATGTGAGGAATGTCAGAAACATGCAGGGATTCAACATGCCCCTGCAAGTGAGTTGCATTCGATCATCAAACCATGGCCATTTAGAGGATGGGCATTGGATTTGATAGGAGAAATAAATCCTGCTTCGTCCAAGGGACAAAAATATATCTTGGTAGGAATAGATTATTTTACCAAGTGGATCGAAGCTATACCATTAATAGTTGCTGATCAAGAGGCTATTATTGAGTTTATACAGAAGCACATTATCTATAGGTTCGGATTGCCAGAGAGCATAACCACAGACCAAGGCTCTGTGTTTACTGGTAGAAAGATGCAAGAATTTGCCCAAGAAATGGGGTTTAGATTGCTAACGTCAACGCCATATTATGCTCAAGCAAATGGTCAAGTCGAAGCAGCCAATAAAGTGATAATAGGATTAATCAAGAAGCATATTGGCAAAAAGCCAAGAAACTGGCACAAAACTTTGGACCAAATATTATGGGCTTGTAGAACATCTCCTAAGGAAGCTACTAACACTACGCCTTTCCAACTCACATTTGGTCATGATGCAGTGTTGCCAGTAGAAATTCATCTACAATCAGTTCGAATTCAGAGAGAAAACGAAATCCCAGCTGCATTATATTGGGAAATGATGATGAATGAATTAGTTGAGTTGGACGAAATTAGATTACATGCATTGGAAATTTTGATGAGACAAAAAGAAAGAGTGGCCAGAACATACAACAAGAGGGTGAAGAAAAAAGGATTCATTATTAATGACTTAGTTTGGAAAGTCATATTGCCCATGGACAAGAAAAATAAAGCATTAGGTAAATGGTCACCTCATTGAGAAGGACCTTTTCGAATATTAAAAGTATTCTCAAACAATGCATACGAAATCGAAAAACTGGTGGATGATAAACGTATCCTAAAGGTTAATGGGAAATATTTAAAGAAATATAAGCCACGCCTGCAGGAGATTCGAATAGTAACAACGTAACCAAGATATTATAAAAAGGCCAAAATGGCAAGATAAGATGCCAAAATAGCGTTGTTCGAATATTACATATAAGAAACCAAAATTGTAGTCAAATAAACATCGAAATTTAGAAATAAGAGTTATTTTTCAATCGGTTGAAAGTGCTTCGAAATGATTCAAGCCTCTGTTGAGCGAAACGCCTGGCTCCTTCCAAGGTTGCCACTTCTCCTTTAAGTTGTTCTGCAGTTTCCATTTCTGCAAGCCCCTGGTTGAGAAGCTCTTCGAATTGGTTACCAGCAGTATTGGTTTCGAAGGCTATTTGTTGTTCTTTAGCCTCCTTAACCTTCTGTTGAAGTTCCAGAATCTGCCTTTCCCAAAGAAGTATGGACTCAGCTCGAGCCTCATAATCAGTTTTCGCCTGTTTAGATGCATAGCTTGATCCTCAGCTTCTTGAGAGAGTTTCGAAGCTTGTTCATAAGCAGCATCCATTGCAATGCGTTTTTCTTGAACCTTCTTGGCAGCAGATTCATCTTGGAGAAGGTAACCAGTTACGTTGTCCAGCAAAGCCTGAAGATCGAACAAGAGATTACTAACTGGCAAGGAGCAGTTAGCAAGATTGACCTTTGTGAGCAGCTCCTTCACAGTATAGCAAGCAGTACTATCTTGTTTGAGCACTTCGAATATATCCACATTGAGAATTGTTTTCCTAATCTTATTAAGAAGTACAATTCTTTCATCTGTGGGAAGAGGATAGCTGGTCGAACTTGTGCCAGCCCTAGCAAGTGGGACGTCCCTTTGAGCCAGCTTTGCCTTCATGTACCCAATAGGGTCATTTCGTCTTAGAAGTGCAAGCTCCTCGCCAGTCATTCGAGACAAAGAGGATTGAGGGAGTTCCACACGTAGGGGAGTCACGTCCATTTCAACCTCCATGGGTTCGTTGGTTGCATCACCATCCCCTTCATTCGTTTCGTGCTCATGATCTTCTTCATCATCATCCAAGTCTACCACTTCGATGCCTTCCCTTTCACTGCTATTTGCGTTGGACTCCGTCCCAGCAGTCGAACCATCATTAGCATCCTCCTCCTCAGACTCTTCGTCTGCAGATTCTTCGTCTCTTTGGCCAGAATCAGCTTTCTCTCCTTCAGTTTGAGTGTCCTTTGGGTCCTCTTGAAGAGTTTCAAGAAGGGACTTTTGAAGATAAGCTCTTTGTAAATCCTCTGTAGATGTTTGAAGTGGTGTTTCGTTTGTCTCTTTTAGAGGAATAGAGGTGCCTTGATCATCCTGCTGTTCAGAAGTTCCAGCCAGAACCGCCATATTAGACGAACCTTTATTCTGTACGAGGTTGCTGGAATCTCCTTGAGGAGAGGAGTTGAGTGGTGCAGCAGCTTTGGATGGTGAGTTCGAAGTAGTGGAAGCTGGATTTAAGATGTTCTTCAAGGAGCAACAGAATGTTGAAAAACATGCACCAAGGTAATAAGAAATTATTATTTTCAAAGAGATTTAAAAATTTCAATTCACCTGTGGACTCTCGGAGGAGAGGTTACTAGCTATGCGTTCCAACATTGTGTTGGAGGTCGAAGGTGGAATTTTGGATTTGGGTAAGGGAGCAGCATCCCTGGAATCTAGTCCAGAGACACTAGTTGGAACGGTACTTTTCGAAATATCTTTCTTTTTCTTGTTCTTCGAAGCAGTTGGTAAGTTTCCTCCAGCCTTGGGGTCTTCCCCAGTGGTGCTTGATTTCCGCTTCTTGGGAGTAGTAGGAGGAAGTTTGTTGGTCTGAAAAGATTTAAACAAAGAGTTAGATACAAACCATAAAACATGAGTGAATTCGAAACGTCAAGGCTAAGTGATTACCGTTGGAGTTGGAACACTGGTTGTTATTGGTATTGTTGTTGTTGTTGTGGTTGCAGCAATGGTTGTTGTTTCAGGTGGAGTCACTTTGTCAGTAGTTTCGATAGAGGCTTGAGAGGCACTCCCTTCTTTCGACTTCGAGGCGGCTGTCTTTATCCTGATGGCTGAAAATCGAAACAATTAAAGTAAAGGATTCAGAATGTAGAAAGAAAAGAAAAAGACTAAGTGGATGATGTTTTATAATGTGGAAGTTTAAGCATCCACTGAATGAGGGTGTGATACGTGGAAATCATGGGTTGGTGTGATGAAGAGGTGGCGTAAAGTTAACATGGGTAATAGGCGTGATTTAAAGATAATAATTGTTTGTAACTTCACCATACTGTGAAGTGGCTCCAGGCGGTTAAGGAATCCAAAAAGTGCTATGATTGACGTGACTGGAGTCAAATGCATTAAATGTTACGATGATTCGAAGGTCGCATCAAAATCTTGTGTAGATGTTTAAAATAGGTATTTCTCAGAGAGATCGAAATACATATTTTAAAGGGGCATTTTGTTGGCTGAAGATTTTGATAATAGTATTAGAAGCCAAGTGAATTGAACGTTTCGATCGAAATGAAATAAAGCGTCATGTTTCGAAATAGCAGAAGCAGTGTTTCGAATAAGCATATCAAAGCTTGAAGCTTCGAGTGGCAGTTATGGGAACATATCTAAAGAAGTCTCGAAATAACAACAAGGTTGTGTCTGAGAAGTGCGTTCGAAACGGAGAAGTACAGAAACATTTGAAATTCAAATGGAAGCGGGACATTCGAAGTTTGAAATTTATGTGCTGGAGCATTTGGAGACACGTGGGAACAAGAGAGAGGCATTGTTCTGCATGTTCTAAACGTGGCATAATCCTATAGCAAGACCGTTATGGCCGAATTAGTATAAATAGAAGTCTTAGTATTAGGATTTCGTGTGTCATATCTATTGTACTAAATACTCAGTAACATTCAAATTACCAAATGGCAAGGGAAACGAATGCAAGAGCAATGTACGTATGATAGCACCACATATTTATGATTTAATGAAAACCTTTTATCATTTCCAGCACTTTCCTTTATCTTTCTGCCAAATAACATTTACAAGTTTTCTCATTCAAAGTCTTTTTATTTCGAAATCCCTTCATTAAAGCTTTACATTTCAATGTTTTCTTTACATTTCAAGCACTTTACATTTCAGAAAACTGTCATACTTTTCATGCCTTTATCTTCAAGTTTTGTCTTTCGAAAGTCTATTTTCACTTAAAGTCATTTACAGATTCCTTGCATTAAACGCTTTCTTCATATTTCAAATCTTTTACGTTCCAGAGCATCTTTTACATTAACTGTTTTTATAATTCGAAGCCATTTACTTGCTTTTTATGCAATTTTACATGTCTTTACAATTAACATTTATTCATGCAAGTTAGTTTCGCGCGCATACATTTTGATTATACCTTTAGATCTTTAAGAGAGAAATCGAAATAAGCCAAACACCTATACAACATTCAAATACCAATCATGAATATCTGTTCGATCATGAGAGTTACCCTAATGACCAAGGAATCCTAGGATCAATCTAGTCGATCCTGTGAGTTACCAAAGAAATTGAATAACAGTCAGTAAGTTTATTCGATAGTTTGGAAGACTAGCGGTTGTTTACCAGAAATCACTAGAAACACCACCATAAGACCTGGTCAACGTGCATGCAGGGAATTCCAGAAAGTCAGCCCAGGCTAGCGCCTGTTGGGCCTTGAAATTGCCACTTTCACCCCTAATCTGGGCCCAAACCCCCCTTTGGTTATTTCTTTTTCTTTTCATTTTATTTATTTATTTGTTTTGTATTATTATTTTTATTATTCAAATCACTAACCAATAAATCTTTTTCCTCATAAAATCAAAAACCAAAAAAAATGTTTTATTTATTAAAATTAATTTTTGTATTTTATTTTTGTAAATAAATTAATTTAATTAATTTAGTTTTAATTAGGTATAATTTCAATATCTTTTGCAAATAATTAAAATCAATGTAGATAATTAGGTTTTTACTAACTTTGATCAAATTTAATTTATTTCTTTAAATATCCAAAAAATCCAAAAATATATTTTTTTTAATTAATTTATTTATTTAATTAAATTTGTTTATTTCTTTTTAATTCAAAATAACAAAAAATATGTTCTTTAATAATTAAAGGGTCAAAACCCTAGAATGCACCCGATTTAATTTCTTGCATGCGATCCATTTACCATATTGATGTAATTGCTTCCGGAATATAATAGCTTTAAATAGGACTTTAATTATTTTATCGCTTTCTTTTATTTTCCGCATTTTAATTTCAAGGGTTGTTTTTGGCGATGTAAATACCCGACGCCTTGTAATAGTTACATTTAAATTTCCGCAATTTAATTTACGCAATCTATACACTGTTAGATGTTTGATAATAGGGAATGCATGACAAGATCGAATATTTAACCTAAAATCAACATAGCTCACCCATGACATGTACAAAGATAAAATTAACCGAAACAACGCACTCGCACATGCGCACTCTTAGGGTACACCTCGCTTGGTTTCCTTCGAACATGGTCATTGAGTATAGGAAGTTTTAGAGGTTGCCCTCTTGTCCAAAGATCATAGTTTCCTCGAAACGGTTGCCTCGGAAAAATGATCTAAGACATTAGGGTTACCGCTAAGGCGTCCTAACATTGCTTTAGTGACCACACTTCCCTTATCGAATTGACCCTTAAAACTCCAACGACGGTGCTACCTACTCATTCATAGTGGGATAGCACTGTCTAAAGGACATTAGCACAGATTGATTCCTTTTTCGAGTAGGTAGATGGTTCTTAAGTACTTGCTCCTTCAAAATAAAAACAAAACTTTTCGCACTTACACCTTTTAAACAAAAACACTTTTCAAACCCACAAACACAAAGAAAAGCAATTTTTGAAAATACTTTGAGCAAGTACCTAAGAGCCCGTGGATAACCACGGATAGAAAGGGTGCTAACACCCTCCCTTTCTATAATCTACCCCCCGGACCCGAGAAACATCTCGAAAAAAGGAATTTTTCTGTTCTTTTTTCCTTTCCTTGATGGATAAAATAAAAGACGATGGCGACTCTTGCTTACCGCGACATTTTGCGAAAATAAACGCAAAATGCGAACCAGCATTCCAAAACAGTCAGTTCTCTTCCCACCGTATCACACAATAATTTCAAAGACTTCGGGAAATTTAAATTTTCAAACCCAAAACAATAAAGATTTTATTAACTGAATTTGAAGTTCAAATGCCTTTTAGGCGTTACAATTAAAAATAAACAAATCTAAAATTATAAGAGACATCAAAATTCCCATGGATGCTTCCTCTTTGTGCCAAGATATTCATTCAGTCCTCTTTCTTCATTTAGTTTCTTTGTGAGCTCTAAAACTTTCCTCTCCTGAGCATGGAACTAATCCATGTAAGTGTCTCGCTCCTTTATCAGCTGAATCCAAGACCTCTGTAATTCCCTAAGATCAGTTGGCATGTAAGGATAGAGATATGTGTAGGGAATTCCTCCTTTGGTAGTGGGTTCCACAATCACTGGTAAAACAGACACATAGGGCATCATAAGCTTCTGGGCACGAGCTCGTATCCATTGGAGGTAAGGTTCCATAGGAATGGAAGTCTTTTGCCCCAAAGCCTTGATGTTGGATCTATTTACCATGCCCCAGGCTCGTATGAACCTCCATCGATACTCCTGAATATCATCCTTATAGTTGAATACAATAACCTCGATAAGTAACTCATGGGGACCATCCCTTCGAGCGTGACCAAATTATCGCAGAGCTAAACAAGGATTGTAGGTTATACCCCCTCTGATACCAAGTAGTGGGACATTAGGGTACTCCCTGCAGCGGTCAATGATAACAATGTTTTCCATAGATCGGGAACACCAAAGAATATCCATATGAGCGAGTGACATTATCCTTTGAGACCAAACCAGACCTTCTTCATTCTTCAGTATGGACTTAGGGAGGTGAGAAATAAACCACCTCGACAGCAATGGCGTGCAGCACATAAGAATCCCTCTTCTCCTCATGGTATGAGTATGGAGAGTGTGAAAAATATCTTCGAGAAAAGTAGGCACCGGGTTGCGAGAGAGAAAGATCTTAATAGAATTCACATCTACGAATGATTCTGGATTATGGAAGAGAACTAAACCATAGATAAGAAGATCCAAGACCTCCTCAAAAGCCCGAAAATCCATATCATCCCAAAACAGTTGGGCTTTGTCTATCAGAAACTTAGCTAGAAAACCCTTGATTATGCTTCTCGTTTCCCAATTAGATACCACGTTGGCCCATTTTAGATGTAAAGCTGAGGCAATGACTTATGGCTTAGGAACTCCTTATAGGCCTGTGAAGAGTACCTGTTCACGAATGGGTATATCTAATAGCTGATAGAATTCTTCCAAGGTAGGCACCAACTGATAGTCTGGAAAGGTGAAGCAGTGGTGCTTGGGATCAAAGAACTGAAAGAGTACACTCATCATATTTTCATCAAAGTTTAAAGTAACCAGATTGAGAAGTTGACCATGTCTCTTAGTGAACGCAGAAGTTTCAGAAACCCTTGATGCTAGCTCTTTGAGTTGGTAAGGTATCTTCACGAAGTTGATTCAGATAGTGTTTCTACGAACGGAAGCCATGATCTGTAAAACAGAACAAAGATGAATTCCCTTGGTCTTTGAAATGTATAGTGCAATAAGTATGGACTCCATGTTATGATTCATGATGTCATGATAAACCACTGGTATAGAAAACACAGGTATAGCAAACACAGTCAAGTCACACCAAGTCCTTAGGTTTAAGGCTTGCATGAGGTTAAAGGTAATACCCTCTTAAAGTTTAGTTGGTTCAAACCTGTCTTAAAAAGTAACCGGGTTCTAGAGATTCTCAATATCACTGACCATCCTTTATCAGGCATTGCTTCTGTTCTCAATCTTTTCTTGCGGCCAAAACATCCCGAAAGTCTGATCTCAATGAGTGTAGCATTGAGTATCAACCAGTTCTCAGCTCTACACCGAAGCCAGCTACCTCACTACTTTCTAATGGCCATGTTTGTTCAACTACAGTTCAAAGGTCCGTTAGTACTTCACGACACCATGCGGTGGCCCGGTGTTCTCCTCGTTTCCCCATGAAGGATACCGGTACCAACCAAAGTGCCACACTAACACAACCATCTCTTAAACCATATCGGTCTATGCTATACAGTCTCCATGATCTATTGTTGTTTACCTAATGAGTTCCCCCAGATCCGGGTGTAGGATCTATAGTAACCCCAAACAAACCCTCAAAAATAAAGAAATCAAGACAAATCAAGAGAAGCAAATTAATGACCTAGATCCTAAGGTATACCCCACTTAAGTAATTCCCCAGCAGAGTCGTCAGATCTGTGATACGGTGGCAGAACCGACTATTTTTACTGGTTTGCGTTTTGCATTTTTTGTTTGCAAAATGTCGTAGTAAGCATGAGTCGCCACCGACTTTTATTTCATCCAATCATGGAAAAGGAAAAAGAACATAAAAAACCTTTTTTCGAGATTTCTGAGTACGGGGGGTAGATTATAGAAAGGGAAGGTGTTATCACCCTTTCTATCCATGGTTTTCCATGGGCTCTTAGGTACTTTCTCATTTTTCAAATTGCTTGTGTGTGCTTGTTTTGAAAAGTTCTACTTCGTGATAACCCTTGTATCAATCCTCAAGGGTGTGACGAAGTTTGTTTTGAAAATTTGTTTGAAAAGGTGTTTGTGTAAAAGTTTTCATTGAGCAAGTACTTAAGATTCTACCTACTCGAAAAAGGATCATTCGTTCTATTTCCTTTAGACAGTGCTAACCTACTATTTAAGGAGTAGGTAGCCCCTTTGTTGGAGTTTGTAAGGGACATTCGAAAGGGACAATTACAATCACTAAAGCAATAGTTAGAAAACTTTAGTAGTAACCCTAGAGTCTTAAGATCTTTCTGAGGCAACATTTCCGAGGCAACATTTTTGAGGCAACATTTTGATCTTTTAGACGGGAGGGCGACCACTAAAATCTCCTATGCTTAATGATTGTTTACTGAAGGCAAACGAAGTGAGGTAAACCCTAGGAGTGAACATGTGCATGTGAATTTTTTCAGTTATTTAGTCTTTGCACATTAGGTGATCTACTGTTTAAAGTTTCAAGCATTCTTTTCATGCAATCCTATTAACATACATCTAGACAATTAAATATTTGTGGGAATTAAAAATGCGATAAAATAAACCTAGCTATTACAAGGCTTCGGGGTGGGGGATTAATTACATAACCAAAAAAATGGGGAAAATCAGTAAATAAAAACCCTAGTTTTAACTATTACAAACCCTGAGCAGTTACAAAATAATGGCAAAATAATTAACAAGCGCGCGGAAAATTAAATGCGAGGACGATTGAAATAATCTAAAACCCTAATTTGAGAGAAAAAAGATTTTTTGGATTTTATTTGAGAAAATGTTTAATTACAAATTAATTAAACCTAATTTCTAATTGTTTTTAAATTAAGAAATAAATTAAATTAACCTAATTTTCTAATTAAATTAATTAATTAAAGAAATAGATATTTATAAAAAAAAATAGATCTTTGATGTATTTTTTTAAAGAAAATTAATTAAATTATGTATAATCTAAAACCCTAATTCTAATTATTTTTTGATATAAAAAGAAGATTAAATTGCCCTAAATTAATTAAACTAATTAATTTAAAAAATATTTTTTAAGAAAAAGAGATCTTTTTTTTGTGATTTTTTTTTGTGTTTAATTTAATAAAAGTAATTTTTGTATTAATTAAAAAAAAGGAAAAGAAATAAAGAAAAGAAATTAAAGAAAATAATAAAAAATAACCAAATGGGCCTGTATGCTAGCTGAAAGGGGGGTGTGGAATTGAATTTCGAAGCCCATTAAGCTCCAAGCCCAGTCAACCACACTGGATCTTGTGCCAGCGTTGACTTGAGGAGCACCATGGACCTTCATGGCTGGAAGCGTTGGATCTGGGTAGAAGTGCACCCAGTGGTCAGGAATTGCTAGCGCATGGTGGATGGTTGAGAGCGTGGGACAACTGATTACATAAGAAAAAATAATACAATGAAATTGTTGGGACCTGGGATCGAACCCAGGTCCTCATACTCGCCTCCAACAATGCATTGCCAACTGCGCTACCTTGTTAACTTGTTAGTATAATGAGAATAAAATGTAATAAATAAAATAAGGAAATAGCTTCAGAAAGGCGCGCAAGTTTCAAATGAACCAATAGTGGGCTACCACATACTATCTTCTTCGCTGTAACCTTCGTATTAGGTGAAAGACTTTTACCTACAAACACAAGTCTGTAGCTATAACCCCTACAAATTTCAAAAATGCACCATACGCATAATAAATGATTTCTAATTATATAGATTCATTCATGGTGATCTCGTGAACACCCTAGTATCCTTCTCTTTGGATAATTTCACCTATGTAAGAAAGCCCTAAATGGCAAACGTAAAACCTAACAATGGCAACATCGTGTATAGGCTTCAAAAACGCAATTAAATAATACAATTAGCTTGCAAACATGATGAGGATTACAAATATATGACTTAAACATACTAAAGATGCCAGGAATACAATAATCGATTTTGAGTTTGAGGGCAAACCGTGAGAGCAATTACGCATGTTTATGGGTGCTTCAAGCCTTACAACTGATCCAATTGGATTTTGGGAAGGTCCAAGAATCGATTAGCAGCGATAGAATGGTCTGAATTGATCTCTAAATGCAAAAACGATCCAACACTTTTTTCCACTTTTTTGGAATTTCGTTTGGTGTTTTCACGACTGCTCAACCTCTCCTCTTGATCTACAATTGTTGTATACATATAGTAGACTGAATTAGGTCAATAAAATTGTATCATATCTTTGAGAATTATGAAAATGTGATTTGATTTGATTCATGTATGATATCTTTCCAAAACAGGCTTCAATTCAATCTTTTCCAACCCGAATTAGTCTTGCACGAATTGATCATTATGTTAGCTGTATATGGACTCCAAATGTGCACAAAAATCCCAAGATTTAATTTGTTTTCATTATTTTACCATTTAGTTTGATTTATTTTGATTTAAATGAATAAAAAATCAAAATAAATGATAAAAGTAATAAAATAATAGGTGGAAAAGTTCAGGGGTCGTGGGTCCTATTAGAAACATGTTTCAAACAAGAAAACATGGGCCCCTTTGGAAAAAATACAAATTTGATCAATGTTGACTTTTGACAATTTTCCAAAAATTGCCAACTTTGACAATGCATAATTCTCTTAATTTTTACCCTAGGAGGGTGTTCTTGGACTTTTAGAAAGCTTAGGATGTCCACTAACCAACCCTTTTGGTTTTATTACAATTGGGTCTTCCATGTTCATGTATGAAGCTTTGACCCAAAATGTATTTTTGTTGACTTTTCAAAAGGACCTATAATGTAGAAATTCATATCTTTTGATGAGTGCATATTTTGAACTTGAGGGATGAAGTTGAATTGTAGGTAATGGCATCCTCTTCAAAATGAGCCTTGGATGGAAAATTTTTGATAAAGTATGAAGAAGTTATGCTTGGTCAAAGTTGGGTTGACTTTTCCTACAAAACCCTAATTTAGCAACTTTTGGATTTTGATAAATTTGGAGCATTCCTTGAGTAATAATGATCAATCCTTGATCAAATGATGAAAGTCACTTCAAAATGTGGATTTTGATTAAAAATCTTGAAGTTTGACTGTATGTGGGTCACAGTTGACTTTTGACCTAATATATTCGATTCTCAAGCATCTGAGCAGTTGACTGAGCAAACTTCTTGTGCAAGGCATTAAACTTGACATATAGGGTCTTGATAATATACTAAGACCATGGAGAGAATATGAGGCCTTTGTGATTCACCCATCTTGATGAAAATAGAAACCCTATTTTGAGGTACACTGCCTTATGAGAGAGTTTATCTGGTCAACTCTTGGGCAACCTTGAGCAAATTGAGGATCTTAATGGACATGTGTTGAGTAAAATGAGAGGGAAAATTTTGGGGTACAATAGCAAGATTCAAAAATAAATCTCTAGATAACCTAATCAAAGAACAAAATAACTTGAATCAAACACACATTTTCACACGCGCACCCCTAGGGTAACCTCGCCCGTCGCCTCAGAAATACAGTCATGTCCCTCGAATATGGGACGCTTTAGAAAATACCCTTCGATAAAAAAAGATCATAGTCCCTCGATGACCCTCGATTTTTCCTTCGGTAAAACGATCTAGTCCCTTACGAAAATTGCTAAAGTGTCTCACAAGTTACCTTATATGACTGTACAAACGTCCCGCGCCAGGCCCTTCATATCCAACGATGGGGATTCTTACCAAATCAATGGTAAGATAGCAACGTCTAAAGGAGGAAAATAACATTTAAGACCTTTCGAGTAGGTAGATCCGCTCTTAATTTCTCGCTTGGTCACAACCAAACATTTTACACCAACACTTTCACATTAAAACTTTTTTTCAAAATACTAAAACTCTTTGTATATGTTCTTATAGAGACGAGAACCATTAAAAAAAACATATTTTAATAATCACCTTCAAAAAACACAATACACAAACACCTCTTTGAACTATGTTTCGAAACAACACTTTGTATGCGTTCTTATAGAGACGAGAACCATTGCAAAGACATTTTTCAAAATACTTTCAAAAACCACACCACAAGCACATTCAAACAAAAGCAAGTGATCTAGCGAGTAAATAAGAGCCCATGGAAAACCATGGATGAAAAGGGTGCTAACAGCTTCCTTTTTCATAATCTACCCCCCAAACCCGAGAAGTAATCTCGAAAGGTCTTTGCTGTGCTTTTTTACCCTTTCTTTTGGATAAAAGAAAATTCGATGGTGACTATTGCTAACCGCACAATTGCAATCAAACACAAATGACCCGAGTCAGTTCTCCAACTGTACCACACCTCTAACAAAGGCGCTTTTTGATGAGTTTGTTGACGAAATTTTAGATCCATTTATTTTGGTTTCCAGTAGAGTCTTCCTAATACTTGACCTAATTAGGAAAGTAACTTTGAGTCTTGCTGTTATTGGTATAGCTGGAGCTTGGATTACTTTTGAAGACCTTGAAGATGATCAACGAATGTTTTGTTATTCTGGAAGCAGTAATGGCTTCAGAACCAAGCTCAATTTTGGGTTCCAAAAGAAGGGAACTGATATCCTACCAGATGTGGGGACATCATATCAGTAGGTATGCAACTTCCTGGTTACTTGGAGATGCTTTGGGTGATAAACAAATGTGTGTTAATCACATGCATTTGGAACCTACTTCTGATCTAGAAAAGGAGGCATATAAGTTGTGTATCTAAGATGTTTTATCCAGAAAACATGTCTTAGGTTGATGGGGTGGTTGAAAGTTGATCAACCAATTTGCTACTTCTTGGTTCAGTTTATTTATGATCCAAGACTATTAGAAGTGTAGAGGTTGAGCTCTATTGCCTAGTAGAGTTGTGTTATCTCAGCCAGGTTCCTTGTATGTAAAGGTCAAATGTCAAGGACTTTCTCTCTGATATCTGAAGGATTCTTCTGATCAACGGAGCCAAATATATGAAATATTGTTTGTGTCCAAAGAACATATTATGATTGTATTAAGAGACTTGTGTGGGTATGCACTAACCACGTATTATACTTCTATGAAGAAGGAGAATGTGTTATTATTAAAATGCTCATGACAGTTAATGAAGAATCTCAAATCTGGAGTTGAAGATTCTTAAAGAGATGTTAGACATAATGTATAAACATTCTTGTGTTGAGGATTTATTTTTCTCAACATGTTTGACTGGTGTTTCTCTCAAACAAGATAGATGTTGTTTACTCAAACTTGATATCCCTTATCAGGTCTATGAAAACATGGAACTCTTTTTTTGCTAAAAGTGGAAGAGACATACAAGAGGTTGTGTGAAATGGAGATGCGTCAACCTGAGTTAAGTTAATATTCTGGATAATTAACTTATAGTCATGGTGTGATTCATCCAGATGATTATTGTCCATGTTTCTTAATTGTCAAACTGGTTAAGGCTGAAGAATAGGAGAAACAGACTTTTATGGAAAGTCTGTTTATTTTATGGTCTACATTTTAGATGGAATCTCTTCTTTATGTACAGAGGATGGAATCTTACAAGAGGTCTAGATATTGTGCTTTTGAAGAAGTCTCCTAAGGTGTGGTGACAGCTACTGATTTGACTCTGCATATACGATCAGCTGCTGATGTATGGTTCTCTTGTGTTCTCCCTCAAGAGTGTTTACGGACTTACTATGGGTGTCATCTCCAGAACCATAGTATTTGGTAAAGTTAATGGATATGGGGTTTATGTTTTATCTAAAGTTAGAACATCATCTCGGGTGTGTGTTGCTTCAGAATGAAGCTTATTTTGACGATCATGGGGTGATTATTATTGATCACCATTGGATTCCTAAGTTGGAATGAATGACCATGATGGAGTATGAAGTCCAGTCTCTGACCAAGTCTGGAATGTTGTGAAGGATTTCTTTGTTCAAATAGTTTAAGAAGAAGGATGTCAGATCAAATGTTCTAACATCTGTTGAAAGGGAGTATCATCTACAGTTGAGTGTGTAGGGCACTTTTTCCTCTAATGACAAGTACCTTGTCGGGAGTTGGGTATAAGTCTGATCTTGTGAAGGTGTGCATGTTATTGATGAAAAATACCTTGTCGGGAGTTGGGTACTTATTTGAGGTGTGAATGCAAATCTACAATCAGAACTGTTGATTCAAATATTGTTGAGAGTTAATTTCTCTCTATGGTGTTCATGTGCTTGTATTAACCTGAATCAGCTGTAGAAGGTGTGATCTTTTGAGATCTTCTTGTGTTTTCTTGGGAGCTTCTGAAAGGACTTCTCTACATAATAAAGTCCTTTAAATTGTGTGTTCAAGAACCATGGTGTTTGGGTTCTGTGTTATGAAGCTGATGTTTTAAATGATGTTGTAACATCATGTTGGCTATGTTTTGGAAGATTCTTGGAGTTTAGCATATCGAGTTATATGCTCAAGCATGGTTGTCAAAAGTGGTAACTCTGACTATGAGGATTAAAATGTGCAGATTTTGACCGTGTGTATAATAACATGCTCGGAGAATGCATGACTACTATTTTTCAAGTCTTCACTAGTATCAATAATTATTAGTGAATGAAAGGGCAGAAGAAGGAAATTAGATAATGTGGTCTGATCAGGATGACTGTTGAAGTGATGGTTTCTTCTACTACAAGTTAGAGATAGTGGAAATTTGGAACTTGTATAGAAAGCAAGCTAATACCATTTTTTCTAGAATATGTGAGAAATTACAAATCAAGTGTGTCTTGTATGAATTTGTGTGTGAAATGGATGCCCACCACTGAGATGGTATGAAGAATTTCATGCGTTCTTGTCTTGTGCTCAAATGGTTATTTTCAGCAGGAGTATAGCTTATCCATGATAGGGGGAGTCAAATGAATATCAATGGCTTATGGCTATAGTAGTGCATATATTATGGAGCTTGTGTGTAGTTCAAGCTTGTGAAGTTTATGATGTCATATAACATGTCGTGCCTTGTGACTACAAGTGTAGTTGTCGTAGCCAAGAGAAGCTAGGTTTTATTGTTCTACTCCATGAGATAGTATGGTCTGTCTGCAAGAATTTATTTTTCTCTATAGTGTTTGGTGAGGCCTAGTGTATGGTATGTTTTGAGATACCACTTGTGATGTTTTGGTATCTTTGGTATCTTTGGTTGTGTCACTCTTAAAGGCTGAAAGGAGTGAATTTGGAGTCCAGTGGGGGACATTGTGTTTATGCTTCTATGCTTATGGATAATTCTGGAAATCATCTTAGACTATGTTGATGAAGAAGCCTGTTTGTGCTATGTTACAATGTATAACCAGATGTTAGCGCATTTTTCATGACATGTTATGCTTTTGAGACAAGCAAAGAAGCAGTATGGATGGTGCTGTCAGGAGGATTTTGTAAAAAGTGTTTTGAGTCACTGCATGCGCTTTTATTGGAACTATGAAGATGAATCAGTCTGTCTTGGATTTGGTCTTGTGAGGGTCACCTTTGTCAACTTGTGACAAAAAAGGATAAGAGATGTTATACTCACCTATCAAGTCTGAAGGTTGTACTTAAATAAGTCTCACAACAAGGATGTAGAATAGAACACTTTGTTCCGAGTCTCTTGGTTTTGCTACTTGTGACTTGTGATCTGAGTTAAGAACAAAATTGTGACTTGTGTTGTGAGTTATCTGAAGGAATTGAAGGTATTTTGACAAGAAACAATTCCTAGGTTGAGGGGTGAATTTTTTATCTTCTTCTTCATGTTCACCATGATTTCAGGACTTTCTCATTCTATCCTGAGGTTGATGTTCGGTGGTGTTGAGGTTGTTTGGGTTGTTTGATGGGTTGTCTCGACATCAAACAAATTGTGGATGATACCTCTTATTAAAATCCTTTGTCATATTCTTTCTAAAATGGGGAGATAATATGTGTTAGACTATCATGAAGAAGTCCTATTGTTGATGTTGTGACATCATGTGAAGACTAAAGAAAAATCATGTGAAGACTAAAGACTGATTGCTTCTGATGTTTTTAGTTTAATGGTTGCTTCTGATTTGTATTGTTTATCCTTTGTGTTATGTAAATTAATATTAGCCAAAATAAGCCAAAGGGGGAGATTGTTAATTCTTTGAATTATGGGATTGGTATTATGTTTGGTAAAACTAATATTGCATTAATGTGTTATATATGGTGTATTAACTTGCTAACAGGAACAGGTTGAGAAACAAGTCATATCTTATGTTGAGACATGTTGAGATGAGAAGTTATCATCATATGGAGAAACATGTCAGATCAGATGTCCTATGAAGGAGCATACGACATAGCGCCGGAGCTGAACTAGACTGTTATATTTTGTGAAGTCACAAAAACAGAATATACCTTGAGGGTATAATATTATCTTATATGGAAGTGAGTTGTAGGTCAAGAAGAATCAAGAAGAATATTGAAGAATATTGACTTTCTAAATATGAAGATAATTTAGGAAGATTTGATTAAATACCTATTTTTATGCAGGATCTTTTGCGGTTTTGTAATAGCTAATGAGCTGTGATTGAAGGGAGAAATATAGTTGCGTATAATTTATAAATAGAAGCATTATACCCTAAATAACGTAACCAACCAAGAATTGAAAAGATGTAGTCATTATGGTTGAGTTTGTACCACACTCTAGGAGAGTTGGTCGTGTAATCCACTTGGCATGTGAGTTGGATGGTGTGCTTTGATATGCAAGGTTCTGTTATCACTGTAGCGGTAGAAATGTTTAAGACTAAGCCATTGGATTGACTAGACTTATATAGATCAAAATAAAAATTGCCACCCCGCTTTATTGTTTCTAAAGGAATGGAAGAGAACGAATAACCCAAAAATAGAGGGAAAGATTCTAGGTAAGGGGGTTGCTTATTCAAGGGGAAGGTATTAGCAGCCTAAACATCTACGGTACTCCGCAAGAACCTCTTTGTAAAATATGTATATTTTGGCTATAAATAATGTTGTATAAAAAATGGATGATGGAGGTGAGAAAAGAAATATATTTTTTATGATTTTTGCACCCGACACGGTTGCGAACCTTTAGTGCCTACGTACCACCTTTTCGTGCAATAGGGGATCAGGGTACACGTAGTTCCTCTTTTAAGAATTTTAAAACACAAGTGTGTTGGTCAATTTTATGAGATAAAACATCATCGTCATTGTCCGTGTGGAAAGCATACCTACTACCAACAATCACGAGGAAGGAGAATTTGCATACTCTCAAAGTGGAGGATATGGATTGAATTTTAAAATCAACAATGCCTCACTCAACACCCAAGTGGAAAATATCTCTCTTTACTATATATTGTAGAATTATAGTTGTTTGCATCACTACAAGGATTGACAAGAGTTCAATCTTTTGAGAAAAGTTTAAAGATAAAAGCCAAAGTGGCAAGATGGCTTGAAATGAGATTGATTGACTTTAGTCTTCTCACCAAAATATCAAAGTATTATTAAGTTTATTGAAGTTTATTTATGAAAATGTTTGAAAGTGCATGGTCCTAAGTCCTAGTTTATTATGAAAGTGGTTCAAGTTTAAAATAAGAAGAGTTTTCAAAAGGAGGGAGAAGATTTTTGAAATTAAAGAAGATGGGAGGAGAAGAATAGGCTGTCCTAAAGCATAAGGTAAAAGCTAGGGATAAGAACCATCTAACCAACAAGAAGCCAATGCTTGACACTATGAGCCAAAATAGAATTCTCATTCTTTGGATTGAAACCAAACAAGCAATGATACTAGACCTCTTGAGAAAACCAAACTTCAAGTGTATTAAGTCTTCATAAAAAGTGGGCAGAGTAACGGATGTATACGGGTGAATTCCAAATTATAGACAAAGGGTGTAATCACAATAGCCTGCACACAAAACAAACAAACAACCCAATGTCTTGAGGTAAACCTCAAGAGCTCTAGACAAAATAATCATATAAGATCACAAGGTCTCCAATCATAGGCCAAGGTTTCTAATCCTAAGTCCAAAAAGTCTAATGCTCCATAATGCCAAGGATAGTAACCAAATAGTCCAAGTATCATTAAAGATTTTTAGGGTTTATGTTGATTATTAGATGTTTTGAAAAAAAGAAAAGTAAAGCTCAAGTGAGCAAAAATAAAAATGACAAGAAAGTAAATACTCAAATGAGCAAAGATGAAAATGGCATGAAATGTAAATGCTAAAAGTAAATAGTGCATAAAAATAAAAGGGGCATATAATAAAAGAATAAAGGATAAAGTCAATTATTAGTGATTAGTGGTTAGTTGGATGATCATCTTGAAACTTGCATTTGGAACTCATTAGAGGATTGGTAGAACCAAAGCCTCCACACAACAAGTTGCATTTGCTTTTTGTCAAGGATATCATCCATTTGGAATCCTCATGAGTACCATTTAATGATCAACGATGTTTAAGTGATCCGCGTTGACCAAAAGTGTTGTAGATCCATTATAGGATTGGTAGAACCAAAGCCTCCACACAATGAATCTCAAGGTTATTGGATCAAAGAGATCAAATTAACATACTTGGGCTTGCAAACATAAGTTTGGGCCACGAATGATCATTTACTCGAATCGGAACAAATTTTAGCGCTATGTTAAGCAATCGTAAGTGGACTTATATAGAAGTCGCACCTATTTTGAGGCCGGTCAATAGCAATCTATGCACCATTTCTTTTGAGACATGATATAGAGATCATGCTCCAACAACATTTAGTGCAATAAGAAGGAGATGAGATGAAGAGGGATGGAAGAGAATATACAAACCACTTTTGGATTAAATTTAATCAAACTATTATTAAAATCATTCATTCATTTTTGGGGAGTTAGACTCAACACCATGGATCCAATGATGTTAATAAAGTTCATGATAAAAAATTTAACCCAAGATCATCCAGAAAATAGTCACAAAATAATATTACATTTTAATATATACAAAAAGTTTAAAAAATAATATTTAAAAATAGAAATAAAAGAGAAAAATATCAACTATGTTCAAATTAATCAAGAAATAAAAAGTAAGACCATAGAAAAATCAGAAAAGGGCTCAAATGATTTTATAAATTTTTTGGTAATTTTTTAAAGTCATAAACTATTTTTAAAATTAAAAGAAAGGGGTAAAATAAATCAAAAATGATAAAAAATAACAAAGTCAGGAACAAAAATAAAATAAGGTCACCAATATTTGTCACAATATCATTGGATCTTTCCATAATTTTTTCAGAATTTAAAAATGCATAAAAGTATTTTTAAACATTTAAAACAATTCAAATAAAGTGTAAATTAAAAAAAATATCCAAACACATAATTAAATTATGAAAAAATAAAAATCAGAAAGAGAATAATCAAAAATATTTTTCATAATTGTTTCAGATTTTTTGGACTAAAAATGAATTTTCTATGATTTTTTGAAGTTTAAAACAATTAAATATAAAAAAATCAGAAAAGAAAAGAAAATTCAAAAATATGTGGACCATTGGATGAGAGTCAAAACTGTTAGTAATCAAATTCAAGGGACCTGGCGCGCTGTGTATATCATGGTCATTAGTGAATAAAGCACTGAATCAATTATTAAATCAGAATTCAAAAATAAGAAGTGGCGTGCCATCATTGGTTGGAAGATGACACGTTGGTCGTCTTGAACCTCCAGCCAACGTGAATTACATGTCTCTCAAACTGTAAAATCAGAAGCTCGGACCTATGCCATTCGCTTCGTCTCTTCAAGACGAAGACAACCACACCCTCGCGCCAAATTTATATAAACTGTAGCTCAAGCAATTTGGAAAGAAAGTTTTGAAAAGGGATTTGAAATTTCATCGTCAAAATGTGTTTCCAGTAAAAAGCAAGTGTTGCAACTAGAACCAGGGCAATGAGAGAATCACAATGATATCAAAGTTTTGAAGAATTGATGAAGGAATCTACCTATTGAAGTTGAGTTGTAGAGCTCTGAAACTGGACTTTTATGGAGTAATATAGGGTATGATTCTTGAATGTAATTATATGGTTAGCTTCAGGGAAGATCAAGGAAAGCGAATTGATGAGAAAATTGAATTGAAAAAGGCTTGTATATGGATTTTGAAGTTGTTGAATTATGAGTTATGGAACAAGTTTGGCAGGGTGATTCTGGCTATCCAAGCTTGAGAAAATGAATGGGATAGTTCATGTATTTATAGGATAAGCAAATGGGATCAAAAGGAAGAGCGAATGGTGCATTTTGGAGGGAATTCATGCAACCCTGATGCACGAGTGAAGTGTGATCTAATTTTTACTAAAACTCATCCAATCCTTGCGTTTTGAGGTGCTAAACAATTCCGGAACTTCACTAATCATGTTTAGAGACAAAAACACGTGGAAAACTTGTGATTATAATCCAAAACAAAGATTTCAAACTTCTGACTTGGTGAAAAATTCAGTTTCAAAGTGCAAACTTCTGACCAATGGCATTCTCAACTCAAGGTGTCTTAGGGCATGATTCTTGATGCTTCAGAAAGATGAGGTTACAAGCTTTGAAATGGAAAAATAATGGAATCAAATGGATGCTTGAGCTGAAAGTTGTGTTGAGTCAAAGTTGGAGAAAAAATGTTGACTTTCCATACTTAGAAATATTTCCATTTTTTCTTCAAAAGTGACCTATAATGTATTGCATCCAAATGTAGCCTTCCACTTGGAATTTTCTCTTGACCAAAAAATATGGAATGAATTAGATCTCTTGAATGACATTTTCGGACTTGAGCCAATCAAAATATCCAAAAATTGAGAAAGTTATGGCTT
The DNA here is from genome assembly GCA_948472305.1 of Vicia faba. Lineage (NCBI taxonomy): Eukaryota > Viridiplantae > Streptophyta > Magnoliopsida > Fabales > Fabaceae > Vicia > Vicia faba. The sequence continues at coordinate 886,629,484 of OX451739.1, read as the reverse complement.
GTTGAAGTTGGAAAAATTTCATAAAATGACCTATAATCTTTTGCATCCTTAAGGTAACTTCCATCCATTTTCTCACATTACAAATAAATGAAGACATAAATTTCACATCTTCAAGATCATTATGGAAAAATAATGGGATCAAGGTGATAAAAATTGACCAAGTTATGATCATTTGAAGTCACACATGGAAAATTGGGGATTCATCTATAGGACTTGTAATCTTTCTTCTTCATCAAGTTTTTTCCACATGAAAACTCCTTGGAAATTTTGAATTGATTTGTTGATAACCCTTTGAAGAGAAGTATTTCTTTGGAATAACTCAAAAATACCAAAAGATGAGAAAGATATACTCCTTTGAAGTTTAAAACCCTATCTCCTAGATCAAGAAAATGCTTGGAGGAACCTTGACAATTTTGAACAAACTTCTTGTACCAAAACAAATGCTTTGTAAATATAAGTTGTTTAGGATGATAATGAGAACTCATAGAAACCACGACCACTTCCATATCTTGAGAATAGAGAGAAATATGCACTTGTGACCAATGGAACAAAGTCTTGTCCAAACATGATTATTTCTTCAATCAACCCCTTGTACTTTTTGGATCAAATTTGATAATATTGAAATGTGATGAACCAAAAGAACCTTGCCATTACAATTCTTCCAAAACAACTTCCATGGTGAAGTTTTAACTTCTCAATCTTCATTGACTAGGTCATGGAAATAAACTCATGAACCCATGGATCAACTTGTCAAACCCCATTGCCCTTACCTGCATTGTTGACAAGTAAGACAAACCAACATTGCATTTTATTAACTAAAAGCAAAGTAAAAACAAAACATGAATTATTACACAAGAAAAAAACAAGTCAAGGTTCTTTGTGATTCCTCAAAGAGAAAAGCTAAAGATATGGAGGAGAAACAAAAGCCCTAATGTGATCTTGTTGTGATTGAATCAATATGGTATGGTGAAGGGATCTTAGGGGCAAAAATTGGGGTACAATAATCACTCTTAAGATTTTAAGCATAGAGTTGATTATTGTTCTTGGAGGAAGCTTTTAAACAACTCCAAGTTGTGTTCTTGTCAAGTGTCTTGATGAGTATTGTCATGGAAGTGTGTCTTCCTGTTTGTTTTTCGACTGCTATTTGTGATTGATGAGGGATTGAGGAAGTCCTCATACCTTGGTGATTCTTGGTTAGAAATATAGCACGGGTAGTGATTAAGTGAGAAGTTGTAAATGGGGATTTTAGTTTTGAAGTGATACTATCATAGTGGATTTGTCCCTGGCTTGGTTTCCCCCGGAGTAGAAAGGTTGTTCCGAACTAAGTTAACAATTCCTTTGTTTTTATACTTTTCAGTACTGGTTTTATATTGTTTATACCTTGTTGTAATGTTCAATTCAGATCAGATGTCTCGACAAGTTGGATAAGACATATGAGTTCTGTCATACCAGAATTTCAAAAGGTAATTTAGATGTAGGGTTTAATACACAAGTTGGATTGACTAATAGAGGTTGGTGCTTTTGAGATAGTTCCAGAAACTTTATGTTGGTAGGTACCTCGTGGGATGTTGGGATTTATTCTACCATTGAAGCCTAGGTTTTGGCTTTGAAGGAAGCGATTCAGGTAGCTATTGAGATGTCGTGGGATCATATTATTTTTTAGAGTGATTCTCAATTTGTCGTGCATGTCGTTAATGCTAGTTTTGTAGGTACCTCTAAATTTAGAATGATTATGACTAGTATTAATATTTTTTCTTGTTTCTCACCATAACTTTAAGGTTAAGTTTGTAAAACGTCAAGCGAATTCAGTGGATCATAGCTTAGCTAGGGCGGCTAATTTATGGGCTAGGTGTATGGTTCTACATATGATTCCTCCTTGTATTGAACATTAGTTGAATAATGATATGAATTAAAATTGAGTTTATCAAAAAAATCCAAAAGAAAAAAAATTGAAACATGTTTAAGCTGTTTTGGGTTTTTTCTTTTAAAAATTAGAATATTGAAAGTAGTTTTTAAAAACTATATTACAAAACATCATTATTAAACAATTTTTTCATTTTTAAAGTTTTTAAAAACAAAAAACTATTTTCAAAAACTTAATCAAATAGGGCCTAAGTGTGCACCATCCAAGTCAGTTCTGAATGCCTTTGTTGACTCTGGACTGATTCTCCTAGAAATGATAGTTTCAATAGGTGTGCATGCATATCCAAAAAACACGCTTCACGCTTCCTCCAGACATGTACTTGATTGCACCGTCCAAAATACTCCATTGTTAGTCTCATAAGAAACAAGTCTTGAACAATTTTTCTGACATCTAGTCAAACACTGTCTACTTTCCCTTATCTTCTCAACATAGATCAAAACTTCTTTTGTAATCAGTAAAAGATGTTTCACATAGTTGTCCAATAATCAACTATAGAAACACATGTTCTAAAGCATAATCAAAATGCCTTCCACTAGAATCTAAGCATAATCCTTTCAGCCATAATTAGTAAAACATGCTAAGATATCAAGACATCATGTGTGAAATTTATCATCCATCAACAAAAACATCCATTGAGTCTTACCTACCTTTGCAGGTGAAGATGAATTATACACACGATTCAACCAATCAGCTATGCACATGGATAGAACCATTCTTATTCTATCAAGAATAAACAGTGCCCCTGCCAAAGACATACACTCAAGCTCTAGATGGAATCACATGGAGGATTTCATACTCTCATATTAGAGGGAAACAACTTCACACTCCTAGTTCAACACACCTGTTGAACACATTCACACACTGTAAAGTCAATCTTGTTCTTACAATTCCAGATACCCTAGCTCCTTGAGAATCTATTCAAGCACCCTGAACTGTTCACTCAACAAGAACCTATTTTATAATTGGCCTAACAATTCCACACAAGTCATCATGACTCTTAGGATAGGCAAGATGTCATGCACACTTGGTTTGATAGGAGAAAAATTCTCAGTTTGCTTGCTTCACAAGATCCTGACTGACACGGCCTTTTCTAGAGTTACTAACAGCGGAAGAAACAACCTCCCCACAAGCATTCCAATTAGATCACATTATTTGATACCATTCCCTTATATCCAATAATCTTGAATTCACCACACACACCACTGTAGACATGGTTAGAAGCTTCACATCCTACATCACCATAGTTAGGAATGCCACTTCTAAATATAATGTTGAGCATCGACCTTCACATCTACAATCCCAAGCATCTTCTAAAGATAAACATCAATAAGCATGATGTTACATCATCATTTAAGACAATGGCTACTTACCTCATTCACTTCGATTCTTGATATACCATCCACATGACTTATTATTTGCATATAAGTCCTTCTTTCAACCGATACAAGAAGATTCCAATAGGACACAACTTCTGCAGCTTATTCAGGTTATCACAAACACCAGAGTACCATGGAGAGAAATAAACTCTCATACATTTTCTGAAGCATAATGTTCAGACATTTTTCCTAGCTTTATAGACTCATCAACCATCTTAGAATACCTAAAGAAGAGATTTCCTCTAGCAAATACCAGATTAAATAGCTTCAATCACCAAGGGATATACAGACTTCTAAGCAGGATCTTCTTTCCCTTAGCTATTCAATCTTCACTTCTCCAAGCCTCCATAGTGCACTAACTTCCTTTAGGTACAACACTTTAGTCCTTGCGAGAACTAGTGTTCCATCACCACATAACTGGATCCTAAGATTAAAGAGAACCTCCCTTGAGTTTACACACATAACTATGTTTATTTAACACACCTTCCTAAAAAATGATCAATCATAGTTCCTCTCTCAAGAACCATGATCCTTTGTCCCCAATAAGACTTGAACTACAACCTTCTTCTTACTCCAGACAAAATTCCAAAATGCTCATCCCAAACAGTTTAGATGACACTCCGAATAAAATATACAGACATTAGTCAGTTGATGATTCCATTGAGTATCAACCACTAAATGATTCACATATGTCGAGATAGAATTTATATTCCCCTACACACTTGTGAGTTAATATCTCAAATGAACATTAACTTATCTCAAGATGATACAACTTCATTGTACACAACTCCTTCATAAATAACAAACTTTAAGACATTTAATTGACATCAATGACTCCACTAGCCATCAACTCTGCCTGATACATTCTTAGAGATCTATTCTTTAGACTTCCATAAATCATCCTACCTTGGATGTATTTTTCACCACAACAGAATAAGAGTTCCATGTTCTCATAAAATTGATAATGATATCAAGTTTGAGTAAACAACCTCAATTCTATTTATGAGAAACACCAGCCTTCCATATTGATCAATTTCTGCTTCAAGTCCCCTTCTTCAACTCAATCAGAGTAGCCATAAGAAAGATCACACAAATCTGGCTCCTTTTGATCAAAAAAATTGTCCAAGTTCCAGAGAGAATATCCTCTCTATTTGAACTTGACACCCATATATACAAAATATGGTTGAGATGCCTTTAACAAATCTCCACTAGAAATTAGAGATCAAATTTTGTACTCCTATAAACTTGGATCAGAAATAAAGTGACCCAATTAATAATCAATATATTGATCATATCTTTATTAGCACGTTTATCTAAGACATATTTCTTGGATATAAACTTCTTAGACACACCACCAAATTCCTCTTCAAGTTCAATATGGAGATGGTTTCAAACATATTTGATCGACACACAATGGTTTAGCACCCAGAGCATATGTTATGCCATTCTTTTGTCTAAGGTGTTCACTCATTCAACCAACAAGATTTTGCATCACATACTCTGCTGATGTGATGTTTCAACATCTAGTGGGACATGAGTTCCCTTTCCAATGAATACATAATTGAGCTTAGTTCTAAAGCCATTACTTCTCCCAGGAAATCAGAACATACCTTAATCACCTTCAAGAAAAGGATGAGAACCTTTCACTGAAGATGACTTTTCATATACACGAAAGGTACACATACACATGTATCCAAAAACCAGAACATTCCCATGAATAGAACATAAAATCTTCATAAACCAAGTTCTTTGAGGTTTTTCCGTTGTTTGATGATGTTCCATCGGGAGAAACATCTTGACTATATCCTTTATGACCATTAGGTAAGAGGATAAACAGTTAAATACTTGTAGAATCCACAATTAGCAACACTTATTAAATCCTCCTTCAACTTCCAATCATATTAGTCATATTATCCCTATAGGGTAGATACTTCTTCATTCACTTAAGCCATGACATTAGAAATAGTTCACCTTATGATTTTTCAATAGAAGTCCATCTTCCAGCCAAACCAGTAATACCAAAATCAAGATCACTTTCCTAGTTAAGCCATGAACTAGGAAGACACATGCATATGTAATTGATCAAGACATTCAGACAATTCTTTTCACTACAAAAATTGGACCTCCTTCTAGGGACATTCAAACCAGTAATACCAAAATCAGGATCACTTTCCTAGTTAAGCCATGAACTGGGAAGACCCGTGCATATGTAATTGATCAAGACATTCAGACCATTCTTTTCATTACAAAAATTGGACATCCTTCCAGGGACATACTAAGAGATCCTCTATCAGAGACCAGGAAACAACCTTTTATATATTTGGAAGAAAAAACTTGCTTTTGTCTTTCTTCAATGATCTGTCACTTTCATGTCAGACTTCTTGAATATATATACCAGATCATCTTCGTATTGATCTACTTTTCTTCATAACTCTTTTCATCCCAGGGGTAGGGTATTGTTCAGTTAATCTGATCAAGTATTCAAATTTCAAAAGGAATGTCCAATTCGAGGATCACCACACCTTATCCCTCAAATTAGGAGGTAAAAAAAATCAAAACCTTTATGATAATTCCCTCACGTCAGGAGGTCCAAAAAGCTGAGAAACCATAATGGTTATCCCTCACTAGCCAAGAAATGAGGCAGTCACAATCTTTCCAACAAGTCAAAATGACTCAAGATCACACGACTTATTCCAAAAAATAATGAATGAAAAAAAGAAGAAAAGAAAGAAAGCCTGCTAAGTCAAAAACTTGAAAATGTGTGACTTAGGCAAAAATTAGGTCGTCCCGCTGGACTTCAAAATAAAAATTCAAAAGAATTTGTCTAGGAAAAAGTTAGGGAAAGTGCCCATGTTCAATCTTCTTAAGCCTGAAGAGTTATATTGGCATGTTTTGCCTTTCGTGACTCGAAGGTGGAAGATGATTGGACACTAGAGTGCCCAGAAATTTGCACTCGGTGATGTGATGGTAGAGGGAATGGGCTTAAAGATGCCATTTGGAGAGGTGATAAAAATTTGTTGGAGATGGGCTTGTAGATGCCATCCAAAAGTGATTGCTGAATCTGAAAGAGAATTTGAATGAGTATCAGAATAGCCTCCATATCTGAAATGTATCTGGAAGCTGATTTTGAATGGGTATTAGAATGGCATCCATGTCTGCAGCGTATCTGAATTGTATCTGAAAGTTGAATGAGTTTCAGGATGGCATCTGTGTTTGGAGCGTATCTGAACTGTATCTGAAGATCGAATCTGAATGAGTATCAGGATGGCATCTGTGTCTGGAGCGTATTTGAACTGTATCTGAGAGCTGAATCTGGACGATTTTCAGGATGGCATCCGTGTCTGGAGCGTATCTGGACTGTATCTGAAGATTGAATCTGAATGAGTATCAGGATGGCATCCGTGTCTGGTGCGTATCAGAACTGTATCTGAGAGTTGAATATGAATGAGTATCAGAATGGCCTCCGTGTCTAGAGCGTATATGTACTGTATCTGGAAGTTGAGAATTTAATGAGTATCAGAATGACATCCGTTATCTGGAGTGTATCTGAACTGTATCTGAGAAGTTAAATCTGAATGAGTATCAACATGGCATCCGTGTCTGGAGCGTATCTGAATTGTATCTGAAAACTTTGAACAATGTCAATGGTAGCTGTTAACTTTATCCTAAAAAGGGTAAAATGTTAGAAAAAATGTAAAGTCAAGTTGTATGAAATGCATGGTATAATGCATTTGTGTTATCAATGTTTATGATATATGGATGCAATGTAGGCGTATGCAAGCTAATCTACCACACTGTTGTTGGATTGGGGAAAATAAATCCCTAACTGCTGCTGCGGATATGGAGTATAAGTATTCATGTTGTGAAGTCTAAGTGTTGATGAATTTATGCTTGGAGGAATAGACTCTGTTGTAAGGGAGATACCGTGTACTGCTTGTAAAATCCTATTGGAGAATCTTGAGAAATTTGACGACTTCTACTAGGGACTGATAACTGGAAGCTTTATTCCGCAGGGGATTGAATTGCACATTGCGGGGGATTATGGAAATGGCATGGAGAGATTTCCCTACCTCTTAAAGTCATCAGTGGTTGTCTTTCTATTTTGTTTATTTGTAAACAGTAATTATATTCAAATGCATATGTTCAAAAATGAATCGTTGGACGTTTTTGTAAACAAAACACGAGCGTAAAGAAAAACAGATAGTTTTTGCACTTTCAAAGGGATACCTTTGTATTGACTTTGGATAAGTATTTTTGTACAATGAGACAAACATTCTAGTAAGAGAATTTCGTCGTCAAAAAATGAAAATTTTGATACAAAGAAAAGATAGCTATGTGCAATAATCCCACGAGGTTCCCATTCTACTATAGCCTTCGTATCGTTGAGCATCTTGTCTATTTGTTTCCTCGTCTGAAGATGATTGAATTGATCAGAAACTCTGAGTTTTCCATTTGAAGCCAAAGGTTGTCCGTAAGGTGATCTGACGGGACATAATTATACGCTTTAATTCCATAACTTTTTCCTGGACCGCCCTTTCGGGTTTTCAGTCCACCGGGAAACTTTTTTTCCCAAGTCGCCCTTTTGGGTTTTCAACTTGGTGGGTGTACAGATATTTTTGTTTTATCCCTAATTTTTGCCTGAAACTTTTGGTTCGCCGAGATTCCCTTATTTTTCCCAGGTGTGTCAACCTAGCGGGTCTCTTATGCATAGTATCTTTTGACTATGTCTCTGTTTGCAGAGTGCAGCAGGTCGTCACCATCCATGGGGTCAAGATCATTGCTCCACCGGAGAAAATGTTTTTGATTATAAATGGTCCTTCGTATGTAGGAGTCCATTTTCCCCTGGGGTCACCTTGCGGCAGTATGATACATTTGATCACCAGATCCCCAACTTGATACACTTGGCGTCTGACCTTTTTGTTGAAAGCCTTGATCATCTGCTTTTGATACATTTGACCATGGCAGACAGCAGCAAGCCTTTTCTCATCAATCAAGTTTAGTTGATCAAGTTGAGTCTGGATCCAATCGTCTTCATTCAGCCATGAATCCTTCATAATTCTCAGAGAGGGGATCTGGACCTTAATAGGAAAGACAGCCTCCATCTGTATACCAGAGAATAGGGTGTTGCCCCGGTTGACGTGCGAGTTGTGGTATGATACCCGTGGAGAGCGAATGGTAGCATCTCATTTCAGTCTTTGTATGTGACTGTCATCTTCTGTATGATCTTTTTAATGTTCTTATTCGCGACTTCGACAACACCATTCATCTTTGGCCGGTAAGGGGAAGAATTGTGATGTTGGATCTTGAATTTCTTGCACAGGGAGGTGATCATAGTATTATTCAAGTTTGTACCATTTTCTGTAATGATCTTCTCCGGGATACCGTAACGACATATGAGATTCTGCTCGATGAACCGGGCGACAACGTTCTTGGTAACGGAAGCGAAGGAAGCTGCCTCCACCCACTTTGTAAAATAATCAATGGCCACTAAGATGAAGCGATGTCCATTAGAGGTTGTTGGCTTGATTTCCCCAATCATATCAATCCCCCACATAGCAAAGGGCCAAGGAGCCGTCAAGATATTCAGAGGAACCAGAGGTACGTGCACCTTGTCAGCATAGATCTGACACTTATGGCAAGTTCGAGAGTGTTGATAGCAATATGCTTCTATGGTAGACCAGTAATAGCCTGCCCGTAGTATTTTCTTTGCCATCGTATGCCCACTGGAATAGGTGCCAAAAGTGCCTTCATATAATTCAGCCATGATCCTTACAGCTTCAACCTTATCTATGCACCAAAGTAATACGGAGTCATGGTTGTGTTTGTAAAGAATTCCATTACTAAGGAAGAATTTAGCAGAGAATCTCCTTAAGAAATTCTTATCATTGACTGAAGCTACTTCTGGGTATTCTTGAGCCTCGAGATACCTCTTGACTTCGTGAAACTAAGACTTGTCCACTACGTCTTCAGTATTAATCCTGTGATAGTGTGTTGGCTCATCCCTTCGTTCAATGGTGATCTGGGGAGCCTCATTATCCCATATAAGTTTAAACATATATGACATTGTGGCTAGTGCATCGACTAGCTGATTTTCTTCTCGCGGGAAGTGCTCGAAGGTAATCTTCTCAAAATGTGGGAGCAACGTCAAAATATGTTCTTTGTAAGGGATAAGGTTAGGGTGTTTGGTGTCCCATTCCCCTTTGATCGGGCTAATAACCAAACTGAACCTCCAAATACATTCAAAGATTTGATCCCCAAGTCTATGGAAGCTTTAAGACCAAAGATGCACACTTCGTATTCCGCCATGTTATTTGTACAATTGAAGCAAATTCTTGCAGTAAATGGAGTATGACACCCTTCAGGAGATATGAGTACTGCACCAATACCATTGCCGAGTGCGTTATATGCCCCATCAAAAACCATGGTCCATCGGGATCCTTGTTCAGGTCTGTCATATGGTCTGAATTCTTCATAGTCGTTTACCATCATGATGTCCTCATATGGGAATTCGAACTTCATGGACTGGTAGTCTTCTATAGCTTGGTGAGCAAGGTGATCAGCTAGTACATTGTCCTTTATTGCTTTTTGCTATTCTCCCGGAAAGTGCAGGTTTCTCGAAGATGTATTTTATTGGATCCATTTTAGATATCAACAGGGTAGTATGAGTCATCATATATTGTCTTAGCCGGCGATCAGCCCATGCTAGAGCGCAGCAAGTTTTCTTGAGCAGTGAATATCTTGTTTCACAGTCGGTAAACTTTTTGTTCAGGTAATAAATAGTGTGCTCTTTTCGGCCAGACTCGTCATGCTGCCCCGGCACACACCCCATTGAATTTCCCAACACGGTCATATACATAATCAACGGTTTTCCCTGGACTGATGGCATCAAAACAGGAGGCTCTTGCAGGTACTCTTTGATCTTGTCGAAAGCAGTTTGGCATTCATCATTCCATTTGACTACTTGATCTTTCTTCAATAGTTTGAATATTGGTTCACAGGTAGTTGTTAGGTGAGAAATGAATTTGGCAATGTAGTTCAAACGTCCCAAGAATCCTCTGACTTCTTTTTAAGTACAAGGAGCAGGCATCTCTTGTATCACTTTTACTTTGGCGGGATCTACTTCAATACCCTTATTACTGACAGAAAAGCCTAGGAGCTTACCAGACCTTACTCCAAATGTGCATTTATTTGGGTTCAACCTCATCTTGTACTTTTTTAATCTCTCGAACAGTTTTTGTAAATGATCAAGATGTTCTTCTTCTGTTTGAGATTTAGCTATCATGTCATCCACGTAGACCTCTATTTCATGATGTATCATTTCGTTAAATAGAGCTACCATGGCACGCTGATAGGTTACCCCAGCGTTCTTCAGTCCGAACGACATCACCTTGTAGAAAAATATGCCCCATTGTGTGACAAAGGTTGTCTTCTCCATGTCCTCATGCGCCATTTTGATTTGGTTGTAACCTAAGAAATCATCCATGAAGGAAAACACTTTGTGTTGTGCAGTATTGTCAACTAGGATGTCAATATGGGGAAGTGGGAAATTATCCTTAGGGCTTGCTAGATTCAAATCTCTGTAGTCCATATACATTCGTACCCTGCCGTCCTTCTTGGGCACGGGAACAACATTGGCAACCCATTGAGTATAGGAGGTGACGGCCAATAATCTAGCATTGAATTGCTTTATGTCTTCATCTTTAATCTTCTTTGACATATCTAGTCACATGCGACAAACCTTTTGTTTTACTGGTGGGCAATCCTCTTTTGTAGGTAGACGATGCACCACAATATATGCATCAAGTCCTGGCATGTCTTCATACGACCAGGAAAAGACCTCAACATACTCATGTAGCAACTGGATCATACACTCCTTGACACTGGGTTCCATATTGGCACCCATCTTGACTTCTCTTTTGTCTTCCTCGGTACCTAGGTTGATTGTATCCACGGGTTCCTCGTGAGGCTGAATGGTTTTCTCTTCTTATAGTAGTAATCTAGCAAGTTCCCCTGGTACTTCACAATCTTCCTCACCTTCATCTTTGGCTTGGTAGATTAGATTTTCAGAGTCATAGAAGGCCATAGAAGAACCGTTACCCATGGGATCCCGAATGGAACTAGACCTGCAGTGTGAGTGTGTGTAAGGGTATATCTATCTTTGAAAGAAATGAAAATGTAAAAAAGAAAAACAATGAGCACAAAGTTTGTATGCAAAACGTCCATGATTCATTGATGTCATATGGAAATGAGATAATAACCCTTACAAATGGACCATTGCGCCTCGGGTAAGACACAAGGTTTTAAGAGTTTGAATTGTTTTAATATTACAGATCCAACAAAATGTAAAGACAAATTACTGTGGGATAAAAGTGACCGGGTTGTTGAGCCCTCCACTGGAAGTTGGGAAGATCCAATCCTCCAGGTTGCAACCATCTTCATCATCCTCTACCGCGTTGAATTCACGGTTGCTGATCTTCAGGGGTGGTCCTCCAGCACGAGCGCCGCGTACAGCCTTCTGAGCACTTAAAGTGAAACCTGGGCTAAATTTGTCAGACTTGTATGGGATATCTGGGAGTTGCCCCCAGATAGTGCACCCACCTTCTTCTATCACTGCCTTTTCATCCTTCAAAGATGACATTCTGAGTGGAGGCCTTGTGATTTTGGGAACAACCCTGGTTATTGCCACATCTTACGGGACTTCCTCAAAGTGTTGGAATGGAGTTTCAATAAATTCACCATCTAACTCCACATATCTGAAGTAATTGAGATGGATGATCATATACTCTTATTTTCCATGAACGGTGATAATCTTCCCTTGGATCGGATACTTCAGCATTTGGTGCAACATAGAAGTGACAGCGCCAACATTGTGAATCCACGATCTGCCTAGAAAGCAGGAATATGAGGGGCGGATATCCATTACTTAAAAAGTTGAATCAAATGTTTGGGTTCCAACTTTTATGGGGATATCCACTTCCCCATGCACCATCCTTTTTGAGCCGTCCAAGGCCGTCACTACTATGTTGCTTGGTTTTAATGTCAATCCCTCACAATCAAGCCTATCAAGAGCCTTCTTAGGCAATACATTCAGAGATGAGCCAGTGTCCACCAAAACATGAGCCAAGGTTGTTCCCCTACATTCAACTGAGACCTGCAATGCCTCATTATGCTTCCTTCCTCTTGGCGCTAAATTAGCATCTGAAAAACCTAGACCATTATCTGCAGTCAAGCTGGCTATGCAGTCTTGGAACTGATCGGCAGATGTTTCTTGGGGTACATGGGTAATTTTCAGGAATTTTATGAGGGCTTTTGCATGCGCCTTGGAATATAGTAGTAAATCTAGCATGGATATTTTAGATGGAGTTTTCCCCAGTTGCTCAACTACATCGTAGTCGCTTCTTTTTATGATCTTTAGAATTTCCTCCATCTCTTGCCAGGAGGTCTCAAGGATAGCCAATGATTGTGCCTTCGTCCGGATGGGCTCAATCAGAATACTTTTACCTCGAGTCTCAGTTAACTCGGCAGCAGGAATGTCAGTAGGAGTAATAGCAGGGATTGTCACAGCTTTGTCAGTTGGAGTATTGGTGGAGATGATTGTAGGATTGGGAATAGCCTTCGGAGGAGCAACAACAGGAATGATTACGGGTCTAGAAACTGCTTTTAAGGGAGCAATTTCTGGAGAGAATATCCTTCCACTTCGGGTAATCTTTCTAGTCCCTGCAATATTACTGATATCGGAGCCAATTTTCTCAGAAATTGAATCTTAGGAAGCTGGCCAATCTTGCTTGATATCGTGGTAGTAGACATCTCATCCATAATTCCATGGTATGGTTTTGTTTGACGAATATGGGACTGGTCCAGGCATTGTAATTATCAAAGGAGCTGCTTTTGGAACTGATGTAATTCTAACGGGTCTTTTGGTGGAGACAATGGAAGAACTAGAGAAAATGGTAATGATAAAAACATCATTATAAGGAACAGGTGAAACAGAAGTATTTTCAAACAAAATTTCCTTGTTATCTATTAGGCATTGAATGCCCGCTTTCAACAAAGGACAACTAGTTGGTGGGGATAAACAGAAATGGCAGCTTTCATCACAGCCTGGGAATACACTTGCATTTAATAAGTTCTCTTTGATAGTCAGGAGTGGAGTCATAAGGTCATCAACTGAAGTAACAAACATATCTTCCTCAATGGCATTGGTACTATGGCCATGTTTGGGCATAGGGGCAGGAATGACATTTGGCTTTTCGGGCGCATCGAATTCAATCTCCTTGGCTTCAATAAGGTCTTGTACTTTGTTCTTCAGCGCCCAACAGTTGTTAGTGTCATGGCCAGGACTCTCAGAGTGGTATGCACAACAGTCATTAGGATGATAGTGAGGAGATGTTGTGTTAGGATTCTTAGAAGCTTCTTTCAAGGTCACTAGGTTGGATCTCAACAGATGTGGCAATACCTGAGATAGGGTCATATTAATTCTGGTGAATTGTCTGACTGGTATTTCCATCCTTGGTTGGTTGTTTCTTTGCTAATCAGGCGCAGGTTTAGGAATCATAGCAGCCCCCACCATTGGATGGCGTTCGGCCCTATCTTGATTTCTATGAGGATAAACAACAACCACTTCTTTCTTTCCGATAAATGCTTCCTTATAGAAGCAGAGGATGTATCTTTTTGAATATTTCCACTTTTTATCCCGGCTTCTACCCTCTCTCCGGTCAATATCAGTTTAGTAAAACCTGCCGATAAACTCCCAATTAGGTGATTGAAGAAGGGACCAGATAAGGTGCCCAAAAACATGTCTACTAATTCTATTTCAGATATGGGAGGTTGAACTCTTCCAGCCAAGTCTCTCCATTTTTGTGCATAGTCTTTGAAGCCCTCACTTGAAACCATGGTCATACTCTGGAGTTGGGTACGGGTTTGCGCAAGATCAGCATTGTATCGGTATTATTTGTAAAAGGCTGCAGCAAGATCTTCCCAGTTATGAACATTGGCTCTTTCTAACTGATAAAACCAATCAAGTTGAGTTCCAGACAGACTGTCTTGGAAGAAGTGTACCCATAAATCTTTGTCAGTGGTATGGGGCTGGATTTTCCTTACATAAGACCGGAGATGCATTTTAGGACATGAAACTCCGTCATATTTGGCGAACATAGGTGCTTTGAATTTTGGAGGAATGACAATTCCCAATACTAACCCCAACTCCTCAAAGTCCAAGCCATGCACTTTTTGGATTTCCATTGCACTCAAACACTCTTCGAGATGTTTATACTTGTCATCAACTGGAGGGTATTGTTCTTCAGAATAGTCTTCTTCTTCCCCTTCCTCTTCTTATTCTGAATGGACAATTGTTTCCTTTCCCTTCCCATCTTGGTTGTCTTTCTCACCGTATGTTGTTGCAAAGTCTAGGGCTCTTCTTGTCTGCCCTTGGATGCTTCTTCTCATGTTTAGAACTCTGTATATCTTCTTTGTCTTCTTTTTCTTCTCCTCAGCCAGCAAAGTCTTCAACTCTTCTTGTCCTTTGGCTAGGGTCAAGAACAACTGTTGAAACTGTGCATTCTGAGCTTGAAGGTCCTTCACTGTTTGCCTGAGATCTATCTTACTGAAATAAACAGTAAAGATGAGGAGACTTGTTGCAAGAAACCTGCTTATGTTATGATGAATGATAAATGCATATGTAATGTTTTCAAGGATTTTAAGATTCAAATTTGTTTTAGACAAAAAGGAAACACACGTCATATTAATAGATTAAATCTTGAGTACATAATTCCTTTTGGGGAAAAATAATACAAAAACACTAAGATAAAAAGGTAATGTGCATCCTCTTTAGTGCAATGTAGGCATTCAGAGTCTGTTCCTCATGAAGTAGCCTAGTTAGTTCCAAAACCTTCTTCTCGCTTGCGTAGAATTGGGCTTCGAAGGTATCTCGATCCCCCTTGAGTTGTATCCAATCCCTTTGTAGGTCTTCAAGAGAGTTAGGCATGTCAGGATGTAGGATAGTATATGGAACATCTCCCTCCATGACAGGCTCAATAATTACCGGGAGAATGGAGGGATAAGGCATCATAAGACTTTGAGCATGAGTTTCTACCCATTTGAGGTAAGGCTCAAGAGGGATGGAATTATTGTGCACCAAAGTCTTGCTATCTACCTTGTTTAACATCCTCCAAGCTCGGATAAATCTCTGGCGAAGACCTTGATCATTGTTGTCGTAGTCAAATACTAAACCTTGAATCAGCATCTCATGCGGGCCATCCCTTCGGGCGTAACCAAACTGTCTTAAAGCTAAGAAGGGGTTGTAGGTGATACCTCCCCTAACGCCAAGTAAAGGTACATTAGGAAATTCTCCATAACGGTCGACAATGGTAACATTATCTATGGATCAGGAACACCAATGAATGAATGAATGTTTGAACGTCATCTACCTTTGTGACCACCTTGAACCTTGCTCGTTCTTTAATACAGATTGGGGAAGATGCGAAATAAACCATCTTGCCAAGAGAGGAGTGAAACACATAAGGACACCTCTTTTCCTCATTGTGCGAGTGTGAAAAGAGTGTAGGATATCCCCTAGTAATGTAGGCACCGAGTTGCGAGATATGAAGATTTTGACGGCGTTCACATCTATGAGTTGGTCAGGATTTGGAAACAAAACCATCCCATAGATGAGGAGAGCCACAATTTCCTCAAAGGCTTGCAAATCCAAAGAATTCCAACAGTTTTGGGCTTTCTCGAACAAGAACTTTGCTAAGAAACCTTTGACACCACTCCTTGTTTCCCAATGAATTGTGACATCAGAGGAGTTCAAGTGTAGAGCTTGAGCAATCTCTTCTGGATTTGGGTCTCTTTCTGTACCGTTGAAAGGTAGTTGATTGAGAATGAGAATTCTCAAGAGTCGGGAGAATTCTTCCAAAGTAGGCACAAGTTGATAGTCGGGAAATGTGAAGCAATGGTGTAAGGGGTCAAAGAAATGAAAGAGCACCTTCATCATGTCCTCATTTGTGTTGGAGGTGACCAAGTTGAGTAGGCGACCATGTCTCTCTGTGAATGGAGATTTTTTAGGAATCCTTGAGGCTAGCTCCTTAAGTTGTGGAGGGATCCTCATAAGGTTGACTTGAATAGTTTTCCTGCGAAGTGAATCCATATCCTACAAAACAAGACAAAGTTGAATCCAAAAAAAATCCTTGAAATGGTTAGTGAATGTGTATGATGTTATGATGTTCATGATGTTATGTACAAACTCACATGAAAACTAGTAATATATACAAACAAAGAAAACAATTTCCTAGGTTTAGGCTTGCATGGAGTTTTATAGGTAAGTACCCTCTTGAAGTTTAGTTGGCTTAAACCTGTCCTAGTAATAGTAACCGGGTTCTAAGGAGCTCAATATCACTGGTTTGTTTCCTTGGTTATTGTTTCAGCATAAGCCTCTTTTAATGGCAACCGAAATATCCCAAGAAACCAAACCTCAATGAGTGTAGTATCGAGTATCTACCAACTTCGGATTGCATCAAAGTCAGTCATCTCACTACATCCTAAAGGCCAAGTTTGTCAAGTAAAGGTTCTAAAAGTTCATTAGTGCTTCATGACATCACTCAGCGGCCCCGTATTCTCTTTGATTAACTCAAAGGCTACCGGTACCCACAAATATGTCGCACTAACGTAGCTATTTCTTAGACCATGTCGGTATACCCTGCACAGTTTCCACAACGTATTACTACTTACCTATAATGTATCCCAAATCCAGGTAGAGGATTCAAACCTAAACAAAGAACCATAATGTAACGCATACAAGTCAAACAATGTAAGCAAGTAAATGTGATCTATCCCTAAGGTAACGCCACTTTTAGAATTATCCCCAGCAGAGTCGCCAGTTCTGTGATACGGTGGGAGAACTGACTTGAGGGTTTTGCGTTTGATCACAAATGTTGTGGTTAGCAAGAGTCTTCACCAAATTTTCTTTTATCCAAAAGGAAAGGTGAAAAAGCACAGGAAAGACCTTTGAGATTGTTTCTTGAGTTTGGGGGGTAGATTATTAAAAGGGGAGGTATTAGCACCCTTTTCATCCATGGTTTTCCATGGGCTCTAAGTTACTTTCTAGATCACTTGCTTTTTGTTTGAAATTGTGCTTGATGTGGTTTTTGAAAGTATTTTGTAAAGAGGCCATTATTTAGGCAATCTTTGTAATGATTCTTATTTGTAAGAATGTATACAAAGATGTTTGATCTTTTGAAAATATTTTCAATTTTGTAAGATGTTTGAAAGTGTATGTGTTTGTTTTGAAAATAGCAAGGATGTTTGTTTTGAATTGGAGAAAGTAATTAGGAGCAATCCACCTACTCAAATGTCTTTCTTGTTCATTTTCTTTTCCTTTGACATTGTTGTCGTACCATTGATTTGGTAAGCAACCCTATTGTGATCGGTGGATCTGGAACTGACTGTTTAACGCTGGTTCGCGAAATGTCGCGGAAGCAAGAGTCGCCACCGTCTTTTATTTTCTCCAAATGGAAAGGACAAAAGCACAGAAAAATTCCCTTAAGAGATTGCTCTCGGTTCGGGAGGTAGGTTATAGAAAGGGAAGGTGTTAACACCCTTTCTATCCATGGTTATCCATGGGCTCTTAGATACTTGCTCATTTGTGTTTTCAAAAATGGTTTGTTTGCTTTTCAATTGTGGGTTTAAAAAAGTTTCTTTGAAAATCTCAGTTCGACTCGTACGTCAGAGTGTTTGAAAAATTGTTTTGAAAGCTTTTGAAAATGTGTTGGTGAAAAGTATTATTTGTTTGAAATTAGAGCAAGTATCCTTGAGAACCTACCTACCCTAAGGAATTCGTCTGTGTAAATGTCCTTTAAAGTAGTGCCATCCCACCATTGAGAGGTAGGTAGCACCACCGTTGGAGGTGTTCGGGTCAATTCGAGGTTCGGGACATGGTGATCACCGGAGCAATGGGAAGACACCTTAGAAGCTACCCTCATGCCAGGTTCCCGGATCATGAGGACTTACTAAGACATCCTCTACTCGACGATCACCTTTCGAAGGCAAGGCAACAGTGAGGCATACCCTAGGGGTGGTGTGTGCGATTCGTGTGTCGTTTTCATTGATATTTGTCTTGTCATGTTTGTTGTGATCTACGCTTGATTTTATTTTTAAGGCCATTCATTCTTGCATGCTTATTTAACAGTTAATATTTGCGGGAAAAGTAAATTCTAAACTATTACAAATGGCGCGGGTCCACATCGCCAAAATTAAACCGGACCCGATTTGACGGAAAAGTAAATAAAGCAAAAGAAATAAAAGTGCGAGAAATTTAAGTTACAACGCTTTGGGAGAGATACATAATGAATTAAGCGAAATAAAATAAATGTGCGAATTAAATAAATTACGAACGAGGGCGTTGGACCCTTTTGCAAAAATATTAAATTACAAGAATTAATTAATTAGAATTAATGAGGAATAAAAAAAATTAAAAATTAAAAAGGAATGTTTTTTTGGTATTTTTTGTATTTTTTAAGATTCAATAGAAAAAGGATTAATTAAAATGAAAATTGGATGCAAACCCTAATTCTAATGGTTTTTAAATTTATTGTGAAAATATTAAATTAAAACCTAAATTAAACCTAATTTTTTGTACAATTTAATTATGAAAATAAAATAAGTAAATAATATTATGGTAAAAAAAAGAAAATAAAAAAAAGGAATAAAATTCATTAAACCTAAATTCTATGTTTTTTTGGATTTTTAGTTATTAAAAAAGAATTAAAATTGTAACCTATTTTAAACTAAATTTATTTACAAGCTTTTATTTAGAAAAATAATTAAAATAAAGTATTTATTATATTTTTGCCTTTTTCTGATTTTTTTTGTGTATTTTATAATTTGTAGAATATAATTAATTAAATTAAAACAATTGAACAAACTAAAATAACAATTAACAAAAAAATAAAAATAAGTAAAAAAAAGAAGGAAATTGCAAACCAGGGGGGGTTCAGTCCCCAATTGTGAGGTGTGATCCAAGAAGCTGGCCCAATAAGCTTGCAATTCGTTGACTTTTCCATGCATTATGTGGCATGTTGACTGGGGGTTCAGGGTGTTCATCAATTCTATGCCTTTGGATTGATCCCCAGGGGGACGTGTCATGCTTGATTAGGAGGCACATAACATATCCAAACATTAAGCGCTGCATGGGATTAGTTAATGAAAAATAATATGAGAAATATACAGACCTGGGACTCGAACCCAGGTCTTGGATGTGAACGCTACCAACGCCTGCCAGCTGAGCCATTGAACGCTTTTGATATATTAATAACAAACAAATAACAAAAAGAAAAACAAAACGCATTAGTGGTTTAACGCGCCAATTTTCAAACCGGCCTATCGCTGATGGACAACACATCATCTCCTTCGTTCTATTTTATTTTTTTCTGAAACAAAACTGTAAGGCAACGGTTTTCATAGTGTTTCATTAGGCCGGCTTCAAGAAAATAGCGACTAGCGCTACAGGGCTCATAAATTGTTCGCGATAAGTGCTTCTTCTTCGTCTCTCTGCACTGAATTGGATGGTAATAGTCTTGAGGCTTAATTTTTCCTTGGGTGAAAAGCCCCAATCTAGAACTCTGAAAACCCTAAAAGTCAGTTATGGCATAATTTTATATACAGCGTAATAATGCAATTAAACATGATAGTTAGCTTTAGAATCTCATGAGGAATAAGAATCAATAAAAAAAATGCTGTAAAAATGCTTGCATCATGATGCACGATAATGGAATTTTCTCTTTACAGTTCGAGTCATAGGTACCGATTCTTGGAGCTTTGGTTGTTGTTTGTGATTGGAATGCGTTCAGGGATTGCCAAGGAAGCTTTTGGAATAGGTTTTGTGCCTTGAATCCACCTAGAACACTGACTTCAGTTTTGAGTTTTATGGTGAAAATTCCAAGTTTCTATCTTGTTCTTCTGCGCAGCTTACAGTGTGTTAGCATTAGGGTTATATTCCTGGCTTTGTAGTGAGGCAATTAGGTTAAGAAAATTGAATAAAATCCATGGTAATCTTTGATTGAAGATTTGATTTGCTTAAGGATCTTTTTGAATCTTTTTCACATGTTCTTGTATCAATTTGCATTCAATCACCCCAAATCTTTCCTAATTTGCCTTTACACGAAATATTGACTTTAAAACATGCATAAAAAGATTTTTTAGGTCAAGTTATATATTTTCCACATATTTAAATGATTTAAATGAATTAATATTAATAATAATTCAAATAAATAAATAAAAAATGAAAAAATACTTCCCTTTGGGCCAAGTGGTCGTGCATATGCTTGGAATGATGAATCATGGAAGAAAAATGGGCCCATTAGCAATTTTAGGTCATTTGGATCAAAGTTGACTTTTCAAAATATCCAAAAATTTCCCAACTTCCACAAGGCATAACTTGCTCAATTTTTAAGCGTTTCTCATGTTCTTGGACATTTTGGAAAGGTCCTTGAGTCCTCTAACCAATGCCTTTGGTCCCATGTCATTTTGATTTACCAATCTCAAGTTATGGCCTTTGACTTAAAGTCCCTTTTTGTTGACTTTTGAAAATGACCTATAATGTTGAAATTGATAACTTTTTGTGAGAGCATTTCTTGGACTTGAAGTATGAAGATGAGTTGTAGGAAATGTCTTTCTCTTCAAAATGAGCTTTGGATGGGATTTTTCTGATAATCCATGTGAAAGTTATGCCCTGGTCAATTTCAGTTGACTTTTTCAGCTGTCCAAATATAGTAACTTTTGCATCTTTGATGATTTCTGAGCCAAATTTTGAGAATCATGATCAAGCATTGATCAAATGATGTTTGTGGCTTCAAAATGATATGTTGACCAAAAATTTGAACTTTTGACTGTCAAATGACCATTTTGCCCCTACAGTTGACTGTAGTGCAATTTAGGGTTTTGACTGTGCAATTTTGAGCTGAATGCCTTGAAACTTGATATGAAGATGCTTGACCACATTTGTAGGCATGTGAGACTTGATTGAGCCTTTGAAAACTTCATTTTCTTGATCAGAACCCAAACCCTAGTTTTTGGCTGTATAGGAGACTGTTGGACTGTGCAACCCTTGGGGAATTTTATGACTTGGCTTGGCAATTTCTTGAAGAATATGGGAGGGCAAATTTTGGGGTACAACAGTTGCCCCTGTTCAATCTTCTTAGACCTGAGGATGTAGATTGGCTGACGTGCCTTTCGTAATCCGAGGGTAGAAGATGATTGGACACTAGAGTGCCCAGAAATTTGCGCTCACATAGTCGCAGTGTGGTGGGAATGGGCTTATAGATGCCATTTAGAGATTGATGGGTAGGATGATGGGCTTATAGATGCCATCTGGATGTTGATCGCGTAGGAGACTCCTTAGCGAGAACCTGCATACCTGCAAAAGAAAAATGAGTACCTGACACGTTGCAGGAGCTGATTTTAGACGCTTGGCACAGATATGTCCTGACTGGTTACAGGAGCTGAGGCTGGAGCTTCAAACGGAGATGAATGAACCAGGGATGGTTACTACCTTAGCATGAATGGTAAGAGAACCTTGAGCGACTTTAACCTCAACAACGCTCGTTGAGAAAATCTTGGTGGGAAATACCATCTTCGCAGGATCGGAACTGGAACCATAGACCAATATAATCTGAAAGGGAATCACCTCACTCGCCGTCGGAGAGGGAATCATAGGAAAAGGAATTGTCACCTCACACTCATCGTCGGAGAGAGAAACATCTGAAAAGGACTTACCACCTCACACACCATCGGAGAGGGGACCATAGAAGACTATCACCTCACACTCATCGTCGGAGAGGGAAACATCTGAAAAAGGACTTACCACCTCACACACCGTCGGAGAGGGGACCATAGAAGACTATCACCTCACACTCATCGTCGGAGAGGGAAACATCTGAAAAAGGAATTACCACCTCACGCACTTGTCGGAGAGGGGACCATAAGAGACTATCACCTCACACTCATCGTCGGAGAGGGAAACATCTGGAAAAAAGGAATTACCACCTCACTCGCCGTTGGAGAGGGGACCATAGAAGACTATCACCTCACACTCATCATCGGAGAGGGAAACATCTGAAAAAGGAATTACCACCTCACGCACTTGTCGGCGAGGGGACCATAAGAGACTATCACCTCACACTCATCGTCGGAGAGGGAAACATCTGAAAAAAAGGAATTACCACCTCACTCGCCGTTGGAGAGGGGACCATAACTTCTGCTGAGTCTTTGTCAGAAAAATCTGTTGGGAGTCGATTTAGCTGGACTAGAGAAGGCTTTGAAATATGTTTGAGTATTTTAACTGCGTCTTTCCTGAAAGGTAAGGTCAGTCATATGCAATGCATGATATGGATCAAGCAATGATGTTCTCAACATAAATGAGATTTGTATGATATGATGCGTTATGCATGCTATAATGATGTATGTGATGTTTTATGAATGTGTTTTTCGTCTAGGAAAGTAAATCCTTGACGGGTGCCGGGAAGTCGTATCCTGGGCTGATGTTGAAGAATAGATTTTTACTTCCGCTGGGGATGATAATTGCAAGAATACCGGTAGGAGAAGATAACTCCGTTTGCGGAATAAACTTGGCAAATGGAAGATTCTGCGGGGAGAAAAAGATACTCTAGCGACCATGCTGGGAAGCAATACTCTGTGGGAAGGGGGATGCCTTGCTGAATTTTGACAGTAGTTTGCTGAGGACACCCTTGTTGTATGGGAAGTAGTTGATGAACTTCGCTGGGGTAAGAAGACTTCGGCGACGACGCTCTTTCCGTGGCTCTTGGCTGAGGATAACCCAGTTTTATCCTGTTAAGGAAATAACTCTTTGAATTAAAGCCGGACGACGCGTTCGTGCGCTGTGAAGGATAAGCTTCCAGAATTTACTGGGGATAAGCTTACTGCTTGGGGATACGAATTCCAACTTTCCTGGGGAAACTGGATTGGATTCTTCTGGGGAAGTTTTGGGCTGTAATGTTGTAAGTTGAAAGAGGGAACATATGTAGGGTTGCCTGCTGATGAGCTCGTGTAAAACCGCATTTTGATGACGAGTTCGTGTTAAACTGTATCTGAAATGGAGAAGGAACCTGGGTAGGGTTACTTTGATGATGAGTTCGTGTAAAACTGCGTTCTTGGAAAGGGAGAACCTGTGTAGGGTGTCCGGGTGACGAGTCCATGTAAAACTGCATCCTGAATAGGGGGAACCGGTGTAGGGTTGCTTGGTGAGGTAAGTTCATGTAAAACTTCTTGATGAACCGGGGTGAGGTTATCTTGAACTAAATCCATGTAAGACTTCTGGAGGAACCGGGGTTAGGTTACCTTGGGGTAAATCCATGTGAGATTTCTTGACGAACCGGGGTAAGGTTACTGGAGATGAGTCCATGTGAGACTTCTGGGGGAACCGGGGTTAGGTTACCTTGAGATAGATCCGTGTGAGATTTCTTGACGAACCGGGGTAAGGTTGCTTGAGATAAATCCATGTAAGATTTCTAGAGGAACCGGGGTAAGGTTACTTGACGAGTTTGTGTAAAAACTTTTTGATGAACCGGGGTTAGGTCATCTTGAGATAGGTCCATGTAAGACTTCAGGAAGAACCGGGGTTAGGTTACTTGGATAAGTTCGTGTAAAAACTTTTTGTTGAACCGGGGTTAGGTCATCTTGTGGAGGAAGAGTCTGTGTATGACTTTGTCTGAAAATTGAGAAGGAACCGGTGTAGGGTTACATGATTTTGATTAAGTGGATGATTGTCCTGTTTGGTTTCGGATGTTAACCCACGATCTGGAATTTGTGAAGGTAGATGGTAATCATCCTTATGTTGATCTTTCCTTTGTACTTTGGTTGACAGAGCAATTGGATCGCCTGGATAACTCATTATTGCCCCTGCTTCGGAGGTGAGGGAAGAGGATACCTTGTGGGGGTAATTGACAAATCTTCTGGTAGACAAGTGGCGAGATACTGGAACATAGTCGTACGCTTTGATCCCTAACTTTTGCCTGGACCGCCCTTTCGGGTTTTCAGTCCACCGGGATACCCATTTTTGCCCAAGCCGCCCTTTCAGGTTTTCGACTTGCCGGGTGTACAGATTTTTCATTTTCATCCCTTAATTTTTGCCCGAACCCTTTTGGTTCGCCGGGAAACCCTTATTTTTGCCTAGGTGTGTCAACCTAGCGGGTCTTTGATTGGCGCAGTATTTTTTCGACTATGTCCATGCTTTCAGAACGTAGGGAGTTGCCCCTGTTGGAAGTGCTTTGCCATGCCCCAGATAATGGGCAATGCTCCTACTGTGCCCCTTGATTGGAGGTACTTCTGTTCACAAGGTGTTCATCGTGCGAATTTCCCTGCTGTTCAAACAAATAGTCATATGCGAACAAGGTTATTTTAAGAATGCAAAAGCCTATGTCTGTCTTGAATTTTGAAAATGCATTTTTTGTAATACAGTGCGATGTCAACTCAATATTTTACAGCAAACCTTCAGGAGTCAGGATACCTTCGTAACAGTATGCTTTCGAACTAACCCATGCTTCAGCTAGGACTTTTAAGGGTTATATCGTGGCCTGGTTCACGGTTTAAGAAACAAAGGATAAAGGCTCAAATTATTTGTACCCACCCGCTCTTCGTGATGTTCTCCAAACCTAAACTCAGTTGATCATGCGTTAGACCTTGTTCGAGTCTTTGTTTTGATTTTCTGGTGATGGTTCAGATATGGATGATTTATTCTGAACAGGCAGTCACTTTTGCTTTTGTTGAGGGTTTGTGAGACCTCTTTCTTTTGATTTTTGTTATCCCTTTCTTTTTTGCCTGAACTGTTTCCCTTTTTGGAATTACAGTCAGTGGGATGCCCCAGTTTGGTAAGTCTTCTTTATTGGTTTTGACTTTTTGGGCTTTTCATTTATGATTTTTTTTTATAATGACTGTCTGTCCTTATGATTGTTTGGAACCATCACTGTCTTTTGTTTTTGAAAAACTCATTTAGTGCCATTCATTGTGCACTTGGATCAACTGAGAGAACTACCCTGCCCCAGGTTAAGATTAAGGGTTTTGATTTTCGAAAAGAAAAACTCCTACTTCTCTGGCTCAGAGGGGTTGACGAGGGATTATCATCCTTATAACTCCAGTGTTTTAGGGATTGAAACAATGCTTGTACCTCATCAGCGGGGTCTGTTCAAAAGCATATTGTAGATTATGGTATCGTTTTCGTCATCCTCCCTCAAGAGGTTTAGAATTTTCAATTAAGAGTTGACCATCGCAAAAATATGAAAGCAGTTTTAAGCATAGTAAACATAATTAAATCAAGACAGACATGTGTAATGCATTCATGAAATAAAAGAGTTTAACATGATAATTGTTTATCTGAACAAGAAAAGAAAAATACAACTTGAATTCAAATGAACAAAAATCTCTCGATCCTAGCCATGTTTTGGCAATGGAGCAGTGATCACGTTGGGAGTCTCGGCAGGCTCGAACTCGATCTCTTTGGCATCGATCATGTTCTGAATTTTGTACTTCAGTGCCCAACAGTCTTCAGTATCGTGCCCCGGGCTATCGGAATGATAAGCACATCTAGCTTCTGGATTATAGCTAGGAGAGGAGGTCTTAGGATTGGCAGGAGGGTTGATCACTGCAATCAGGTTCATCTTCAACATGTGTTGCAGTGCTTGTGACCATGGCATGTTAATGTTGGTGAACTGCCTTTTAGGCCCGTCCGGCCTTTGCTGGTTTCCCCTTTGTGGTTGGCGGCGTGGTGCAGAACCAGAGATCATGACTGCCCCTGCATGTTGATCACGGCGACTCCTTTGACTGTATGCGGCATTAGATTCCTTCTTTCCCATGTAAGGCTTTTTATGAATATCAGAAGGTGTGGCCTCTTGAATTTTCCCACTCTTGATACCAGCTTCAATTCTTTCGCCGGTCAGGATGAGGTCAGTGAATCCAGCAGATGAATTGCCAATCAGGTGGTTGAAGAATGGCCCGGATAGGGTCCCCAAGAACATATCAACGAGTTCCCGGTCAGTTAATGGAGGTTGTACCCTTCCAGCAAGGTCTCTCCATTTCTGTGCATACTCTTTGAAACCTTCGCCCGCACCTATAGACATTCCCTGAACCTGAGTGCGTGTGGGAGCAAGGTCGGCATTGTACTGGTAATGCTTGTAGAAAGCAGTGGCTAAGTCTTCCCAGGTACGGATGTTGGCTCCATTCAATTGATAAAACCACTCGAGCTGAGTCCCTGAAAGACTCTCTTGGAAGAAATGGATCCATAAGTTTTTGTCAGCTGTATAGGGTTGGATCCTCCTTGTGTAAGCCCTGAGATGCAACTTAGGACAGGATGCCCCGTCGTATTTAGCAAAGGCAGGTGCCTTAAACTTGTGCGGGATTACCACCCCAGAAGACAGACCTAGATCCTCGAAGTCCAGACCGGGCGCTTTTTGTATCTCCATAGCACTGAGCCGGTCTTCCAACTGTTTGTATTTATCCTCAGCCGGAGGGTATTGTTCGTTGTTGAAATCTGTCTCGTTGTCGGAGACCACTGGACTAGGCACCTCCCTCTCATGGTGACTGCTTTCCCTCACAGATGGAGTAGTCCTCTCAGTTTCAGTCTGCGGTGTATTCCCAGATCTGCGTCTAGGGCTGAACAAAACAGTCCTCTTCTTCTTCTTTTCCTTCTTCAAGAGGAGAGCTTTCAGATATTGTTGCCCCTGGGTCAGATTCATGATCAGCCCTTGGAACTGGGCGTTCTGAGCCTGGAGGGCCTTGATAGACTGCTCAGCTGATGATTCAGGATTCATGACGATCGGCTGAAATAAACAGCGAAGAAGGGTAAGCAATCTGTCAAAGGGGTACCTGCAATGCAATGAAATGTATGACATGCATGCAATGATTTCAAGGATCTCGCGGGGTAAACAGAGAAACTTGTTAGAGTTGAAAACCGGTAACTTGATTGAAGAAACTTCCTGTTGTAGAAAATCCTTCTTCAAGGGTCAAAGGCTCACCATATCCAGTGGGTCATAGCCCCTGACAACCTTGGCTAGAGGAAAATAAACCCTCTTTGCCCCTGGCTAGATGTTGATTCATCCTGTCCTGCATCACAAGCCCTTGAGATCCTTGAAATGGGTTAGGATGTATGCGATGGTATGATGTCATGATGCATGGGGTAATGTAGGTAACCCTGTTATGAACCCTTATTAGGGACTATGAACAAAACCTGCAAGAAACACGTGTTAGGTAACAAGCACGCAGATAGTCAAGTTGGAAGGCACACAAGTCACACAAGAGAAAACCCTTAGAGTTTAGGCCAGCATGGGGTCTGGGTAGTACCCTCTTGAAGTTGGTGGGTTCAACCTGTCCTAATCAAAGTAACCGGGTTCTAAGGTTCCCAATATCACGGGATTGCTTTCATTGTTCATCGTTTCGATTTAGCCACTGAACTGGCAACCGAAATATTCCAGGAAAGCAACCCTCAATTGAGTGTAGTATCGAGTATCAACCAACCTCGGACTGCACCAAAGTCAGTTATCTCACTACCCTAAAGAGGCCAAGATTGTTCAATTAAGGTTCCTAAGGTCTGTTGATGCTTCACGACACCACGCGGAGGCCCCGTACTCTCCTTGACTGAACTCAAGGGTTACCGGTACACACCAAAGTGCCACATCAACGTAGCAGACTGTTTCAACCATGTCGGTATACCCCGCACAGTTCCCTCACAGCCTTGTTGCTACTTTCTAAGAAGGTATCCCCAGATCCGGGTTAGGATCTATAGAACTCCCAAGACAGTCCCACAATTTAAAGCAAGCAAAGAAAGCAATTGAAAACACAGTTATGAACTAGCCCTAAGGTACACCTCACTTTAAGTTTACATCCCCAGCAGAGTCGCTAGTTCTGTGATCGGTGGATCTGGAACTGACTGTTTAACGTTGGTTCGCGAAATGTCGCGGAAGCAAGAGTCGCCACCGTCTTTTATTTTCTCCAAATGGAAAGGACAAAAGCACAGAAAAATTCCCTTAAGAGATTGCTCTCGGTTCGGGAGGTAGGTTATAGAAAGGGAAGGTGTTAGCACCCTTTCTATCCATGGTTATCCATGGGCTCTTAGATACTTGCTCATTTGTGTTTTCAAAAATGGTTTGTTTGCTTTTCAATTGTGGGTTTAAAAAAGTTTCTTTGAAAATCTCAGTTCGACTCGTACGTCAGAGTGTTTGAAAAATTGTTTTGAAAGCTTTTGAAAATGTGTTGGTGAAAAGTATTATTTGTTTGAAATTAGAGCAAGTATCCTTGAGAACCTACCTACCCTAAGGAATTCGTCTGTGTAAATGTCCTTTAAAGTAGTGCCATCCCACCATTGAGAGGTAGGTAGCACCACCGTTGGAGGTGTTCGGGTCAATTCGAGGTTCGGGACATGGTGATCACCGGAGCAATGGGAAGACACCTTAGAAGCTACCCTCATGCCAGGTTCCCGGATCATGAGGACTTACTAAGACATCCTCTACTCGACGATCACCTTTCGAAGGCAAGGCAACAGTGAGGCATACCCTAGGGGTGGTGTGTGCGATTCGTGTGTCGTTTTCATTGATATTTGTCTTGTCATGTTTGTTGTGATCTACGCTTGATTTTATTTTTAAGGCCATTCATTCTTGCATGCTTATTTAACAGTTAATATTTGCGGGAAAAGTAAATTCTAAACTATTACAAATGGCGCGGGTCCACATCGCCAAAATTAAACCGGACCCGATTTGACGGAAAAGTAAATAAAGCAAAAGAAATAAAAGTGCGAGAAATTTAAGTTACAACGCTTTGGGAGAGATACATAATGAATTAAGCGAAATAAAATAAATGTGCGAATTAAATAAATTACGAACGAGGGCGTTGGACCCTTTTGCAAAAATATTAAATTACAAGAATTAATTAATTAGAATTAATGAGGAATAAAAAAAATTAAAAATTAAAAAGGAATGTTTTTTGGTATTTTTTGTATTTTTTAAGATTCAATAGAAAAAGGATTAATTAAAATGAAAATTGGATGCAAACCCTAATTCTAATGGTTTTTAAATTTATTGTGAAAATATTAAATTAAAACCTAAATTAAACCTAATTTTTTGTACAATTTAATTATGAAAATAAAATAAGTAAATAATATTATGGTAAAAAAAAGAAAATAAAAAAAAGGAATAAAATTCATTAAACCTAAATTCTATGTTTTTTTGGATTTTTAGTTATTAAAAAAGAATTAAAATTGTAACCTATTTTAAACTAAATTTATTTACAAGCTTTTATTTAGAAAAATAATTAAAATAAAGTATTTATTATATTTTTGCCTTTTTCTGATTTTTTTTGTGTATTTTATAATTTGTAGAATATAATTAATTAAATTAAAACAATTGAACAAACTAAAATAACAATTAACAAAAAAATAAAAATAAGTAAAAAAAAGAAGGAAATTGCAAACCAGGGGGGGTTCAGTCCCCAATTGTGAGGTGTGATCCAAGAAGCTAGCCCAATAAGCTTGCAATTCGTTGACTTTTCCATGCATTATGTGGCATGTTGACTGGGGGTTCAGGGTGTTCATCAATTCTATGCCTTTGGATTGATCCCCAGGGGGACGTGTCATGCTTGATTAGGAGGCACATAACATATCCAAACATTAAGCGCTGCATGGGATTAGTTAATGAAAAATAATATGAGAAATATACAGACCTGGGACTCGAACCCAGGTCTTGGATGTGAACGCTACCAACGCCTGCCAGCTGAGCCATTGAACGCTTTTGATATATTAATAACAAACAAATAACAAAAAGAAAAACAAAACGCATTAGTGGTTTAACGCGCCAATTTTCAAACCGGCCTATCGCTGATGGACAACACATCATCTCCTTCGTTCTATTTTATTTTTTTCTGAAACAAAACTGTAAGGCAACGGTTTTCATAGCGTTTCATTAGGCCGGCTTCAAGAAAATAGCGACTAGCGCTACAGGGCTCATAAATTGTTCGCGATAAGTGCTTCTTCTTCGTCTCTCTGCACTGAATTGGATGGTAATAGTCTTGAGGCTTAATTTTTCCTTGGGTGAAAAGCCCCAATCTAGAACTCTGAAAACCCTAAAAGTCAGTTATGGCATAATTTTATATACAGCGTAATAATGCAATTAAACATGATAGTTAGCTTTAGAATCTCATGAGGAATAAGAATCAATAAAAAAATGCTGTAAAAATGCTTGCATCATGATGCACGATAATGGAATTTTCTCTTTACAGTTCGAGTCATAGGTACCGATTCTTGGAGCTTTGGTTGTTGTTTGTGATTGGAATGCGTTCAGGGATTGCCAAGGAAGCTTTTGGAATAGGTTTTGTGCCTTGAATCCACCTAGAACACTGACTTCAGTTTTGAGTTTTATGGTGAAAATTCCAAGTTTCTATCTTGTTCTTCTGCGCAGCTTACAGTGTGTTAGCATTAGGGTTATATTCCTGGCTTTGTAGTGAGGCAATTAGGTTAAGAAAATTGAATAAAATCCATGGTAATCTTTGATTGAAGATTTGATTTGCTTAAGGATCTTTTTGAATCTTTTTCACATGTTCTTGTATCAATTTGCATTCAATCACCCCAAATATTTCCTAATTTGCCTTTACACGAAATATTGACTTTAAAACATGCATAAAAAGATTTTTTAGGTCAAGTTATATATTTTCCACATATTTAAATGATTTAAATGAATTAATATTAATAATAATTCAAATAAATAAATAAAAAATGAGAAAATACTTCCCTTTGGGCCAAGTGGTCGTGCATATGCTTGGAATGATGAATCATGGAAGAAAAATGGGCCCATTAGCAATTTTAGGTCATTTGGATCAAAGTTGACTTTTCAAAATATCCAAAAATTTCCCAACTTCCACAAGGCATAACTTGCTCAATTTTTAAGCTTTTCTCATGTTCTTAGACATTTTGGAAAGGCCCTTGAGTCCTCTAACCAATGCCTTTGGTCCCATGTCATTTTGATTTACCAATCTCAAGTTATGGCCTTTGACTTAAAGTCCCTTTTTGTTGACTTTTGAAAATGACCTATAATGTTGAAATTGATAACTTTTTGTGAGAGCATTTCTTGGACTTGAAGTATGAAGATGAGTTGTAGGAAATGTATTTATCTTCAAAATGAGCTTTGGATGGGATTTTTCTGATAATCCATGTGAAAGTTATGCCCTGGTCAATTTCAGTTGACTTTTTCAGCTGTCTAAATATAGTAACTTTTGCATCTTTGATGATTTCTGAGCCAAATTTTGAGAATCATGATCAAGCATTGATCAAATGATGTTTGTGGCTTCAAAATGATATGTTGACCAAAAATTTGAACTTTTGACTGTCAAATGACCATTTTGCCCCTACAGTTGACTGTAGTGCAATTTAGGGTTCTGACTGTGCAATTTTGAGCTGAATGCCTTGAAACTTGATATGAAGATGCTTGACCACATTTGTAGGCATGTGAGACTTGATTGAGCCTTTGAAAACTTCATTTTCTTGATCAGAACCCAAACCCTAGTTTTTGGCTGTATAGGAGACTGTTGGACTGTGCAACCCTTGGGGAATTTTATGACTTGGCTTGGCAATTTCTTGAAGAATATGGGAGGGAAAATTTTGGGGTACAACACCTATCTTTGGATGTAAACGGGATGGGCGTGGGTCATCGTATAACCATGATTAACAATGTTGCAAAGTATCTTAGCATACTTTTTGAGGGACTAAGATCATTTGTAAGGCAACTTAGATAGCGTCATCGAGAGACCATGATCTTGTATTTGCTTGTTTTTTATAAGATACCTTACATGCGTAATATGGTCATTTTGAATAAGGCAACCAAGTGGAATAACCCTATGGGTGTTTGTGTGCAAATGTATTGTTTTCATGCTTGTTTTTGTCTTGAATTAGGGTTTTCTAAGTATTGGTTTTAGTCTTTCCATACAAACCCTAATTACTAGCATATTATATAAAAGCGATAAATTGCGAAATTTAAAGTTACTACGCTATTACAATATTTGTGGTATGGGATGTACAAATTATAAACGGGGATTGCAAGAAATTAAACCCTAATTAGTCTATTAAAACCAAATTGAATTTATACAATAATTGAAATAAATAATGTACAAGATGAATTAAATATGCAAGAAGGTAAATGTGAAGAAAATGGATATTTTGTTTGATGTTTTATGAAAAAGGAATTTTACCTTAACCTAATAAAATACAGAAATTAATTTATTAAGTTTGAAATTATTGAGAAAAGATTTTAGATGAAAATCCTAATTTTATTAATTAATCAAAAGAAAATAAGTTTAAGAAAAGTATTTTTTTTGGCATTTTTTATCTTGAAAATATATATAGCTTTATAAAATATTTTTAGTCTTTTTGGTATTAAAATAATATATTTTAATTGGTGTAAAAGAAAATAAATAATATACTAGTTTTAATTAAATTTACAAGAATAATTAGTAAAATAAATAAAGTGTGGTCAAATATATTTTTGTGAGAAAAATAAATAAACTAAGCTAAAATATAAATCTACTATTTTTTGTATTTTATGATTTTTTTTTAGTATTTCAAAAAATATATTTAAGAAAATAAAATGAAAATAAAATGGAAAGTAAAATAAATGGGTCAGGGGTGTCAAAAGCCTGCAGGGGGTTAGTAAGCAAAAAAAAAACAAAAAAACAAAAGCTAAGCCCAAAAGGCCCAGCGCCTATTTGCTGAAGCACAAAAGAAAGGAAAAATAACCAAAAATGTAAAACAAAAGCAAAAAGGCAGCGTTGAGGTTTGAACCCATGACCTCTACCAATAACGCGTGCTGCCTTACCACGGGGATGGTTGTACATCCATTAATATAACTGAAACAATAATTATATAACACAAAATGCGCCCTGATCACACTTCATCTTCAACCTCCATCCAAGGGACCTGTATCTTCTTCATCTCTCAACAAAAATGAAAAGTTCAAACATAAAAGTTGTGGCATTTTTCCCATGAATCCAACCATATAAACAACTTAAGCTAACAATCAAAGATGAATGAGAATTTTTCTAGCCCTAATTCAAAATCTAAAAATTTCAGAAAACTTCAACCCTAAAATTCTCTAAGCTCATGCCATATAAATGTAAACTATGGATATGTACAGCTTCGTGGCAATGGTATCTACATTTTATCTTCATAAACCAAACTCAAATGATGCCTGTATGAAGAGATAGAAGTTTGAAAACTTACCTCTTGCAGCTGGAGTCGTGTATGGAGTTTGAGCAACCTTTGTGATAGCCTGATAATTTATGTAGTTTTTCTGGACCTCCTTGAATGTGTTCCAACTCCTACTTTGCTTTGAGGATGGTTGGAACTCCCAACTTAAGTAAAGTTGCAAGCTTCAGTTTTGAAAATGGTGGATGATGATGGAGGAGTTAATTTAGGAAATGAGGTCCGGAATCACTTTGATATGATTTATGGATGGTGTTTAGATGATTAATTTTAAAAACACACGAGTGGAAATGAAGATGGTGAGTTTTTGCTCAAATCTGTCAAGTTTGGGCAGTTCTATGCAGCAACGCGCTTGGGAGTGTTTTAGAGCTTGTCCAAATGTGTGTTTTGTTTCAATTGACTTGTTAATATGTATGGAAAATATTAGAGCACAAAATCACTCAAGGTTTCTGAGTTATAGGGTTATGGCTCTATAACTTGCTTTTTAAGAAAAGTGAAGTGATAAATCTCAAGTATTATGCAAGCATGTTCTGAGCTTCTTGAGACCTTAGACACATTTCTTTTGGTTTATAGGGGTTGTGTGTGCATAAAGAACAAGTTAGAAGCTCAAGACAAGTTGACTTTGTGATTAAAGCAACTTTTCAAGAATGGAATGGTAACTTTCTTCCTAAAATGGCAAATTGCCTTAGACAATGCTTGGAACACTTGGATAATAGCTCAAAAGCAAGTGTAATCTTCTGATTATGGATAGATCTTGAGGTTTAAAGGCCTGCAAAACAAGATTGTGCAACATAGGTTTGAAATTGACTTCTTGTTCATCACAAAATGGCTTGTAAATTAAGTGACAAAACCCTAACTTCATCTCTTCAGTTATCCCTACTCAAGAATGATATCAAGGAGTTCTTTGAAATTTTGGAAAGCTTGTAACATTCTCTACAACCCCTATTTGAATTTATTTTGAAGATTCCCCTTGGAAATATGTGAAAAAGTGTCATGAAGTTAGGTCAAAATCCTGTCCAAATTAGGGCAAAATTTCACTAAGTGTTTTGTTTCATGACCCTATGTTTATAAAATTGTAACTTGAGATCCAAGTATTTTTGGAAAAAGTTGTATGAATAAAAGCTTTATATTTCATGGAGATCTATAACTTTCATGTTGGAAGTTTCTCTTGAATCATCTTGTATCATGGTGAAAATTTGGCTCAAAGTTATGAAAAAATAAGAAATTTTTCATACTTAGAAAAATTTCTAAGTTAAGAAATTTAAACATTTCAAGATGAAATCTTGAATTCTTGATTTCTTGATGAACAAGTTTCATATATTTACAAGTTTTGATGAATTGTGATCTTTGGTACTTGAATTTGACCAAAAAGTCAAAGTTTGACTTTTTAGTATATAGTTGACTTTTGATCAGTTGGCTGAAAAATTCATCTGTCAATCCAATGAACTTGCAATGTTTTGAACCATGTCATTAGGTCAAAATTATGCAATTGGACTCTTGAGATCATTCCTTAAACCAATTGACCATTTGCTAGGTCAAAAATCAAAAAATTCCCTTTCCTAATCAAAACCCTAATTTTGACCATTTTGCCCTTTTGGAGATTTGATCAAATTTCTTGAGGAGTTGTAGTCTAAACTTTATCAAATGATACACATGAGTTTAAAATGTTGATGTGGACCAAAAATTATGAAGTTTGACTGTGAATTGGGCATAGTTGACTTTTTCCCCTAATATAGCTGATTTTTAGGTCAACTGCTCAATTGACTGGTCAAAAGTGTGATCCAATGCTTGAAACTTGACATAAGTAATCTTGGGGGTCCATAATGATCCATTAAAGTCATATGGGGCATTGGAAGTTCAAAAATCCTTGTGCAAACTCAAACCCTAATTTTGGTCATCAGTGCTTAAGGAGATGTCTTGAGCTGATCAACCCTAGTGCAGTCTTGAGTCAAAGGAGATCTTATAAGTAAATTCTTGATAAGTGAGAGGGAAAATTTTGGGGTACAATAGAAAGCGTAAAATAAAAAATGAAAATCCTGAAAAAAGAAGGATTTCAAAATAAAATCCTCAGCAAAGAACAAGGTCCTGTGATCAGACACAAAAAATACGAAAGTGAGCGATTGTCATGTCCAAAAGAAAATTGGGGGTTCCTCAACCATATCAAAATCCTCTTGAGAGATGAGTGCTCGTATCGAGTTAGCTGAACTTGGGATTGGAGAACATCATGGAGAATGGGTGGGTACCAAATAATTTTTAGCCTTAAAATCTTTTTTCTAAAAACTGTGAACCAAGTCAAGTTACAACCCTTAAAAGTACTAACTGAAACATGGGTTACTTCGAAAGCATCCTATAATGAAATATCGTTTAACTGACTCCTAAGGTACAGGCTATTATTTGTGTTGGTATCATATTCTTGTCTTATCGTTCTTAAAAAGAAAGAAAAAGTTTTCAGTGTTACATTCTAAAAAGTGTTTCGTTCACAAGAACTTGCAATGTATTTTCCATTTAAAACTTCAAGACTTACATAAGTGTTGAATTAGAATTATAATTATTAAAATAAACTTTCTTCTTCATGCAAAACAACTTCTTGACATCAAAGGAGTTTACACAATGAGCATCAGCGTGGAGCTTAATCTTGTCAAATAAGAGAGGCTTGAATACTCTATTGAATCAAAAGTTAATCTTTTCATAAAATTGACAATATTAGGGGGAATGTTGCAAAGAGACTCCATGAGTATGAATAATGTGATGCTTTACTGTTTGAGTGTCTTAAAAGGGAGTGAAGTTTGCAAGTTTAACCAATCTAGGGAAGTCACGTCGAGAAATCTCTTTAAAGTTTTCGCCAATCTGGAGTAGTTATGTCAAGATTCGAAGAATATCTCAAAGCGTCAATTAATCAGTGTCCGTTACCCAAGTGTCGTTAAATTCACTTCCAACATTGGTTAGTCAGGGGCAGTTTTTCGAAGCACATAACACTGGGGAAACTTATCCATAATGGCACAAATTTCAGGAAGTCCTCTCGAGGAAAATATTTTTAAAGGTCAATCAATCTAAAGTAGCTACGTCGATATTTGACAAATCTCTCAATTGAAAAAATTGTGTAAGAGAACTATTCGGAGTTTTAGGTACACTAGGGTAAATCATCTCAAGTCAGTACGGCACCATGTTTCTACAAGGACCTTCTCAAGTGAAATTCCTTCATACTATACATGGGGCACGTTTGGTGTGATTTATTTTACAGGAACTGTCATTCACTCTCTTATGTGTAATTTTCCAATACTAGGACAACATCTTTCAAGATGGACACGATATCCCTAACTTGGGTCATTTCCCCAGCAACAGTGAAGTTTCTACTTTTCCCCAATGAGTCTCCCCAAGCAAGACTGCAACTCTTCCCTACAGAGCCTTTCATTATCCCTAGAAGAGTTACCAATGATCTTTGGTATTCAATCCTCATCTGCACCAATCCGCATTGGTATATCGAGATAGCAAGTTGTAGTTTCTGATTAACCTTTTCTCTTTTATTTTCACATATTTATCAATGCATGCCATTGCATCCTCAAAACTCATAACATATCTATTTATATGGTTCATTATGCATTGAAAAGAAAATTTAAACATGCATATGAAGCATAAGCCAAATTTGCAAACTTGGGTGAAAGCCTGAATAATTCATTTGTCAAGAGAATGTCACAAAACCTCCCGTTAATATTTCACATAATTTCCTGAAACAATTCTTTCCACATGTCTTTCTACAACCGTTTGTGCCATACGAGATAACAAACTATCTCTCAATACACTCGTTTATATCTTTCACTTGTTTGTGGTTTCCTTTCAATATTGGTCAGCATAATTTCAGTACATTTCTGTGTTAACTCCTTTTGATACTCGTCCATATCCCCTTTCAATAATCTTTCGTATTTATTTCAACACTCGTCTGTGCTGACTCTTTTTGATACTCGTCCATATCTCCTTCCAATACTCGTTCGTATTGATTTCAGCACTTGACCGTGTTGATTCCTTTTGATACTCGTCTGTGTCACCTTTCAATACTTGTATGTATTAATTTCAACATGCGCCCGTGTTGATTCCTTTTGATACTCGTCTGTATCGCCTTTCAATACTCGTCTGTATTGACTTCAGCACTCGTTCTTGTTGACTCCTTTTGATACTCATTTGTATAGTCTTTTCAATACTCATATGTATTGATTTCAACACTCGTCTGTGTTGATTCCTTTTGATACTCGTCTGTATCCTCTTTTAATACTCGTTTATACTGATTTCAACACTTGTCCGTGTTGATTCCTTTTGATACTCGTTTGTATTTCCTTTTCAATACTCGTCGGTATTAATTTCAGCACTCGTCCCTATTGATTCCTTTTGATACTCGTCTGTATCGCCTTTCAATACTCATTCGTATTGATTTCAACACTCGTCCATGTTGATTCCTTTTGATACTTGTTTGTATCAACATTCAATCCTTGTCCGTATTGATTTCAACACTCGTCTGTGTTGATTCCTTTTGATACTCGTCTATATCCCCTTTCAATACTCATCTGTGTTGATTTCAACACTTGTCTGTGTTGATTCCTTTTGATACTCATCCATATTGCCTTTTAATAATCGTCTATATTAATTTCAACACTCGTCCGTGTTGATTCCTTTTGGAGCTTGTCTGTATCACCTTTCAATACTCATCCATATTGATTTTAGCACTCGTCTATGTTGATTCCATTTGATACTTGTTTGTATCGCCTTTCAATACTCGTCCGTATTGATTTAGCACTCGTCCATGTTGATTCCTTTTGATATTCATCTATATAACCTTTTCAATACTCGTTCATATTGATTTCAGCACTTGTCCGTGTTGATTTCTTTTTATACTCGTCTATATTCACTTCCAATACTCGTCTGTATTGATTTCAGCCCTGGTTTGTGTTAATTGCTATTGATACTCGTCTGTATCACCATTCACTACTTGTCCATATTGATTTCAGCACTCATCGCTATTGATTCCTTTTGATACTTGTCTGTATCCCATTTCAATACTCGTCCGTATTGATTTCGACACTCATTTGTCTTGAAACTTTTTGATACTCGTCTATATCTCCTTTCAATACTCATCTGTATTTATTTCAGCACTCGTCTGTGTTGATTCCTTTTGATACTCATCCATATCGCTTTTTCAATACTTTTCTGTATTGATTTTAGCACTCATCAATGTTGATTCATTTTGATACTTGCCCGTATCTCCTTTCAATACTCGTCCATATTGATTTTAGCACTCATCGGTGTTGATTCATTTTGTTACTCGTCAGTATCTCCTTTCAATATTCATTCATATTGATTTCAGCACTTGTCCGTGTTGATTCATTTTGATACTCATCTGTATCCCTTTTCAATACTCGTTCGTATTGAATTTCAACACTCGTCTGTGTTGATTATTTCTTATTTACTTACAAAAATTACCTTGTATTGGCACAAAAGCTAAGTTACGAGTTATTTCACCCACATTTGTTTTCCCATCAGATATTACAAAAAACAACATTTCATCTTTCGGACAAATTCCTAGTTTGTTGTATTAAAGTTCTTCTACCTTGAATGTTCGAAAGGCTAGAGCCAATCCAACTTTCTGGTTTAAGATGATTAAATAGGGGCAGCAGTCATTCTCCAAATTTTCCTACCCATATATCTTCTCATACGGTTTATTGCATTGCATTCGCATACTTGTCATTAGGTCATATTCATTGCTACAATCATGGGATCAAGACTCTGAGGGTTTCTCCCAGCTCAAGATTATCCATCAGGAAAAAGTTTGAGTTTCTCAAGGCAAGTTGTGTAGGACCTCATGTTCATGAGCTTCTTATTGATTCAACTTCATTAGCTCCTTGAATTTCTCAAGAATCTCTGAGAAATTAGGGTTTGCTCTTCAGTTACCATATCCTAAGCTACTCAGTCAAAAATTAGGGTTTTAGCCCCTTTCAAATTTATGAGCTTCATTTCCATCAAGACTTGGTTTCTATGATCAATTGATAGCCGAATGTATCAAGTATGGCCACTGGATTCATCACAAGATTATTCAAAGCATTGCATTGGATGACTGTTAAAATTTTGACCTAGTTGACAGGAAAGTCAACTTTTTGAAAAAGGCATTTACTGACATTTTTCTTGAGAAACTTGGTTCTCATTGACTTGTATATGTCTTAAATCATTCTAATATGTATTATGGACCCTTGGTTTGCATTGTTTGAAGTTCAATTGCTTAATTTTGATTATTTGGTCATTTGAGCAAAAGTCAACAAAAGTAAACTATTGACCAAGTGGAGTTTTGGTCAAAGTTGAAGTCAATGATCATATTTAAACATCATATGGCCTATGATTAAAGAATTTCAAGAGAAAGATTTATTTTTAAGTTAACTTGTCCATGAAGGTGTCTTGGTGAAATGGGAAATCTTCTAAGTATGGAAAGTCATAAAGTTAAATTTCAAAAATTCATAACTTCTTCATTTCTTAATGAAAATTTGCAAACCTTACATGGTTGGAAAGAGAAAACTAAGATCTACAAATTTTTCATTTTGGTCTCATGCTCAAAAAGTGCTTATTTTGAGAGTTATGGAGCAAATAATTATAGATCACTTTTGTAAATTATACGTCATTTCTCAAAATTTCAATTCTTCATGGCCAGTTTTGATGACTTTAATGGATTCAAATGAGAAAACTTCCAACATGAAAGTTGTATAAAATCTCATTACCTTTCCAAATAGTATAAGTTTGTACATTGATTCAATGAATTTAGCAAGTTATGCTCTTTAGGCTGGGACTGCATTTTATTGAATTTTGCCAAGACAAAT
Source organism: Vicia faba (assembly GCA_948472305.1). Taxonomy (NCBI): domain Eukaryota; kingdom Viridiplantae; phylum Streptophyta; class Magnoliopsida; order Fabales; family Fabaceae; genus Vicia; species Vicia faba. The sequence continues at coordinate 886,589,098 of OX451739.1, read as the reverse complement.
TTTGTAATTTCTTGATTTCTCCAATTCTAACCATTATTTTTGACTCCTATCAATCCCATAAGCTATTTGGGTTGTGTACAAGAGAATCAAACCTTATATTCACACCCATGCATGCAATTGTACCAAGTTTGTACAAAATACCTCAAATTTGCCAAAAATAATCATTTCTATATTTTTGTCTTCACACACTACTAACTTGTACTATCTTTTGGTCACATGCTACTACATATATGAGTTGTCTAAAATGCACAAAAGGCATCCCTATCTCTACACAAAATGCAGCCTTGGTGACCAAGGCTTAATTTTGCAATTTCTCCCCACAATGCCCTCCAACGTCTCTTAGCTTGTAATGACTATACTACGTTCATTCTAAGCCTCTATATAAGAGCACCCTTGCCTTCATTGACCCACACAAACAACTTTGATCTCTCTACCAATTTTCTCTATTCTTGCAATTCTTTAAATCTCCTCAAGCAAGCAAGTTTCTGAAGCATCTCCTTCACTAAGCTCTTTATTTGAGCTCGAATAGGAAGAATCAAGAGCAATATCTGGGTTTCTTTTTTATTTGGAAGCACAAGAGGGTAATGGACTGATTTTCCACTAGGTAAGCCTATTAAACCCTAATTTCTTTCACTATTATATCTGTAAATGGCATGACGTTGTTCTTAAGATGCTACTGAACCTCTCCCTGTAGAACTTTTTTCATTAATAGTGGCTGCATTTTGAGTTATTCATATCTGGAAGAACATGTGAAAAAGTGATTTTATGCTCCATTCTCGCCCAAATTTCTCTCTCAGATCTCAACCTTTTCAAAAACATCTTGAACCAAAGTTTTAGATCTTCTTGAGATCTACAACTTTGGTGTTTACAATTTTCAAATTCATCAAACATGGAGAGAGATATTTGGATTGGAAGGAAGGATAAAAAACACGGGTTAAGGTTTGTATTTAACATTTTTCTGGGTTTCTGAATGCCACCCGACGTATTTTGATTGGTTGATCATATTTGTTGTCCTTCGTCCCCAATGATTGGTACATGCGGTGATTGGCAGATGATGGTTTTGTGGGGCTAGGCGATGAATTCTTGACCATCCCATTTGTATATTTTATTTATTTTATTTTATTTTTTCATTTAATTTCTTTGACTTCTTTAATTTATTTTAATTATTTTCATTGATCCAAAAAATACAAAAAACATATAGACCAAAAGATAATTGAGTCTAATTTCTAAATGTGATTTTTATTTTATTTTTAACATTAATTTTCTATTTTTCATATTTTATTTGGTTTAATGTGTTTTATTTGATTTTATTTTACATAGTTTTAGTATAAAATTAATTCTGTCCAATTTAGGAATCCTAAAAATTCACAAAAAAAGTTTTCATGTTCCCCTGAGTTTTCTTGAATTTTTTATGGTCTTAGACCTCATTTGTTTTAGGTTTTGTTTAGTTTTCAAAAATTTGAGAAATGATTTAATGGTTTTTCATGTTTTATTGCTTCTTTTTGAAGTTTCAATATAATTCACTAAATTCTATTAATCTCAAAATTCCACAAAAATATGTTCAACATTATATTAGATGTTGGAATCATGTTTCTCATTTTTATTGAATTTTACTTCTTATTTTTATATTTTTTACAAATTTATTTTGTTTTTTTATTGGTCATTTATGCCTAGCTTTGAGCTAGTATTGATCTATTGATATAATTTTGATATTTCCATGAACTTTTAAGTTGGGAAATGAATGGTTTCTGACTTTTAAGAGAATTGAGCTCCTTTGATCATTTTTTTTGGGATTTTATATCCTATTTTTCTATTTTTATGGAATTTTGTTGTGAACATGTCCCTTTGGCCTAGTGTAATTTAGTCAAGCTTCATTCAAAATTTTATGGATAGAATTTAAGGCCAGTCTTTGGGTATGTTATAATAATTTGAGTGCTTTAATGATATGTCAACATGTTTTCATTTATTGGAAATTGTATGTTGATAATTTGGTTTTTACCTTGAGCATAATGTTTCTGTGGTTTGCAAAATCCTAATTTGTGATTCTCGCAATCTTTTGAGCCAATTCATGTTATGATTATGAATTCATTGAGGTGTAGAGATATGATAAACTCAAGGATAGTCTTACAAATACTTGATATGAATTTGATATCTCTTTTGATCATTTCTCATTTCATTTTGAACTTGATTCTTTCTTATGCCTCTTTGATGATTATGTGAGATATAGTGAATGCACTTGTACAACATACAAGGAATAAAACTTCCTTCTCTTTACCATATTCTTATAACTTGTTCAGGATCCTAAGTTCAAATACTTTGAACAATTTAAGCATCCTAACTTGTGTTTGTTTATGTGCCTAAATTCACCAAATGTGATCAAGGTTATGAGTTTGTTTTGATACATTATGTAATACGGTGGGAGAACTGACTTAGGTGTTTTGCATTTTATCATAATTGTTGCAGATAGCAAGAGTCCCCACCAAATTTTCTTTTATCCAATAAAGGAAAGGGTGAAAATAACATGAAATACCTTTTGATATATTTTCTTGAGTTCAGGAGGTAGGTTATGAAAAGGGAAGGTGTTAGCACCCTTTTCATTCGTAGTTATCTATGGGCTCTTAGTTGTTAGCTCACTTTTAAAATTCTTTGTTTGAAATGTGTTTGTGATTGTTTTGAAAGTATTTTTGAAAAGTACCTTCATTTAGGCGAACTTTGTAATGATTCTCGTCTCTATAAGAATGTATACAAAGTGTTGACTTTTGAAAATATTACTTTTGAAAGTGTTGGTGTGATTTGATAGATGTTTTGAAATATTTATGAGCAAAAAACTATGAAAATTCTACCTACTCAAAAGAAGTCTTTGTTATTTTCCTCTTCCTTTAGATAGTGTTATCTTACCAATGATTGGTAAGAAGTTCTATTATTGGATGTGAAGGGACGGGCGTGAGTCGTTGCATTGTCATAGAAGGCAACCTATGAGACGCTTTAGCAATTTTCGTGAGGGACTAAGATCGTTTTACTAAAGGCAATGTAGAAGGATCATCGAGGGACTATGATTTTTTTTATCAAAGGTCTTTGCTAAAGCGTCCCACATCCGAGGGACATGACTATTTATTCGTAGGCAACAAGCGAGGTTACCCTAGAGGTATGCGTGTAAAAAGTGATTGATTGCATGCATTTTTGTCTTTGAGATTAGGGTTCTCTAAGATTGATTTTATCTTTCCATACACACCCTAATTACAAACAATTATATTAAAAGTGATAAATTGTGGAAATTAAAATCCTACGCTATTACATCATTTAGAGATGGGGGTACAAATTTACAAATGGGGAGATAAAAGCAAATAAAACCTAATTTTACTATTACAACCATATTTAATGAATAAATAATATACAAGAATGTAAAGATAAATATAAAAAAAGGAATTGTTTTTAAAAAAAAATTATGTATTGAGGCATGCACTTACACATTGATACAAAAAATTTATGCGTTGATGCATACACTTATGCATCAATACATATCACTCCTTGTTCTTGAAAGTTAAAAACCAACTCAGTATGAGTTGATACATAAAGGTTTGTGTCAGCTCATAACCTATTTTGCATTGAAACATACCCTTATACATCGACACATATCATTTCTTGCTCTTGGAAATCAAAATCAACTCAGTATGAGTCGACACATAATGGTTTGTATCGACACATAATATGGTTTGTATCGACTCATGCATGTTTTGTGTCGACCCATAACCTGTTTTATACCATATATGTGTCGACACATAGAGATATGCATCGACTCATAACCTCTTTTTTCATTTCTAACATTGTTTTGTCACACACATAAGTTAGTTCTCAACACAAGGTTAGTGAAAAATGAAAAGAATAAACATATAGTTAAATTCAGGGCTATAATATCTACATTATAGTTTACAAATGAACCATTGATGATGCTTGAATGAATAGTTCAAAGTAAAGAAAACTTACCTTGAAGATGAACTCTGTATTTTGAGTTTGAGTTGTAGTATTGTGTTGGAGAAAGCAAGTTGGAGGTGGCTTTTTTTTAGTTTGGGAAATAGTGATGTTACAGAAATTGTTCTTGTGTTTTAACAATTTATATGTGATGTATATGAAGTATTTGGACGGTTGGTTTAGGGGGGAACTTGCAAGGTTGTATAGTGGGTTGAGGTTTTTTTCTATTTTCAGTTTTTGTTTTGTGAATGAAAATAAAGTGGAAGATGAGCAGAGTTTACAAAGAATTCTGTTAGCTTTTTCAGATTTTCTTTTCTTTTATTTTTCAACAAAAAACCTATCTCTTTGTGTGTTGTGAAAAAACTTATTTATAGATGAAATTGACTAAAATTTGGGAGGTAAATAGATAATTTTTGAATTGTTTGGGTATAGTGTTTTATTGTTTTTTTTTATGCAGCTCTTATGTGCTAATTTTATGCAAATATGGGACTGATATAGTACAGGTTTGGACAGGGTTAGGGGAAGCATATCAGGGCTGTTTTGTAGAAGTTTTGGAGTGGAGTGGCAGCTTGGTGCAGGGCTGTTTTGTAGCAGTTTTGGAGTTGAGTGGTATCTTGGTGCAGGGCTAGCTTTGTACAGGACAATAGACTATTTTTGACATCATTTTGGGCTAGTAACAGCAGGCTTGGACTTGGCAGCATATCAAATTTTGGGGCTTTTCTGGACAGCAACATTTGTAGCATGATACAAGTATGGTTTTATGGACAGATTTATGCAGCTTGTAACAAAGACAAGGCATATTTGTGGACAGCATAGTGGCAAAGTTTTGAAGATTGAGACAAAGGGAAAAGTTCAAACAAGATAAAGCCTAGGATTTGTAACTTGCAAAATTTTTAACTTAAAAATGCAGCCTTGTTGTTTACTTGAAAACTTGTAACAACTTGAATTATCTTGAATTATGGTGAAAACATGTCATGAAGTAATGAAATTACCATGTATAAAAAACACATAAAAAAATTTCTAAGTCTTGCAAAGTTTGACTTTTCAAAATGACTTTTGACCTTCATGATTTCTTGATGATCAAATTTCATATTTTTTAATGTCTTGATGAAATGTGATCTTTGAAACTAAAATTTAATCAAAAAGTCAAAGTTGACTTTTTAGTCTACAGTTGACTTTTTTCATCAATTGACCAAATTTCATCTATCAATCCGCTGATCTCGGGAGATGAATTGAAATATGTGATTACGTCAAAATGATTTACTTGAATCCTTGAGATTATGTTTCAAACCAATAAGTCATGTACTAGGTCAAAAGTCAAAGATTATTCATTCTCAATCAACACCCTAATTTTGACCATTTCGCCCTTTTGATGATTTAAACAAAACCATTTCGCCCTTTTGATGATTTAAACAATTTTCTTGGAGAATTATGATCCAATCTTGATCAAATGATACATATGACTTTAAAATGCTGATATTGGTCAAACAAATTAAAATTTGACAGTAGGTTGACCATAGTTGACTTTTTTCGAATATAGCTGATTTTTAGGCTATCTGATCAATTGGCTGAGCAATTTTGTGATCCAAGACTTGAAACTTGACAGGAGAAATCTGGAGGGTGCATAATAATTGATGAAAGTCATTTGAAATATTATAAGTCCAATTGTCTTTGTGCAAACTCAAACCCTAATTTGAGGCATCAGTGATGAGGAGATGGCTTGATCTAGTCAATACTTGTGCAAGCTTGAATCATTGAAGATCTTTTAGGGTATAACAACTTCCCCTATTCAATATTCTTAAACCTGAAGAGTTAGATTATTAGGTCCATCATTCGTAACTTGAAGGTGGAAGATGATTGAACACTAGAGTGCCCAGAAATTTTTACTTGATGATGTGTTGGTTGATCGTGTTGAGAATGGGATTAAAGATGCCATTTGGAGAGGTGATAAAGAATTCGTCGGCGATGGGCTTATAGATGCAATCCAAAGTGACTGTTGGTAGAAATTGGAAGAAATATCATAATAAATATTTGGTCGATTTATACTGAAACAATAGATGTCTTTTGCCTGTTTTTAACTGGAAGAGATAAATCTAACCAGAAAAGGTCTGTTGTTTGGCGACTTCACTGGGGAAATAATCTTAACCATATGAGGTCTATTGATTTCCTGTCATTAACTGGTAGAGATAAACCTAACCAGAAGAGGTCTATTGAGTACCTGTCATTAAACGGAAGAAATAATTCGAACCAGAAGAGGTTTGTTTGTTTGCTTATCATTAACTGGAAGAAGTAAATCCAACCAGAAGAGGTTTGTTGATTGCCTGTCATTAACTGAAAGAAACAATTCTAACTAGAAGAGGTTTTCATGTTTGCCTATCGTTAACTAGAAGAAGTAAATCCAATCAAAAGAGGTCTTCGCCTTCCCGTCTTTAATCTGGAAGAAATAAATCTAACGAGAAGAGGTCTTTGTTCGCCTTCCTTTAATCTGGAAGAAATGAATCTAACCAGAAGAGGTCTATTGAATACCTATCATTAACTTGAAGAAACAATTCTAACCATAAGAGGTTTGTCTGTTTACATATCATTAACTGAAAGAAGTAAATCCAACTAGAAGAGGTCTTCGCCTATTTTTAATTGGAAGAAATAAATCTAACCAGAAGAGGTCTTTGTTCTCCTGTCTTTAATCTGGAAGAAATAAATCTGACCAGAAGAGGTCTTCATTTGCTTGCCTTTAATCTGGAAGAAATAAATCTAACCAGAAGAGGTCTTTTGTTTTATTTATTGACTTTTCCTACAAGGAAGAGGATTAGTTTCATACAGATTTATGCATGGTGTGATGATGTTCTCAAATTAAATGAGACTATGTTATATGTATTCGTCATGTATGTGTCATGATGTACGAATGTGAAATGTTTATTGACGTATATCCTTGTCTAGGAAAATAAATCCTTGACAGAATGTTGGGGAGCTTTGGGAAGTTAAATCCCGAACTGCTGTGGGGGATGAAGACTATGCATATCTTCACACCTTGTTTAGAATGTTTCCGCTGGGGATTCTTGTTTTGTTATTTGAGGAGAAATCCACTGGGGAACATTGATTTTGGCTCTTTGCTTGAGGAAATTCTAAGGGAGTGTTGATTTCTGCTTGGGGAAATTAGTTCATTAGTTGTCCATTACTCTACTAGGGAGTTATATTTGACTAGGGAGAGTGAAAGTTAGCTGTTATTTGGTTAAAATCCAGGCTTCGCAACAACTTTCGACTTGCTGAGGATAATAAACTTAATTGTTATCTGGTCGTATTCCAGGCTTCACAGCAACTTACCGGGGAAGATGAAATTAACTGTTATCTGGTTGGATTCTAGGCTTGGCATAAAATTGAAACTAACTGTTATCTGGTCGGATTCTAGGCTTCGCAGTGACTTAAACTATTATTTGGTCAAATTCCAGGCTTCCCAGCAATTTAGACGAAGTTAAACTGTTATTTGGTCAGATTCCAGGCTTCGCAGCAACTGATGAAGTTAAATTATTATCTGGTCGGATTCCAGGCTTTGCAGCAACTTAGATAAAGTTAAAATGTTATCTGGTCGGATTCCAGGCTTCACAGTAACTTGATTCAAAGGATGAAGTTAAATTGTTATCTGGTCGGATTCCAGGCTTCGCAACAACTTGCTGAAGTTAAACTGTTATCTGGTCGGATTCTAGGCTTCACAGCAACTTAGATGAAGTTAAACGGTTATCTGGTCGGATTCCAGGCTTCACAATTACTAATGAAAGGATGAAGTTAATTGTTATCTGTTCAGATTCCAGGTTCGTAATAACTGATGAAAGGATGAAGTTAACTGTTATTTGGCCGGCTTCCAGGCTTCACAGTAACTTGCTCGGGAGTACGAAGTTAACTGTTATCTGGTCAGATTCCAGGCTTCGCAAAAACCTAGATGAAGTTAAATTGTTATCTGGTCGGATTCCGGGTTCGTAGTAACTTATGAAGTTAAACTGTTATCTGGTCGGATTGCAGGCTTCACAGTAACTTGCTTGAAAGGATGAAGTTAATTGTTATCTAGTCAGATTCTAGTCTTCGTAGTAACTTGCTTAGAAGCATGAAGTTAATTGTTATCTGGTCGGATTCCAGGCTTCGCAGTAACTTGCTTGAATAATAATGACTCTATTGGGTATTACAATGACTTTATCAGGGATTAAGAGGTTTTGTCCAATGATTTGTGATAGTCTGAGGGGCCAACTCCAGCTAGGGAATTTGTGGTTTATTGGGGAAATAAACCGGTTAAAGAGAATATTTTGACGACCTATTGGGGAAGTGACTTCTTTAGGAAGAACTGCACAAGGCTTCTTTTTTAATACCAACTCAGTTGGGGAGAGGGTTTCCAAGAGATTGAACTCTGAATGTACGAATTTAACTCAGTGGGGAAAACTTTGTTGTAGTAACTCTGTAGGGATATCCAAAATCCTTAAGTAAATGGTTATTATTGTTTTTATGCATACACTTGTTAATAGTTTAATCATGTTCATATGCATATGTTCATTCAATTTTTAGTCATTGGACACTTTTGCACTCGAAACAAAAAAAACAAAAACTTTGCACTTCAAAGTATATTTGTATTAATGTTTGCCTATAAACAGGAATTTTTGTACAGGGAGACAGAGATCCTAGTAAGAAGAAATCATCGAAAGAATGAAAGGAATACAAAGTGAAAACAAAAATAATAGCCACGTGGAAGTGATCTCATTGGGTTCCAACTGTTTTATTGCTTCTATGTCTTCGAACATCATCCCTTGACGTTGAAAGAATTTGATTGAATTATTCTTGACTTTTGAACTTTTGACCTTGGTAATAAAGTTTGTTGTAGAGATCCAACAGGACATAGCCGTGCGCTTTAATCCCTAACTTTTTCCTGGACTGCCCTTTCGGGTTTTCAGTCCACCAGGATACCTATTTTTCCCAAAGCCACCCTTTCGGGTTTTCAGTCCACCAGGATACCCATTTTTCCCAAAGCCACCCTTTCTAGTTTTCTATTTTCCGGGTGTACAGTCTTTTGTATATATCCCTGATTTTTGCCCGAACCCTTTTGGTTCGCCGAGATGCCCTTATTTTTCCCTAGGTGTGTCAACCTAACAGGTCATTCTTTATGCGTAGTATTTTTTACTATGTCTACGTTCACAGGATGTGGGAAATCTTCACCATCCATTGTTGTTATCGTCATGGCACCGCCAGAGAATACTTTATTGACAATAAATGGCCCTTCGTAAGTGGGAGCCTATTATCCCTGGGATCGCCTTGTGGAAAAATAATGCGCTTTATTAATAAGTCACCAGTCTGATACACTCGAGGCTTGATCTTTTTGTTGAATGCCTTGATCATAGATTTTTGATACATTTGACCATGACAAATAACAGCCAGTCTCTTCTCATCAATCAAGTTCAACTGATCCAACCTAGTCGGAATCCATTTGCTTCGCCTAAGTTTGCTTCTTTCATAATCCTTAGAGAAGGAATTTGAACTTCGACAGGTAGGACAGCTTCCATGCAATGGACTAAAGAAAATGGGATTTCCCCAGTTGAAGTTCGTGTCGAGGTACGGTAGCCGTAGAGAGAAAATGGTAGCATCTCATGCCAATCTTTGTAGGTCACCACCATCTTTTGCACAATCTTCTTTATGTTTTTATTTGCAGCTTCCACCATGCCATTCATCTTAGGTCTGTATGGGGAATAATTGTGATGCTTGATCTTGAACTGTGTACAGAGTTCAGTAATCATAGCATTGTTGAGATTCGTTCTGTTGTCAGTGATGATCCTCTCAGGGATATCGTATCGGCATATGAGGTTATTCTTGATAAGTCGGGCTACAACGTTCTTAGTGACTGAGGCAAACGAAGAAGCTTCAACCCATTTGGTGAAGTAATCAATGGAAACAAGGATGAAACCATGTCCATTGGAGGAAGTGGGCTTGATCTCTCAAATCATGTCAATGCCCCACATTGCCAATGGCTGTGGGGTAGTCATGACATTTAAAGGTATTGGAGGCACGTGAACTTTGTCAGCATAAATTTGACACTTATGCCTAGTCCTTGAGTACTGGTGACAATCAGTTTCCATATTCGACCAATAGTAACCAGCCTTTAGAATTTTCTTGTCCATAGTGTGCCCACTAGAGTAGGTTATGAAGATGACCTCATGCATGTCTTCCACGATCTTCTCTGCTTCTTTCTTGTCCATGCAACAGAGCAGAGTAGAATCATGATTGCGCTTGTATAGGATCCCATTGCTTAGGAAGAATTTGACTGAGAACCTTCATAGGAATTTCTTGTCATTGATGGAAGATCCTTCAGGATACTCTTGTGCTTCAAGATATCTCCTTACTTCATGGTGCCATGGCTTCTCTTCATCAGTGTCAAGCTCATAATAGTGTGCAGGTTCATCAAATCTTTCGATTGTAATTCTAGGAGCTTCATTGTCCCAATTGACCTTGAACATGGATGACATTGTTTCTAAAGCATCTACCAACTGATTTTCTTCTATCAGAAAGTGTTCAAAAGTAACCTCCTCAAAGTGCGGGATCAGGGTTAACACAAGTTCTTTGTAAGGAATTAGGTTAGGATGATTGGTATCCCATTCTCTTTTGACTTGACTGATTTCTAGAGCAGAATCTCCATAAATGTTTAAGAACTTGATCCTTAGGTCAATAGCAGCTTTTAGACCCAAGATGCATGCCTCATACTCAGCCATGTTGTCCGTACAGTCGAAGCATAGTCTAGCAGTGAAAGGTGTATGGAAACCTTCGGGAGAAATAATCACAGATCCAATTCCATTACCCAGAGCATTAGAAGCCCCACCAAAAATCATAGTCCATCGAGATCCTTGTTCAGGTCCTTCATACGGTCCAGGTTGTTCACAATCAGCTACAAGCATGATATTCTCATCTGGGAATTCAAAGTTCATGGACTATTAATCATCAACAGCTTGATGAGCCAAATGATCTACCAATACACTTACCTTGATGGATTTTTTCTGTAGTGTACTAGATGTCGTATTCAGTCAAAATCATTTGCCATCTAGCTATTCGTCCAGAGAGAGTTGGCTTTTCGAATATATACTTGATAGGATCCATCTTAGAAATCAACAAAGTTGTGGCTCACAAGTAGCAATTAGGTGAGATATGAATCGAGCAATGTAGTTAAGTCGACCCAAGAAACCTCTGATTTCCTTATCAGAGCAGGGAGATGGCATTTCTTGTATGGCTTTAACCTTTGCATGATCAACTTCAATGCCTTTGCTACTGACGTCAAAACCTAAGAGTTTTCCAGATCTTACTCCGAAAGTGCACTTGTTAATATTCAACCTTAATTTGTACTTCTTCGACCTCTTAAAAAGCTTGTGAAGATGATCAAGGTGTTGTTCCTCAGTTTGTGACATTGCAATAATATCATCAACGTAGACTTCTATCTCATGATGGATCATGTCATGGAATAGGGCTACCATAGCTCGTTGATAGGTTTCCCTTGCATTCTTCAAACTGAAGGGCATGAACTTGTAACAAAAATTGCCCCACTGGGTGACAAAGGTGGTCTTCTCCATGTCCTCGGGAGCCATTTTAATTTGATTATAATCGGAGAATCCATCCATGAATGAGAAAACCTTGTGTTGAGATGTGTTGTCGACAAAGACGTCAATATGCGGTAGAGGGAAATCATCTTTGGGGCTTGCCATATTCAAATCCCTATACTCTATGCACATATGAACCTTCCCATCTTTCTTCTACACGGGGACCACATTCGCCACCCATTGAGGATATGATGTTACAGCCAGGAAACCTGCATTGAATTGCTTCATTACCTCAGCTTTTATCTTTTCAGACATGTCTGGCCGTATACGACGCACTTTTTCCATACTGGAGGACAATCTTCCTTTGTTGGTAAACGATGAACCACAATATCAGTATCCAGCCTCGGCATATCTTCATACGACCAAGCAAACACTTTAACATAGTCATGTAGCATCTAGACCAATCTGCCTTTGATACCTTCTTCTAAGTTGGCACCAATCTTGACCTCTTTCTTGTCTATCTCAATACCTAGGTTGATTATTTCAACTGGCTCCTCATGAGGTTGAATGGCTTTTTCTTCTTGCATCATAAGTCTAGCTAGTTCCCCAGGTATTTCACAATCTTCATCGACTTCGTCCTCACCTTGGTAGATTGGATGTTCAAAGTCATAGAGGGTAATAGCAGAGTTGTTATCAATGAGATCATTAGTGGATGAGGATCTGCAAATGTGTGTATGCATATAAGGTTACATGGCTATTTTAAAAATGCAATAAAATAAAAGAAAGACAATGAGCACAAAATTTGAATGCAAAAGAGTCCAATGTTTTTCATTAAATGATCATATGGCATATGAAAAAGAACAAAACCTTAACAAATGGATCATAGTTCCCCGAGTAAGGCATATGGCTTAAAGTCATTGTTTCAATAAAATTACAGACAAAGTTCTTGAATAGATAGAAACAGTAAATGGTAATTACTCCTCGTTGAAGGATATGGGAATGAAATCATTTGCACGCCAGTTGTCGAGTCCTTCACCGGTAGTCGGGTAAATCCATTCGTCAAAGTCACAGTCATACTCAAAGTCTTCAATAGCATTCACTTCATGATTACCACGTCTTACCTCCTTTTGAGTTTTGGCAGTGAAACCCATCCCAAACTTGTCTGCTTTGAAAGGAATGTCATGGAGTTGTCCCCAAATTATACTACTTTCATCTTCAATCACAGCACGAGCATCTTTGAGTGAAACCATCCTTGGCACAACTTCATCATCTTTTGGAATTTCAGAAGAGATTTTGGTGGTAGCAACCATAGGAGGGACCACTTCGAAGGCTTGACATGGAGTTTCTATGAACTCCCTTAGATATTTTCTTTCTTTTTGCATCCTTACATTTAAAACTAAAACTTTCTTTTTCCTTAAACTAATAAAAACACTCCCTAACAACTTAAACCCTTTATTAAGATAAATAACACTAACCAACTCTGTTCTTTTTGCCAATCGACTTTTCTCTTCTAAGAGCATGTTAGTTCCTTTCCACTACAGGTTGTAAGTCTCCAAAGGTCGAGCATCATGGAATGATTGAATTTAACATTTCTCAACTAAAAAACAAACCCATCAAAATAAATGAGCCGAACTACGGCTGCTCTGATTCCTTAAAAGGGATACGTTGGCAGTGGCTTTTTATGGGGCCTAATCAAGCATATCTTTGTAAAAATCTCTTTCTTTTCCCCACACTTTATTTTCCTTTTATTTTGCATGCATTCCCTCTTTCTTTTTACTTTAAAAATTAGACATAGACTTTGACCACACCCATTAGATTATAATAACAAAAGTGGATAATGTAGAGTACTATGGGCATGTGGGGTGCTAATACCTTCCCCCCGCGTAACAGACTCCCTTACTCGTATCTCTTGGTCGTTTGACCTTTATTTCACCCTTCTCAGATTTGCTTGATGTTTTCCTTTCCCTTCCCGTTGGATAAAAATCTTTTGATGACTACTTTATTGATTCCATTAGCAGTTGACAGTTCAGCAGGTTGTTTCAGTTGGTGACTTCACTGGGGAGCATTGTTGACCAATTTATGGTCCATCCTTGAGTCGCTCCTAGCTCTTGCTTTATTTTCTTTGGGTGTTTATTTTTATGCTTTTAGTTTATTTATTTGTACATGTTTATCTGAGCATATGTTTGTATTGCATTTTATCGTTTTCCATATATTAGTGATGTTGCTGTGTTGGATCTATTTTCATGATTGGGTGTGTGTTACTATGAGGTAAAAGGCTCAATACCCAGGCTAAGTGACAACTATAGGAACATTAGGAATTGAGTGGAACATGTCATTTAGTTGACTTAGGTTTCACTATTACCTTCATGTTGTCCACGCTTAAATGAGGTATAAATGAGGGGATATCGTTTTCACGTAGGTGATACGGTGATAGTTTATCAAGAGTACCCTTGATTATGGGTTACCCGCCCTTACCCTGGCCTAGTTTTCACCCGTGAGTGGGGCGGGACTTGATTACCATAGGTATAGTTGGTGACTATGTTCATATGGTGACTATGTTTTGTTGGTGACCGTTTTGTTCTGATGGTTCTCAAATTTATTTTCTGAGTTTCTGATCCGTTGACCAAGATGTTCATTTGGGTTCATATTCCGGGCTTTTGATCCTAATGCACCCTGCATGTTCAGAAAGGGCACATCAATTTATCAGCATTATGGAACCTTTGATCCCATGTTTATTGCACTTGCGTCATGGCATATTAATTTTACAAAAAAAATGTACTATATATATATATAACCTGCATATGCATGTCATTTCCAAGATTATTCTAAAGTTGTCATTAGCATCAAGGATGGATAGCAACATGGAGACAAGCACGGAGCCTTTCAGAAACACTACTGCTTATCAGTTTTCGTGCTTTGGTGGTCGATTGCGAGAGATAGGAGCTCTTGTGAGAGCGCCGAATAAAGAAGTTTTCAGAGGACAGTATGGAAACTTATTTCCGTTGGTGAATGATGATTTTTAAGAGTGGTCTGTGAGAACATTTCTTCAGTTCTATGATCCGCGGTAACGCTGTTTTTCTTTTCGGGCCTATTAACTAGAACCGATCCTCGAAGAGTATGTGCACATTCTTGATGTCAAGATCATTAATGGTATTTCTTTTGATCAAGTACAAGAGACTCCGGACTACATGGAAATTTCTAGGGCTCTTTATTTGACCCATGGTGAAGTTGAAAGTAACTGGGTCGATAAAAGCAGTACGAGTGGCGTCCCTCTGAATTATCTGATATCAAAGGACAAGGTTTTTGCAAGAGGTGAGAATTGGACTGCATTCAATGCACTTCTGGCGTCTATGATTTATGACATAGTCCTCTTTCCGGTTTTTGAGGAGTTGGTGCATGTATCTGCATTATATGTCTTCATGAATGGTAACCCGGTACCAACTCTACTTGCCAACACTTATTACACCATCCTTCCCGACATGGAAAGAAAGGGGAAGTCATGTGTTATGCGATTATTATTTACAAATGGTTGATGATGCACATGCCTACAAAGGGACCTTTTGTTCATGTTACTGAGTCGTCTTTATGGTCTCAGCGTATCATGGGACTCACTTCGTATGATATTGTTTGCCAAAGTGTGATGAGATAGAAATATATCATTATAGGTTGTGGAGAATTACCTAATATTCCCCTTATAAGAACAAGGGGATGTATTAACTATAATTCTATCTTGGCACGCCGTCAATTAGGATTCGTGATTATGAATAAACCCACTAATCGGGAAGTGATGGAAATTGTTTCTTTCAGTAAAGAGGAAGGTGCAGTTTTTCTTGAAAAGGTGAAAGTGGCTTTGGAACATGTTCTCCGCCAAGGGAAACTATTTATTAAGGTCGAGGGTTCTGGTGCAGCTAGTCGACAAGATGAAGAATTGTTGATTAGTCAGCAGGAGATAGAAAGACTTTGATTGGCTAAAGGAAAGTTAGAAGTTAAACACTGTGAAGAGGTTAAGGCTTTGAAGAAAAATCTCTAAGAAAAACATGTCTGGTTGACTCAAGTGGTGAAGGAGTTAAAAATGATCAAAGCCCAGATAGAAAACCAAGGCAAGATTCCAGCAGAGGAAACTGAGATTGGAAACGCGGGTCCCGAAGATTGGGAGCTCAAGTATCATTGTTTGTTGGCTTTGATGAAGAAGAAAGGATTTGTGACTGAAGATCCATTTTCAAAGGATGATTAGAAAAACGATCAGGCTTTTTGGAGGAGTCTTTTCGTCACTTTCTTTTCAGTTTTACTTGTTGATAAGATTACCACCAGTCTTGTTGGACATGATCTTCATGATGATTAACTTTGTTTTTATTAAGGATATTTTGTATGGATGCTTGTTTGATTTTATGATATGAGTAGTTTCTATTCAGATGTTTTGTCTCTAGTTGTTTTATCTTGTTGTTTATCCTATTGTTTATTGATGCTTGATGAAGGACTGCAGGATATTCCTAGAAATGATAAAACATTTCATGCATAATCATTCATTCATGCATATCATATAATGACAAGTGGTTTTGGCAGGTTTTCTTATCTTTGATATGGGTTTTCTTTTCAGAGACTGCTACCCTGAACCCTCATCGTTATAATACTCGGGGCACTTCCAAAATACAAATGGAAGAAATTCAAGTAGATGTTATGGCTATGGGTGTCAAGATGGACACTCGTGTGGACTACCTGATGGAGATTATCTAGAATATGGCCCGTCAACTGGAAGAGATGAAAGCCTTGATAGTGAGGCCTACTAAGACTGTGAATAATAGGAATGAAACTTTGATTGTCAATCCTCTAGAGGTTGTTGTTAACAATCCAATCGGTAATCCAGGTGGGCAGAATGTGAATAGTGCTCAGAATCTGAATGGCAACCAAGGTGCCCAGAACTCGAATGGTGGTCAGAATGTGAATGGAAACCCGGGCGACACTCAGAATGTGGATCTGAATGCAAATGTTGGTCTGAATCTTTAGAATGGTCAAGTTATGAATCTTGGTAATCCTGATGGTAACAAAGGCATGCATATGGTCTAAGTTATGGGAAATCATCTGCCTCCGCCCACTCTTACTTGTCAGCATGATGAGCAATAGTTTGTTCAAATAATGCTTGTGTATGTTCCTGATTGTCAACTCAAACAGGACAATTATGATGACCGGATGTCTCATGCTGATGAGCCAACCAAAGTTGACAAAAGTTATGTATGATCAAGGAGCGTATGCGAGCGTTTGAGAATCAGGACGCTATAGGCCTTGACATGTCTGATTTGAGTTTGGTCCTGGGAGTGAAGGTTCCTCCAAAGTTCAAAGTTCCAGACTTTGTCAAATATAAGGGCACCTCTTGTCCGAGGACGCATGTTAAATCCTATTACAGGAGGATGTCTACGTATTCTGATGATGAAAAGCTTCTTATGCATTTTTTTTCAGGACAGTTTAACTGGTGGGCCACTTGAGTAGTATATGTAATTGGATGGTACTTGTATTTTTACATGGAGAGATCTGGCTAAAGCCTTCGTCCAACATTATCGATACAATACTGATATGGCACCCACGAGAACCCAACTGCAAAGTTTATCTCAGAAACAAAATGAATCCTTTAAAGAGTACGCTTAGAGGTGGCGTGAGATGGATGCTATGGTTCAACCCCCTATGATGGAGCGTGAAATGGTGGATATATTCACTGGTACTTTACAGGGTCAATATTACACGAGTTGTAGTACTTCCGATTCATTCACTGAAATGGTGACATATGGGGAAAGAATCGAAATCGGAATCAACTTAGGAAAGATCCAAGATATGGTTGCTGGAAATAATGCTAATGCTGGTAACACCAAGAAGTCATTTGGTGGCCACCAGAAGAAGAAGGAGAATGAAGCCAGTATGGTCTATTCTTGTACCGAGAAAGGCAGATACCAGGATACAGATCACCAGGTTGCTTCTGTGACAATACCAGTTGCTGCACCTCAGCAGCATACATATGCACCCAGGCAGGCTACGAGCAAATGCCAAAATAGCCTCCCGGAAAATTTGACACAGTTCCTATGTCCTATGCAGAGTTGTTACCTCAGTAATTAGAGTTGAAGTTGATTGAGAAGTGCACGATGCAGATTAATCAAGAAAATCTACCACCCAATTTCAATGTTAATGCATGTGAGTTTCATTATGGAGTACAGGGGCATAACATTGAGAATTGCATGGCATTCAAACACAAGGTGCAAAACTTATTAGAATCTCAGGCTATTAATTTTGGGCCAGCACCTAATATTGCTAGTCAACCTTTGCCACCTTATGGAGGTGCCACTGTCAGTGCCATTACTGAAGATGAAAGCTTGAATCTTGTTATGGATGTGAATCAGTTGATAACACCCATCTCGTTCATGAAAGAGAAGTTATTGCAGAAAGGTGTATTTTTGGGTTGTGGGTTTAATTGTGAAGGTTGTTTGGTACAACCAAAGGGTTTCCAGTGCTTGAAGGATGCAGTCTAGGATTTGATTACCAAGGAAGTTCTGCAATTCGACCGCCCAGTTGTTGAGACTAGAATTGGTGCAAATGAGGTTGATGTGATAACTATTATTGTCAAGGCAAAGACCATTCAAGTACTTGTTATGATTCTAGTTCCTGTCAGGAAATCACCTATAAACATCATCGTACACGGGCCAATACCATATGTCAGCGACAGAGCAATTCCTTGGCATTACAGTGGTGAGTGTTATCGACAAGGGCAGAAACTTGTAACTCATAAATATGAAGATGGAAAGTTTGAAAAGGTGAAGTATGAGATTCATGACATCGTTTGGTGAAAGTAGGATTACCCGCAGTGGTCGGATTTTCTCTCCACCAGAACAACCCTAAAGTAGTGCAGATGCCGCAGCTAAGGCTAAAGGAAAGCAAATTTTGGGTAGTCGCGAGAAAATGGGATAAGGTCTTCCTGTGTCCTATTTTAGATGCCGAGATGGCTAAAGATGTGACTGAATTAATGAGGTACGTAAAGAACATTGACTATAAGATTATTGACCAGCTGATCCAGACGCCTGCTAAGATTTCAATTCTTGCTTTGCTCAAGGATTCGGATACCCATAAAAATGTGTTGATGAAGCTGTTGGGAACTTCTTTGTTCCTCAAGAGATCTCAGTGAACCAATTTGAAAGGATAATGAATAGTATTTCTGCGAGTAATGGACTCGAATTTACAGATTTTGATTTACCCCCTAAGGGGAGGAAACATAATAAAGTGTTGCACATCTCCATAGAGATTGTGAAAACCACTTTATTCTGTGTGCTGGTTCATATGGGATCCTCTCTCAATGTGTTGCCTAAGTATGCTCTTATGAAGCTTGATTATGAAGGGGTCGTTTTGAGGCCTAGTGACTTGATTGTCAAGGCATTTGATGGGTCTAAAAGGACCGCGTTCGGGGAGGTTGATTTTCCTATTAAGATAGGTCCCCAAGTTTTTGATGCAACTTTCTTCATTATGGACATTAATCTTTCTTATTGTTATCTTCTTGGCCGTCCGTGGATTCATGGGGCCGGTGTTGTCACTCCCACCCTGCATCAAAGTTGAAGTTCTTATTGAATGTAAAGGTGGTCACCATTTATGGTGAGGAGGATTATATTGCCAGTCAATTGAGTTCCTTTCTATATGTTAAAGTGGAGGAGAAATTCATGATACTCCATGCCAAGAATTTGAAACCGTATAGGTTATCAGACCCCCTCGCCAACAGGTTAAGAAGTTGCAGATCTCCATGTCATCTCACCGTCAAGCACAAGCAGTTGTTCAATTTGTTCATCCTGAAGGCTGAGGCAGAGTGTTGAATCTCCACACGCAGACATACAAGAAAGGTTTAGGTTTCATGGATGGTCGAAACATGTCGACTACTACTCCTCTCAAGGTTCAAGGTAACCCTCCACCGACCAATTTGTCAGTGGTGGTGTTATACATGAAGAAGCTCATGTTGTGAGCGAGGAAGGGGATAGTGATTGTGAAATGGATAAGTGGGTCCATCCTACTGTTCCGGGTAAAGAGCTTGCTAATTGGTTTGTCAAAGACATCATCAAAGTCACCCTTTATGAAGAGTAATTTTCTCTTATTTTTCATCATGCAATAATTCTTGCGTTTTGTCCAAGACATAGTGAACAGGCTGTAGGGCCAAGTTTTTTTTCATTTAAAGTTTATCATTAATAAAGGACGTCTTTTTGCATTCAAATATTTCTCTCCCTGTCTTTCTTTTAAATTTTTGGCAATGTGATTTTTATTTTTCTTTCTTAATCTAAAACTAAAATAAAAATAATCATGCATATTTTTTCCCCCATTAATCTCGGAATATGTCAGAAACGGTTCTGTTATGGCTCATTATGACTTTGAAAGTCCAATCTATCAAGCTGACAAGAAGCCGAAGAAGATTGTGAACTTCCAGAAGAGTTAGCCAGATTGTTGAGGCAAGAAGAAAAGTTCATTCAGTCGCACCAAGAGATTGTTGAAGTGATTAACTTAGGTACCGAAGAGGTCCGAAGATAAGTCAAGATTGGGGCTGCTTTAGAAGGCAATGTCAAGCGAAGATTGATTGAAATGCTCCATGAGTATGTGGATATCTTTGCTTGCTCTTATGAATATATGTATGGGTTGGATAAATATATTATTGTGCACAAACTTCCTCTTAGAGAAGAGTGCCCTCCTATTAAACAAAAGCTTCAAATAACTCATCATGAGATGTCTAAGAAGATCAAATAGGAGGTTCAGAAACAGTTTGATACGGGTTTCTTGAAGGTTATTGCCTACCCTCCATGGATCGCAAATATTGTATGAATGCCGAAAAAGGATGGTAAAGTAAGAATGTGTGTGGACTATATGGACTTGAACAGAGCAATCCCTAAAGATGATTTTTCCCTCCGGCATATTGATATTTTGGTTGAAAATACTGCTCAAGCTAAGGTGTTTTCATTCATGGATAGTTTTTCTTGTTACAATCAGATCAAGATGGCACCATAAGATATGAAGAAGACTACTTTCATCACACCTTAGAGAACATGTTTTTATAAAGTGATGCCCTTTGGTTTTGAAGAATGTAGGGGCAACATATCATCATGTCATGGTCACTCACTTTCATGACATGATACGTAAAGAGATTAAAGTCTATGTTGATGATATGATTTCCAAGTTCCAGACAGAAGAGGAACATCTTGTTCACTTGTTGAAGTTGTTTGAAAGGTTAAGGAAATTATGGCTGAGACTGGACCCTAATAAGTGCACCTTTGGGGTGAGATCAGGAAAGTTCTTGGTCTTTATTGTAAGTTAAAAGGGAATCGAGGTCGATCCTTCCAAAGTAAAAGCTATACAAGAAATTCCTGAGCCAAGGACATAAAAGGAGGTTTGTGGTTTTCTCGGGAGGTTGAACTACACTGCTAGATTCATCTCTCATCTTACAATCACTTGTGAACCAATTTTCAAATTGCTGAGAAAAGATCCAACGGCCAGGTGGAATGACAATTGCCAAGCGGCTTTTGATAAAATAAAAGAATATTCGCAAAAACCTTTGATTCTCTCGCCTCCAATAGAAGGCAGGCCCTTGATAATGTATTTGACAGTATTGGAAAACTCCATGGGTTGTGTACATGGTCAACATGACAAGACAAGTAGGAAAGAGACTCATTGCTGGAAAAGACTTGTTATTCACTCGCGTAGGCAGCAAAGAATCTCAGACAGTATATGCTAACTCATACTACTCCCTTGATATCAAAAATGGATCCAATCAAGTACATTTTTGAAAATCCAGCTCTCAAGGGAAGAGTAGCCCGTTGGCAAATGATTCTTACAGAATACGACATCCAGTATAATACCCAAAAGGCTATCAAGGGTAATGTATTGGCAGATTATCTTTCTCAAAAACCCGTGGAAGATGGGTATTAGCTGATGAAGTTTGAGTTTCGTGATGAAGATATTATGTACGTATGGGATTATAACATCCCAAGCCCAGAAGAAGGACTCGAGCCAGGATCGTGATGGATGATGGTGTTCGATGGTGCCTCAAATGCATTGGATAATGGTATCAGTGCTATTATTACTTCTCCTGAAGGTTTCCATACTCCTTTCACTGCCCAAATTTTCTTTCAATGTACCAACAATATGGACGAGTATGAAGCTTGTATTTTCGGGATCGAAGTTGCCATTGATTTGTGAATCAAGATCTTAGAAGTATATTTGGATTCTTCTCTAGTAATCAGTCAGATCAACGGAGATTGGGAGACTCGTCATCCTAATCTGATTCCGTATTGCGAGCATGTTTTAAGGTTGATCTCATACTTCGATGAGATCACTTTCCAGCATATCCCAAGGGAGGAGAATAACCTGGAAGACGCTTTGGCTACTTTGTCTTCCATTTTCAAAGTTAGGTGGGCTAACCATGACCCCTCAATCCGTATCATGAGGTTGGATGAGCCGATATTCTATTATGAGATAGAAGAGGGGGAGGTCGATGAAAATCCTTGGTTTTATGATATCAAAAGGTATATTGAGACGCAAGAATATCCATAGGATGCTCCTGTTACTAATAAGAGGACTCTGCGGAAATATGCAGCCAAGTTTTTCCTCAATAATGGTGTTTTGTACAAGAGGAACTATGATTCTGTTTTGCTCAGATACATGGACACACACAAAACAAACAAGATCATAGAGGAGGTCCATGAAGGATCCTTTGGAAAACATTCTAGTGGGCATATTATGGCCAAGAAAATATTGAGAGCAGGTTATTATTGGTCTACTATGGAAAATGATTGCTACAATCACTCCAGAATCTGATACAGATGTCAATTCCGACAAAATGCATGTGCCGCCCAATTCGTTGAATGCCTTGTCTTATCCTTGGCCCTTTGCAATATGGGGTATTGATATGATTGGCTATATTGATCTGAATACTTCCAACGGGCACCGCTTAATTTGGTGGCTATTGACTATTTCACCAAATGGGTTGAAGAAACATCGTATTCCAACATCACCAAGTAAGTTGTTAGTCGTTTCATCAAGAATAATATTATTTGTTGTTATGGGGTTCCCGAGAAGATCATCACTGATAAAGGGTCCAATCTCAATAATAAAATGATGAAGGATTTGTGTGAAAGCTTCAAGATAAAGCATCACAATTCATCTCCATGTCGTCTAAAGATTAATGGTGTCGTCGAGGCAGCTAACAAGAATATTAAGAAGATTGTGCAGAAAATGGTTGTGACATATAGAGATTGGCACGAGATGTTGCCATTTTCTTTACATGGTTACCGCACCTCGATGCTCACTTAGACTGAGACAACCCCGTTCTCTCTCGTATACGGCATGGAAGTAGTCCTACCCATAGAAGTGGAGTTTCCTTCTTTAAGGATAATGACAGATGTACAGCTTGGCGAGGCTGAATGGGTTCAGAATAGACTTGATTAGTTGAATCTCATTGACGAGAAGAGATTGACAGCTATTTGTCATGGGCAGTTATACCAGAGGAGAATGAAGAAAACATCTCATAGGAAGGTGTTTCCTCGGATTTTCAAAGTTGGTGACCTTGTGCTGAAGAGGATCTTGCCTCCCAACAATATAGATGATAGGGGAAAATGGGATCCCAATTACGAAGGACCATACATCGTGAAGAAAGTCTTCTCTGGAGGATCCATAATGCTCACGAATATGGATGGGGAGGATTTTCCTCACCTCGTCAACACAGACGTAGTGAAAAAGTACTTCGCATAAGCAGGCCCGCTAAGTTGACTGGCTCAGGAAAAAAAGGGCATCCCGACGAACCAAAAAATGATGAATAAAGGTTCGGGAAAAAATTAGGGATATATGAATAAAAGAATGAAAAAGAAAATAAGGTACACCCGCTAAGTTCATAACCCGAAAGGGAAGCTTAGGCAAAAAAAGGGTATCCCGGTGGATTGAAAACTCGAAAGGGCGATCCAGGAAAAAGTTAGGGATTAAAGCGAATACTACGGTCTGATTGGTATCTGTGATATCACTCTACACTGTTGTTGGTTAGCTTGGAAGGATAAGGAATAATACAATAAGTTTATTCATAAAGCAAGATATTAAGGAGCTTTGAGGTCATAAAAGTCATAGCAGAGTCAGGACCCGATAAATCCGCACTCACATTGCAACCTTTTTTTTCTCCTTTGTATGCTTTGTATGCAATTACCTCTTTTAGGAATTGCTTCTTGATTTAAATTCCTATTTACAAGCCATTCATTTAATAAAAAATTTCTTTTTTTCAAACTATACTGATTTATTTTAATTTTTGCTATTTTGTTTGTGAAAAGACGTCCAACATTTTTTGATAAACTTTGAGTTTAAAACATTAAAGCTTTATAGCACATGATGTCAATAACTGAAATTGCCTAAAGTTTTGGGTGTTTAAGGTGACGGATAAGGTAATTCTCTCATACCTAGGGCATGTTATTGTGCCTTCCACTTTTGCAGGTATTGTTGGTCTTTTGTAACGAGGAGGGTACCAGTAAATGGGCATAGGAAGGCCTGGTTGCGACCAGCATGAGTTCCTTATTGGAACAGAATCACATATCCTCAGTGAAGGCATACTCTCTCCCAGACGAAATCCTTTATCTCCAACGAAAGCATACCCTTGCATAATTCCCACTGGAGTTGGTATTCTTGATGAGAGTTTGTCCCTTCCAAAGGGATAATCTCCAAAGAAGTGCATTTTATTATAATTTTGTACAATCTTCTCCTTCAGCGCAGTCTATTCTTTGCAAAGAATATGGGAAGGATCACTTCATTGGAATGGATACCTCTACTATATCCCCTTGAAGTTGATACCCTGTATCTCTGTGGGTGGTATTCATCTCCCCAATGAGGTTGTTGTTCTTCGTCCTCATGAAGTTTATATCTTTTCTCCCCAGGGAATTTTTCCCCTGTCAGGTTGTCTTGAAGAGATGTTTGATCAGCATGCTTTTTATACCCCAGTGGAGTAATTCTCCTATTTTTCTGGAATGGTGTACATATACGAATGTCGTTTAGGGCTCTTTTATCCCCAGCGATAGAGTATTCATAAAATATTTCTTCAGTGGAGTGCTGAACCTCAGGCTTATGGTTCTAAGATGCCCTCCTCTTTCCAAAGTGAAGATTACTACCCCCCAATGGTAGTATCCCAGTGTTGTCTGGGTATAATTCTTTTATTTAAGAACTTTTATGATTCCCCAGTCGAAGTCTAATTTCGAGGACCTGGCGGAGTAACTTATCTATTATTCCCCAGTGGGGTGAGTTTTCTTTCCCTAGTTGAGCAAGTATCCTGCCTCCCCAGTGTGGTGTACATGGGAGTGCTAGTCATAACTTTTTCATCTCAGGTGATAGAAGATTTTGCTGAGATATCCCCAGTGAAGTTTTTGTCCCAGGATGTTTGTTTCTTCCCCAAGTGAAGATTTTGTTGCCTCCCAACGGTAGTATCCCCAGGGTGGTCTGGGTAGAATTCTTTTATTTAAGAATTTCTACAATTCCCCAGTTGAAGTACTTTCATTGAGGACTTACATCAAAAGGTCCCAGTACACAGTAAGGTTCTCTTTATCCCTGGAAAGAGATGTTGGATATTTCCCCAGGAAGTTAAGAGTTGGATCATAGTTCAAGATTTTCTCTGAACTGTAATTTATTTTTGCAATATTTTCCCAGGAAGTTACTTCCCCAATCTTTAGAGGTCAGTGGTTTCGAATCTCATTTCCCCATTGAAGTTCAGAGGGATTTTTCTCTACAAAAGTTCAAATGTGTAAAGAATAATAGTTCGGAAGTTCATGGTCTTCTCAGCAGCCGATTATTAAATTACTTTCCCAGTGCATTTCTAAGCAGACAGCATTACATTGTATCTACCAAAACACGTAACATTTCCATTGTATGGAGCATTGCGCTATAAAAAATTTCAAACATGCATTAAGGTATAAGCCAATTATTTTCACTTCTGGTTACCAAATTGTTATGTGCTCATATTTGAATTATCTCCACAGTAAGCTTAGGATGATTCTAGCATGTTTTCCCAAAAGAGTATGTTTTGATACCACTAGTCGGGTCTTTGGTGCTTTCCATTTCCCCAGTAATTTGTGGTTTTCTCTTGCCCTTGCAAGCCCTTGGTTAATTTTACTCGTGTTTGCCTTGCCATCAGAGTGAGAGTAAAAGCCAGTGTGTAACCTTTCTTATTTCTCAAGTATTTGAGTATCCATACATGGTGTGTGGTAATTCAGATAATTGCCACTTTTGAATAATTACACTCCTCCTTTGGCCCGAGGGATATTATAGTTCTTGCGCATTTGCAACCTCTTAAAGTCCAACGCATTTTGGCAACCCTTGTCTAAAGTCCTCACAGTTGGTCTCTTTTTGTTGGCAAGATCGCCTTCGACCGACATTCTATCCGGGTTCAATTCAAACGTGAATCCCCAGTAAGTTCTTTCCCCAAGAGGCTACCTTCAGTTAGTCTCCTTGTTGATATAAGTTTTTCCTTTGTGCAGGTATCCTTTGTTAGAGTCTACTTTGGTCAGTCTCTTTTTTGTATGTGTCTAATTCTAACAAGACATGCATATCTTTATCCCCTGTGAGTTCGCCTTTAATCGACATTCTTTCCAAAGGAATCTACCTTTGGCATAGTATTCCTTGATTAAAGATTCCCCTTTGGCTGATTTCTTTATCCTTAAATCCACCTTCGGATGGTACCTCTTTGTTAAAGAGTCCCTTTTGGCTCGTCTCTTTTTATTTGTAAGTTCTCCTTTGATCGGCATTCTTTCTCCAGGATTCTACCTTTGGCATAGTATTTCTTGTTAAAGATCCCCCTTCGGTTGGTTTCTTTTCCCTTTTAAATCCACCTTTGGCTGGTACCTTTTGTTAAGAGTCCCTTTTGGCTGGTCTACTTTCATTGTAATTTCTCCCTTGATCAGCGTTCTTTCCCTAGGAATCTACCTTCGGTAGAGTATTCCTTGTTAAAGATTCCCCTTCGGCTGGTTTATTTTCCCTTTTAAATCCACCTTTGGCTGGTACCTAGTCCCATTTGGCTGGTCTCTTTTCATTGTAAATTCTCCCTTGGTTGGCGTTCTTTCCCTAGGAATCTACCTTCGACATAGTATTCCTTGATGAAGATTCCCCTTCGGTTGGTTTCTTTATCTTGAAGTTCACCTTCAGCTGGAACCCGTTTAAATCCACCTTCGGTTGGTATCATTTGTTAGGAGTCCCCTTCGGCTGGTCTCTTTTCATTGTAAGTTCTCCCTTGATCAACACTCTTTCCCCTGGAATCTACCTTTGGCATAATATTCCTTGATGAAGATTCCCCTTCGGTTGGTTTCTTTATCTTGAAGTCCACCTTCGGTTGGCACCTTTTTAAATCCACCTTCGGCTGGTCTGTTTGCCATTTATCGACGTTCTTTCTCCATGAATCTACCTTTGGCATATTATCCCTTGATGAAGATTCCCCTTCTGTTGGTTTCTTTATCTTGAAGTCCACCTTCGGTTGGCACCCTTTTAAATCCACCTTCGAATGGTATCGTTTGTTAGGAGTCCCCTTCATCTGGTCTCTTTTCTTTATAAGTTTTCCCTTGACCGAGGTTCTTTCCTTTTTAAATCCAACTTCGGATGGTATCACTTGTTAAGAGTCCCCTCCGGTTGGTCTCTTTACTTTCGTATATCTTCCCTCGGCATGGCATATATCTCTTGATAATAGAAAATACATAAAAAACAAAAGTGCAATGATACCCGACTGGTTTCAGAGTGAAAATTTTATAGTTCTATTAAGTATTCAATCCTCTTTCACCTTGGTTGTTCAAAAGGCTTCCGCCAATCTCACTCTTTGGTTAAAGAAGATTGAATAGGGGCAGCTGTTGTACCCAAAAATTTGCCCTCTTTATTTTTCTATCTCTAATTGGCTTATACTTTGTTAACATGTGCATACATGCATATCATTGGATCCACGCTCATGGGATCAAGGTACTTTGGTCAAGACGACAAAGCTCTTGTATTTGTTAAACGCATGTCAAGTTGCAGAAGATTTGGGTGTTTTCGGTGAATTTTAAGCAGTGCGAATAGGACACAATTTTTCAGCTAATTTGAGTTTGGAAATTCATATCTCCTATTCAAAATGGTGTTTTAGACTTATTCTTGAGGTTTTGAAATTGTCTCAACATTCTCTTCAACTTTCATGTTCGGACCAAAAGCTAAATCTCAAAGAAATGTCTCTGAATACGCCATTCTTTTGGAAGTTATATAGTGAACAAATACAAAGGAAAAGTGGGCTGAACCATTATTTCGTGTGCACTAAAAAATTCATAACTCTTGGAAGGAGTGTGGTATGTGCGTTACTCTGATTGCCAAAATTCCTTTTCAGTATCATCTTGATGTCGTCTTTGGAGACTAAAAGCTAATTCACGAAGGAAGGACCCGTGAATTTTGAGTTTCTGAAGACATGTTTGTGCTGAACCAGAATTCATTTTGTATTAATATTTGATATGGTAAAAATCATAACTCGGTATATTTTTATCGTATCGAGCTGGTTCTGGTAGCATTAGTTCATAAGTTGAGTTGTCTAAATATTGGTTTCATTTGTCAAATTCAAACGGTATCCGGAAGGCCTTCACTTTTGGTCCAAATTACGTGCAACGCATTGAAAATCCTGAACCGAGAAATATTTTCATCTGAGACGAAACTTCAAAAAATCATAACTAAACCACCGTTTATCAGATTAAGCTTGTTCTTTCGGCAACGTGTCACAAATTTTATTATCTTAATTTCCCATTTGATGGCCGAATCGATATTCCTTACAGATGATAACGTGGAACTTTATGGTCTTGTCGGGCTTATGCTTTCAAGTCAAGGCTCAATCCAATTGCACGGTCAAGGCCCAATTTGCTCACAATATATAATCTCAATTCTGATTTTTTTTAAGGGGAGGCTATCATAATTGAAAAGATCTCACAAACACTCTAAACTTTTCTCTCAAGTCTCTAAAGGATCAAATCAAGGTTCTACACTTTTTGATCAAGAACACAACAACAATTTCATCAAGATCCAAAAGTCAAGATCAAGAGAAATTCTTCTCTGATTGTTGATCTATTTTTTGTGATCTCTATATCTAAGCCTCCTCTTCACTTCTTTCGGTGAGTTTTCTTGAATTAATTACTTTTGAAATCAGTGATTATTTGAGAAGCACTTTTTTGATCAAGCATGAATTGAATCTAGGTTGAATTTTGAATTAAGAATTCAAATCTAATACTAGAATTGTGATTTTTGATTCGATCATCATGTGTAAATCCGAAATTGGATAGTAGTTGAATTAAGTTGATCCTCGTGAAAGTGCTTAATTGATAAAATAAAATGATGATGTTTCATGAGGTTTAATTTTTTATCTTAATCAAGCATGTGAAGCTTGAATCTTGACCTTGAATTATGGAAAATCATCATTTGAATGTGTGGAGATGTTGTGTTTGATCAAATGCCCAAGACATGAGCCAAAACCTCAAATAACTTAAAAAAACTACTTTCTGCCTGCGGGTAACCGGTTACCCAGTTATGGTAACTGGTTATCACCCTTTTTGGTAACAGAAATTTAAAAAATCTACACACGGTAACTAGTTACCCAGTTATAGTAATCGGTTACCTCAAGACATTAGCAATTTTCTCATTATTTTGAGTTATGGTAACTGGTTACCCAGTTATAGTAACCGGTTACCCAGACAGAAATATCAGCTTTCACTTTGTTTTAATGCATGTTTGCACATATTTCCTTGTTAATTCTAACTCCTTTTGTGAATGCTTGACAAGGTACATTATTAGGCCTTCAACATTTAATTACACGTGATCATTGGTTGAAAGGCGCTTTATGCGATCACTTGTTAATTAAAGTTTGCATATGATGCACAAATGATATCATTCTTGCAAATATTCTGTTTAGTGCAGGTACACTGGTATCATATGGATGTGTCTGATACATATTTTGTGGTGATTATTATTTTGTATATTGTATGGAATGTATTTCGTGCAGGTACATTGGCATCACACAGATGTGTCCGCTACATATTCCGATATGTGATTGTTATTTTGTATACTGTATGGACTGTGTTTCGTGCAGGTATATTTTGATATTTGTATGTTTCTGCTACACATTCCGATCTTGATTCGTTAATGCTTTGATGCTTATGCTTATGGTATTTTCTTCGTTGGTGCAAGAAGCTCGTGAAGTTTTCTGGGTTTCTTTGTCATTGCTTAGCATCTACGAATTATTATTAGTTTAGTACATTTCCCTTCTATGTTATTTCCGCATCTTATTGCTTTCTAGAGATCATGTCAAGTAGGGCTTTTATCATTTTACTTCCCATGATAAGTAGGAATAAAGATGTATGATGGGGATCTTTGTTGTTGATTATGTCAAAATCCCTCTGGTTTATTTAAAGACCCGTTTAGGGAAATTCCAAATTATGTGCATTATGTGTGCTACTTGTGCATGTTTAAAATCAAACCTTTGAAGTAGGTATTCTGTAGTTGTTTTTACATTTGTGCTCGCATATCCCTCCACCCCAATAAGTCCTCAAAAGAAGGCAAGCGAAAAGGATTCGCAATCAACCCCCGCATTTCATTTGTGTCATCCTTAGTTTATATTGTACGTCGATGCTCTGGATTTGTGTAGATCATGTGTATCGAGTCGGTCATGTGGAAAAGGGTTTGGTCTCAACCCCCACCATTCGTCAGGAGTTCGCAATGACCATTTCTGACATTTGGCTACCCGCTTATTTGCTTCGGGTGATCCACTCCCCTTAGCTAAAGTAATTCTTTTCTTTTTTATTTCATCTCAATCTCCTGCTTGTTTGCTTTGGGTGATCCGCTCCCCTTAGATAAAGCATTTTATCTTCACACCCCCAATCCCCTAAGTCAGTATACCCCGATTGTGTGCATTTGCCAAAGCATTTGTTTGATATTCCATGCTCCCTTAGGATGTGCTTATTTCTTTCCCGATTTGAGCTATACCTTAAAATAGGTATCTATGCATGCTAACATAGATAGATATTTCTCCTTTATCCTTGACATAGGGCCATCAGTGTATCATAACATTAGGGATTAGATTCTATATAGTCTCCCTTAGATGTTTTCTTTGTTTTTGTATCCTTGCATTTAAAACTAAAACTTTATTTTTCCTTAAACTAATAAAAACACTCTCTAACAACTTAAACCCTTTCTTAAGGTAAAAAACACTAACCAACTCCTTTCTTTTTTCCAATCGGCTTTTCTCTTCTAAGAGCATGTTAGTTCCTTTCCACTACTGGTCGTAAGTCTCCAAAGGTCGAGCAGTGGTGGAATGATTGAATTTAACATTGCTCAACTAGAAAAACAAACCCATCAAAACAAATGAGCCAAACTACGGCTGCTCTGATTCCTTAAAAGGGATACGTAGGCGGAGGCTTTTTGTGGGGCCTAATCGATCATATCCTTATAAAAATCTCTTTCTTTTCCCCATATTTTATTTTCCTTTTTATTTTGCACGCATTCTCTCTTTCTTTTTACTTTAAACCTTAGACATAGACTTTGATAACAACCACTAGATTAGAATAACAAGAGTAGATATTATAGAGTACTACGGGCATGTGGGATGTTAATACATTCCCCTCGGGTAACAGACTCCCTTACCCGTATCTCTTGGTCGTTTGACCTTGATTTCACCTTTCTCAGGTTTGCTCGATATTTTCCATTCCCTTCCTGTGGGATAAAAAAACGTTTGATCGTGACTTCATTGATTTCATTATCAGTTGACAGTTCAGCCGGTTATTTCAATTAGCACCCCACACGTCTATAGTACTCTATGGTATCCACCCTTGCTATCTATCTTATGGGTGTGTTTAATATATGCCTACTGTTTACCATTAAGGAAGAATGCATGCAAAAGAAATGAGAAAATAGTGTAGGGAAAGTGAAGTTGTGTTCACTCGGGTCCTACCCCAATTCCTATGTATCCTTTTTGAGGAATCAGAGTTACCGTAGTTCGACTCACATGTTTTGTTTGTTTGTGTTTTTTATGGGTGACGAACCCTTGTGAAAATGGTTTTGAGTCATGCCCTCAAGGAAAAATTCCATGTTTAATTGGTTTGTGTTTGTTACCTTGAAAAAGGTTTTAAGTATGATTAAGATTTTCAATGATTTTCTAAGAAAAACAAAGTTTTAGTTTTAATGCACATGCAAATGGGAAAGAAAAGAGTCTACAGGAGACTAGCCTATTTCTAATCCTAATGTTATCATACAATGGTGGTCCTAAGGTTTGGATTAACAAAAGGGAAACGTCTACCTAATGTTAACATACATGGTTTGCAACCTAAGGTCTAACTTGCATCCAAAAGGAACAAGCACTTCCTAAGGGAACATGGTATAGAAAGCAAGTGAGAAAACAAGCTCAAAATAGCACACACAGAAAATGGTAAAGAAAAGAAGCGGAATGATTTATTCAAGTGGAGCGGATCACTCGATACAAACAAGAGGGGGTGAAATATAAAAGAAGAGAAATGATTTAGCTAAGGGGAGTGGATCACCTGAAGCAAACAAGTGGGAATAGAATGTAAAACAAAAACGTGATGTCCAAAGCGACTGAACACCTAACTAAGATATAAAAGATTGAGGTAGGAGAAAGAAGGCAATATGAACAATCACGCAATGTCAGCATCGGCCAATGCGAACTCCTGAAAAAGTTTGGGGGTTCGATTGCAAAACCTTTTTCCACTTGACGACTCGATAATGAGAGTAAGCACAACTCCAAAGCATCATAGTGCGTTACGAGCTAAGGATGACACGGACAAAATTGCAGGGGTTGATTTCTAACCCTTTCTACTCACCTCCTCTTGAGGACTTATCATCTATAACATATGTGAGCACAAATGTAAACACACCTACAAAATACCTACACAAAGGTAGGGTTTTAAATAAACCACACACAAGTAGCACACAGTGGCAAATAATGCGAACTTGCCCTAAATGGATCTTTAAACAAACCAGAGGGGTTCCTGACATGATCAACAACGAAGAACCCCATCATACATACCTATTCCTACTTCTCATGGCATCAGAAAGCAGTAAAGTTGTTCCTACTTCTCATGATATCTAGAAAGCAGTAAAGATGTGCGATAAAGTGCGGGAAAATGTAGAAGTAGTAGCGGTGACTACTAAAAGTAGGCGGGTCATCAAAAGAGGACGAAAGCAATGGAGAAGTAAAGAGCATGCGTCGAGAAAGCTTCACCAAGAAACAAACAAAGTCAGAAACGATATCCAACAAAGATAAAAGCAAACGCGTATTGCGAATGCAACACGTAATCAGAAATTCCTGCACAAAGTATCACAAAATATCACATGCATCTGGACAATATATAATATGATATGAATTTCTCTGGACGGTGAGAAATAAGGCTTGTCTCATCAGAAGCGAGCATATTCCATATGCGTCGATCGCATAACAACTTGTTATGTTACATGATCGAAAACACCAAAATATATCTTGCACAATGAACAAACGCGTCAAAATAGCGAGGCACAACGATACAAAAATATGCATAAAAAAACCTAAAAGAAAAAGTATTTTTATTAGTTTTTTATGTGAGGAAAATTCTATAAAAAAACTAAAGAGTTAATTCCTAAAATCAACTAAGTAGATCTAACAAATTTTATTGATTTTTATATATTTTTTTATAATTAATTTTTATTCCTAATATTATTATCTAAAGATTAAGAAAAGAAGATTAGAGAAAAATCTAAACAAACTCTAAACAAAGGGGGGTATATGGACTTGAAATAGGTGTATGATCAATAATGAGACCTGGGTGCAAGGCCCATCCCATTTGAGTCCAGGAGGATCCTTTTTTCTGGTTTAGCTAGGCTTTAGTCCAAAAATGTAGCATTATACTACAAGGAAGCTCGCAGCAAGGGGCCCCAAAGTATAGAAAAACACAATTCAGATTTTTATTATATTTTTTAGTATCATTATCAAAAATATTAAAATAAAAACTCAATTGAAAATTAAAACAAAATTAGATTAGCGTTAAGAAGGGGATGACGGTTGGACTTCACGAATTCAACTCTCTCTTCTCCCTTCGCGAATCAGCAGCGTGGTGGCTCTTCACCGTCTTCTTCTTCTTCTGCTCTGTTCGCACAATCCTCAACATCTCCGTCTCACCAACACTGTCTTCATTATCTTTTCACTTAAAACCGCTGTAATCCATTCACGGTGCTACCATGAACTGTATTCGTCTTAATTCATATCAATCTCTCGATTGTGACGTTGTTCTCATCTTCGTTCTCAAACATTTCAACAACTATACTCTCATCTCAATCACATCTCCACGTGGTAACAAACACAAGAAGAGAATACGCAGAAGGATCGAGAATACTTACCTACCGGAGTCCATCCAGCGCGCCTTCAAATTGAGGAAGATGACTAGAAATCCAGAAGAACTTTGAAGATGAAATATCCAGGTGATTAAGTTGATCTTCGATCTCTCAATAATACTCTTCAATTCTTGCATTTTTATCGTGAGTTGATGTTCTTGTGATACTATGGAAGTTGCAGGCGATGCGTTAATGATAATGAATGTGTAGAGTCGTCGTTACTGCAGATCAGATTCACCTATCACTGATGAAGATTTGAAGAATGATAGCAAGGTTTTAGATGACTGAAGTTGGTGATATGTTGGTTACAGAGATGAAGCTTAGAGCGGAGAATCGATAGCATTGATCGAAGTTGAAGAGGATGAAGATTGAGAGAAGAAGTAGAGAGAATCTGTCAGATTTTTTCAGAATGTGTGAAGAATGAAGAAGGTTGAAGATTTTGCATGACGGTTGAAGATGATGAAGGATCTTGAGGAGTTTTTGAGAGAGAGAGTCGAAAGGTGAGTATTCTGTGATTTTTCTATGACTTTTCTGGTGAATGAATCCCCTTCCATTCTGTTTTTGAATCTCGCTAATAAACCTTTTAGAGGTTGAAAAAGTTTGTTAGAATCTGTTAGGCGGTTGTGAGTCTGTTAGAAAATTATGTTATGAGCTGAGTTGGAAATTTTGTTTTCTCTGATTTAATTATTTTATCATTTTCTATTTTTAGTTATTCAATTGTTTTCTATTAGTTATGTCTTGTATTTTGCTGATTTTTTATTAGAAAATTATTAACTGATGTGGGGCCCTTCTTTTTGTATTGGGTTGGACTAATATATGCACAAGATTATGCCGGGATTGATCGACGAATGAATTGAACGCATGTTGAATTTATTTGAATACACATGGATGAAATGTGAGTTCTAGCCATAACCTTTTTTACTTGAATTTATACCGACTTCGAATGAATATTACAGGTTCATGATTTGGGATGATATAACTTTGGAAAACCTGAGATGGAGTCAGGTCTGGTACATGAAGCTTTGGGCATAGCTTAAAGATATGGTATCTTGGTAATGAGGTATCAGATTAGGTTTTGTAGGTATACTTGAATTTGATGGTATATGGAATGTTTAGTGTTTGTGTTAGATTAGTAACATTGTTTCTGTTTTTCTATTTAGAGCTAAGGCCATCTGTTTTTTTTTATGTGTAGGATTTTGGTTTTGTTTTCTGAAGTTAGTGTATGTATGATTCACTTGGTTGCAGAGCATGATTGGTATTAAGTATCTTCTGATTTCCTATTTCCAATTGTTCTGTTGTTTCGAATTTGTGTTGGAAGGATACGAGCATGGCTAGTGAATTCAGATTTAATGTTGTTTGATGTATGTTTGGAAGGTGGTAATGGGAATATCTTGTTGAAATTGGTAGGAGACATAAGGATGGAGCGGAGTTTGAAGAAAACGCAAAAGGAAAGCACGCAAAACATTTGTCGACGAAGAACAAGACTTATGGACAATTGGCTCATGAACTTGTACTTTAGCATCCTTAGGGCCTTAAGCTAAACATTTTGAACTGTGGTGTTCCTTTTGTAGTAGCACAATGATTTAGGACATGTATCTCTTGAATGAAACTCTTGTATGGAACTTTGACTCTAATGGAGAAGCTTCACATATTTCTTTCTTTTTTTTTAAATTTATTTGTGACCGCAGTATGGTAGTGTGATGAAGTTAGGAGCATGATATTCTTGTGGATCCTTTGAAATCTCTTGAATTCAATATAAATCTTCTCAAGTGCTCAAAGTATTCTCTTTTCTATTTTCCATTGAATTTAAATTTGAATACTACTTTAATGGTGTAAATGCTAAGCATAATCATGACTCCTTTATTCATGTAATACCAAACACTCCATGGTAAGAATGAAATGAAAATTCCATAATAATTGGTTAAATATTATTTCTGCATGCTCCCCTTGTGATGTATAGCAATATAAGTAGGCATTCTTGAACTTGAAATAGAGACCTTCAATAATATGATCAAAAGAACACCATTTCACAATAGCTTACTCCATAATCAATGAGGAAACACCGGTCCCAAGTTACAAGGTGTATGAGTCCCATAACTATACCTTGCACCATCAATTAGAGAACCTTAATTTAAATGTATGAATCCCTTGTAGGTAAAGTCTTCGTCCATAGCAACTTAATTCAGTCCTATTCCCCTCTTGCATGATAGCTTGCAATCCAAGTAATGAATGAGATCCTTTGAATAATGATCTTTGTTGATGAATCAAAACTCCGTAAGAAAAAAAACCCTCGATCACCACACGAGTAGGGAAATAAATCCTAACTCAAGTAGCAGTTGTAAGTACAAGATGATGATCCTCCAAAACTTTCATTCCTAAGTTTATTGATGATGCATGATGTGTTAGATGACCTAATGAAAAAGTGATATACATGAAGAATATGTAATGCATAAGCCAAATGATTTGGTTAAGAGGTAGGATAAATTTGGGGTATTACGCTACCTAATTAAGAATAATATATGCCTATTAACACCCCAAATTACCCTTCCCTCATAATTAATTTGCACTAACAAATACCCATAATTGTAATTTGTTAATTCACATTTATTTTCTTCCAATCATCTTTTACCATTCTTCGAAGTGGCACCCTTTTGTAATTTCCAAATTGAAAGTTTGCGAATACATAAACTCATAAGTGGATATTTTTCTCCACCCTTCCAAATCTATTATTACCTTGTTCTCTCTTTCAAAAC
Source organism: Vicia faba (assembly GCA_948472305.1). NCBI lineage: Eukaryota > Viridiplantae > Streptophyta > Magnoliopsida > Fabales > Fabaceae > Vicia > Vicia faba. The sequence continues at coordinate 886,552,437 of OX451739.1, read as the reverse complement.
TTTCCACTTCAATTTCAAATCCATCTTTACAAACTTTCCCCGATATTCTCTCTCTCTCTCTCTCTCTCTCTGTCTCTCTCTCTCTCTCTCTCTCTCTCTCTCTCTCTCTCTCAAACGACACTCATTAATATATTTTGGATATTAATCTATATTTTAGGAATATCTTTTTAGAGGATATTATTATATCTTTTTATATCTTTGTTAGAGGATATTTAGGATTTTATTTTGTATATAAATAGCCTAGTGAGGTAGCTCAATGTAATTCATTGTAAATCATTATTCCTTATTTTTGTAGCCGCCATTTAATATATTCCTTTTTCCTTTCATCTCTTCTTTGTGCACCAAAAATTGGTATCTAGAGCTCCGGTTAGAAATCTACGGGAAATACGAGAGAACAATGAAGTGTTGTGATAATCGTTGTTTCTAATTCTGGGGATTTGGGAAACACAACTTTATTGAGTTTCTGCATAAATTTGAACAGGGTAGAAGATGAACGGAAATAGAGGCGATGTCCATTCAAAGCTTCCAGTATTTGATGGCAAAAACTGGAATCGTTGGAAGATCCAAATGCACGTGTTTTTAGGTTCTCAAGATGTGTTAGATCTTGTCACCGATGGCTATGATCTGTTAGAAGCAGACGCAATAGAGGCACAAAAGATAACACATAGGGTGATAAGGAATAAAGATCAAAAGGAATTGTTCTACTTCCATCAATGTATGGATGCAAATGTGTTTGATAAGATTTCTCATTCTGAAACAACAAAGGTTACGTGGGCCACACTGGTCAGATGTTACAGTGGTGACGCATCAGTGAAAAAGGTGAAGCTTCAGTCTCTCAGAAATCAATATGAGAATCTCAACATGAAGGACAACGAGAAGGTTTCTGAGTACATCTCTAGAGTGATTCTGATCACTAATAAGATGAAAGCTTATGGAGAAACTCTTTCTGAACAAATAATCATTGAGAAGATCTTGAGATCTTTAACTTCTCAGTTTGATTACATTGTGGTAGCAATTGAACATTCCAAAGATCTGATCACCATGAGTGTTGAAGAGCTGCAAAGTAGTCTAGAGGCGCATGAGTTGCGTGTGACAACGAGAACTTCTAAGAGGGAAGTAGAGCAGCAGGCTCTGAAAGTAACTTCTGGTAAGAAGTATCAGAAGCAGACTTGATCAGAAGCCAGGAACAAAACTATGGGTGGTCAAAGGTCAGAAGCTTCAAACTTTGATAGGCAGAAGAATGTCCATAAGGGAAAGAAGAAGTCTGACAAGAAGAATGCTCAGTGTTACTATTGCAAGAACTTTGGTCACTATGCCAAAGATTGCTGGTCAAACAAAGAAAGGAAGTCAGAAGAAGAAAATATAGCCAGAGGAGAGTCAGATGATGAACCTATGCTATTGTTGGATTCTGAGCCTGATAATCTGAATGCATCAGAATGGTAGTATATGGACACGGGGTATTCAAACCATCTTACTGGAAACAAGAAATGGTTGGTTGACTTTGACTCAGGGAAGAGTACAAAGATCATATGTGCTTATGATAAATACCTCAATGCAGAAGGTATGGGAAATGTCAGAATCATTCTAAACAATGGGAAAGCAGTAATGATCCATAATGTATGGTATGTACCTGGCATGAAAAGAAATTTGATGAGTGTGGGACAACTGATTGAGAAAGGTTTTTCAGTTACCATGAAGGACAATCTTCTGAAATTGTATGACTGTAATCAGAAGTTAATTATAAAGTCAGAACATGGAAGAAACATAACATTCAAGGTGAACGTTAGAACTGCAGACTTTGAATGTCTTAGTGCAACAAGTGTTGTCAAGGAGAGTAAGCTGTGGCACAGAAGATTTGGTCATTTGAAATTCAGAAGTTTAGGGCATCTGAAATCAAAGAATCTGGTACATGGAATTCCTACAATCAAGAAGCCTGAAAAGACATGCAAGGTGTGCATGGAAGGGAAGCAACCAAGATTACCATTTACATCAGAAGTAGCTCCAAGATAATAACATGCCTTGGGAGTAGCGCATTCTGATGTGTGCGGTCCTTTTCTAGTAGCATCAACTAGAGGGAATAAATATTATGTGTCATTTGTTGATGAGTTCACCAAAATGACATGGGTATCTCTCATAAAGTTTAAACACGAGGTGTTTGCTGAATTCAAGAAGTTCAGACTGAAGGTTAAGAATTAGAGTGGCCAGACTCTGAAGATTCTGAGAACTGATGGTGGTGGTGAGTATAACTCCACAGAATTCAGAAGATTCTGTGAGGAGAATGGAATTGAGCATGAGTTTACTGCTCCCTATACTCCTCAACACAATGGTCTTACTGAAAGAAGAAACTGTACTTTGCTTAATATGGTGAGAAGCATGCTGAAAGAGAAGAAGCTTCCTCATACTCTGGGGAGAAGCTGTTGCAACTGCATGTTATGTGCTCAACAGATGTCCAACAAAGAAATTGAAGGAAATAGTTCCTATTCAGAAGTTGAATGGAGATAAGCAAATTGTTAGTCATCTGAAGGTGTTTGGTTATGTATGTTACAAACATGTCCCAGAAGCCAGAAGACAGAAGTTGGATGATAGAAGTAAAGTGATGTTGCTGGTGGAGTACCACAATACAGGCTCTTACAAACTTTATTGTCAATAAAATAACAAAGTTGAGTTCAGAAGAGACGTAATTGTAAAGGAATCAGAAGTTTGGAATTGGGAAAGGTCTTGTCCTGACTCTGATGAGAAAACTCCTGAAGAAAAGTCAGAAACACATGTTCCTGAAGCTGGTAAAGACTTTGACTCTGAAAAAGATACAGACTGAGAAGATGATTCTGACTCTGACTCTGATGGTGATCCAGACTCTGAAGAGAATCAAGGTTCTGGAGAAAGTCTAATTTCTGAAGCAAGTGCTTCTTAAGGGGAAGTTCTGGTGTCCAAAGTTCTGAAGATGCAGTTCAGAGGCAACAAAGAGTCAGAAGCATCCCAAGAAGATTTCAGAGTTTGACATTTTGTAAGATACTGAAGTAGACTCTGAAGGAGAAGTTATTCAGTGTGTAATGTTAGTAGACTCTGAACTCGTGAGTACGGAAGAGGATCTTAAGCAGCAAGGTTGGTTACAGGCCATGAAATAATAACTTGATGCTATAGAGAGAAACAAGACTTGGAAGCTAACAGAACTTCCAAAAGGCAAGAAAGCCATCAGCGTTAGATGGGTTTTCAAGCAGAAGCTAATTCCAGATGGATCATTTGGAAAACACAAAGCAAGATTAATAGAAAGAGGATTTTTATAAAAGCCTGGGCTGGATTACTTTGAAGTGTTTGCTCCTGTAGTGAGACATGAAACAATCAGACTAGTGATTGCAATAGCTGCTAACATGAATTGGCGTCTGATGCACTTAGATGTAAAATCTTCATTTCTGAATGACTCATTACAAGAAGAGGTATATGTATCACAACCTCCTGGATTTGAGAAAAAGAATTAGGAAGGGATGGTGTTCAAATTACACAAAGCCTTGTATGGATTGAAGCAAGCGCCCATAGCTTGGAATTTGAAGATTGATTCGTTTTTCAAGGAATAAGGATTTCAGAAGTGTGAGATGGAGTATGGTGTTTATGTTCAACACACTTCAGAAGGTAATATGATTCTGGTTTGTTTGTATGTTGATGACATATTACTTACAGGAAGTTCTGAATAAGAGATAGCTGGGTTCAAGAAAGTTATGATGAATGCGTTTGAAATGAAAGATATTGGGAAAATGAGTTTCTTTCTAGGGGTGGAATTCATGTACTCTAAGAAATGAATCATTTTGCATTAGATGAAGTATGAATTTGAGCTTCTGAAAAGATTTGAGCTAGAGAATTGCAAAGTTGCTATCATACCTGCTGATATGAATCAGAAGTTGGACTCTGATTCTGATGGAGAGGATGTGGATGCTACAACCTTCAAATATATGGTTGGTTCTATGAGATATTTATGTAATACCAAACCTGATATTTGTTATGTAGTTGGAATAGTTAGCAGATTTATGAGTAAACCAAAGTGGTCTCATTACCAAGCTGCTGTCAGGATTTTGAGGTATGTAAAGGGAACTCTGAAGTATGGAGTGTTATTTCCGTCTGGAAGAAAGATTGAATCAGAACTTTTGAGTTATTCAGACTTTGATTGGTGCGGAGATAGAAGGGACAGAAGAAGTACTTCTGGGTACTTATTCAAATTTCAGGGAGGTCTTATTTCTTGGTGTTCCAAGAAGCAACATATTGTTGCGCTGTCAATCTGTGAAACTGAATATATTGCAGGGGTTCTGACTGCATGTTAAGCTGTGTGGATTCTGAACTTGTTGCAAGATCTGAAGATTGAAGTAGCCAAACCTCTGAAGCTGATGATTGATAACAAGTCTGTAATTAATCTTTCCAAGAACCCAGTGTTGCATAGGAGAAGCAAGCATATTGAGACAAACTATCATTTTTTGAGGAATCAAGTTCAGAGAAGAATATTAGAAGTTGTACACTGTAGCACCCAGAAGCAGCTGGCAGATGTTCTAACAAAGGCTATCAAGACTGATCAATTTCTTCCCTTGAGGGATGGAATTGGTGTTGTCAGTTTAGAAAAAAATATAAATTAAGGGATGGTGTTAGATTTAATCTATATTTTAGGAATATCTTTTGGATATTAATCTATATTTTAGGAATATCTTTTTAGAGGATATTATTATATCTTTTTATGTCTTTGTTAGAGGATATTTAGGATTTTATTTTGTGTGTAAATAGCCTAGTGAGGTAGCTCAATGTAATTCATTGTAAATCATTATTCCTTATTTTTGTAGCCGTCATTTAATATATTCCTTTTGCCTTTCATCTCTTCTTTGTGCACCAACATTTAGTAGCAATAGTTAAACATTTTGCTCAACATTTTTTTGGATGACCAAATATTTTTTATAGGTTTGATGATACATCTCATGGATGTCGAAAATGTTTTTATTTTTATTTTTTATTATTGTATAAATAATATTTGAATCATATAATTGTAAAAATATATTTCGTCTTTAGACATTTATTTCGCTTATATATCTATTTCAATAAACTCTCTTATATATTTTAATTTATTAAACATTTTTTAATATTCGTTATATTATAGTTTTTCATTTTGTATTTTATAATGAAATTCCTATGAATTTTATCACAAAGGCTATCAATTTATTATTGTATTCTAAGTGCACAATGAAAATGATATTTGTAAATTTTACCATCTCCAACAAATTTTTCATTAAAATTCACTATTTTCACAGAGTCACTATCACTATAATATATTTTTTTAATCAATAAAGTATTTATAAATATTAATGTTATTAGTGATATTCGTAAATATTTAGAATTATTAATCATTATGGATTTATTATGTTGGTGATTTGTTATATATTTATTTTTAAATATTTACAGTTATTAGTGATTTTATAATAACAATTATATATCAAAAAATGATCAAGCCTTATCAAATGATTAATATATGAAATATCTTATTTTTCTTTTTGGGGCATTATTTTCTATTAAATACCAAAAGATATCTCTTTTTGTTAGGATAAATAACAAAACTCATTCTTTCGTGTGGTTGTTGACATTAATATTGCCATGGAATAAGATTTTGGTCATAAGTTGCTACTATTTCACATTTTATTAATTATATATTTTATCATTATAATTATAAATTTTATTTAAAGTTATAAATGATAGAACCCGTACAGACGCACGAGTCTTCTACTAGTTTCTTGATGAAGAGTCAAGACCACCCTAAGAGGCTGTCTTATTCGAGCTAAGATTAGAAATTATCATCACCCCTTGGGGCTAAGTCTCACGAGGTGTCTTCACTAGTCCAAAGAACAATGACAACAGAAAATCAATAAACATACTACCAAAGACCGACATATTATTATAAAATAATCCCGAATGGCATTGTTACCAAACCCCCTATCGTGGAAATGGAATTAGTAGTACAAAACAAATGGCCTAAGAGTTGGATTGGATGGACTCACGTTATAAATCTCGCCTAAAGGACTCACCTTTACAAGCCTTACACTATAGATCCACGTTTACAACGCTCGCTCTAGAAGATATCACTAACTACATTGTTTAATCACTTCGACCTTTCATACCCCATGCTTGAGAGACTGTTGATTAAGAAAAATTTGACTGGGCCTTAAAAAGGAGGGATTCATAACTCAATATGCCCAAAAGTGTTATGAAATGTCTAGATGATGAAACAGGTGTGCGATAGGCCAGCCTACATGTCACCTAACATGAGTTTGGATCACCTAACTTATACTCTTATCCATCATAAATCAACTACCTCAATGCGTGGCCAGTGAGGTGTCCAGAGGAACAATTTTAGTCAATGCTCTTGAGTAAACTGCTCCTCAATTTTAGGAGGAAACTGCTCCTCCCCTACTCTAGCGAACTCGTTAGAAAGTTGAAGAATGAATGTTTCATTCTCTTAATTTGACCCACAATATTTGCTATGAACATTCCGACCTCTAGAATTGGATGAATCATTATTTAATTTCACAAAATTAAGCCATCTTACGTTTATCCTCGTGCTTCACTCTATTGGAACATCGCTCAATAGTGCAATTTTTGCAAATACTTAAACTTATGATATATTTAAAAGTAGAATTTAATTTGAATAAAAAGACAAAAAGTGGAATATATTTGTTTGCACCCAAAAAGATACGTTTAAGATAGAAGGCAAAACCCAATATATTGTTTTTAATATTAAAAATTGAATATAAAAAAAATTCAAACCATAAAAAAGAAAACAACCGTACAAGAATACTAAAACTACAAACTAAATAAGAAAGATAAGAACCCAATAAAAGCCCAAAGATAACGGTCCAAAACAAGAAGAGATTCATAAGCCGATAATAACTTAGGTGTCTGTTTTCTTATCTATATAAAATGCCTTCTAATTGCCATCATTCCATGTAATCTTGAAACATGACAAACAAAGATAACAGCAAAGGAAGGAAACTCTCTAGGTTCATGAAGGCACCCTTAAGGTTGATGATAAAGATAAGGAACATGTACGTCAATGGCATGATCCAATGTTCTCGTGACTTCGCTTATGTAGATCACACAGCCATGGGATGTCCCACGCAGTTTTACTCTCTTCCAAGGAGCTTCAGTGTTAACTCTACTACAAGCGAGGACGATTTCAAGGAGCTTGTGAGGGTTGTGTCGCGGACTATCAGTAATGAAAATCGAGTTGAGTCGGTTTCTCGGAGTCGAAGCGTTGGAATCGGAAAGATTGATGAAGATAAAGTATATGAGTTTGAATCTGATGATACTATCAAGGCTAAACCTCTTCTTTATTCACGGAGTAGAAGTTGTGCCATTCGCAGTAGAGGAACTATGCTTTAAATATCATTTTACTATTGTATCTATCTTATTTCAACTCCTTTATCTCAAGTTGTGTAAATGAATTTGTGTCATCCCTCTTCTTTTTCTATAAATATTTGTGTTATCATGCTTGTGTTACTTATTAATTTGTGTAAATTATTATGACATATATTATTCTCTCTAAGGTTTTAGGGGCTTGATCTTAGCCTCAAACATATGATCATATCATAATGTTTGCTTGCTTTACAAAATGGTTGAGGAAGAATAGTCAGTATTTTTTTATCAAATAATTTAGTAGCTTAAATTCACATTTTAAAATTGAACAAGTGGAGTGTTCCGAAAACTGATCTGACTAAACAATATTAACAGACATAATCATCAATACTTTTTTAGTATATATGGCTTATTCACGGGTGGGTATATTGAACATGAATTTAAATCAGACTAATAAAACAAAATGTTAAATGATATGTATGAATTCTCATTGATTTTCTTGTCCTATATTAATTACACGTTTAAAGCAAAATATAAAATATTAAGAGCCTATCTCTTTAGAGCATGTTAGTGGGCCTTTTCTTCCTGAAAAAGTTATATAGCGTAAGAATGCAACTAACATGGTGGCAAGGCCTTTTATTGCGTCTTAATAAATGATATTGTTAAATTAAGTGGTGACGATCAATTTACGCAAAAAATGGTTGTCTTTTATTGCAAAAGCTGGCAAAAAGTTACTTTTGAAAAATTAATACAATGTAGAAAGGAGAATCGATTTGAGTGGGTTGAAGTTTACTAAGTACTATTATTGTTATTATTGAAAAAGCCAAACGAAAATTGAATAAACTAAAAGAGAAATGTTACCATGCAATTCAATTGAACAAAAAGTTAATTTAATTCAGGTTACACTATTAAAACATTTAGATAGGATAATTCCCTATTTTTAAGAGAGACGTAAATAGAGATGAATTATAACTAATTGCAAAATTTTGACATTGGAAACAAATTTTTAATGAAAAAAAGAGATATGCATTTACACTTACAACCAATCAACACCGTGTACTCCATTAATTACACTTAAAATTAAAAAGTATTTTAATAATTTATTAATATTTTATTGGACGACAATATAAAACTAATGAATTACACTATTTTTAAAGTGACTATCTAAATGCTTTATCTCTAATACGTCTAAAAGATATAAATTATATTTGGATTAATAAATATTTTGCTACTTGTAAATATTAAATTTGTTCATAAATCTTATAATTTCTATAGAAATCAAGAACAAGATTGTATTTTACAAAATGTAAACCGTTGAATATCAATACTTAAATAATTTGAAAAATATTCAAAATCATAATTTGCATACATAAAACCAAAACATAGAACATAAAATTCATAATTGACTAACTCCCACTAAACCAAAGACTCCTCTAACCATAAAACACACATACGAGCAGTGTGCTCATGAAAGACCTTGGGTAGAAGACCTTTTGTAAGAGGATCTGCTATCATGGAGTTAGTCTCCAAGTGTTCTATGGAAATTTGCTCACTTTGTACCCTTTCCTTAACAACTAGAAATTTGATGTCAATATGTTTGACTTGGTCGAACTCCTATTACTGTTGGAATACAAGATGATTGATTTATTGGCACAATATAACTTAAGTAGTCTTTCAATTCCTTCTACAAATCGCAGCCCAGTGACAAGATTTCTCAACCAAATCCCATGGTTGAATGTCCCATAACATGCTATAGACTCAGTTATCATGGTGGATGAAGCCGTAAGACTTTGCTTGGCACTGCGCCAAGAAACTGCACTACCAGCCAACATGTAGATATAGCCTAAAGTGGATCTTTTACTGTCTTGGCATCCAAAAAAAATTGAGTCAGAGTATGCAATGATCTCTAACTGGTATGACCTTTCATATGTGAGCATATAGTTCATTGTTCTCTTTAAATACCTCATAACCTTTTTGGTTGATTTCCAATGATTCATTCATGGATTGCTCAAATATCTTCCTAACATCCCAATTATGAACGCAATATTCGGACGCGTACATACTTGGGCATACATCAGTCTCCCTACAACTGACGCATAAGGAATCATTTATATTTTTTGAATTTCTAAGTTTCCCTTTGAGCACCAATTAAGACTAAATTTGTCTCCCTTAGCTATTAGAGTATCCCCTGGTTTACATTCCTGCATGCCAAACCTTTTAAGCACCTTTTATATAGCTCCTTTGTGATAATCCTAGAATACCTCGAGATCGATCTCGATGTATTTGAATTCTTAATACAAATGAGGTGTCACCAAGATCTTTCATTTCGAATGTTCTTGATAGAAATTTCTTGATTTCATGCATCATGCCTATATCATTGGCGGCAAGTTATATGTCATCAACAGATATAGGCGGCAACCTATATGTCATCAACATATAGTACCAGGAAAATGTTCTTGCTCCCACTGAATTTGTGATACACACAATCTTCAACAAGATTGACCTCAAAACCAAATGAGATAACTACTTCATGAAACTTGTGGTACCACTAACGAGACGCCTATTTTAGTCCATAAATGGAATTTATCAATTTGCAAGCCATATTCTTTGAGGCTCCTAACACAAAGTTTCCCGGTTGCACCATATAGATCATTCCATCAATGTTGCCATTGAAGAGTGTCGCCTTGACATCCATTTGATGGAGTTCTAAATCATAATGTGCAACAAGAGCCATGATTGTTCTAAAAGAGTATTTCAATGAAACCAGAGAGAAATTCTCTTTAAAGTCAATCCCTTCCTTTTGGGTATAGCCCTTAGCCACAAGACGAGCCTTATACCTCTCCACATTACCAATAGAATCTCATTTGGTCTTAAAAGTCCATTTGCAACCAATGGGTTTCACACCTTCTGGTAATGGACAAGTTCCCAAACTTTATTATCTTGCATGGACTTATAATCATCCTCTATTGTTTCAATCGTCTTTCCTGAGTTTGATTCCTGAATGGCTTGACGAAATTTGATTGGATCATCTTCCATCATACCATTATTTTCCTCATGTTCTTGGAGAAAGGCTATGTAATTGATCCTACCGGTTGATCAGAACCTGAAAGGGCCTTGATGATGACGTATGTTTGGATGGAAATATGAGGAGAGAATGGGTGTACCTGCAAGGCACTCTGACGATCAAGTAAGAATGAGTGCAAAGAGATACAAGAAAGATATTATAGTTTTTAGCACGAATGTTCGATCTTTGGCCCTCACAAGTGTGAGGGTTATATAATTCCCCTAGCGCATAACCATTGGTTCCTATTTTTGGGCCTAGATATTTGGGTCCGCAGAAATAGATAACTGCTAGGATTTGGTCAAAATGGGCAATCGTGCACGTAACTAGCCTTTGCTTCGGGAAAGGGTGAGATGACGGACAGACACGTCTCGAGAGCCTTCCTAGCTATCTGCTCGATGAGTAACAAGCTGACCTGGAATTGGTCGTTGACACGGGAAGGCGTACGATCAGGGCATCATAATCCATGATATTTCCACGATGCGGTCGATCAAGTGTGCTCGACCGAGGATCAGAGTTAGTGGGCCAAAGTTGTTTGGATCATGCTAAGGTAGAAGCGGATTAGACCGATTCTGGTCATTGGGCCAGTCCAGAACAGAAGCCCATCAAGTCGTTGCTTCCGAGCAAAGTGGTGACGACTTAAGACATTCCTACATAAAGAAAGGGGGACGTTTCTCAGATGACTTCGTGCAAGGAGTTCGAGCGATGCTTGGTGTGTCCGTCTCACGGGGAGAAGAGGATGACAAGATGGCTTCTGTTCGTCTAGATGGCTCTCTGATCTCGACCAGGATGACAACTTCGGTCCCTTAAGCTAGACGAAAAGGGTTCTCCTCAATGAATGAGTGAGTTGTCATTCGATAGACCCAGAGTATACTATACAGCTCCTAGACCCATTTATTTTTGGTTTCGCCTAACCTCTGCTTGAGGCCTTGTAAGATCACCCTGTTTGCAGATTCGGCTTGCTCGTTTGTCTGCGGGTGTTCGACAGAGGCGAAGTGTTGGATGGTGCCCAACTTGGTGACAAATTTCTGGAATTTTTTAGGTGGATAAGTGGTATGTCTCTCACAAAGGTTCTTATTCCTACACTATGTATCAATACTCCTAGTATCTCCCTCCAACATAGTATCATGAGCCTTTGGTTCGAGAAAGGGACCAGAAGAGACTTGTATCGAAATATTCCCAGGAAGTGGTGTTCTGTTCCAAGATGTCAATGGCAGTATAAGTGGGGGAGCATCATGGACTCACACTTGAGGAGGAGTGTTAGAATAATATAGCAAGTGTGAGTAAGTGGAGAAATAGTCCCACATTAGATAGGAATATGGAGACTTAAGCATATATAAGTGAGAGAACCCACTCACCTATCACCTTAAGGTTTCAGGTGGATAAGTGGTATGTCTCTCACAAAGGTGCCTAGTCCTGCACTATGTATCAATGCTCCTATTTGTTATCGATTTGCAATACTAGAGGTTTCTTCACTTCGACAGTCATTTCTTCAAGTACAGATCTGATCCAAATTTCTTGACATGCAGCATAGGATCCTGCTATATATTCAGCTTCACACGATGACAATGCCACCACAGGGCGCTTCTTCGAACACCATGAGATTGGGGCATCAAATACTTGAAAGAAATATCTAGTTGTGCTTCTTCGATCTTCCTTATCTCCACACCAATAAGCATCTGAAAAATAATTAACTCTTGCTTTATGTCTGTATGCATCAGTTTTATGATATCCTATCAGAATCATATGTTCACTCTTGGTTTTCGACACGTATCTTGAATCTCTTAAAGATTTCTAATACTTTGTCCTTTCGTTTGATCACATAGATCCACAACTTTCAACTAAACTCATCAGCAAACATATTATTCCAACACATAACCCTTATAAATAACCTTAAGGTTATTTCTTACTTTTCAATATTTTAATTTAGCCCCTCATCCAATTAGAAATTGACTTATGGTATCTACACAATAACCTAAATTTTTATGACATTTATGTTTTTAACCACAATACTTATAATTAATTAGACCATTATAACTTTAACTAATTACATAATGACCGTAACACATGTAAAATTATATTTGTGACTAAAAAATTCTAATAGTAAAATCCATTTTATTTATTTATAATGATGTGAAAGAGCAAGTTGAGTTTTTATTTTAACTTTTCATTACTTTTAATTTCACGCTATCCTTTTTTTTTTTTTGGCTTTAGGATTAAAACATGAAAAAACACAAAATTTTAGTATCAAACCTTACCTAATCACCGTTCTATCGGTTTCTTTGTGTTAAATAATTCCTCGAAAATTATTAATAATATATTTACGCCATCTTCATCTTTAGACTTCATTGTATATTTTTTCATCTTCATCAAATTCAACAACTAATGAACTTTATCTTCAACATAAAATATTAAAATACGAGAAATCATAGGATTGGAGGAGGAAATATTATTTATTGTTGAGATTGTAATTTTTTGTGTCGAAGCAGATTGTTTGACAGAAACAAGGTAGTGTCGAAATAGCCTAGTGTATGTCAAAGTTATGTAGTATTCGAACTGTCGAAGTTGTTAGCTTCGACAATTTCGACTTAAATCTAATTTTGTAGTGTTAGTAGCATTGGGTATTTGGGCATTGTTTTTGGGATTTGCTTAGGAAGCAAGAAAACTCAAAATTATAAATATGGAGTAACCCCTATTGTTGTAATGTACTTGATTGCAGTTGCAAAGAATAAAATTCTCAGTTGAGAAAAAGAGATTTCTCTGTAGAAAATCTTTTCTTCTTCTTCTCCTTTTTTTTCAAACCTTATTTCACCTTTGATCTTGCATGAAATTTCCCCCTTTGACAATATCAAAAAGAGACAAAGCCACATAGAAGACGTGAGAAGTATCATGAAAAATTTACAACAACATATATATCACTCAGAGGTGTTGCAAAGATAAATTGATCAACAATAACAACACTCACATAAAATGACGTTAAAGTGAAAATGCGTAAACATAAATGACCACTCAAATCATAAATATGCAACATAAATTCATTACAAATTTACTAGAATAAAGTCAGAATAGAATATAAATCATAACGTGCTCAACCACAATAGCATCAAAGACACTTCAAATGTGCAGAATTTATATCAGAATACATAGGATGATGAATTACAAATGATTAAAACATGACGCCACTATAAGCATATGGATTGAAAACTTTATCAGTTAACGACAATTTTTTTGAAAATGAGCAGTCATGGGATTGTATCATAAATCAAATATATCATATATTTTTGGAACATAAACACGCAATCAAATTACAAGTGACATAGATAAGCAATGAAGGAGAATAAAAACTTACGAACAAAGAGATAAGTGAAACGATATTACATCGTTGGATGAGAAACGAAGGGTGCAGTCACATGAAATATAACTTTCGAGTGAAGGTTAAAAGAATTATAGAGAGAGTGCATGCAAAAAATATTTAGGTAAAATTTGAGATATCGAGAATGCCTAATTCCCGACGAATATTGAAAAACAGATCAGTCGCAAGAGGTTTTGGAAAATATCGGCAAGTTGATTTTTGCTATCAACATACTCAAAATGACATCCCCTTTTTCAACATGATGCGTAGGAAATGGTGACGTATCTCAATATGTTTAGTACGGGAGTATAACCCAAGGTTTTTAGTTATATTAATAGCACTAGTATTATCATATATTATCAGAATACATTGAATTTTAATGTCGAAATCAAGTAATTGTTGTTTAAGCCATAAAATTTGAGCATAAAAACTATCCGGTGCTATGTACTTTACCTCAACAGTTGACAAGGAAACATAGACTTGCTTCTTGCTATGCCAACTGACTAAAGAATTTGAAAATAAGTGGTAAGTTCCACTAGTGATCTTCCTATCTAATTTGCAACCGGAAAAATCAGAATCGGAGTAACCAAGTAAACTATAATCGCACCCTTTAGGAAACCAAAGCCCATACTTAGAAGTACCATAAAAGTATCTGATGTGCTTTACAACTTTAAATGGGATTCCTTAGGAGCCGATTGATATCGAGCACACATGCACACACCAAACATAATATCCGACCTAGAAGCAGTAAGATATAAGAGAGATCCAATCATACCTCTATACCTTTTGACGTCAATATCCTTACCATTTACATCTTTGTCCAAGTTTCCATTTATGGGCATTTGAGTGTTAATTGACTTTTCATCTAACATTCTAAAATGCTTAAGCAACTCTTGGAAATACTTTGTTTGACACAAGCATCCCTTCTTTGAGCTATTTGATTTGAAGTTCAAGAAAGTAATTCAACTCTCCCATTAGACTCATTTCAAATTCTCCATGCATTATCTTTGAAAACTCTATGACTAATTGCATGTTAGTAGAATGAAAAATGTGTCATCAATATAAATTTGAACAAGTAGGATATGTTTTCCTTGATGTTTAATGAAAATTGTTGTATCAACCTTCCTTCTAGAATATACTTAATCAAGTAAGAACTTACTAAGTTTCTTCTACTAAGCTCTAGGGGCTTGTTTGAGACCGTACAAAGCTTGTTTTAGTTTAAAGACGTGATCTGGATAATCGTGATTTTCAAAGTCGGGAGACTGTGAACATACACTTCTTCACTTATATAACCATTAAGGAAATCACTTCTCACGTCCATTTGAAATAGTTTTAAATATTTAGAGCATGCAAACGCTAGTAAGAGGCATATAATGTAACACCCCAATTTTTATTTTATATTATTTAATTATTTTATTAATTATTATATTATATAATAATTGATTTAATTGTGTGATTTGGTGAATATTTGAATTATTTGAATATATGTGTTATTTGAATAATTGGAGTTATAAGTAAGAATAGTAAATAATTAGAATTGGGTTTTATATAATAATAGAATGGGTAAGTGGAATTAGGCCGATTAATGAAATAGAGTAGTAAGAAAAGGAATTAAAATTAGTATTGTCATAAAACAAAAATACAGAAGAGAAGAGAAGAGGAGAAAGAAGAGAAAAGAGGAAAAGTGAATAGGCAACCCTAAAGACTCTACACTCAAGGTAAGGGTGAGAATCTATGTTATTGTGGGAGTATATATAATTAGATGATGGGTAGTAACATGTAATAGGATTGGGTATGTGAATTTCTAGGTTTTGAATCACCCAAATTGATTTAGGGATTTGGAAATTAGATTTTTGAAATCTAGTTTTTTAATGATATAAATAGGTTCCCTAGGATGTATACATGTTAAGATATGTTTATTTGATGAAAAATGGGCACTAAAACATGTCTCAATGTGGATTTTTGTGTATGGACAAAATGTTGTTCGCAAAATATTTTCTAGTTTTTGCAGGAGGCTCTTAGCGCGGGTGACTGCAAGTTGAAAAATTATTTTATGCATGAATAAGTTTGGGATCTTGAATGTGATGATTTATCATGGATTTACATGTATTTTAATAATTTATTTGACTTGATTCAGATTAGTTTTGGAAGCGTTTTAATGAGAAACTTAATACTTGAATTGTGTATGCAAGTGTTGGAATTTGATGATGTTTGAATATAGAATGACTTGTGTATAATTTCTACATGTTATAATGATGTGTTTAGATGATTCATACTATGGGATTGTGTATATGTGATTGATTGACATGAAAGATGTATGTTGTGCAATGTTGTGAAGATGATTCAAAATATGTTAAATTATGTGATGAGTTGTTGAGATTGCACATGTACATGCATTATTTGTGTCAAGAGAAAGGTTTGGTAATTATGTGGGAGCTATTTACTTGTCTCAAACCTAATGCTGAATGGGTTTGAAAGCTTAAGACTAAATCAAGCGTTTATTGGTGGTTATCTGTCTTGGAGATGTGGACCTGATATGATCGGTAAGGATAACATTGGTACCACATACATAATGCATTTAAGTTGCATTGGAGTCACATGTGTTGATGTGAATTGTTAATTTATTATGCATTATGTGATGTTTGTGTGAATGTTGTGGTTGGTGCGAAATGTGTGATGATTGAATTTATTGATATACTTGTGATAATAGTGATTAATTACATTTGAAATATGAATGAATGAGCTATGTTGTATATAAGAACATGTATGATGATTTATGTTTATGCCAAATTCATGACTATGTGAAGTGTGGTGAATTCAACCGTGGTACGTATGTTTTACATTGTTTATGATTATACATTTTTATAATGATATGAATTCTCATCCTTCTGTTGGAATAATGTTCTTATGTGACATCGCTCAGGTACCGGAGATAGAGGTGCTTCTTGCCAGGATTAGAGGAGGAGCTAGATCCTTATTCATCTTCTTATTCCTAGATAGTGAGTCATTGCTCTGGTCTATGTAACACAGGGATATTCGAACTCATGTTTAGATTTGTTTTGAGAGATATTTGTTATTACTCTCTTTTATTTGGATATGTATGAGATTATGTTATGTTTGGCCTCAGTTCCTAGTACTTATGATATGATTGTCAGTATGAGATTTCAATCATTTATATTTTTATGTTGAAATAATTATTCCACTATAAGATGCATAATTTTATATTGGCGTATGAAACGTGAATTTGAATACGTGTTATGATCATGACCAGTATGCATGTTTGATTTTTTTATAATTTTGTGAAGTCAATTGTGATGCCCTCTTTGAGATGTATGCTTATTAACTCTGATTATGCTATTTATGTCTATGTGGGGTAAGAGGGTGTTACAATAGTGGTATCAGAGCAATGGTCGGTCAGATTTGCAAGTTTACTAATGTGCTTATTTCCTATGGTATTCGATTTGTGTATATGAAATAATTGATATTATTTGTCTGACGAGTGTTATTGTGTGTTTGTTTGTTTGGAATCATAGGACGATGATTGCAGGAAGGAATGGTGATTCTATTGCTGAGGCCTTGAGAATTTTGGCTTGATCTCTTGGGCAGATTCCACAGGCGAATGCTGGTAACAAAGATGAGGATGGTGAGTTTCGTGTTTGGGGAAATTTTAGAGAAACATTCCTCTAATCTTTGAAGGACAACATGAACCTGACAAGGCACTAGTGTGATACGGTGGGAGAACTGACTAGGGTTTTGCGTTTGTTTTCGCAAATGTTTCGGTTTGAGCAAGAGTCGCCACCGACTTTTTATTTTATCCTAAGGAAAGGTTTAAAAGCACAGCAAAAACCTTTGAGATATTTTCTTGGGTTCGGGGAGTAGATTATAGAAAGGAAAGGTATTAGCACCCTTTCTATCCATGGTTATCCATGGGCTCTTAGTTACTTGCTTAGATCAACTTGCCTTATTTTTCAATTGTTTGAAATGGTGCTTTGTGTGTGGTTTTGAAAATGTTTTGAAAAAGATGCCTTGTCTAGGCAACCCTTGTAACAATTCTTTACTCGAATGTTTTACAAAAGGTGTTTGTCTTTTTGAAAAGATGTTTCAAGGTTTTTGAAAGTTATTTTGAAAGTGTAGTGATGTGTGGTTTGAAAATAGGCAAGTGTTTTGTTTTGCAAGTTGACAAGTACTCAAGAGCTATCTACCCTAAAGTTCTCAAAGATTTTTGCTATGTTTTAACCCTTTTAACAATTTTGTTCCACCATTGCATTTGGTGGACAATCATGTGTTAGGATGTGAACGGGACGGGCGCGGGTCATCGTTTAGACCATGATTGCAATGGTGCCAAGTATCTTTGGGCAATTTTTTTCTTGGAGGGACTTGATCATTTTTTAGGCAACTTTCGAAAGCGTCGTCGAGGGACTATGATCATTTGAATTGTGTTTGTTTTGCCCAAAGAGACCTAACATGCAATATGGCCCATTATTGAAGGAAACAAGTGGAATACCCTAGGGGTGCAAGTGTGATTGGTGTTGTCCATTTTCATGCTTGTTTATCTTGAAATTAGGTCAAACTATTTTGGTTAATTGATTTGCATACAAACCCTAATTCTAGCATGGCATATTTAGAAAGCTTGTAAATGCGAAAAATAAAGTTCCTAAGTTATTACAACACAATATATGGGAAGGGGGGTACAAATGTTCAAATGGGGGGTATTTTGACAAGGAATTTAAACCTAACTATTACATCAAAATTTGGGGATTTACAAGGTATTTAATTGCACAAATTAAATAAAATAAATATGTATGATGCAAAAAGGCTTTTTATATGTATGAAAAAAAAGTGTTTTTTATATGTCAAATAAACAAAATAAAAAGAATTAATTTTTGGAGTTTTTATGTATTTAGGGCAAAACCCTAATTTTGCAAATAAAAGGTATTTATTATTTAATATATACAATATTTATTAGTTATGTACAAAAAATAAATAAAGAGAAGTATATTTGTCAAAAAAAGTATTTTTAATGCTAAATATTAATAAAAATAAAAACGTATATATTTTGTATTTTTTTAACCTAAATATACTAATATATATGTATGTATTTGTATTATTTATTAAATATATTGAATATGCACAAAATAATAATATTTAATATTTATAAAAAAAGTATATTTTATATAAAATATTTTCAGAAGATAAAATAAAATAAAAATCAGAAAATAAATGTGTTTGCATTATTTTTTTAATATTTTTGAATAAGAGTATATCTATATATTTATTTATGTACAAATATCAATTTAAACAAATAAATGCCTAATAAATATAAAAATGGTGTGAAAAATATTTTTTTATTTTTTAATGTTATGAGGAAAAATAAATAAGTCAGAACAAAAAAGAAAAGGTCAAAAAATCATGAAAATAAGCATAATGGGCCAAGGGGGTGTAAAAGTAACAAAAGGGTGCAAATAGAAAAATGAAACAAAGCCCAGCCCAAAAGACCTTCTTCAACCTCCAGACTGTTTGAACATGAACAAAACGCGCGTCTTCTATCTCCAGATTCCTGGACTTTCAAGCAAAAATCACAACATGAAAAATCTAGAGCATTAAGAGACGAATCCAGACATATAAAGAACTTGACTTAACTCTCTAAGATGAGAGAGAATTTCTCCATCCCTAATTCTTGACCTAAGTTTCCATCAATGTTCAGACCTTAAATTCTCATAGCACATGCAAAATAAATAGAAAGTAAAGATATGTACAACTTCAGGGGCATGAGTAGAACATTTTTCATTCACAAACCTAGAGCTAACAATGCCTGGATAGGGAGATAGAAGTCCATGAACTTACCTGTTGTTGGCTCCTAAATTCGACACCTTTGTTTTGTTGATGTCAGCCATTAAAGCTGAAGGATGTCTTCGACTGGTTAAGTCTGTCGAAATGCCTGTCGAAAGATGGCAAAGTACTTAGAATATTTCTTCAAAGGGAGAAGGCTGGTCGCCTTCGACGTCGAAGGAGGTTTTCGTCGAAGATGTCTCTTGACGAAGGTGTTCGATGGTTCAGAGTGGAGCAGTTTGAAATTCAAGTGTTTGGAGGGAAAACGGTTTCCAGCAGTTACCACGTGCAAACGTGCAAGGATCTGGAGCGTCGAACATGGAGAACGTGCCAAGTGGATTGATCTCGAAGCAGTGTAACTGCCGACGGTTACTTGGAATGTTTTAGTATAAATAGGAGTAGACATGTAGTTTCTCGCGTGTGTTCACAATTCTATACAAAGTCACTCATTTAGATTCGAGTACCCAGCGTGTGAGAAAGAATTGTTGAGAAATGTATGTGTGAAACACCAATTTTATCAATTAAAGTCATTTACTTTTCCAGAAATTTACTTGCTTTTCTCTTTACATTTCCTGTCGAACCTTTACTTTAAAGCCTTGTTTATTTTACCAAGTCTTTCCTTTATGAAATTCATTTAAAACCTTTTTATTTTAAAGCCTTATCCACCTTAATCAAACTTCAAAATCAACCTATGTCCTAGGATCAATCTGATCGATCCTGCGAGTAACCAAATAAGTAACCATTTGGAGGATCAGCGGTTGTTTACCAAAACCCAAGGTAAATAAATTGGCACACCCGGTGGGACTGTGTGTTGATTGTTGAAAATAATCTCATCTTTTCTAGTTGTATGTTATTGAGAAGTGGTAGAATATACACTAACGATAACAATACTGCCAGAAGAAGGGAAGAGATGGCGAATCCGCCAAACAATAACGAAATCCCACAAACGAGTGTGGGAGCAACGGTTAGTATGACCGTAAGTGAAGCGACAAACGTTGGTTCGACACCAGCAGTGTCGGTCACAACCACGGGGCCAATACCTTCGTTAACAGGCCCCAGGATACCTTTGGGAACTCCCCCACCAAGGGGAAATATAGGCCCAAGGCCTGTGGTTCCCCCAGGATTTATTCCATTCTATGGTATGCCAACTTCTGAAGTGGCAAGCCTGACGAATGCTGCGTCCACTTTTTCAGATCCTTTTGTGAGTGCCTCTTCGCCACTCCAAGGCTCTGGAGTAGGCATGGCGAATAGAAATAGGACCCAACTCTTAGGAGGAACGTCCCAAGTAGCCCATGGCCTTACAAATACCTCGACAGCAGTCTTGAGGCAACAGATGGACGAAAGCAACCATGATATGGTGCAAATGTTGGCACAAACTTTGAGTACAGTGCTAAATCCTCTAATACAAAACACTACTCAATCGAATCAGCAAGTTACAGCGCAAATGACGCGTTTGGCTGATTTCTTTGGAGTACCCCCACCTATTCGACAGCCCCAAAGGGCGCAAATAAGGGGAAATCAGGGGATATTTGTAGAGGAAGAAACCACCATTAACCAGGCTCAACAGCCTGTCGAAGAAAACCTTAGGGCACGATTAGAACAAACTGTCGAAGAACCTAGGGTAGTAGCCCCAGAGGTAAGGTTAGTTAACAGAAACCAAAATGCTGACGAAGTGGTTCAGCATATCCAATACCAAAACATGGGTTTGGAAAACAATCTGGCAACCATGATCGAAAGGATCATGACTCAGAATGGGATGAACATGGGCTTTCGAAGGCCCAACTTTACATCTCCATTGTCAGAATACGTGTTACAAACGGACTTACCTCCTAGATGCAAAGTCCCCAAATTTACTAAGTTCTCAGGGGACACGACAGAATCTACTGTCGAGCATGTGGCGAGATATTTGATCGAAGCAGGAGACATTTCGAATAACGAAAACCTAAGGATCAAGTATTTCCCAAGTTCTTTAACCAAGAACGCTTTTACTTGGTTTACAACTCTCCCCCCCAATTCGATCCATCATTGGACCCAGTTGGAAAGATTGTTCCATGAACAATTCTACATGGGGCAAACCAAGATAAGCCTGAAAGAACTGGCCAGTGTGAAGAGACGTTTCACTGAACCTATAGACGAATATCTGAATAGGTTTAGGTTGCTCAAGGCGAGATGTTTTACACAAGTGCCAGAACATGAGTTGGTCGAAATAGCCGCAGGAGGTTTAGATTATTCCATTAGGAAGAAGCTAGACACCCAGTACCTAAGAGACATGGCCCAACTGGCCGATAGAGTTCGACAGGTCGAACGCCTCAAAGCTGAAAAAGCTAAGGCAACGAAAACTCACAAGAGAGAGAGAATAGCGTACGTTGAGATGGATGACGAAGATCTAGAATCCTTCGACGATACTTTAACTGTCGAAGAAGGAGAAGTCGATTTAGCAGAACTAAAACAAGGGCCACCATACTCTTGTAAACTGTTAGTCCCCTCAAATGGGAAAAATCCCATTGGTCCAGAAAGGACCAACGATAGGTTCCCAAAAAAGACTTATAGTTTCGACATCACAAAATGTGATGAAATTTTCGACTTGCTAGTTAAAGATGGCCAAATGATAGTACCCCCTGGGGTAAAAGTGCCTCCTCTTGATCAAAGAAAGAAGAGAGGTTTTTGCAAATATCATAATTTTTTGGGCCATAAAACTTCTCAATGTTTTCTTTTCAGGAATCTTGTGCAAGACGCTATTGAGGAAGGGAGATTAAAGTTTGCAGACAAATCCCCCATGGCTGTCGACTCCAATCCACTGAAGGCTGAAGCCCACTATGCTGAACCCTCTGAGGTGAACATGATAGAGGCAACCAGGATCCAGTCGAAGAAGCCGGGAATTACCATGGTCGAAGTCTCAAAGGACCACATCAACATGCCAATCTTTGGCAGTTTTTCTGGAAATTTATCCAGGAAGACAATTGAAGCTGTCCAGAAAGCGGTCGAAGGCCCGAAGTCAGAGACTGCTGGAGCACAAAAAACTGGATCAAAGCCCAGTTCCCACTTGGCCACTGTTCAAGGCCAGACGGAGAATCTGGAGATACAAATGAAGCAGTTAACTCTTGCTAGCAAAGATACAATGAATATCAACATGGTTGAACTTTCTGATCCAAAAGCATCAGAAGAGGCCATAAGGAAAGAGCAGGCTAATAAGACGGCTTTCCCTCGGGAAAACGAAAACTTGGCAGATTTTTTACAAAGATGCCAGAAGAAGAAATCAGAGGTGATGCTGTGTCCAAGATGCAGTTCGATCTTTGATAAAAAGGCTGCTGAGCACATTCAAGGTGTAAGAGCAGCGAATAAGAGAAGGGAGAATGCAGACCTTCGACATGATCCCAGAAGGGGTTCTAATCAAGACAAGAGGCCATTAACTTTTAGGCCTCCAACAAATGTGCCAGTAGACACTTGGTACAAAACCTCTGGCCGGAAAAGGCCAAGTGAGGAGAAATGGCAATCCTTCGATGTGCCAAGAGGTTCCTCTTTGACTCAAAAGAAAGAGCCTCAAGTTGCTGCACCTAAGGTTGCTCAAGTGTCCAGCAACTACAAGGGTAAAAATCCTATGTCTCGATCTCAATGGAGGAGATATCAAAGGAGACGAAAAGCTGAAAGGGAGGCTGCCAACGAACCTAAGGCAGAAACTAGTTCGAATGTTCCTCAAAGGAAACAAAGGAAGCCTCTAGAGAGAGAGCCAGTTACCAACAGGCTAGTTTGGCCTAACCAAAGTGAAGTCGAAGACGAAGACGATGCTGAGTCTGACGATACTTTGGATATAATGGTGAATATTGTTTCAGTGCTGCCCAGGGAATTCAATCGACAGGTAGAAGTCGAAGCAAGTGACTGGGAAGTGGAACAAGAAATGGCCAAACATAGGCCAGTGTGCTATTTTGTCATGGACAATGGCACTACTGAGGAACAAAATGGCTTCTTCGAGCCACCTACTGAGGCGATGAAAAATCACCTCAAGCCTTTATTCATAAGGGCTAAGCTCGAAGAAACTACTGTGAATAAAATATTGGTCGATTGTGGGGCAACTATCAATATTATCCCTCATTCTATGCTAAGGAAAATTGGCAAAAGGGATGAGGAAATTAAACCTCACAACATGGTCTTGTCGAACTATGAGGGCGGCATAGGGACCACTATGGGGGTGATCCAGCTAGATATCAAAGTTGGGTCTATCCTTCGACCAACGATGTTCATGGTCATATCGGCCAAACCTAACTACAATCTTTTGTTAGGCCGTGAATGGATTCATGGTGTTGGCGATGTGCCTTCATCGATGCACCAAAGGCTGCTGCTATGGCGTCCAGATGGGATGGTCGAAAACATAGAGGCAGATCAAAGCTACTACCTTGGCAAAGTGAATCACTTGGGTGTGGCAGATTTCGACAAAAACTTGGCTCACATAGGGCCATGTCCGACACCTGACTTCGACATGGCGCCAGCGCCAAACACCTTTTGTTCCCTATACCTGCATCCTGAGCATGGTTTCCAATGGGACAGAGAAGACTTGTCCCACATAGACTTCAGTGGGTTAACAGATATCCAACCAACTGGTTGGGGAAGTGAATTCAGTGATAATGACTGAGTCACAATCTTTGAAGCGAATTTCGGCTTATGTGGCCGAAACCAAGATGATAACGGCTCTCGAAGCCGAAGTAAAGTACATGGCCACACAGGCCAATGATCAACAATTATCTGCTGTTGGCCCAGGAAAGGATTTCGATCCAAAACCTCCTGATATCATGCCAGAAGAAATGCAGGAACAAAGGCTCGACGCCATCTATGACGATGAGCCTTTGGGCTTCGAAAAGGATCCCTTGGCGAACAACATTAAAATGTTAGCACAAGACCCTTTAGAAGAAATCAACTTAGGCGAAGGATCAGAGAAAAGGCCAACTTACATCAGCGCCAAAATCGATCCAGAACTTAGGTTGGAAGTAATCCAATTGCTGAAAGAGTTTAAAGACTGTTTTGCATGGGATTATGACGAAATGCCTGGTCTCGATAGAGGATTGGTAGAACTTCAGTTGCCAATCAAACCTGGAAAGAAGCCAATCAAGCAAAATCCAAGGCGCTTCGCTCCAGAGATATTGTCGAAGATCAAAATGGAGGTCGAAAGACTTCTGAAATGCAAATTCATCCGTGTTACAAGGTATGTCGAATGGATTGCAAATATTGTGCCAGTAATTAAGAAAAATGGCACATTAAGGGTGTGCATAGATTTCAGAGATTTGAATGCTGCCACCCCCAAAGATGAATATCCTATGCCTGTGGCGGAAATGCTAGTCGATTCTGCCGCTGGTTATGAATACCTGAGTATGCTCGATGGTTATTCAGGATATAATCAAATATTCATTGCTGAAGAGGATGTGTCGAAAACAGCTTTTCGATGCCCTGGGGCCTTAGGCACTTACGAATGGGTAGTGATGCCTTTTGGCCTAAAGAACGCTGGGGCAACGTACCAGCGAGCAATGAATACTATCTTCCATGATTTTATTAACACTTTTATGCAAGTATATATTGATGATATTGTTATAAAATCTGTTTCCAGGAAGAATCACATTGACCACCTTCGACAATCATTCGAAAGAATGAGAGAACATGGTCTGAAGATGAACCCTTTGAAGTGTGCGTTCTGTGTGAAAGCTGGAGATTTCTTGGGCTTCGTTGTCCACAAGAAAGGAATCGAAATCAACCAGAACAAGACGAAGGCAATTCTAGAAGCGAAAGCGCCATCGAATAAGAAGGAATTGCAATCTCTCTTAGGCAAGATAAATTTCTTAAGGAGGTTTATATCTAATCTAAGTGGGAAAGCTCAGGCCTTTGCACCCTTACTTCGACTGAATAAAGAGGGGTTCGAATGGGGGCAGGAGCAACAAGAAGCCTTCGACAAAATCAAAGGGTACCTTACTAAGCCACCTATTTTGGTGCCTCCTTGTAGCAATAGGAGTATGAGATTGTACATAGCTGCATCTGATAAAACTCTGGGAAGTATGTTAGCCCAAGAGGATGAGAATGGAGTCGAAAGACCCATTTACTATCTCAGTCGAGTTTTGAATGATGCAGAAGCTAGATATAGCGAAGTTGAAAAATTGTGTCTATGTATGTATTTTTCTTGTACAAAACTCAAGCAATATATAAAACCAGTTGATGTTTATGTTTCGTCTCATTTTGATGTTTTCAAATACATGTTGTCAAAACCTATCTTGCATAGTCAAATTGGCAAATGGGCATTAGCATTAACTGAATACTCCTTGACCTTTATGCCTCTTAAGGCAGTAAAAGGACAAGTGGTTGCAGATTTCATAGTCGACCACTCAATTCAAGTCGAGGATATTAATTATGTGGAGATAGAACCTTGGAAATTCTACTTCGATGGTTCCAGCCATAAAGATGGAACATGGGTAGGAGTCTTGATTATTTCTCCAGATAAAATTCCAACAACATTCAAGTACGAAATATCAGGTTCTTGTTCGAACAATGAGGCTGAGTATGAAGCTCTAATTACTGGCCTTGAGATATTGTTGGAATTGGGGGCAACTCGAGTCGAAATAATGGGAGACTCAGAGTTAGTCATCAAGCAAGTCACAAAGGAATATAAATGCATAAGGGAGAATCTCATTATGTACTTTGTGATAGCAAATCGTTTATTGAAACAATTTGAAACGATCAATATTCGACACATACCCAGAGTCGAAAATCAAATAGCCAATGACTTGGCACAAATTGCATCTGGGTATAAGATTTCAAAAACGAAATTACAAAGAGCAATCAAAGTTAGAGAAAAGATAAAAGCAACTTGTCTATCACCATCAGACTTGGAATCGACGAGACTAGGTTATGCTGATCACAGTAACTTCGAGATTTCGTTCATTGATAATTTGTCAGAGCAAGATTGGAGGAAACCCATTGTGGACTATCTTCAAAATCCAGGAGCTTCGACAGAACGAAAAACAAAATACAGGGCATTGAGTTTTGTACTCATGGGAAATGAGTTATTCAAGAAGACGCCTGAAGGGGTGTTGCTCAAATGTTTAAGTGAGACTGAAGCATACATAGCCCTTTCGACTACGCATGCTGGGGCATGTGGGGCTCACCAAGCAGGCCATAAGATGAAATGGTTGTTGTTTCGACAAGGACTATATTGGCCCACTATGCTGAAAGATTGTGTTGAGTTCGCCAAAGGGTGTCAAGAGTGTCAAGTTCATACAGGCATCCAACATGTACCAGCAAGCGAACTTCACTCGATAGTGAAGCCTTGGCCTTTTAGAGGATGGGCATTGGACCTCATTGGAGAGATTCGACCAGCATCATCAAAGAGTCAGAAATACATATTGGTAGGCATTGATTACTTTACTAAGTGGATCGAAGCTATCCCTTTAGTCAGTGTAGACCAGGAAAATGTCATTGAATTTATTCAAAAGAACATTATCTTTAGGTATGGAATCCCTGAGACGATAACAACTGATCAAGGGTCAGTTTTCACTGGTCGAAAGATGCAGGAATTTGCTCAGGAAACAGGTTTCAAACTACTAACATCTACGCCTTATTATGCACAGGCGAATGGTCAAGTCGAAGCAGCTAATAAAGTGGTGATTGGCTTGATAAAGAAACATGTTGGGAAGAAACCAAAGAATTGGCATAAGACGTTAGACCAGATTTTATGGGCTTGTCGAACGTCCCCAAAAGAAGCCACTGGTACAACACCGTATAGGCTAACTTTTGGCCATGATGCAGTGTTACCAGCAGAAATTTGTCTTCAATCTGCAAGGGTTCAGAGGCATTATGATATTCCTTCTGAAGTTTATTGGAACATGATGTTAGATGAACTGGTGGATTTAGACGAAGAGAGATTACGCGCTCTCGACCTACTCAGGCTTCAGAAGAAAAGAGTAGAAGACTCTTATAATAAAAAGGTAAAACCTAAGGTATTTTTGCCTGAAGAACTAGTTTGGAAGGTAATTCTTCCCATGGATCGAAGGGATCGAAGCATGGGGAAATGGTCACCCAAATGGGAAGGACCATTCAGAGTTATCCAAACTTTTTCTGGTGGAGCCTATGAAGTCGAAGAGTTAAGTGGAGATAAAAGGCTCTTGAGAGTAAATGGTAAATATTTGAAAAAATACAAACCTATACTTCAAGAGATAAAAATAAAATAATAAAAGAACAAGTCTAAATTAACCATAAAAATGCCAAAATGGAAATTTTATTAATTTCAGCCAAGATGGCAATTGTTGTCGAATAACGATTACAGAATATGGTTACAAAAGAGAATCAATCAAAAGGTAAGAGAGTTCCTGAGTCGAAGATACTTGGCGTGCTGCAGCTCCAACCTCTTCTTGCACCAGGAGTTTTCCTGCACTAGTTTGGCAATTTGAGCGTCGAGGCTTTGGGCCCTCTCAGCGAATTCCAGGCCTTGTTTGATCTCAGTCTGGCTCTCAGTGTCTGAGATGGTCGAAAGAATTTCCTCCTTGAGTACAGTGTTGGCGTTTATCTTCGCCTCTATTTCTGCGATTTGTGCCCGGAAGGAAACATTCTCTCGATCAATGGCATCGACTCTTTCCTGTGCAGACGCTTTTTGTTTCGACAACTCAGCAATTCGAGAAGTCAAATCTGAGACAGCAGTCCACGCAGACGAGCTTTTGCCATACAACACTTCAAGCTGACTGTTAAACCCTCTTTGGCGCCTGTAATCCGCTGAGACTTGATCAATCATAGAGTGTAACTCCATGATCAAGTCTGAGATTTCTGGGGCTACAGCTTCAAAGTCGACAGCATTCAAGACCTCTTTTAAGCATGATGGAGCAGTGGGGTCCCCCTCTAAAGCCTTCATCAAGTCCCTCTTGAAGAATTGGGCCTTAACCTTCGCCAAAGAATCATCAAGGGGAGAAGTTTCAGTAGACTTCCCCGACAGGGTAGGAACTTCCTGACTCGCGTCAGACGAACTCTTGCTCTCAATGATGGCGTTGAGGTAGCTAACAGGGTCAGTTTCTTTCAAGAGTTCCAAGTCCTCTTTTGACCTGTGCTTCGAGGAGGTAACCCTTGCAACAGTATTATCTTGGGTTTGAGGTTCTTGAGTGTTAGGTGCTTCGACTGGTTGCTCTTCGACTCGGACTGAGGCAGTACCAGCGTCGACTTGTGGCTCTTCGCTAGCGTCACCCTGGTGTCCTTCGCCAGCGTCATTTTGTGGCTCTTCGCTAGCGTCACCCTGGTGTCCTTCGCCAGTACCACCCTGGTGCTCTTCGTCAACAACATCTTGATTTTCTTCGCCATTGCCTTGGTCCCTTTCTTCATGATTCTCTTCTGACAGGTCCACTACCTGAACCGTTTCTGGCTGTTGTTCCTCCACCAGAGGTTCCTCTGTTGTTTTCTCCACTGTTTCAGCATTGGCCTCATTCTCAGTATGGGCTTCGTCGTTGCCCAAGCCTTTTTCCTGAGGCCTGCTAAGTTCAGCAGATTCCAGCGTTTCTGAGGTCCTTGGCGGAGAACTCTCAGTAGTGTCCTGAAAAGGGAAAGAAGACAAATCTTCAGATGTCGAAAGAGACACAATCGAATATGGGTATCTATGCCTAAATTATAAAAGGTCTAAGGGATTACCTGTGGATTAACTTCGGCCCCAGGGCTGGAATTGTCACTTTCGACAGGCTTGTTAAGAAGAATGTTTAGTTCCTCCTCAGTTGGCTCCTCGATGATCACTGGAGGTGGCCTAGGCTTTCTCACAGCAACCTTTATTCTGACGGTTCGACCTTCAGGAGCAGGAGCAGGAACAGAAGCATCCTTCGTCAACTTTCGCCTTTTTAAGGGGGCAGGAGGGGAATCACTCTCTTCATCACTCCCAGATTCGACCACCAGTGTTGATCGTTTCTTGGGCGAAGGTGCCTAGAAAACCAATGGGAATTCGATTTAATAATTACATCGAAAATCAAAATCGAAAGCCAGAAGAAAAATGAAGAAAGTCTGGTTACCGATATAGGAGGCCTCTTCGAAGAGCCTTCCCCCTGTTGGTTGCCTGTGGTCTTCGCCGGCGCTGCATTCTTCGCCGGCGGTGGAGGTTTTGTCGAAGGGCCTCCCCCCTGTTGGCCCTCTGTAGCCTTCTTGGCTACAGGCTTTCGAACAACTGAAAACGAGTAAAAAGTTAACAGGCTAGCAGTCGAAGAGAAAGACAAAAAGTAATGTGGGAACATGAACTTACATTTCTTTACTTTGTCCAACACAAGGACAAAAGACTTCTGCAACTCATCCATGAAGTCCTTCTCGTCGAAGAAGTACTCAGCATAATAGCTTCTCCACCACTCCTCGAAGGATGGTGAGCAAAGGAAATTAAGCTGGTAGTCAAACAGCGAGAGGATTGTTCGACCAGCATATCTTCCGATATGCTTGATGGCAGCTTCTTCTGTGTAATCATTGCAGAAGTACAGCATGGACTTCTCTCTTTGAAAAATCGGAGAAGGTAGGGTTTGGATAATACCAAACTGGCGAGATACCAGATTTGGTTGGTAGGCAAGCAGACTCAAATGAGTCTTAGAACTCTTGAATCGAAGAGGCATGATCCTTGGTGTAAGGAACGCCTCCCAAAGTATTGTATGCTCATCGACATTGGGACCACTCGACTCCTTTGGATGTGGCCTTGTGAACCATGCTGGCCCCACCCTCCGTTGAGCAAATGGAGCCATAGTTGAAACAAACTCCTTCCTTCGAGCAAACATTAGAACGAAGTTGGTGAAGGTTTGTTGAAACTCCAGTCCATCATCCGTAGGTGTCAGCAGAGCCAGCCTGATTCCTTCGATGCGTCTATTCGCTATCGCTGGAGCCTGTTCGTTTATCTGAACCTTCTTGGGCAAGAAAGATTCGAAAGTGGCATTGAGCCACAGTTGAAGTAGCCAAAAAGGCCCAGCGAGTAGCAAACTGGCCCTGTCCTCGATATGTTTCAGAAGAGTGGCCCCATTGCTGATCGAGTCATAGAGACTAGCCAGAATCAGTTCTGCCAAACAGATGTTTTGGCGGTGATGCAGTTGGGTAGCAAGAGTGACCATCTTTTTGGTCACCTGTAGAGACTTCGAGCAAAACACAAAGCGAGTCAGCCATAAGGCTAGAAACGCTATGTGTTCGACATCCGACACCGCGTCTGTCGACCTGTCGTGATAATGGTTGATAAAAGTGGTGTATGTTGGCTTGGTCTCGGAGAAGCCAATTTGGTCCTCCGACATCTCCTCCGGATCGAAGTAATCCCCGGTTGGTCGAAGGCCAGTAATAGCGGCCACGTCGAAGAGTGTGGGGGTTAGCATCCCACATGGAAGATGAAACGTAAAATGGGAGTAGTCCCAGAACAACAGTGAAGCTATAAGCATCTCCGGGGAGTAGTTCAAACCCGTTTTCGATAGCATCACTAGGTCGAAGATTCCCATATCCTTCCAGATCGAAGTTTGGTGCTTCTCCAACTTTGTTAGCCAAGCAACATAATCGGAGGTCAGATTAGGGCAAGACCTGAAGACCCTAACCCCTCTGTTGAAGAAGCGGATGTCGATTTTTTCACGTGTAGGGTCTTCATTGTCTTCTGCGTCTTTCTTGGCGCATGCTACTGACTTGAGTTTCTCGACTATTGGGAAATAGCTCTTGATCTTCAGAGCTTCAGAGATGCTTGGATTCATGGGGCCAGACATTGCAAAAATCTGGTTGGAGTATCCAACCGGGATCATCAAGTGGCGCGAGTAAGCATCGCGAACGGCGATGTCAGAAGGTTCAGGAACCCTTCGTTTGCCTGTAGAGTTTACTACTGGGGCAGTGACGAAAACTTTGGGTTTAACATGTTCAGTTGGTGCGTTAGCACTGGGAGCAGTAGAAGCAGATGCCATCGTTTGAAATGAGGTTGAAGATGAAGTGAAAGAGGAAGAGTTTTCTGCGAAGATAACAAGCTTGTATGGAAACAAGGAAGTTTGAAGGCTAGTTGGCGTAAAAAGTCCCACAATGGGATATTCACTGCTATTTATAGTAGTGGGAAAAATCCCCAATAACGAGGACATTAAATGCCATTTAATGCTGCAGGAGTTAGTGGGACGCGTGGCAGCCCCTTGTTGTTTTGGCCGTTTCTGCAGAAGTAGAGAGACGCAGCGTGCGTCCTCGTTTTTGAGAATTGTCATAATGACAAATTCTGAAATGACGTTTGGTACTGCACGCCGTACTGAAAGTGACGTCCTAGGATCAAATCAATGATGGTTTTCTTGGGATTGCCAATAGTTGGTAAAAAGCAACAAAAAGTGCACAAGTTAACTTGTGACTAAGCGTGGAAAGACAGGTGTCGAATGGCGTTTCAAAGAATGCCTTTTTCTTGCAGAGTCGAAATAAGGCATTCTTGGGGGGCAATTTGTTGGCTCCTAAATTCGACACCTTTGTTTTGTTGATGTCAGCCATTAAAGCTGAAGGATGTCTTCGACTGGTTAAGTCTGTCGAAATGCCTGTCGAAAGATGGCAAAGTACTTAGAAGATTTCTTCAAAGGGAGAAGGCTGGTCGCCTTCGACGTCGAAGGAGGTTTTCGTCGAAGATGTCTCTTGACGAAGGTGTTCGATGGTTCAGAGTGGAGCAGTTTGAAATTCAAGTGTTTGGAGGGAAAATGGTTTCCAGCAGTTACCACGTGCAAACGTGCAAGGATCTGGAGCGTCGAACATGGAGAACGTGCCAAGTGGATTGATCTCGAAGCAGTGTAACTGCCGACGGTTACTTGGAATGTTTTAGTATAAATAGGAGTAGACATGTAGTTTCTCGCGTGTCTTCACAATTCTATACAAAGTCACTCATTTAGATTCGAGTACCCAGCGTGTGAGAAAGAATTGTTGAGAAATGTATGTGTGAAACACCAATTTTATCAATTAAAGTCATTTACTTTTCCAGAAATTTACTTGCTTTTCTCTTTACATTTCCTGTCGAACCTTTACTTTAAAGCCTTGTTTATTTTACCAAGTCTTTCCTTTATGAAATTCATTTAAAACCTTTTTATTTTAAAGCCTTATCCACCTTAATCAAACTTCAAAATCAACCTATGTCCTAGGATCAATCTGATCGATCCTGCGAGTAACCAAATAAGTAACCATTTGGAGGATCAGCGGTTGTTTACCAAAACCCAAGGTAAACACCTGTTCAGTTGGAATCGTATCTGATGATGGAGGTGTTTTCAGTGCAAGGTGATGATTGGTACAGCTTCCTTGATGTCCAGGGATGCTATTCCAAGCTTTACTTTGTTTGGAAACCAAGAGAATCGTGTTAGGGAACTTCAACTGCAAAAAAAAAAATGAAAATGGTGATGTTGCTTGGGAGTGTTACATGTCGTGTTTGAGGCTTGGAATAGTTTCAAGGGACGATGTGGGATATGTTTGAAGTGGTTTTAGCAAGAATGCATGAATGGATTGAGTTATGGAACTCAATCTGTAGCAGGTACCCTGTTTGGGCAGTTTGAGGGTGATTCTGTGTTTGAGAAGGAAATGGAGATGGTTGGCTCGTGTTTCAGCTTAGGTTTGATGATTAGAAAGTGTTTGATAACTTTTCTTAAGCTTTTTTTCACAGGAATGAGAGTTGTGTCTTGTTATGCTATGTTTCTTTAACTTTAAGCAACAAAGTGTCCACTTGAGTTTTAGACTGATAGAGGCCCCCCTAATGTGCTTCTAACCTTCCCCTTGATCAGTGTGTTTTGTTCATAAACTTGTGCCAAAAGGATTTGCACTGTACTTGCTTGGATTGCTAATTGACATAAAGTTCTACTTTTGCAAAAATGGACATTATGCTTTTTCTAATTTGGGACTAAACCTTTATGTAATGCTTGAACACATAAAATATGGTCTTGGCACAAAGAGTTAGCATTAAATTTATGAGTGTAAATGGGATATAGTACCTGTAATCAAGAAATGCAAGCTGAGTTCAAAATTGCCTAAGTGTATGAACATGTAAATTGGCCAAATCAAAAGTGAGTTTTTCCCAACTTGCCAAATTCGATTCTCTCTAACCATGAGGTTGTTTGATGAGTTCTTGGACATTTTGGAAAGCTTGGAATGTGTAATACAATCCATCTTTGAAATGTAAATTGAAATTCCAAGTGGAAGTATGTGAAAAATGGTCTTGAAGTTAGGCAAAAATCCTGCCTAAAATGGTTCAAAATTTCTCTAAGTTAAGAATGGTCTGGTACCCTTGTTCCAAAAATTGTAACTTGAGCTACAAGCTTCTTTTTGGAAAATTTTATGAATCAAAGTTGTAGATTTTGCAATAGACTACAACTTTCATGTTTTGACTTTTCCTTGAATCCAAATGAATCTTGGTGAGAAAGTGGGACAAAGTTAGGAAAAAATTAGGGTTTTTCATAACTTAGAAAAATTCTAAGTTATGAAAAATCTTCATTTCAAACCCTAATTTGCAATTCTTGATTTCTTGATGAACAAGTTTCATGATTTGGCATGTTTTGAGGAAAAATGAATCTTGACATTTGATTTTGACCAAAAAGTCAAAGTTTGACTTTTCAGTATATAGTCAAAATTGATCAATTGACTGGAAAATTCAACTGTCAATCTTGTGTTAAATAATCACCGTTCTATCGGTTTCTTTGTGTTAAATAATTCCTCGAAAATTATTAATAATATATTTACGCCATCTTCATCTTTAGACTTCATTGTATATTTTTTCATCTTCATCAAATTCAACAACTAATGAACTTTATCTTCAACATAAAATATTAAAATACGAGAAATCATAGGATTGGAGGAGGAAATATTATTTATTGTTGAGATTGTAATTTTTTGTGTCGAAGCAGATTGTTTGACAGAAACAAGGTAGTGTCGAAATAGCCTAGTGTATGTCAAAGTTATGTAGTATTCGAACTGTCGAAGTTGTTAGCTTCGACAATTTCGACTTAAATCTAATTTTGTAGTGTTAGTAGCATTGGGTATTTGGGCATTGTTTTTGGGATTTGCTTAGGAAGCAAGAAAACTCAAAATTATAAATATGGAGTAACCCCTATTGTTGTAATGTACTTGATTGCAGTTGCAAAGAATAAAATTCTCAGTTGAGAAGCAGAGATTTCTCTGTAGAAAATCTTTTCTTCTTCTTCTCCTTTTTTTTCAAACCTTATTTCACCTTTGATCTTGCATGAAATTTCCCCCTTTGACAATATCAAAAAGAGACAAAGCCACATAGAAGACGTGAGAAGTATCATGAAAAATTTACAACAACATATATATCACTCAGAGGTGTTGCAAAGATAAATTGATCAACAATAACAACACTCACATAAAATGACGTTAAAGTGAAAATGCGTAAACATAAATGACCACTCAAATCAGAAATATGCAACATAAATTCATTACAAATTTACTAGAATAAAGTCAGAATAGAATATAAATCATAACGTGCTCAACCACAATAGCATCAAAGACACTTCAAATGTGCAGAATTTATATCAGAATACATAGGATGATGAATTACAAATGATTAAAACATGTAGCCACTATAAGCATATGGATTGAAAACTTTACCGGTTAACGACAATTTTTTTGAAAATGAGCAGTCATGGGATTGTATCATAAATCAAATATATCATATATTTTTGGAACATAAACACGCAATCAAATTACAAGTGACATAGATAAGCAATGAAGGAGAATAAAAACTTACGAACAAAGAGATAAGTGAAACGATATTACATCGTTGGATGAGAAACGAAGGGTGCAGTCACATGAAATATAACTTTCGAGTGAAGGTTAAAAGAATTATAGAGAGAGTGCATGCAAAAAATATTTAGGTAAAATTTGAGATATCGAGAATGCCTAATTCCCGACGAATATTGAAAAACAGATCAGTCGCAAGAGGTTTTGGAAAATATCGGCAAGTTGATTTTTGCTATCAACATACTCAAAATGACATCCCCTTTTTCAACATGATGCGTAGGAAATGGTGACGTATCTCAATATGTTTAGTACGGGAGTATAACCCAAGGTTTTTAGTTATATTGATAGCACTAGTATTATCATATATTATCAGAATACATTGAATTTTAATGTCGAAATCAAGTAATTGTTGTTTAAGCCATAAAATTTGAGCATAAAAACTATCCGGTGCTATGTACTTTACCTCAACAGTTGACAAGGCAACATAGACTTGCTTCTTGCTATGCCAACTGACTAAAGAATTTGAAAATAAGTGGTAAGTTCCACTAGTGATCTTCCTATCTAATTTGCAACCGGAAAAATCAGAATCGGAGTAACCAAGTAAACTATAATCGCACCCTTTAGGAAACCAAAGCCCATACTTAGAAGTACCATAAAAGTATCTGATGTGCTTTACAACTTTAAATGGGATTCCTTAGGAGCCGATTGATATCGAGCACACATGCACACACCAAACATAATATCCGACCTAGAAGCAGTAAGATATAAGAGAGATCCAATCATACCTCTATACCTTTTGACGTCAATATCCTTACCATTTACATCTTTGTCCAAGTTTCCATTTATGGGCATTTGAGTGTTAATTGACTTTTCATCTAACATTCTAAAATGCTTAAGCAACTCTTGGAAATACTTTGTTTGACACAAACATCCCTTCTTTGAGCTATTTGATTTGAAGTTCAAGAAAGTAATTCAACTCTCCCATTAGACTCATTTCAAATTCTCCATGCATTATCTTTGAAAACTCTATGACTAATTGCATGTTAGTAGAATGAAAAATGTGTCATCAATATAAATTTGAACAAGTAGGATATGTTTTCCTTGATGTTTAATGAAAATTGTTGTATCAACCTTCCTTCTAGAATATACTTGATCAAGTAAGAACTTATTAAGTTTCTTCTACTAAGCTCTAGGGGCTTGTTTGAGACCGTACAAAGCTTGTTTTAGTTTAAAGACGTGATCTGGATACTCGTGATTTTCAAAGTCGGGAGACTGTGAACATACACTTCTTCACTTATATAACCATTAAGGAAATCACTTCTCACGTCCATTTGAAATAGTTTTAAATATTTAGAGCATGCAAACGCTAGTAAGAGGCATATAATGTAACACCCCAATTTTATTTTATATTATTTAATTATTTTATTAATTATTATATTATATAATAATTGATTTAATTGTGTGATTTGGTGAATATTTGAATTATTTGAATATATGTGTTATTTGAATAATTGGAGTTATAAGTAAGAATAGTAAATAATTAGAATTGGGTTTTATATAATAATAGAATGGGTAAGTGGAATTAGGCCGATTAATGAAATAGAGTAGTAAGAAAAGGAATTAAAATTAGTATTGTCATAAAACAAAAATACAGAAGAGAAGAGAAGAGGAGAAAGAAGAGAAAAGAGGAAAAGTGAATAGGCAACCCTAAAGACTCTACACTCAAGGTAAGGGTGAGAATCTATGTTATTGTGGGAGTATATATAATTAGATGATGGGTAGTAACATGTAATAGGATTGGGTATGTGAATTTCTAGGTTTTGAATCACCCAAATTGATTTAGGGATTTGGAAATTAGATTTT
Organism: Vicia faba; assembly: GCA_948472305.1. NCBI lineage: Eukaryota > Viridiplantae > Streptophyta > Magnoliopsida > Fabales > Fabaceae > Vicia > Vicia faba. The sequence goes on along the minus strand of OX451739.1, from coordinate 886,515,274 downwards.
TGAAATCTAGTTTTTTAATGATATAAATAGGTTCCCTAGGATGTATACATGTTAAGATATGTTTATTTGATGAAAAATGGGCACTAAAACATGTCTCAATGTGGATTTTTGTATATGGACAAAATGTTGTTCGCAAAATATTTTCTAGTTTTTGCAGGAGGCTCTTAGCGCGGGTGACTCCAAGTTGAAAAATTATTTTATGCATGAATAAGTTTGGGATCTTGAATGTGATGATTTATCATGGATTTACATGTATTTTAATAATTTATTTGACTTGATTCAGATTAGTTTTGGAAGCGTTTTGATGAGAAACTTAATACTTGAATTGTGTATGCAAGTGTTGGAATTTGATGATGTTTGAATATAGAATGACTTGTGTATAATTTCTACATGTTATAATGATGTGTTTAGATGATTCATACTATGGGATTGTGTATATGTGATTGATTGACATGAAAGATGTATGTTGTGCAATGTTGTGAAGATGATTCAAAATATGTTAAATTATGTGATGAGTTGTTGAGATTGCACATGTACATGCATTATTTGTGTCAAGAGCAAGGTTTGGTAATTATGTGGGAGCTATTTACTTGTCTCAAACCTAATGCTGAATGGGTTTGAAAGCTTAAGACTAAATCAATCGTTTATTGGTGGTTATCTGTCTTGGAGATGTGGACCTGATATGATCGGTAAGGATAACATTGGTACCACATACATAATGCATTTAAGTTGCATTGGAGTCACATGTGTTGATGTGAATTGTTAATTTATTATGCATTATGTGATGTTTGTGTGAATGTTGTGGTTGGTGCAAAATGTGTGATGATTGAATTTATTGATATACTTGTGATAATAGTGATTAATTACATTTGAAATATGAATGAATGAGCTATGTTGTATATAAGAACATGTATGATGATTTATGTTTATGCCAAATTCATGACTATGTGAAGTGTGGTGAATTCAACCGTGGTACGTATGTTTTACATTGTTTATGATTATACATTTTTATAATGATATGAATTCTCATCCTTCTGTTGGAATAATGTTCTTATGTGACATCGCTCAGGTACCGGAGATAGAGGTGCTTCTTGCCAGGATTAGAGGAGGAGCTAGATCCTTATTCATCTTCTTATTCCTAGATAGTGAGTCATTGCTCTGGTCTATGTAACACAGGGATATTCGAACTCATGTTTAGATTTGTTTTGAGAGATATTTGTTATTACTCTCTTTTATTTGGATATGTATGAGATTATGTTATGTTTGGCCTCAGTTCCTAGTACTTATGATATGATTGTCAGTATGAGATTTCAATCATTTATATTTTTATGTTGAAATAATTATTCCACTATAAGATGCATAATTTTATATTGGCGTATGAAACGTGAATTTGAATACGTGTTATGATCATGACCAGTATGCATGTTTGATTTTTTTATAATTTTGTGAAGTCAATTGTGATGCCCTCTTTGAGATGTATGCTTATTAACTCTGATTATGCTATTTATGTCTATGTGGGGTAAGAGGGTGTTACAATAGTGGTATCAGAGCAATGGTCGGTCAGATTTTCAAGTTTACTAATGTGCTTATTTCCTGTGGTATTCGATTTGTGTATATGAAATAATTGATATTATTTGTCTGACGAGTGTTATTGTGTGTTTGTTTGTTTGGAATCATAGGACGATGATTGCAGGAAGGAATGGTGATTCTATTGCTGAGGCCTTGAGAATTTTGGCTTGATCTCTTGGGCAGATTCCACAGGCGAATGCTGGTAACAAAGATGAGGATGGTGAGTTTCGTGTTTGGGGAAATTTTAGAGAAACATTCCTCTAATCTTTGAAGGACAACATGAACCTGACAAGGCACTAGTGTGATACGGTGGGAGAACTGACTAGGGTTTTGCGTTTGTTTTCGCAAATGTTTCGGTTTGAGCAAGAGTCGCCACCGACTTTTTATTTTATCCTAAGGAAAGGTTTAAAAGCACAGCAAAAACCTTTGAGATATTTTCTTGGGTTCGGGGAGTAGATTATAGAAAGGGAAGGTATTAGCACCCTTTCTATCCATGGTTATCCATGGGCTCTTAGTTACTTGCTTAGATCAACTTGCCTTGTTTTTCAATTGTTTGAAATGGTGCTTTGTGCGTGGTTTTGAAAATGTTTTGAAAAAGATGCCTTGTCTAGGCAACCCTTGTAACAATTCTTTACTCGAATGTTTTACAAAAGGTGTTTGTCTTTTTGAAAAGATGTTTCAAGGTTTTTGAAAGTTATTTTGAAAGTGTAGTGATGTGTGGTTTGAAAATAGGCAAGTGTTTTGTTTTGCAAGTTGACAAGTACTCAAGAGCTATCTACCCTAAAGTTCTCAAAGATTTTTGCTATGTTTTAACCCTTTTAACAATTTTGTTCCACCATTGCATTTGGTGGACAATCTTGTGTTAGGATGTGAACGGGACGGGTGCGGGTCATCGTTTAGACCATGATTGCAATGGTGCCAAGTATCTTTGGGCAATTTTTTCTTGGAGGGACTTGATCATTTTTTAGGCAACTTTCGAAAGCGTCGTCGAGGGACTATGATCATTTGAATTGTGTTTGTTTTGCCCAAAGAGACCTAACATGAAATATGGCCCATTATTGAAGGCAACAAGTGGAATACCCTAGGGGGTGCAAGTGTGATTGGTGTTGTCCATTTTCATGCTTGTTTATCTTGAAATTAGGTCAAACTATTTTGGTTAATTGATTTGCATACAAACCCTAATTCTAGCATGGCATATTTAGAAAGCTTGTAAATGCGAAAAATAAAGTTCCTAAGTTATTACAACACAATATATGGGAAGGGGGGTACAAATGTTCAAATGGGGGGTATTTTGACAAGGAATTTAAACCTAACTATTACATTAAAATTTGGGGATTTACAAGGTATTTAATTGCACAAATTAAATAAAATAAATATGTATGATGCAAAAAGGCTTTTTATATGTATGAAAAAAAGTGTTTTTTATATGTCAAATAAACAAAATAAAAAGAATTAATTTTTGGAGTTTTTATGTATTTAGGGCAAAACCCTAATTTTGCAAATAAAAGGTATTTATTATTTAATATATACAATATTTATTAGTTATGTACAAAAAATAAATAAAGAGAAGTATATTTGTCAAAAAAAGTATTTTTAATGCTAAATATTAATAAAAATAAAAATGTATATATTTTGTATTTTTTAACCTAAATATACTAATATATATGTATGTATTTGTATTATTTATTAAATATATTGAATATGCACAAAATAATAATATTTAATATTTATAAAAAAAGTATATTTTATATAAAATATTTTCAGAAGATAAAATAAAATAAAAATCAGAAAATAAATGTGTTTGCATTATTTTTTTAATATTTTTGAATAAGAGTATATCTATATATTTATTTATGTACAAATATCAATTTAAACAAATAAATGCCTAATAAATATAAAAATGGTGTGAAAAATATTTTTTTATTTTTTAATGTTATGAGGAAAAATAAATAAGTCAGAACAAAAAAGAAAAGGTCAAAAAATCATGAAAATAAGCATAATGGGCCAAGGGGGTGTAAAAGTAACAAAAGGGTGCAAATAGAAAAATGAAACAGAGCCCAGCCCAAAAGACCTTCTTCAACCTCCAGACTGTTTGAACATGAACAAAACGCGCGTCTTCTATCTCCAGATTCCTGGACTTTCAAGCAAAACTCACAACATGAAAAATGTAGAGCATTAAGAGACGAATCCAGACATATAAAGAACTTGACTTAACTCTCTAAGATGAGAGAGAATTTATCCATCCCTAATTCTTGACCTAAGTTTCCATCAATGTTCAGACCTTAAATTCTCATAGCACATGCAAAATAAATGGAAAGTAAAGATATGTACAACTTCAGGGGCATGAGTAGAACATTTTTCATTCACAAACCTAGAGCTAACAATGCCTGGATAGGAGAAGTCCATGAACTTACCTGTTCAGTTGGAATCATATCTGATGATGGAGGTGTTTTCAGTGCAAGGTGATGATTGGTACAGCTTCCTTGATGTCCAGGGATGCTATTCCAAGCTTTACTTTGTTTGGAAACCTAGAGAATCGTGTTAGGGAACTTCAACTGCAAAACAAAAAAATGAAAATGGTGATGTTGCTTGGGAGTGTTACAGGTCGTGTTTGAGGCTTGGAATAGTTTCAAGGGATGATGTGGGATATGTTTGAAGTGGTTTTAGCAAGAATGCATGAATGGATTGAGTTATGGAACTCAATCTGTAGCAGGTACCCTGTTTGTGCAGTTTGAGGGTGATTCTGTGTTTGAGAAGGCAATGGAGATGGTTGGCTCGTGTTTCAGCTTAGGTTTGATGATTAGAAAGTGTTTGATAACTTTTCTTAAGCTTTTTTTCACAGGAATGAGAGTTGTGTCTTGTTATGCTATGTTTCTTCAACTTTAAGCAACAAAGTGTCCACTTGAGTTTTAGACTGATAGAGGCCCCCCTAATGTGCTGCTAACCTTCCCCTTGATCAGTATGTTTTGTTCATAAACTTGTGCCAAAAGGATTTGCACTGTACTTGCTTGGATTGCTAATTGACATAAAGTTCTACTTTTGCAAAAATGGACATTATGCTTTTTCTAATTTGGGACTAAACCTTTATGTAATGCTTGAACACATAAAATATGGTCTTGGCACAAAGAGTTAGCATTAAATTTATGAGTGTAAATGGGATATAGTACCTGTAATCAAGAAATGCAAGCTGAGTTCAAAATTGCCAAAGTGTATGAACATGTAAATTGGCCAAATCAAAAGTGAGTTTTTCCCAACTTGCCAAATTCGATTCTCTCTAACCATGAGGTTGTTTGATGAGTTCTTGGACATTTTGGAAAGCTTAGAATGTGTACTACAATCCATATTTGAAATGTAAATTGAAATTCCAAGTGGAAGTATGTGAAAAATGGTCTTGAAGTTAGGCAAAAATCCTGCCTAAAATGGTTCAAAATTTCTCTAAGTTAAGAATGGTCTGGTACCCTTGTTCCAAAAATTGTAACTTGAGCTACAAGATTCTTTTGGGAAAACTTTGTGAATCAAAGTTGTAGATTTTTCAATAGACTACAACTTTCATGTTTTGACTTTTCCTTGAATCCAAATGAATCTTGGTGAGAAAGTGGAACAAAGTTAGGAAAAAATTAGGGTTTTTCATAACTTAGAAAAATTCTAAGTTATGAAAAATCTTCATTTCAAACCCTAATTTGCAATTCTTGATTTCTTGATGAACAAGTTTCATGATTTGGCATGTTTTGAGGAAAAATGAATTTTGACATTTGATTTTGACCAAAAAGTCAAAGTTTGACTTTTCAGTATATAGTCAAAATTGATCAATTGACTGGAAAATTCAACTGTCAATCTTGTGCATTTGGGATCTTTTGAACTTGTTGAGCATGTCAAGACAATTCCATGGGGTCCTTGAGTCCATATGTGAGCTTGGTTTGCCATTGGCTAGGTCAATTAGTCAAAAATTGCCTTTGTGCAGTCAAAACCCTAAAAATGACCATTTTGCCCTTTTGGTGATCTGATCAAATTTCTTGGGGAATTGTGATCCAAACTTGATCAAATGGTCAATATGAGTTCATAATGTTGATGTGGGTCAATTTTCATGAGGTTTGACTGTCAATTGACCACAGTTGACTTTTTCCCCAATACAACTGATTTCTAGGTCAATTGTCTAATTGACTGGGCAAAGATTGGAATCAAGGCTTGAAACTTGATATGGATAAACTTGGGAGTCCAATATGGAGCATTAAAGTAATCTTAGGCATTTAAGGTCAAAACATCTTTGTGCAAACACAAACCCTAATTTGGGTCAACAGTGCAAGGAGAAGTCTTGAGCAGAGGAAACCCCAACTGGATCTTGAGCTCCAAGGGCCTTGTGATGAGAAAATGTTGAGAAAATGGGAGGGCAAATTTTGGGGTACAACAACTAGCATGGTTGAAGGCAATTGAGAATATCTTTTGGGTCATGAATTGTACTGATGCAAAGAAGGTGCAGTTTGGTACTTATAAGCTGGAGAAGGAAGCTGAGGATTGGTGGAACAACACTGTTAAGAGGTTTGATGAAGATGGTATTGTGGTTACTTAGGCTCTTTTCCGTGAAGCTTTTCTGGAGAATTATTTTCTGGAATATGTGCGTGGGAAGAAAGAGGTGGGATTCCTTAAGCTGAAGCAGGGTAATAAGACTGTAGCTGAGTATGCTGCAAGGTTTCAAGATTTGATTAAGTATTGTCCTCATTAGAATACCGTTAATGCTGAGAGGTCTAAGTGCCTTAAGTTCGTGAATGGTTTGAGACCTAATATCAACTAGTCTATTGCTTACCAACAAATTGCTCGTTTTTCTGAGTTGGTGAACAAGAGTAGGATATATGATAAGGATAGTATGGAAAGTGCTTCTTACTATAAGTCTTTGAATGATAATAAATGGAAAGTTCAATTCTGTGGAAAACCTTATATGTCTCCTAATGAGAAAGGGAAGCAGAAAGCTGATTATGATAAGAAGCCGAGTGGGAGAGGAGATCACACTCCGGTTAGAGGCTACATGTGTGGTGTCGAAGGACATCATATTACTGAGTGTATATGTGTTTAGGTGAAGTGTTTCAAGTGTGGCAAGTTTGGTCATAAGTCTCCTAATTGCAGAGGTGTTTCGAGTGTGACTTGCTACAACTGTGGTTAGCAAGATCACGCTAGTACCAAGTGTGACAAGTCGAAGAAGGACCAAGTGAAAGGAAAAGTGTTTTCATTATCTACTTCTGAGACCGCTACAAAGGATAGACTAATCCGAGGTACGTGTTTTATTAATGATACACATTTGATTGCTATTATTGATACTGGTGCGACATATTTTTTCATTTCCTTGGATTATGATAAGAGGTTGAATCTTGAGTTATCTAGTATGCATGTAAGTGTGGTTATTGATACTCCTGCCATGGGTTCTATAAGTATTTCTTATGTGTGTTTGAATTGTCCGTTGAGTATCTTTGGTAGAGACTTTGGGATTGATTTAGTTTGTCTTCCGTTAGATTAACTTGATGTGATTCTTGGTATGAATTGGTTGGAATTAAATCATATTTATATCAACTATTTTGATAAACGGTTATCTTTCTTGATTATAGTTTTAAGAGATTTGTTTATCTCTGCTAAGTAAGTGAATGAGTCTTTGCAAGATGGTGCTGTGTCGTTGGCTTTCATGGTAACATTGGAAATTGATGGGAAGGGGACGATTGGTAAAATGTCAATAGTTCATGATTTTCAAGAAGTGCTCCCTGATGATATAAGTGATTTACCGTCAGAGTGTGAAATGGAGTTTACGATGGAATTGGTTCCTGGAACTAGTCTTGTATCGATGGATCTATATCAGATGTCCACATCTGAGTTGAAAGAGTTGAAGAGTCAACTTGAGGATTTGCCCAAGAAGAGATTTATTTGTCTGAGTGTGTCACCGTGGGGTGCACATGTTTTTTTAGTTAATAAGAAGGAAGGTTCTATGAGGTTGTGTGTGGATTATAGAGAGCTGAATAAGGTGACTATTAAGAATAAGTATCCACTTCTGAGAATTGATGATTTGATGGATCAGTTGGTTGGTGCAAGTGTGTTTAGTAAGATTGATTTCAGATCTGGGTATCATCATATTCGAGTTAAGGCTAAAGATATTCAGAAGACTACTTTTAGGACAAGGTATGGTCACTATGAATATTCTGTGATGTTGTTTGGTGTGACCAATGCACCTGGCATGTTTATGGAATACATGAATAGAGTTTTTGATAAGTATTTGGATCAGTTTGTTATTGTTTTTATTAATGATACTTTGATCTATTGAAAGAGTGAAAAGGATCATGCTAAGCATCCGAGGGTTGTGTTATATATGTTGAAAGAGAAGCAGTTAATGCAGAATCTGACAATCACTCTTAAGAGAAGGTTGACAATCGCTCATATTTTGATTTTGCCGAATCCGACATAACCTTTTGTGGTTTATTGTGATGCTTCTTTGATGGGTTTAGGAGGTGTGTTAATGCAAGATCAGATGGTTATGGCTTATTCTTTAAAGAAACTTAAAGTTCATGAGAGGAATTATCTGATGCATGATTTAGAGTTGGCCGCAGTTGTGTTTGTCTTGAAACTTTGGTGGCATTATTTTTTTGGGTTGAGGTTTGATGTGTTTAGTGATCACAAGAGTTTGAAATATCTGTTTGATCAGAAAGAGTTGAATATGAGGCAAAGAAGATGGTTGGAATTCTTTAAGGACTGTGATTTTGGTTTGAACTGCCATTCAAGTAAAGCAAATGTTGTAACTGATGCTTTGAGTAGGAAGTCTTTGCATATGTCGATGTTGATGGTGCAAGAGTTGGATTTACTTGAGAAATTTCAAGATTTGAGTATAGTTTGTGAAGAGAATTCTTCTGGTGTTGATCTTGGTATGTTGAAGCTTACTAGTGACATTCTTGAGGAGATTCGAGAAGGTTAGAAATCTTATTTGAGTTTAGTTGATCGATTGACGTTGATCAATCAAGGTCGAGGTGGTGATTTTAGGATTGATGAGAATGATATTATGAGGTGTCATGATAGAGTTTGTGTTCCAGATGTGGGATATTTTAAGAAGATAATTCTTGATGAAGGACATCGTAGTGGTTTGAGTATTCATCATAGAGCTACTAAGATGTATCAAGATTTGACGAAATTATTTTGGTGGTCTGATATGAAGAAAGATAATGCAGAGTTTGTGTATTCTTGTTTGATCTGTCAAAATTCTAAGATTGAACATCAGAAACTATCTGGGTTATTGCAAACGTTATCAATTCCCGAGTGGAAGTGGGATATCATTTCTATGGTTTTTGTTTCGGGTTTTCTGAGATCTATAAGTAATTATGATGTTGTTTGGGTTATTGTGGATAAATTGACATAATCTGCTCACTTTGTTCCGATTAGGATGGATTATCCGATGGAGAGGTTTGCTAAGTTGTATATTGATAAGGTAGTGAGTTTGCATAGTGTTCCATCGAGTATTGTTTCCGATAGAGATCTGAGGTTTACTTAGAATTTTTGGGAAGGTTTACAAGATGCTTTGGGTACGAAGTTGCGTTTGAGTTTGGTGTATCATCTACAAACATATGGTCAGACTGAGAGGACGATTTAGTCACTTGAAGATCTTTTGAGAGCTTGTGTTTTGGAGCAAGGAGGTGCTTGTGATAGTTTCTTGCCTTTGATTGAGTTTTCTTATAACATCAATTTCCATTCAAGTATTGGAATGATACTATTTGAGGCTTTGTATGGACAAAGGTGTAGGACGCCTTTGTGTTGATATGAATCTGGTGAGAGTGTTGTAGTTGGACCTGAGATAGTTCAACAGATTACAAATAAGATTAAGATGATTCGAGAAAAGATGAATATTTCTTAGAGTCGTCATAAGATTTATCATGATAAGAGGAGGAAGGTGCTTGAGTTTGAGAAAGATGATCATGTATTTCTAAGGGTTACTCTGGTAACTGGTGTTGGTAGAGCTTTGAAGTTGCGTAAGTTGACGCTGCATTTTATTGGTCCTTATCAGATTTCTGAGAAAGTAGGTGAAGTGGAATATCAGATTTCTTTTCCACTATTACTTGCTAATCTCCATGACATGTTCCATATGTCTCAGTTAAGGAAATACATTGTGAATCTGTCTCATATTGTCCAATTAGATGATGTGCAAGTAAGATATAATTTGACTGTTGAGACATCACCTATGTGGATAAAGGATAGAGAAGGGAAGAGACTCCAAGGTAAATAGATCACTTTAGTGAAAGTGGTTTGGGGATGACCGACAGATGGTAATGAGACTTGGGATATGGAGAGTCATATGAAGGATTCGTATCCCGAGTTGTTCGTTTGAGGTAAATTTCGAGGATGAAAGTCTTTTAAGTGAGGGAGAGTTGTAACACCCCGATTTCTTATTTGCTATTATTTAATTATTTAATTATTTTATTGAGTATTATATTATATAGTAATTTATTTGATTGTGTGATTTGGTGAATATTTGAATTATTTGAATATATGTGTTATTTGAATAATTGAAGTTATAAGTAAGAATAGTAAATAATTAGAATTGAGCTTTATGTCATAATAGAATGGGTAAGTGGAAGGCCCATTAATGAAATAGAGTAGTAAGAAGAGGGATTAGAATTAGTGTTGTCATAAAACAAAAACAAAGAAGAGAAGAGGAGAAAGAGGAGAAAAGAGGAAAAGTGAAGAGGCAACCCTAAAGACTCTAAATTCAAGGTAAGTGTGAGAATCTATGTTATTGTGTGAGTGTATATGATTAGATGATAGGTGTCGTAATCGGAAAAAAGTAACGAGTCTCCACCACTACTTTTTATCTTAACGACGAGTGAATAATGGAATAACCCTAATTATACAGAAATTCTAAGTTCTTGATTCACTTTAGACAAAGGGAATGTGTTAGGCACCCCTCATATATATTTTTCTCAAGGAATTCCTAGGGTTTAGGTTAAAAGGGTTGGATATAGTTTTAACTTTTTAATTAGTTGAAATCATCTTGGTTTTTTTATAGATTGTGGAAATATTAAGTTAATCCTTGAACCAAGTTTGAGTTTGAAAATAGCGGAATCGTAGACGCAGTTCACAGTTAATATAAAAGATTTTCACAATCCTTTTTGAAAATATATTAAATTTGAAATTAAGCTAGTAGAAAAAAGTCAGTATTTGATGGGTTAGCTATTTTTAATTAATTTGATTTAAGTTTGAGATTATTTTTGTTTTAATTTAAAAAGGTTGTGTTAGATTTATATGAAAAAATAAAAAAGAATAAAAACAAAAGAATATAAAATGGTAAAAATGTTAAACCTAAATCTTAAAAAACTAACGTGGCTACAGTGAAGTTTTACCGCTAAAAGTTGATGTTAAACCTAATAACTAACTGTCAATTCCTACTATCTTTAAATAATAATAATAATAATAATAATAATAATAATAATAATAATAATAATAATAAATAAATAAAAGTAATAGTAGTTATAAATAATGGAAAAATATAGTTGCTAAAATGAGGGAGGGGGCGGGCCCCTTGGTGTTTATCATTAAAATATTAGATTGTTAATTTTCAAAGTAAAAAAAAGTATCTAACCAAAGATTGTCACGTGGCAGTGAGAAATTGAAAAAGATAACAATACCACCACCTATTAACATATAATAGAATTTAACAAATATTGAATAAAATTACATCTTTCCCTTTCGCAGTCTCAGGTTTTTCTATCAAGAAAAAAATTTCTTTCTCTCTTGTTTGTCTGCTTCTTCACCACCTTTATTCTTATTATTTAATCACAAAACAAAACAACATCTTGCATAAAGTAAAAAGAAGAAAGAACCACAAGGGAAAAATGTCGGTGCAATTGAGTTTTCTTGGTGAAAATTGAATTGTGGATGATTGTTCGCTATTGTCTGTTAAAGACAACAACACAATTGTTGATTCGTAGATAATGGTTGATCTGCAAATGATTATTGATTCTCCAAATGGTTGCTGATGGAAAAATTTAGGTACTCTGTTCAAAATCCTAAAATTAACAAAAAGAGTTGCGTAGAAAGAATGTTTGTGAGAGAGATAGAAAATTCTTGATGAGGAATATGAAGTGCAGAGAGCTCTATTTATAAGAAAACTTTAAGTCAAAAATTAAATGTAATTCACTTATTTTTGGTAAGATTTATACTGATTGAGGCTTGACAGAAACTTGGAGAATAAGATTATGTACCTAAACACTTTTGTGACTTTTTTTCAATATTGTGATTGATTCATGATTGATGAAGATTTGATTCTGATAGATTTTAATTATTTTATTAATTTTAACTATTAAGTGTATAAAATCAAAGATTTTAAAAAATAAATAAATTAAAATTAAAATTAAAATATTCATTTATAAAAGAAAATTCTAATTAAAAAAAAGACATTTTCTAACTCTTTCTGTTTTCTTTTCATGAATTGACTAATTAAAATAAATCTAAATATAAATGAATATTATCATAATCTAAATTAAAATTAATTGTACTAAAAAAATAGTGTTAAAATAATATAAAATTAAAATAATCCTAACAATAATGAGATAAAAAATCAGTAACAATAATAATAAATTCTAAATATATTAATAATAAACTAAAATAAAAATCTAATATTCTAAAATTAAAATTAAAACCAAATCAAATATTAAAGATGAAAATAGAAATTAAATCAAAGATTAATATCAAATATTGAAAATGAAAATAGAAACTAAATCAATAATTAAAATCAAATATTGAAAATAAAAATAAAAACTAAATCAAAGATCAAAATAATTAAATCTAAGATTGAAAATCAAAGATTTAAAATTATAATAAAAATCAAATCAAAATTTTTATTGTGTGAAAAATTACATTGAATAATCTTTGATTTGTTTCTTAAAATAATGATTCATTTTTATTTATTTATTTTTGGTCTAAAAGTTGCACAAAAATCATTATTTAAATGAAATGATTAAATTTTAAAAAAATTCCTAATAATAAAAATAAAAATTAATTTAAAATAAATGAAAAATGCAATTTTGATTATTTTGTGATTTGAAAATAATGCAAAAAAAGTTAACAGTAAAGAAAAAACAAATAAAATAGAAAAAATGCACTAAAGTGCCAAACATGGAATTTGAACTCAAGTTCTCACATTATTACACTCTTTTCCCTCACTTCATTACCCACTAGACCATTGTACTTATTCAAAATATAAATAGTCTAAATAAACTATATATATATATATATATATATATATATATATATATATATATATATATATATATATATATATATATATATATATATATATATATATATATATATATATATATAAGCAAAATAAATCAATGTTAAAATGTTAGTATAAATAAGCCAAATTTTTTATTTATTTAATTTCTTTGACTTAGAGGACTTTCTCCTTTTGAATTTCTTTTTCCTATTTTTTATTTATTTATTTTGGACACTTGTGATTGTCATGATTGTTGTAAGCTTCGTCTTCATTGTTTCCTTGATCTTGAATGTTGTACAAAGGAAGAAGATATCGAGAGCTTCATGGATCCTCAACCTTGGATGATGAATATGAGGAAGAGGATGTACTTGAGCCTTTTGCTTATATTTACTTGATTCTCTTAAGATTAGAATTCATCATTGAATTAATTGAAAGACTACCCTTCCCCTAGTTAAGATTAAGGGGTTTTTAGAAAATAGAAAAAAACTCCAACTAGGAGTTGAAACAATGCCTTACATCATCAACTCGGTCATACCGTTGAAAGCATAGTTTAGCAAAATTCAGTTATTTAGTTTTCATCACTCTCCCTCAAAGTTTGTTAAAGTTGTGAAATGGAAGATGGGAGTTGTAGCAACTGGTTTTTTAATCAGAGCCACCACTATTAGTTTTTATCCTAGGGAAGGGAATCTAACAGAAAACCCTAATTTGCAGACATAGATTCTAGGTTTCAGACTTCATTAGACGAAAAGAAGGTGTTAGGCACCTTTCATCTACTTTGTTCACAAGGATACTAGGTTTTAGGTTTAGGTTTGGGGTAAAATAGGGGTTTAAGTTTTATTAAGGGAAATGAGTTTTAATTTCTAATAGGAGAAAGGGGTTTTAATTTTTAATAGGAGAACTCGCTACGATTTTTGATCGTATGCCTATGTATCCTCTTATGAGGAATCATAGTTTCAATTCGTAGTTCGTATGAGTTTCTGTTTTTTAGGGCTTGCAAACGTACTTTGAATCACCTTGCATTTTGGCCGAGAGTAGTGATTGTGGAGATTTTGACTAAATGTGCAGTAAGTCAAAATCTGCTTGAAATCCTTTGCAAAAAAATTGTTTAGATTATTTGATTGTGAAAAAAATAGTTTGAGATTTGTTGAGTGTTTTTTATAGATATTAATTGCAAAAAAATCTTATTAATGCATGATACGAAAAAATATTTAATGCAAATAATATAAGAAAGTAATATGCAATTTTTGATGTAAAAAATAATTTAAGTGATATAATAAATAATATTAATATTCACAATAAAAATTAATAATTATAATAATAATATAATAATTACAAAAAAATAGAAATAAAAAATATTTTAATCAAAACAGGAGGGTGTATCTTCTGATTGTTAAGCCCTAGCGCAAATTCTGGAAAAGAGATGTTCTGAAAGGGACAGAAGTTCTGCAGAGGATGCAGGGAAATTGACTGGGTTTTGGCCCCAATTGCAAAACTTCTGAAAAGGTACGCTGCAAGCTAGTTAGTAAAGTCAGAAAATAGGGGCGTTAACTTCTGGGTAAGCCCACTGCGCAGAATTTCTAGGAAGGCCAGACGAATTAGGTGCTGTGAAAATGTATAAGCCTAAGGCTGATTTTGGGCAGGGGAAAGCCTTGAAAGGTAAGTTCTAACAAATGGGGAGGCTTATTAGAACATAAAAAAAACAACGTGCACATGTGCACTTGCATCAGAACATTAAATATGAATTTTATCCTTAATAATTCTGTTTCTGTTGTGCTACAGTAAGATCAATGTTCTACCCCTATTCACCATAATCCTAGCATAAAAAAAATAAAGAAACAAACTAAAATTTGTTACCCCTTTGGCGCTTTTGCCTTTGATTCTAGTGCTTTTTTGCTATCCTTTCCTTCTCCTTCCACAGATTCTGGTGACAACAGCAACGAAAGGTGGAGCGACGACGATTGAAACTAGGGTTCCAGATATTGGAACCTCAGTTACTCTTCTGCGTGTTCTTCTTCCAGGTTTTCCAAAAATTCTACCCTCCTTGCTCTTTCTTCAAGTGCCACCGTATTGCTTTTCTCTACAAATTCGTCTCTCTCCTCGTATTTATTTTCTCCCCCTCGTTTTCTAATTTGTTCCTCTATTTATAATGTTCAATATTTGGGCTTGGACTATTGCTAGAGCAAAGATTAAGGATATAATTAAAAAGATTTGATTGGAATTGATTCTCTGTGGAAGATTTGATTGAAATTGATATAATGCACATCCAACAGATTTGAGCTTGGGTTGCTTAGCCTCTGAAACTCTGAGCTTGGGTTGTGGAAGATAATTTGATTCTGACCTTGCTTACAATTTGACTCTGCTAGAAGATATGATATTCCAGTTCTGTACCAGTACTAGCTTGTGTGTGATTCTGGCTCTGATCTTCACATTTTTTGTTTCTGTAAAGACGAGCTTCTGGGATTTGTTTCAGAAGTTTTGATGGGTCAACGCTTGATCCATACATCCCAACACTTCTTCGTTTTCAGTCAGAACTTCTCCTTTAATTCAATTGGGCCTAACGTTAATTCTTCCCCTTTCTTTTGCATACTCTCGGATTTAATTTTCACCCCTCCTTTTTAAATAACAACTAACTCTTCTTGATTTAAAATACACCCCTGATCTTGAATAAAGATAGTCCATAAGATATTGTTGTACCATATTTAATTAAATAATTTTAAAAATAAGATCGCCAAGGTAGAACAAATTTGGGGTATGACAGCTGGCCCTATTCAATTATCTTCCAATCGAATAATGCTAGAAAAGGCAGGTCTAGCGCATTTTGATTGGGAGTTTATTGAATACTTGGAATATCCAAAATTTGTCTGATCCACTCATAAGGTTATGCTGATATAGCACACCCTCATGATTCTTAAGAAAATAAGAGAAGCCGATGATATATTGCTCACCATGGTTTGAAGTAATGGGTTGGATGAGGAAAGTACATTGAGGTTCAGAAGAAATGTACGGAATTTTGCGAATATGTTGAGGCTTAGAGGCAACATAGGGAGTTTTGTAAATACATTGAGGCTTAAAGGCAATGTAGTGAGATGTGAGAGTACATTGAGGCTTAGAGGCAACATATTGAATGTTTGTATGTATGCAAAATTTATAGGGTATGCATGCTATGCAAAATATATGTATGAAATATGTGTAAGATGTGCGTATTCCTTGAAATGTTGTGAAGACTATTTCTGTCATTCTCTCCATTAAACCATTGGCTTAGAGTTACCAATTCCCTGGCGTTGTATATTGTGTAATCGTAGCTTTGTTGAATTTGATTTGAATGCGGTGAAAAACTATTAGCAAAATTTTGAAGGTTGATTTTTTATTGTGAGGGCGGATGTAGACGTAGACGTAGACATAGACGTAGACGTAGGTAATAGAATATGCTTAGAGTTTTATGTTGTAAGTGCAGGCTTAGACGTAGACATGCATGTATAATTGGTAGTTAGTGTAAGCATTGGCACAGACGTAGAAGTAGACATATTCGTGGACGTGATCGTGGATTTTCTTTTGATGTTCTTCTAACCAAAATACTTTTTCAATGTTTTATCAAATTCTTTTATTTGTTAATCCCCGAAATGATTTCAAGACAATATTCACAAGCGATAATCATAGTAATTTATAAACAAGTTAGAGAAAAGAAGAACGCAATTTGAAAGATGCGAAGAAAACATATGTTTTATTGATATGCCTCTGAATAGGAGAGGATACAAGATGCAATTCCTAGTAAGAGGTAATTACAGAAAGTTTTAAAACTGTAAATGGCAATGAAAAATGATAATTGTTGATGCTGTTTCACAACATCCTTTTAATGGCCCTTATCTCCTTTACTTCTGAGTCGTATGATTCAGATCTATCTCTCCCTTCATGGTTCATAGTCGCAGTTCTTAGATCACAATTTTTATGTTCTTTATTTCCTTTTGTATGATCCCTAATTTTTACCTGGATTTCCCTTTCGGGTTTTCAATCCACCGAGATTGTTTTTTTTGTTCTATGCCCCTAATTTTTATCTGGATCGCCCTTTAGGGTTTTCGATCCACCGGGACGCTCCTTTTTTCCTAATTCATTTGTTGTACCCAAAAATTTGCCCTCTCATTCATCAAATAATTTGCTCACAATATCTCCTTTGACTCAAGAGTGCATTAGGGTTGATCAACTCAAGACACCTCCTTAAGCACTGATGACCAAAATCAGGGTTTGATATTGCACAAGGATATTTGAACTTCCAATGCCCCATATGACTTTCATGTATCATTATAGACCCTCAAGATTTCTCATGTCAAGTTTCAAGCCTTGGATCACACTTTTGCTTAGTCAATTGATCAGTTGACCTAAAAATCAGCTGTATTGGGGGAAAAGTCAACTATGGCCAGTTTACAGTCAAACTTCATAATTTTTGATCCATATCAACATTTTAAACTCAGATGTATCATTTGATTAAGTTTGGACTATAATTTTTCAAGAAATTTGATCAAATCTTCAAAATGGTCAAAATTAGGGTTTTGACTGGGAAAGGGCAATTTCTGATTTTTGACTTAGAAAATGATCAATTGGTTTAAGGAATGATCTCAAGAGTCCAATTGCATCATTTTTACCTAATAACATGGCTCAAAACATTGCTCAAGTCCAATGGATTGACAGATGAATTTTCAATCAACTGATCAAAAGTCAATTGTATACTGAAAAGTCAAACTTTGAATTTTTGGTCAAATTCAAATGCCAAAGATCCCAATTCATCAAAACATGTCAAAATATGAAACTTATTCATCAAGAAATCCAAAATTCAAGATTTCATTTTGAAAAGTTAAAATTTCTAAACTTAGAAATTTTTCTAAGTGTTGGAAATTTCTTATTTTTCCATAACTTTGAGCAAAGTTTTCACCATGATGCAAGATGATTCAAAAGAAACTTACAACATGAAAGTTTTAGATCTCCATGAAATCTATAACTTTGCTTCATACAACTCCTTCCAAAAGTGCTTGGATCTCAAGTTATAATTTTAAGAATACATGGTCATGAAACAAAACACTCAGTGAAATTTTGTCCTAATTTGGTCAGGATTTTGACCCAACTTCATGGCACTTTTTCATATAGTTCCAAGGGGAATCTTCAAAAGTGATTCAAAGATGGGTTGTAGAGAACATTTCAAGCTTTCCAAAATGTCAAAGAACTCCTTGATATCATTTTTGAGTAGGGAGAATCAAAGAGATGAAGTTAGGGTTTTATCACTTGAACTTGTTAGACACTCCATAATTAATTGCTTGCACATCTGTTAGAGGTCTCATTTTAAGCATTAAATGCAAGACCATGATTTATATCCATTTTGGGAAGAAAGTTCATATTTCCATTTTGATAAAGTCACTTTTTGTACAAAACTTGTTCTTGAGCCTTGCACTTGTTCTCTTCTGATCATACATGTCTCATAACACAAGAGAAATGGTTTAGACACTTACAATCAACCAACCCATGCTTGTACTTCACATTGAAACTAGGTTTCCCACTTTTCTTGAAAATTAAGTAACATAGAAAATAACTTGCAACTTGTACTTCTGACTTGCCAAACCACTCAATAACTTTTGCTTATACATACACAAACCATTTGCCACAAAATACATGAACGCTTAAGCCCTAAAAACACCTATAACACAGAATCACCAAAAACACTTCAAAACTTGTCATTTATGAGTTTTGAAGCCAATCTTCAATTCTACTCGTGCGTTTCTTGGCCTTTTGCTTTCAAAAGTTTCTAAACAACATACACAAACAATCCTAACCCCTGCATCACCACTGTAACACCTCCATCATCATCCACCATTTTCAAAAACAGTGCTTTGCACTTGGACTTCTCCAGAACTCCTCAGGCACTTTTAGCTCAAGCTAAGCATCCCTTTAGCTTCTTGGGAACTTGAGGAAGCTAACCCAATCATTGGAACTCATTGAAAGCTGCTCAAACTTCAATCCCGATACCCTCTTGCAAGGTACGTTTTCTAACTTTGGAACTTTTCATACAGGCATCATCAATGATTTATTTGTGAATGAAACATGTAGATATCATTGCTCTAAAGCTAACCATATTCATATTTTTCATTAATTTTGTTTGAGCTTAGAGAATTTTAAGATTGAAATTTCTAAGATTTTTAGGGTTCAGATTAGGGCCAATGAAATTCATGTTTGTCTTTGATCCATAGTTTTAATGCTTTACATTTCTGAAACCATGAGGAAATTTGCTACAAGTTTCATGTTTACAGTTTTCATTTTTGTTGAGGATTGATTGAGTTACAGAGGTTCTGGATGGGCGTGAGGTTGAAGATGAAGTTTGCCTCAGGAACGTGCTTGCCATATATATTTATGTTTTGATTTATATAAACGAATGTATAGCCACCCCAGTGGTAGAAGCGCGCGCCTGTAACCAGAGGGACCTGGGTTCGAGCCCCAGTGGTACCCTTTTGATTTTTTTTACATTGTTTTGCATTCTGACTTCTTTTTTGGCAGGCGCTGGGCCTCCTTGGGCCTTGTTATTTTTGTTTTTTTTCTTGTTAACCCCCCTGTTTCATTTACACACCCCTGGCCCAGTTTTATTTTCTTTTTCTTATTTTTTATTTATTTGTTTTCTTAAATATTTTTCTAATATTAAAAAATCATAAAAAATATAAAAATAGTAGATTTATATTTTGACTTAGTTTGTTTATTTTTTCTCATAAAAATATTTTATTTAATCAATACTTTATTTATTTTACTAATTATCTTTGTAAATTTAATTAAAAATAGGTTTTAGTTATTTTCTTTTACACCATTTGAATAAATATTTTTTAAATATAAAAAGACCAAAAATATTTTATAATACTATAAATTATTTTTAAGACAAAAATACCAAAAATACTTTTCTTAAACTTAATTTTCTTTTAATCAATTAATAGATTTAGGGTTTTGTTGAAAATATTATTCTAGTAAATTTAAATTTCACTTTTAATTAATTATTTTTCTTTAGTTAATTAGGTTAAATCAAAACCCATTTTATCATAAAAATCCAAACAAATATCCATTTACTTTACATTACACATTCTTGCATATTTATTCATCTTGTACATTATTTATTTCAATTCTTGTATAAATTCAATATGGTTGTAATAGATAATTAGGCTTTCAATTCTTACAATCCCCATTTATAATTTGTACACCCCCTCCCACAAGTATTGTAATAGCGTAGTAATTTTAAATTCCACAATTTATCGCTTTATATACAAATGCTAGTAATTAGGGTTTGTATGGAAAGACTAAAACCAATACTTAGAAAAACCCTAATCAAAGACAAAATCAAGCATGAAAAACAATACACTTGCACACAGGTACCCCTAGTGTAAATCCACTTGGTTGCCTTTACAAAATGGCCATATTACGGATGTGAGGTAACTTAGCAAAAACAAATAAAATATAAGATCATAGTCCCTCAATGACGCTATCCTAGTTGCCTTTCAAATGATCTTAGTCCCCAAAAGAGAATGCTAAGATACCTTGAAACATTTCTAATCATGGTTATACGATGACCCACACCCATCCCATTTTCATCCAAAGACATGGTTACTTACCAAATCAATGGTAAGATAACAATGTCAAAGGAAAAAGAAAATGAACATGAAAGACTTTTTGAGTAGGTAGAATGCTCCTAATTAATTGCTCAATCTTCAAAACATCCTTGCTATTTTCAAAACAAACACCTACACTTTCAAAACCTCTTACAAACTTGAAAAAGTTTTCAAAAGATCAAACATCTTTGCATACATTCTTACGAACGAGAATCATTACAAAATTGCCTAAACAATGGCCTCTTTACAAAATGCTTTCAAAAACCACACAAAGAACAATTTCAAACAAAAAGCAAGTGATCTAGAAAGTAACTAAGAGCCCATGGAAAACCATGTATGAAAAGGATGCTAATACCTTCCCTTTTCATAATCTACCCCCCGAACTCAAGAAATAATCTCAAAGGTCTTTCCTGTGCTTTTTCACCTTTCCTTTTGGATAAAAGAAAAGTCGGTGGCGACTCTTGCTAACCGCAACATTTGCGATTAAACGCAAAACCTTCAAGTCAGTTCTCCCACCGTATCACAGAACTGGAGACTCTGTTGGGGAAACTTCTAAAAGTGGGGTTACCTTAGCGTTAGATCACATTTACTTGCTTTCATTGTTTGACTTGTATGATTTACATTATGGTTCCTTGTTTGGGTTTGAATCCTCTACCCGAATTTGGGATACCTTATAGATAAGTAGCAATACATTGTGGAAACTGTGCGGGGTATACCGACATGGTCTAAGCAATAACTAGGTTAGTGCGACATATTTGTGGATACCGGTAGCCCTTGAGTTAATCAAGGAGAATACGGGGCCTCTGAGTGATGACATGAAGCACTAATGAACTTTTAGAACCTTTACTGACCAATATGGCCTTTAGGACGTAGTGAGATGACCGGCTTTGGTGCAGTCCGAAGTTGGTAGATACTCGATACTACACTCATTGAGGTTTGGTTTTTTGGGATATTTCGGTCGCCATTAAAGAGGCTTGTGCTGAAACAATGCTCAAGGAATCAAACTAGTGATATTGAGATCCTTAGAACCCGGTTACTATTGTTAGGACAGGTTTGAGCCAACTAAACTTCAAGAGGGTACTTACCTATGAAACCCCTTAAAAGCCTAAACCTAAGGACTTGTTTGCTTTTTTTGTGTATATTTACTTGTACATAACATCATAACATCATATTCATTCACTAACCATTTCAAGGATCTTGGGATTTATCTTTGTTCTGTTTTGTAGGACATGGATTCTATTCGCAGGAAAACTATTCAAGTCAATGTTGTAAGGATCCCTCCTCAACTTAAGGAGCTAGCTTCAAGGATTAATGAAAATTCTCCATTCAACGAGAGACATGGTCACCTACTCAACTTGGTCACTTCCAACACTAATGAAGACATGATGAAGGTGCTCTTTCAGTTCTTTGATCCTTTACACCACTGCTTCACATTTCCCAATTATAAACTTGTGCCAACTTTGGAAGAATTCTCCCAACTCTTAAGGATTCCCATTCTCAATCAACTACCTTTCAACGGTACGGAAAGAGACCCAAAGCCAGAAGAGATTTCTCAAGCTCTACACTTGAAATCATCTGATGTCACAACTAGTTGGGAAACAAGGAGTGGTGTCAAAGGTTTCCTAGCAAAGTTCTTGTTTGAGAAAGCCCAAAACTGTTGGAACTCCTTGGATTTGCAAGCCTTTGAGAAAATTGTGTCTCTCCTCATCTATGTGATGGTTTTGTTTCCAAATCCTGACCAACTCATAGATGTGAACGCCGTAAAAATATTCATATCTCGCAACCCGATGCCTACTTTGCTAGGGGACATTCTACATTCTTTTCACACTCGCACTATGAGGAAAAAAGGTGTCCTTATGTGTTGCACTCCTCTATTGGCAAGATGGTTTATTTCACATCTTCCCCAATCTGTATTAAAGAACGATCAAGGTTTAAGGTGGTTACAAAGGCTGATGACGCTCAAACATTCAAACATCCATTGGTGTTCCCGATCTATAGAGAATGTTACTATTGTCGACCGTTGTGGAGAATTCCCTAATGTCCCTTTACTTGGAATTAGGGGAGGTATCACCTACAACCCATTCTTAGCCTTAAGACAGTTTGGTCACGCCCGAAGGGATGGACCTCATGAGATGCTCATTCAAGGTTTGGTATTTGACTACGAGAACAACGATCAAGGTCTTCGCCAGAGATTTATCCGAGCTTTGAGGATGTTGAACAAGATAGATAGAAAGACATTGGGGCATAAGAATTCCATCCCACTTGAGCCTTAACTCAAATGGGTACGAACTCGTGCTCATAGTCTTATGATGCCTTATCCTTCCATTCTCCCGGTAATCATTGAGCCTGTTATGGAAGGAGATGTTCCATACACTATCCTACATCCTGACATGCCCACCTCTCTTGAAGACTTACAAAGAGATTGGATACAACTCAAGGGAAAGTGAGACACCTTCGAAGCCCAATTCTACGCTAGCGAGAAAAAGGTTTTGGAACTCACTAAGAAACTTCATGAGGAGAGGAACCTGAATGCCTACATCGCACCAAAGAGGATGCGTACAACCTTTTTATCTTAGAGTGTTTGTATTGTTTTGCCCAAAGAGGCATTGATGTACTCAAGCTTTAATTTATTAATATAACGTGTGTTTCTTTTTGTCTAAAACAAATTTGAATCTTTAAAATCCTTGAAATCATTGCATATGAATTTACCGTTCATCATAACATAAGCAGGTTTCTTGCAACAAGTCTCCTCATCTTTCTACTGTTTATTTCAATAAGATGGATCTCGAGCAAATGGAGAAGGACCTCCAAGCTCAAAATGCCCAGTTTCAATAGATGTTCTTAACTCTAGCCAAAGGACAAGAAGAGTTGAAGACCTTGCTGGTTGAAGAGAAAAAGAAGAAAGAAAAGAAAGTAACCAGAATTCTAAATATGGGAAGATGATTCCAAGGGAAAGCAAGAAGGACTTTAGACTTTGCTACGTCATCTGGTGAGAAAGACAATCAAGATGGGAAAGGCAAGGAAGCAGTTGTTCAGCCAGATTCAGAAGAGGAAGAGGAAGAAGAATATTATTCTGAAGAATAGTATCCTCCAGCCGACGACAAGTATAAGCATCTAGAAGAACGGTTAAGTGCAATGGAAATCCAAAAAGTGCCTGGATTAGACTTTGAGGAGTTGGGATTAGTATCGGGGATTGTCATTCCTCCAAAATTCAAAGCACCTGTGTTCGCCAAATATGATGGAGTTTCATGTCCCAAAATGCATCTCCGGTCCTATGTGAGGAAAATCCAGCCTCTTACCGCTGACAAGGATTTATGGGTACACTGCTTCCAAGACAGTCTGTCTGGAACTCAACTTGATTGGTTTTATCAGTTAGAAAGAGCCAATGTTCATAACTGGGAAGATCTAGCCGCTTCCTTTTACAAACAATACCCATACAATGCTGATCTTGCACCCACCCGTACTCAACTCTAGAGTATGGCCATGGTTTTAAGTGAGGGCTTCAAAGACTATGCGCAAAAATGGAGGGACTTAGCAGGAAGAGTCCAGCCTCCTCTATATGAAAGAGAGTTGGTAGAAATTTTTTTGGGAACCTTGTTTGGTCCCTTATTTAATCACTTAATTGGGAGTTCATCAGCAGGATTTACTGAGTTAATATTGACCAGAGAAAGGGTAGAAGCCGGGATAAAGAATGGGAAAATTCAAAAAGAGTCATCCTCTGCCGCTGTAAGGAAACCATTCATTGGAAAGAAAGAAGTGGTAGTTGTATATCCTTAGAGAAATCAAGATAGGTATGAACGCCGTCCAATGGTGAGGGATGTCATGATTCCTAAACCTACGCTTACTCAGCAAAGAGGCAACCAACCAAGAATGGAAAGGCTAGTCAGACAATTCACCCGAATTAATATGACACTATCTCAAGTATTGACACATTTGTTAAGATCCAATCCAATGACTTTGAAAGAAGTTACAAAGAACCCTAACACAACCTCTCCTCACTATCATCCTAATGCCCGCTGCGCATACCATTCTGAGAGTTCTGGCCATGACACTAACAACTGTTGGGCTCTGAAAAACAACGTACAAGACCTTCTTGGAGCCAAAGAGATTGAATTCAATGCACCAGAAATTCCGAATGTCATTACTGCCCCTATGCCCAAGCACGACCATAATACCAATTCCATTGAGGAAGATATGTTTGTTACTTCAGTTGATGAACTTGTGACCCCACTCCTGACTATAAAAAAGAACTTGTTGAATTCCAGTGTATTCCTAGGCTGTGATGAAAGCTGTCATTTCTATTTAACCTCACCAACCAGTTGTATGTTGTTAAAAGTAGGCATTCAATGCCGAATAGATAACAAGGAGATTTTGTTCGAGAAAGCTTCTATTCCAACTGTTTCTTATAATGATGTTCCATCGTGACCATTTCCGACAATTTTTCCAGGGTCTCCACCAAAATACCCGTTAGAATTACATCAGTTCCTAAAGTAGCTCCTTTGATAATTACAATGCCAGGACCAATCCCGTATTCGTCATACAAAATCGTCCCATGGAATTATAGAGGTGATGTATACTACCACGATATCAAGCAAGATTGGTTAGCTGCCGAAGATTCATGTTCTGAGAAAGTTGACTCTGATATCAGTAATATCACAGGGACTAGTAAGATAACCCGAAGTGGAAGGGTTTTCTCTCCAGAAATTGCTCCTCCAAAAGCTGTTTTTGGACCCGTAATCATTCCTGTTGTTGTTTCTCCTCCAAAGGTTATCCCCAGTCCTACAATCATCTCTGCTAATACTCCTGTTGACAAAACTGTTACAATCCCTGTTATCACCCCTAATGACATTCCTGCTGCTGAGTCAACTGAGACTCAAGGTAAAGGTATTCTGGTTGAGCCTGTCCGCACGAATGCATAATCAGTAACTATCCCTGAGACCTCCCGAAAGGAGATGGAGGAAATTCTAAAATCATAAAAAGAAGCGACTACAACATAGTCGAGCAACTGGGGCAAACTCCATTAAAAATTTCCATGTTGACTTTATTACTGTGTTCTGAGGCTCATGTAAAGGCCTTGGTAAAATTCCTTAAAAGTTCCCATGTACCCCAAGAAACATCTACCGATCAGTTCCAAGACTGCGTATCCAACTTGACTGCAGATAATGGCTTAGGTTTTTCAGATGTTGATTTAACGCCAAGAGGGAGGAAGCATAATGAGGCATTACATGTCTCAGTCGAATGCAGGGGCACTAACTTGGCCCATGTCTTGGTTGACACTTGTTCGTCTCTGAATGTGTTGCCTAAAAAGGCTCTTGATAGGCTTGATTATGAATGATTGACCCTAAAACCAAGAAACATAGTAGTGAGGGCCTTCGACGACTCAAAAAGGATGGTGCATGGGGAAGTGGACATCCCCATAAAAGTTGGAACCAAAACTTTCGATTCAACTTTTTATGTAATGGATATTCTCCCTTCATATTCTTGCTTGTTAGGCCGACCGTGGATTCACAATTCTGGTGCAGTCACCTCTATGTTGCATCAAATGCTGAAATATCCAATTCAGGGGAAGATCATCACTGTTCATGGAGAAGAAGAGTATATGGTTAGCCATCTAAATTTCTTCAGATATGTGGAATTAGATGGGGAATTTATTGAAACTCCATTCCAGCACTTTGAATAAGTCCCGCAAACTGTGGCGGTAACCAAGGCTGTGTCTCAAGTCCCCAAGGTTACAAGGCCTCCGCTCAAGATGTCATCTTTGAAGGATGCCAAGGCAGTGATAGAAGAAGGTGGGTGAACTATTTGGCGCCAACTCCCAGATATCCCATACAAATCTGAAAAATTCGGTTTGGGTTTAACTTTAGGAGCCAAAAAAGTTGTACATCGCGCTCGTGCCATTCTGCTATAGCTATGTGAAATAATCCGATGGGGTTCCCATTCTGCTATAGCCTTCGTGTCTCCGAGCATCTTGTCTATTTGTTGCCTTGTCCGAAGTTGATTGAATTGATAAAAACTGTCTAGTTTGTCAATAGATTCCAAAGGTTGTCCGTAAGGTGATCCACTAGGACATATTCATACGCTTGAAATCCCTAACTTTTTCCTGGACCGCCATTTCGGGTTTTCAGTCCACCGGGATACCCTTTTTTGCCCAAACTGCCCTTTCAGGTTTTCAGCTTGACGGGTGTACAATTTTTTTTTATCCCTAATTTTTGCCTGAACCTTTTTGGTTTGCCGGGATGCCCTTGTTTTGCCTAGGTCTGTCAACCTAGCAGGTCTCTTTATGCGTAGTATCTTTTGACTATGTCTGCGTTCACAGGGTGCGGCAGGTCATCGCCATCCATGGTGGTCAAGATCATTGCTCCACCTGAGAATATGCTTTTGATCAAAAACGGTCCTTCTTATGTAGGAGTCCATTTTCCCTTGGAATCACCTTGCGGCAACATGAGGCGTTTGATCATAAAATCCCCGACTTGATACACTTGGCGTCTGACCTTTTTGTTGAAAGCCTTGATCATCCATTTTTGATACATTTGACCATGACAGACATCAGTAAGTCTTTTCTCATTAATCAAGTTCAGTTGACCAAGTCAAGTCTGGATCCAATCTTCTTCATTCAGATATGCATCCTTCATAATTCTTAGAGAGGGGGTCTGGACCTCAATAGGAAAGACAACCTCCATGCCGTATACCAGAGAATAAGGTGTTACCCCGGTTGATGTGCGTGCTGTGGTACCATACCCGTGGAGATAGAATGGTAGCATCTCATGCCAGTCTTCGTATGTGAATGTCATTTTCCGTATGATCTTTTTTATGTTCTTATTTGCGGCTTCGACATCACCATTCATCTTTGGCCAGTAAGGGGAAGAATTGTGATGCTGGATCTTGAATTGTTTGCACAGGGAGGTGATCATAATATTGTTCAGATTTGTACCATTGTCTGTGATGATCCTCTCCGGGATACCATACCGGAAGATGAGATTCTGTTTAATTAATCTGGCTACAACATTCTTGGTTACCGAAGCGAAAGAGGCTTCCTCTACCCACTTTGTAAAATAGTCAATGGCCAATAAGGTAGTATAGGTCAGCATATACTGTCTTTGCCGGCGAGCAGCCCATGCCAGAGTGCAGTAAGTTTTCTCGAGCAGTGAATATTTTACTAAGTGGCCAACAACCTCTAATGGACACCGCTTCATCTTAGTGGCCATTGACTATTTTACAAAGTGGGTTAAGGCAGCCTCTTTCGCTTCCGTGACCAAGAATGTTGTAGCCTGGTTCATTAAACAAAATCTCATATGCCGGTATGGTGTCCCGAAGAGGATCATCATAGACAATGGTACAAATCTTAACAATCTATGATCACTGCCCTGTGCGAACAATTCAAGATCCAGCATCAGAATTCTTCCCCTTACCGGCCAAAGATGAATGGTGCTTTTGAAGCCACAAATAAGAACATCAAAAAGATCATACAGAAAATGACAGTCACATACAAAGACTGGCATGAGATGCTACCATTCTCTTTCCACGGGTATCGTACCACAGCACGCACATCAACCGGGGCAACACCTTATTCTCTGGTATACAGCATGGAGGCTATCTTGCCTATTGAGGTCCAGATCCCCTCTCTGAGAATTATGAAGGATGCAAATCTGAATGAAGAAGATTGGATCTAGACTCGACTTGATCAACTGAACTAGATTGATGAGAAAATTCTTACTACTGTCTGTCATGGTCAAATGTATCAAAAACGAATGATCAAGGCTTTCAACAAAAAGGTCAGACGCCAAGTGTATCAAGTCGAGGATTTGGTGATCAAACGCCTCATGCTACTGCAAGGTGATCCCAGGGGAAAATGGACTCCTACATACGACGGACCGTTTGTGATCAAAAGCATATTCTCTGGTGGAGCAATTATCTTGACCACCATGGATGGCGATGACCTGCCGCACCCTTAGAACGCGGACATAATCAAAAGATACTACGCATAAAGAGACCCGCTAGGTTGAAAAACCGAGGCAAAACAAGGGCAGCCCGGCAAACCAAAAAGGTTCAGGCAAAAATTAGGGATAAAAACAAAAAAATATATACACCCGGCAAGCTGAAAACCCGAAAGGGAAGTTTGGGAAAAAAGGGTATCCCGCTGGACTGAAATCCCGAAAGGTCGGTCCAGGAAAAAGTTAAGGATTTAAAGCGTATGACCATGTCCTAGTGGATCACCTTACGGACAACCTTTGGCTTCTACTGACAAACTCGACATTTTTGATCAACTCAATCAGCTTCAGACAAGGCAACAAATAGACAAGATGCTTGGAGACACGAAGGCTATAGAAGAATGGGAACCCCATCGGATTATTTCACATAACTATCTTGTAGACGTAGACATAGACGTAGACGTAGGTAATGGCATATGCATAGAGTTGTATGTTGTAAGCGCAGGCTTAGACATAGACATGCGTGTAGAATTGGTAGTGAGTGCAAGCATAGGCGCAAACATAGAAGTAGACATATGCATGGACGTGATCGTGGATTTTCTTTTGATGTTATTCTAACTAAAATGCTTTTTCTATGTTTTATCAAATGCTTTTATTTGTTAATCTCCGAAATGATTTCAAGACAATATTCACAAGCGATAATCGTAGCACTTTATAAACAAGTTAGAGAAAATAAGAACACAATTAGAAAGATGCGAAGAAAACATATGTTTTATTTATATGCCTCTGAATAGGGGAGGATAGAAGATGCAATTCCTAGTAAGAGGTAATTACAGAAAGTTTTAAAACTGTAAATGGCAATGAAAAATGATAATTGTTGCTGCTATTTCCCAACATCCTTTTAATGGCCCTTATCTCTTTTACTTCTGAGTCGTATGATTCAGATCTATCTCTCCCTTCGTGGTTCGTAGTCGCAGTTCTTAGATCGCAGTTTTCTGTTCTTTATTTCCTTTTGTATGATCCCTAATTTTTTCCTGGATTGCCCTTTCGGGTTTTCAATCCACCGGGTTTGCTTTTTTGTTATATGCCCCTAATTTTTGTCTGGATCTCCCTATAGGGTTTTCGATCCACTGGGACGCTCCATTTTGCCTAAGTTATCCTTTTAAGGTTCGAGATTAGCGAGCTTTTTATAGATAGTATTTATTCACTGGGTCCGAGTTTGCCGAATGTGGTAGTTCTTCCCCATCCATTGTTGTGAGGATAAGACCACCTCTGGAGAATGCTGTTTTGACTATGTATGGACCTTCGTAGTTGGGTACCCATTTACCACGTGAATCGAGGCTAGGTAGCAGAATCTTCTTGAGCACTAGATCCCCTTCTTTATATATTCGAGGATGGACTTTCTTGTCGAAGGCCCTCTTCATCCGCTTCTGATGTAGCTGATTGTGGCACAGAGCTATCAATCATTTTTCTTCAATAAGTTTGAGTTGATCGAGCTGTGTATGAACCCATTCTGCTTCTTCCAGCTTTGTTTCCATTAGAACCTGAAGTGATGGTATCTCGATTTCAACTGGGAGTACTGCCTCCATGCCATATACTAGCGAGAAAGGAGTCGCGCCTGTTGATGTGAGTTCTGAAGTGCGATAGCCATGTAGAGCGAAGGGGAGCATTTTGTGCCAATATTTATATGTCTTCACCATCTTCTGGATGATTTTCATGATATTTTTGTTGGCTACTTCGACGGCCCCGTTCATCTCTGGTCTGTATGGTGAGGAATTATGATGCTCGATTTTGAATTTATCGCATAGTTCCTTCATCATTTTGTTGTTTAAATTGGACCCGTTATTTGTAATTATTCGGCTTGGGACATCGTATTTTCATATGATATTCTACTTGATGAAGCATGTAACCACTTGACTTACCACGTCGGCGTAGGATACTGCTTCTACCCATTTGGTAAAGTAGTCAATGGCTACCAGTATAAAACGGTGTCCATTGGATGCTTTCGGCTCGATCATGCCAATCATACCAATTCCCCACATTGAGAATGGCCAAGGGGAGCTCATGACGTTTATAGAAGTTGGTGGCACATTTTTCTTATCGGTATAGATCTGACATTTATGACACGTCTTCATGTAGTGATAACAATCGGCATCCATTGTTAACCAATAATACCATGCTCGCAGAATCTTTCTAGACATGGCATGCCCATTTGTATGAGTCCTGAAAGTACCCTCATGGATTACTCTCATAAGTGTATCCGCTTCTTGCTTCTCCACACACCTGAGTAGTACCATGTTGTAGTTTCTTTTGTATAACACCCCATTACTGAGAAAGAATTTTGAAGCTAACCTTCACATCGTTCGTTTGTCAATGATAGAGGCATTTTCTGGATATTCTTGCTTTTCCAGGTACTTCTTGATGTCGTAGCACCAAGGCTTGTTTTCTGGTCCTTCTTCAGTAGCAAGACAGTGTGTGGGATCTTAGAAATGTCTAATTGTGATGCGTGGTTCATGATTCGGACAGGTTACGTTGAACATAGCTGATAGAGTTGCCAGAGCATCTGCCATTTGATTTTCTTCTCGTGGGATATGGCTAAAAGTGATCTCGGTGAACTCCTTAGCCAATTTCAAAACAAGACCCCGATATGGAATCAGTTTTGGGTGTTTAGTATCCCACTCGCCATTAACCTGATATATGACTAATGTAGATTCCCCAAATACTTCGAGGTGCTTTATTCTTAGATCAATGGCAGCTTCCAGTCCAAGTATGCAAGCTTCGTACTTGGCAATGTTTTTGGTGCAGTCGAAACACAATCTTGCTATATGGCTTGTGATAGTTCTTTGGAAAAGTCAAAATTTCCCCTATACCGTGCCCTAGTGCATTTGAAGCCCTATCGAACGTGAGTGTCCAACATGCCCCTGGCTCGGGTCCTTCATCGGATCCCGATATTTCATAGTCAGCTACAACCATGACGTCTTCGTCTGGGAAGTCGAACTTTATAGGTTGATATTCTGGCAGTGGTTGGTGAGCTAGATGATAAGCTAGTATACTACCCTTGATGGACTTCTGAGTGATATATTGGATGTCGTATTCTGATAGTAGCATCTGCCATCGTGCGATTCTCCCGGTAAGAGCTGGTTTTTCAAACACGTACTTTAGAGGATCAATTCTTGCTATTAACCATGTAGTGCGGGTTAACATATATTTCCTCAACCTCTTGGTATCCCAAGCCAATGCGCAATAAGTTTTCTCGAGGAGTAATTACCTTGTTTCGCAGCCGGTGAATTTCTTGCTGACGTAATAAATCGTATGCTCCTTTCTGCCTGTTTTATCACGCTGTCCCAAAACACAACCCATTGATCCTTCGAGCACTGTCAGATACATAATGAGTGGTCTTCCGGGAACTGGAGGCATTAAGATTGGTGGCTCTTGCAG
Source organism: Vicia faba (assembly GCA_948472305.1). Classification (NCBI taxonomy): domain Eukaryota; kingdom Viridiplantae; phylum Streptophyta; class Magnoliopsida; order Fabales; family Fabaceae; genus Vicia; species Vicia faba. The sequence continues at coordinate 886,483,481 of OX451739.1, read as the reverse complement.
ATATTGTTTTATCATGTCGAAGGCTGTTTGACAATCATTATTCCATACTACTATCTGATCTTTTCATAATAACTTAAATATCGGCTCACATGTAGCTGTTAGATGCGATATGAACCTTGAGATGTAATTCAATTGCCCTAAGAAACCATGTAATTCTTTTTCTGTCCTTGGTACTGGCATCCCTTGTATAGCTTTTACTTTGTTGGGTCCATTTTGATACCCCGCTGGCTTACAATGAAACCCAACAATTTGCCTGATCTCACACCAAATGTACATTTGTTCGGATTTAACCTCAGTCCGAACTTGCGTAGCCTTTCGAATATATTTTGTAAATGTATGATGTGTTCCTCCTCCATATGGGATTTGGCGATCATATCATCTACGTACACTTCAACCTCTTTGTGGATCATATCATGGAATAATGTGACCATTGCCCTCTAATAGGTTGCCCCTGCATTCTTGAGAACGAATGACATTACTTTGTAGAAGATAGTTCCCCAAGGTGTCATGAAGGTAGTCTTTTCCATGTCTTCGGGTGCCATTTTGATTTGATTATAGCCCTAGAAACCATCCATGAATAAGAATACTGAGGCTTGAGCCGTGTTACCCACCAAAACATCTATGTGGGGTAGCGGGAAATCGTCCTTGAGGCTTTCTTTGTTCAGATCTTGATAATCCACACACATGCGTACCTTGCCGTCTTTCTTTGGTACTGGCACAATGTTAGCTATCCAGGGTGGATATTCTACCACTGCTAAGAACCATGCGTCAAATTGTTTAAGAACCTCTTCTCCGATTTTACTGGACATATTTGGACGAGTTCTCTTGAGTTTTTGCCTAACTAGAGAACACCCTTCTTTGAGAGGTAGTCTGTGCACCACGATATTGGTATCTAACCCTGGCATGTCTCTATAGGACCAAGCGAATATGTTCACGTACTCGTGCATTAGTTTGATCAACCCTTCCTTGACGCTCTGCTCTAACCTTGCCCCTAGCTTGATTTCTTTGGGATCTTCTTCTATGCCCAGATTAATGGTCTCCACAACCTCTTGGTATGGTTGTATGTTGACAGCCTTTCATTCTATTTCCCTCGTCATTTCCTTAGAGAGTTCCAGATCTTCACCATCTTCCTCTTCGTCTTGGTTGATATGAGCCTCAAAATTGTATCGGGTCGCAGCAGTAACATTATCGTTGGTTTTGGGCATGGATCTACACATTTATCATGTTTTGGTGCAGATTTTAGTATATGAGTTTTTGAAAATGCATATGCAGAGAAAGTATTTCCATTTTTAATTTTTAAGGAATAAATGCAAGAGAAAGGCAAGGATCTCGATTGAAAATAAAATATAACTTTTATTGAATATAAATGTTGTCTGAAACAAAATGGGGAACCCTTACAAGCACCCCTATGCCTCGGGCTTGACATAGGTTCTTTTAAAACAAGGAAAATTACTTAGGAAAGAAAAAGATCTCGGGAATCTCCACGACAGTCCGACTGTTGAGTTCTTCTGCTAGAGCGCACTCCCTGATAAATTATGTTGCCTTTCTGGTGTGAACTTTGTTGGATATCATCGCCACATGTCCGCCATGCTCTAGTCCCTTGTTGACAAAGGTCTCTTGAATCAGAGGGAAGCGTGCTTTACCTTTTGGAGTAGCTTTCGATGATTCATAGCCCAATCCAAAACGATTCTTCTTCTCAAGGATTTCTAGGAGCTTTCCCCAGCCTTTTGAGGCATCACATCCCATGGTTGCTTGCAGATCTCTCCATGATGCCAGCTTAGGCTTATTACCCTTCTCGATTGGTAAAGTTACCATTGAAGCAATTTCCAAGGCTTGGAATGGGGTAGATATACAGTCTTCGTTGGCACTGATATATCTATATGATTCAATGTGGCTTACGAAGATATCCTCCTCTCCATCGATTATGATTAATTTCCCTTCCACTAGGAACTTTAATTTCTGATGCAGGGTTGAGGTGACCACCCCTTCTACATGGATCAAAGGTCTCCCCAGTAAGCAAGTGTATGCTGGTTCTATATCCATGACCTGGAAAGTAATATTGAATATATGTGGCCCAATTTTAACTGGCAGATCCACCTCTCCTAACACTGAGCTTCGAGAACCATTAAATTCATTCACTATTGTAGAACTTGGCCTCATCACAACATCATCTATTGTTAACTTTATCACACTGGAATTTGGTAACACATTGAGGGCAGAACCGGTATCAGCGAGAACCATGGATAAATGGGTAGTACTTATTTGCATAGTAATGTGGAGTGCCTTGTTATGAGCTCATCCGTGTGGCGGAAATTCATTGTTGCTGAAACCCAAGTATGATCCAGATGTTAGGTTTGCTACGACATTTTCAAATTGATTTATCGAAATTTCTTCTGCAACGTGAGCTAAACTTAGTACCTTCATCAAGGAGTCTCCGTGCACTTCAGAGTTGATGAGTCGTGAGAGTATGGAGATTTTCGTTGGAGTTTGGTGAAGCTGATCCACCATTCTGTAATTACTTCTTTTGATTATTTTCAAAAACTCTTCTGCCTCTTGATCAGTAAAGTTTTTGCTTGGAGGTTCTGTCTCTTGACTTGTATCAACTACTTCTTTTCCCTTGTCCTTTGTTGGAGTCTCATCTTTCTTATTTGATGGTTCAACTCCAAAAATTTGATCGCTTCGGGTCATACACCATGTCCCTGCTATATTAGAAATTGCAGGTCCCTGACTCGGTGATGGCTCACTTTCTTGTTTCACTCCATTAATGTATATGGCCGAGTCATAACTCCAAGGCACTTCTTTGTTACTCTCATAAGGGATAGGTGAGGGTCCTTTAATCACCATTGTGGCCTTTGGAATAGTTGGTATCAGGAGAGTCTTCTTGAGTTCCATCCTTGTGGTCTCCGTTGATTCTTCCCACGGGATCACTAGAGTTTTCTTGTTAGGATTTGGGCCTTGGCAGGGGATTACCAATGGCTTCTTTCCTTTAATCGCGACTACCTATGTTTCTTCAGGTATGGTCCGAATTGGACTATCCCCTGGTCCATTAGCTTTTGCAAAGTTATTTAGAAGGCTTTATTATGTTCCATCAGGAACCCACATTTGAACAAATATTCTTTTAACAAGTTGATTGGGGTTTCTGCTTGTTTGATTTCCCCAAAGTCAGTGACTACTTCAATTGTATTTATTGTCAGCCCACCATGCGGAGGAATGGGATTTGTCTTGATGTTAGGTTTCTCAAAGGTGATATCTTGAGGTTCTAACAAGTCCTTCACTTTGTGTTAGAATTCCCAGAATTACTCTATGGTGTGCCTCGGAGAATTAGCATGGTATTCGCATTTGGCATCAGCATTATACCTTCGTAGGAGTGGCCCGACTGGAGGATCTAGAGGCTTGATTTCCACCAAGGATTCCTTAACCAGGTGTTGTAATAACTGACTAGGTAGCATGAGGAGTAGATCAAAGTTTCTTAGTGGCCTCGTAAATCTATCTTGTTGCTGCCCTTGCGGGATCATTAGTGGTTGTGATGCCCTTGGTTGTAAGGCTACAACGTTAATTTCTCCCTCTTTTCTTTTCGGGTAGTTTGAAGTAGGTCTTTTTGGATTATAGGGAGCGTTTGATGATCCCTTGATATCTTCCCACTTTTTATTCCAGTCTCGATTCTTTCTTCGATAGTCACTAGATCTGAGAATCCCGAAGAGATACTCCCAACCATTTTCTCGTAATACACCCCTTGCAAAGTTCCCATGAACATGTCTACTAATTCCTTCTCTAATAGCGGTGGTTGCACACGGGATGCCATCTCCCTCCATCTTTGAGCATATTCCTTGAAGGAATCTTCTTTTTTCTGGGACAGATTCTGGAGTTTCATGCGGGTAGGCGCCATGCCCAGGTTATATTTTTAATTCTTTAAGAAAGCATTAGCATGATCTGCCCAGGTTTGAATGTGTGCTTGCTCCAATTGCATATACCAGTCTAAAGATGCCCCACTCAGGCTATCCTAAAAATAGTGAATCATCAACTTCTGATTGTGGGCATGTGCATGCATCTTCCTATAATACATATGTAGATGATTTCTTGGACATGTGATCCCCTTGTACTTTCCAAAGTCAGGTACTTTGAACTTTGGCAGAATTACCACTTCAGGAACTAGGCCCATTTCGAGAGGGTCTACCTCAAAGGCCTCGAAACCTTCCATAATTTTTAATCTTTCCTCCAGAGCTTTGTACTTATCTTCTACGGGTGGATTGTCAACAACATGAGTACTTGTCGTTTTTAAGGGGGCCTGGTTGGCATCCTCTGGTTCGCGATCTCCGTATTATAGGTCCAAGTAGTTATCCGTGTTGTTGACTGGGATTTGTAGGGTCCCTGCTTTTGATGGTGGTGGGACAAACCCTTCAGTCTCAGCTTCTTATTGGGCCATGACAGACTTTTGGAGTCCTACCTCTGGTTCTTTCCTTAGTTGGTGATCGCTTGATGCACCAATGGTTTGGGCTACTTCTTCGAAAGCTACCCTGGGAATCTGGTCTTACCTGTCAATGATGTTTTTAGAGCTAGAAGAACTTGCCTCAGATCTCCCCTCATTGAACTCACATCACCCTTTACTTGGTTGATATCTTCTTTGAACGCAGCCTGAGTCTCCTCAATTTGTTCAATTACTTTTTCTTGGTAGGCCCTTGTTTGATATGGAGGCCAAGGAGGTGGAGATCTTCTTCTACCAAAGGTTTACTGGAGATATTTTGCGAGAGATGAGTTTTGATATGATATGCAGGTTTTTTATGAATGCATGCATGCAAATGAATGTGTATGAACATGAAATGGCTTATTCATTTGGGTACACAATTATCTTTTGTTTATTATTATTTTAATTGGTGACTATCTTTGAAATTGATACGCAAACGAGATACGGAAACCAAATGCCTTTATTGAAAGTAGCATAATCCAGATATTGAAAAATATTACAACTTTGGATCAAAACTTGTTTACATAAACATAAATAAAGGGAAATAAATCTTCTAGGTGCGTCTATAGATGTGTGATCTGTAACCATCAACCATTGCTCGACAAAACTGGAGAAAGTCTTCAATGTCCTTTAGAAGAGGAACCATCACACTTTCTGCGTCTCTCATACTTCTAGGAATATCCTTAATAAGATTGTTGGCTAAGAAGACAAGCTTTTCATGTCTTTCTTTGTAATATCGATACTCTTGATAAAGATGTGGGATTATCTTATGGTTGTCTCTCCCAGCTTGGGAGATCTTGACATACTGCTCTTCCTAATACATCTTTTCACCCCTCATTTCCGTATAAAGTCTCCGCTGAATAAGGAAGTCTTTTTTGAGACCCTGCAATTCTAGGTATACTTGCTCGTATTCTTCAGTTTTCTGAACCAAGAGTCCTTGTGCCTCCATCCTCTCGAGGCATTCCTTATTCTCTGCTTCTTGGCTGTCTTGCAATCCAGTGATGGGGTACTTTATTTTCTCTTCTTGGTCTAGGGTAGCTTGTGTTAAATATTGGATCTGAGTTCTTAGGTCTTCCTCTAGTACCTTCTTGTCATGTGTAGCCTTTTCATACCATCTGGTTAACTTTCCAATTTCAGCAGCAACATCTTCTAACCTTTGGTTATGGGAATCCAGATTGAAGGTTGCACTTAGCAGCCCTTCGGTTGTACGCTTTCTCTTGAGACTCTTATTTTCTAATACCTTTTGATCTCTCTCAATTTGTAGGTCCTTGGACTCAAGTATGAGCTGTATCTGCTTCTTCTCTTTGGTCAGATTGCGAAGGTTGAGCTCTAACTCTTTCTTTTCCCTTTGAGCTTGCTTTAGGGCATTTTTCAAATTGTCAACTTCTTCCAAGGATATAGGCGTGACCTCTGGGATCTCTGTCTTGTACCCTGGATCTATCTCAAATGGCAGCTTGATAATCTGTACCCTATCTCTGACCCATCAGGTGTAAGGTTCTCTTGCTATGGCATTCTTTCTTCCAGCTCTCCTCTTATTGACCTTATTCCAAGCCCGAATAACCTTGCTGAGAAACTCTTGGTCTTTTTTACCCATGTCGTGGATGATCAATGGTTAGAGTTGTTCGTCCGTAGGTCTGTCTTCCAAAGGATACCCTAGCTTTCGCAGGGCCAAAGTAGGCTTGTAGTTAATACAACCTCATGATTCAATCAACGTGACATTAGGAAATTATCCGCAACTAATAATGATGTCACCAATATCTATCTTCTTTGCATACCATAGTACCGAGTTTGCAGTGAGAGACTTTAATTTCCGGGGCCACTCGCATTTGGTCAGCTTCAGAATCATACAATCTTCTCTGTAAAGATGGGTCATGAACCAAGTATATAGGAGTGGAATGCAACAATTTAAAGTTCCTTTTCTCTTTTCAAACATCATATGCAAAGTGTAATAAATGTCAACGAGTAGAGTAGGAGTTGGATCAGTATTAAAGACACTCGCGCCTCAAAATATGCTAATGGTTGCAGGGTCAATATAGTCTGTGGTTCGAGAAAATAAAATTACACCAAATACCAGTAGCCCTAAACAATCAACACAAGATTCCCATTCTTTATAGTTAGAAAATTCAAGTGCCTTAGCTTCCATGTATATCCTTTTAATTCCTCGTATCGGACGTTCCCATCAGTAATTTTGCACTAACTCAGGGTAAGGGATCCCTAAGCCTTTTTCCAAAACTTTGACTTCAACAGCTTGTTCGATACCTACATAGGCCTTCTCTTTGGAAAAGTTCAGAATTCTGTCAAATTCTTCTAGAGCCGGTGCTAGCTGGAAGTCTTGGAAAGTAAAACATCTCAGCGGAGGGTCGTAGAACTGAATGAGGGCAGATACAACATCTATTTGAACTTCTACTCTGGTCAAGTCAAGGGTATCCCCATAGCGGCGAGCGTACATATTCAGAGATCTCTCAGATTATTTCCCCTTTATAGTTTTGATTTCAGAAAGGTTAGGATGGAAGGCATTGACACTGACAAGTTGTTTCCCTTTGGTATCCATTTTTTAGGCAGTCCCCAAAAAACATGATTTTATTATCTTTCATTTTGGTACCCTATGAATAAGACAGTTAAAAGACGCAATTGATGAATATATGACAAATATGAATGCATGAATGTATGGATGTATGGTTTAGTGGCAGGGTTTTGTGGTAAGTACCCTTAGAAGGTAGTTTCCTTAATTTTGACCTACGGTTAATCTATCCCCCCCAGAAAGTCGTTTCCTTAAGGGTATCATGAATAACACCAGAGGGAAAAAGCACAAGGGTCTTGATAACACTGAATCGCACTATGTTTCTGACTCAAATATCACATGTTTTCCTTAGTTTTATTATTGTTTTTTTAGTATTATGCCCTTGTTTCCTTTGTTTTCAGGTCACATATCCTTTTAGAGCCTTCAGAGAAGAAATGAGCAAAAACGCCAGAAAAATAGGGTTTTTCCAAGAAAATACATACATGGCGTCCAGCTCTGCGCTGGCTATAGGGAATGCGCTGACATGGCGCACTTTCACCCAGGGGCCAACTGCCACGTTCCCATGATCTCTCCATTTTCACTCACCGCGCCCGCGGGGAGGATGGCCGCGCCCACGGCCTTCACAAACCATTTCCATCTCAGAAGGAGTTGAAGGGCATGCTCGTCTTTGCATAAATCCAGAATCTTCTATAAATAGCAAGTTCATTTCATTTTTTGTTTTCATCCAAACTAAGGTGCAAACTTAGATCCAGACAAGTTACTGCTTAGGCATATATTACTACTTTGTAAAGTGATAATCTTCTCACATCGGGAAGTTGTCACACTTGAGTGTGCGAGATTGTATTCAAGTTTGGAGCACTTTAGTTGAAGTTTATCATACTATCTTTTACATTTCCACGACTTGTATCAGATTCAAGCCTCCGATTGGAGAAAGGTTCTAATTTAATTGCTTTCATTTATTTTATGCTCTTACCATAGTCTACACGTTTTATAGACTCTAAATGCTCTTACCATAGTCTACACATTTTATAGACTTTAAATGCTCTTACCATAGTCTACACGTTTTATAGACTCTAAATGCTCTTACCATAGTCTACACGTTTTATAGACTTTAAATGCTCTTACCATAGTCTACACGTTTTATAGACTTTAAATGCTCTTACCATAGTCTACACGTTTTATAGACTTTAAACGCTCTTATCATAGTCTACATGTTTTATAGACTTTAAATACTTACCATGTCTATCTAAATTTGTTAGGGTTAGAATGTAAGGATCGAATCATAACTATGTTCTGTATGCCATGCTAATAGAAATACCCTTGGGATGTTTTAGCTTTTTAATACTGGTTTAAATGTGTTTAAAAGTTTATGGGTAAGATCGAAAGCCGTACATACTCGAGATTAAGACAGATTAGTTCTTGACCAAACGAAAAGAGCGAAAACAGTTCGTTTGGTTAGGTAGGATTACTTGATATAATTTTAGAAAACGATTTTGAAACTATTTGCGGACACGTTTGTGGGATTAAAATCTGATTCTTGGTCAAAAGCCAGGGATCTCTTTAAGTTAAGTTTTCCAAATTAAAACACTTTTTCAGTAAGTCAAAATAACTTGTTTCTTAAAAATAGGTTTACTCCTTTAACGCATTAGGCACCCTTTATAAGTGACAATAAAGGAATTTAATTTAAAGAGTAAACCCGGTTCTTAGTATGCGAAAGCTACAAGTTCCTGTTAAACAGTTCTTTGCTATAAATGGAAAATATTGCCCAAAAGTAAATACTATACATGCATGCTAGGACATTGTCTGATCTCGTGATTTACATTCGATCCCATTTGTTTTATATTTTTAATTTTATTCGCTTTTATTTCCCTGTACTGAACTCAATCCCTTATTGATCTGCCTTAGGTAAACACCTTAACAATAGAGTCGATAGATTGACAATTGGTCTCTGTGGTTCGATAATCTTATATATTACTTCGATAGGTTGTGCACTTGCAGTTATAATTTAGACTATACAGTAAAAGCCCATCAAGTTTTTGGCATCGTTACCGGGGACCAACTTTGCCAAATTTCGTACCCTTTTTGTTATCCCGTTTAGACTAAGGCTACTTATTTAGCCGGTTGATGCGTAGAAATCGTAGCACCGGTAACCTAATAGATCCTTTAGTAGAACCTGAACGTTTAACTCGAGCCCGTCTCTTTATACGAAAGTTAAAGAAAGCTATGGCCGAGGACCGTAATCAAAGACCGCTTAAGGAATTTTCCCAACCATCTAACGAGGAACCTAGTTCTAGTATAGTAAATCCAGCTATAACAACTAACAACTTCGAACTAAAATACTCGCTATTACAATTAGTTCAACAAAACCAATTCGCTGGTCTCGCTACCGAGAACCCGAATCAACACTTGAAGGCATTTATCCAATTAGCCGACACCCTCAAAGCAAATGGTGCCACATCTGAAGCAATACGCCTAAGATTGTTTCCATTCTCTCTAAGAGGGAAAGCTCACGATTGGTTAGATTCCCTCCCTGGAAATTCGATAACAACTTGGGAGGACCTTAGAAGAGTGTTCCTTTCCAGGTATTTTCCCCCTAGCAAAACCGCTATTCTTAGAAACCTGATCACTAGATTCACCCAAAACCAGGGAGAATCTCTATTTGAAGCTTGGGAAAGATATAAAGACCTTTTAAGAGCTTGTCCACACCATTGCCTAGAGCATTGGTTGATCATTCACACCTTCTATAATGGACTCCATTATAATACCAAAATGTCTATCGACGCAGCCGCAGGTGGTGCGCTGATGAACAAACCTTACCCTGAAGCTTGTGCCCTGATCGAAGATATGGCCCAAAATGATTACCAATGGGGGGCAGAACTAGAGACAGTGGAGAATAAGGAGACCCAAGGAGGTGTGCTTGAGATAAGTAGCATGGACATGATGCAAGCTAAAATGGACGCCCTAGCCTTAAAATTAGATAACATATCCCAAAACCCTGCCACAGTAGCTGCACTCCACTCGGAAAGCGAAATCTGTGGAACCCAAGGACATCCAACTTCATATTGTTACCTGTTAAATGAGTCTAGCTCAGAACAAGCCAATTACACCTAAGGAAACCCGTTCTCGAACACCTATAACACTGGATGGAGGAATCACCCGAATTTTTTCTATAAGAACAACAATCCAATCCAACATCCTGGAACACCCAGACCGCAAGTTTTTCAACCTCAAAAATCAAACCAACCTATGCAAGCTGTGCCACCAAGACCAAATCTTAGGGAAACCCTAGATACTTTTATCACAACCCAGACTCAGCAAAACAAAGAATTTATGAACCAGAGCGCCCATACAAATGAACTAGTAACACAACTAGCAACTAAGTTTGACCAAATGATGACCCATCATAAGATGCTCGAGACTCAGATCTCGCAAGTGGCTCAATCGCAAGCCACGCAAACCACACCTGAAGGACAATTCCCTGGAAAAACTCAACCTAATCCTAAAGGACAAGCAAATGCTATCACTCTAAGAAGTGGAACCGCTTACAATGGACCGAAACTTCCAACGATGAGTGTACCCAAAAAACCAATAAAAGATAGCATACCTGAGAACCAAGTAGAGAAACCAGAGGAACCAAGAACCTAACAGAACCAGGTGGAAGAATCGAACGATAAAATTTATACACCACCTCCACCCTATAAACCTCCAATACTATACCCACAAAGACTTAAACAAACCAAGATAGAAAGCCAATACCAAAAATTCATCAAAGTAATAGAGAAACTCCATGTAGAGATTCCCTTTACCGAAGCGATTACCCAAATACCATCATATGCTAAATTCTTAAAAGACATCCTGTCAAACAAACACAGACTCGACGATCCTAAACCCCTAGAATGTCATTCCATCTCTGAAAATAAACTTGCAAAAAAGGACAAAGATCCTGGAAGTTTTTCTATTCCTTGCATCCTAGGAAATCATATGATCGACAAAGCTTTCTTAGACCTAGGAGCAAGCGTAAGCTTAATGCCTTTGGCAGTCTGCAAGAGGTTAAACTTAGGAGAACTACAACCAACCAAAATGTCTTTACAACTAGCTGATAGATCTGTCAAGTACCCCACAGGGATATTAGAGGATATACCAGTTAGAATAGGTCAGTTGTATATCCTAACCGATTTCGTGGTAATGGATATTAAAGAAGATGAAGAAATCCCGATTCTCTTAGGAAGACCATTCTTGTCAACTTCCGGAGCTATAATCGACGTTAAGAAAGGAAAACTTACCTTCGAAGTAGGAGATGAAAATATAGAATTTATCCTCTCTAAATTCCTTATGGCACCTATGATAGGAGATGCATGTTATGCAATCGACATCATTGATGAATGCGTAAATGAACTTGAGCAAGATGAACCCTTATTTAAACTACCACCAACACCCATTCTAGAGGATGATGGATATAAAGAACCTTACATTGATGAAAACCTCTTTGAATGTTTAGCTCTTACACCCGATCCTATGCGGTGTCATAAAAAGCCATCTCTAGAACTCAAAGAACTACCCAAGAATCTAAGATATGAGTTTTTGGACGAAGAGATGAATCGCCCAGTTATAATTAACGCCACTCTAGGCCAAAATGAAAAAAATCAACTCTTAGATACCTTGCGAAGATACCCTTCAGCATTAGGATATAAAATCTCTGACTTGAAAGGGATAAGCCCGTCCGTATGCATGCATCAGATCATGCTAGAAGAAAATTTGAAACCCTCTAGAGAGCATCAGAGAAGAATAAATCCTATTATGAGTGATGTAGTTAAGAAAGAAGTTCTTAAGTTACTGGAAGCTGGTATAATATATCAGATATCGGATAGTGAGTGGGTAAGTCCTGTACATGTGGTGCCGAAGAAAGGAGGCATCACAGTTGTTGAAAATGATAAGGGAGACAAAGTAGGAAAATGAACAGAAGGAGGATGGCGTATGTGCATCAATTACAGAAAGCTGAATAAGGCGACTAGGAAAGATCATTTCCCACTTCCATTTCTAGATCAGATGCTCGAACGTCTAGCGAGGCATTCGTATTTCTGTTATCTAGATGGATATTCCGGATTTTTCCAAATCCCTGTTCATCCAGAGGACCAATAAAAAACTACATTCACCTGTCCTTATGGAACGTTTGCCTATAGGCGGATGCCCTTTGGAATCTGTAATGCACCTGCCACCTTCCAACATTGTATGCTGTCCATTTTCGCGGACTATCTCGACGGAATTATGGAAGTATTCATGGATGATTTTTCTGTATGTGGATTCGATTTCAAAAATTGTCTCTCGAACCTTGAGAAAATCTTAGAAAGATGTGTGGAAGTGAACCTTGTGTTGAATTGGGAGAAGTGTCACTTTATGGTCAATGAAGGAATAGTTTTAGGGCATATCATCTCCGAGAGAGGGATAGAAGTTGACAAAGCCAAAATAGAAGTTATAGAGAACCTCAACCCACCTAAAACCGTTAGGGAAGTATGAAGTTTTCTAGGGCATGCTGGATTCTACCGACGCTTTATAAAAGACTTCTCCAAAATAACAAAACCCTTAACTAACCTTCTTATGAAAGATGCTGAATTTGACTTTAATGAGAAGTTTCTTAAAGCCTTCTACATTCTAAAACAAGCACTGATTTCAGCTCCTGTCATTCAACCCCTTGACTGGGAGCAACCATTTGAAATCATGTGCGATGCTAGTGACTATGCAGTTGGGGCTGTCTTAGGGAAAAGAAAAGACAAGAAATTACATGTCATTTACTATGCCAGTAGAACCCTAGATACCGCCCAACTTAACTACACAACTACAGAGAAGGAATTGCTAGATGTAGTATTCGCAATTGATAAGTTCCGATCTTATTTAGTAGGAGCTAAGATTGTAGTTTATACTGATCACACAACAATCCGATATCTGTTAAATAAAAAAGACGCTAAGTCGAGATTGCTCATGTGGATTCTCTTACTCCAAGAATTTGACTTAGACATTAAGGATAAGAGAGGCACTAAGAATTTAGTAGCCAATCATCTATCTAGGATAGAACATTTGAAACCAGATCTAATACCAATAGACGATCACTTCACTTACGACGGGCTGATAGCTAGGATAAACCAAATGAGCGAGGATGACTCTGAAACCTATAAAGAATTTAAACCGGAAAAAGTCTCAATGATATGAAACGTACCTTGGTACGCAGACATTGTGAACTATCTAGCTGCTGACATCATACAGACTTAAATTTTCAACAAAAGAAAAAGTTCTTCAATGACATCAAAAGCTTTTATTGGGACGAACCACTCTTGTTCAAAAGAGGAATAGACAACATCTTTAGACGATGTGTTCCAGAGGAGGAAGTGGAAAGCGTCATCAAACATTGTCATGCCGCGCCTTATGGTGGACACGCAAGCACATCAAAGACATGTGCCAAAATCTTTCAAGAAGGCCTTTACTGGCCAACTTTATGGCGAGATGTCCACACTTACATCACCAAGTGTGACCCGTGTCAACGCATTGGGAACATTTCAACGCGTGACGAAATGCCATTAAGAAATATTCAAGAGGTAGAACTCTTTGACGTATGGGGTATAGATTTCATGGGGCCTTTTCCATCATCAATGGGAAATAAATATATTCTTGTGGCAGCTGACTATGTGTCCAAGTGGATAGAAGCAATAGCAGCCCCCACAAAAGACAAGAGAGTAGTGATCAAATTGTTCAAGAACATCATATTCCCTAGATTTGGAACACCCCGTCTAGTCATAAGTGATGGAGGATCGCACTTTATATCCAAGATATTCAACAAACTTTTAAACAAATACGGAATCAAACATAGAGTAGCAACACCATATCACCCTCAAACCAGTGGCCAAGTGGAGGTATCAAATAGGGAAATCAAGCAAATCCTAGAAAAAACCGTGTCAATATCCAGAAAGGATTGGTCCGGAAAGCTGAAAGATGCACTTTGGGCCTATATAACAGCTTACAAAACCCCTATTGGAACTACCCCATATCAATTGGTCTATGGAAAATCCTGCCACTTACCTTTCGAGTTAGAACACAAAGCCAATTGGGCTATAAAATCCTTGAATTTAGACTACCTAAAAGCTGGAGAGAAACGGATTCTGGACATTCATAAGTTAGAAGAACTCTGCCTAAATGCTTATGAAAATGCCATCATATATAAAGAAAGAACAAAGATATGGCACGATAAGAAAATTACTAAGAAAGAATTCAATGTAGGCGATCCTGTTCTTCTGTTTAATTCCATATTACGACTTTTTCCTGGAAAGCTACGTTCAAGATGGACAGGTCCATTCGTGGTATTAAAAGTGTTAGTATCAGGAGCTGTAGAAATCAAGAATAACTCAAGCGCTCCTTTCGTGGTAAATGGACAACGACTGAAGTTGTATAGAGGAGGTGACCTGCCTATTGACTACTCTAATCAGACTCTGATAGACCCACCAATCCCAACTTGAAAAGTGAGATCTTATCATCAAGCTAACGACGTTAAACAAGCGTTGCGTGGGAGGCAACCCACGATTTTTTTTATTTCTTTATTTCTTTTAATTTTAAATTTTCTTTTACGTAATTAAAATTGTAATTTTGAACTGACTCATCTACCTTTTTCAGGACCAAGTGCTATTATATCATCTTTTTCAGATGGATTTCGCTGATGGACTCGATGTAATCTTCAGAGACGATGCTCAGCGGGAGCGATTTGCTACACTATCTGCTCGACCGATGCTTCCGACTAGATACCCTAATTCTGCTTGCATGGATGCACTTGGCATTGAGGCTAGCGTCCGTCATCTGTGCCATCAGGTCAGTTGGGATGCATATGCTGACGAGATCCACATGACCTACAGGAACCTCAACTTGGAGTTCCTCAGCTCACTGGAGTATGAGCCTTATGTTGGGACCAGAGAGGACCGTGGGTGGATTAGTTTTCGCATGTTCGGAGCAGAGTATGATTTTACTTTGAGACAGTTTGGAGATCTGCTTGGATTCGAGACTGCACTTACTGCCATCCCTGAGCTTCCTCTAGGGTATTTCATGAGTAGTGATATAGACAGATTTTGGAGAGTTATTACCGACGGGGGCAGCCTCGACCCATCTGAGCAACTATCTAAGAGGATTCATAACCCATCTCTCAAGTACTTTGAGATGATTCTTTGTCATACCTTCTTCGGGAGGAGCTATTGTGATCATTTAGTGACTGCAGAGGAGATACTATTTTTATACTGCGCTAGTCAGTCATGTCCCATTGCAAGTGGAGCTTTCTTGATAGAAAGTCTAGATATGGATGCATTATCCTCTGAGGGATACTTGCACGCTGGTGGGAATGTGACGCTGATTGCATCTGCTCTGGGCTTGGATAGCCAGTTACTCCGCCTGACACCATACTGTGGTAGCACACACATCGACATTGACTTCTGCTTAGACCATGGCCTTATGCGCCGAGCTTCTTTTTATCCATATCAGTACAGGCTCCTTATTGACGACCAGACTGTCTACTATTTCACTCTGCCTGATCCACAGATGACCTGCGTCTCCAACCGGGAAAATTGGAACTACACTTTAGAGGGTTGGGGCGAGACAGTTATAGACATCACTGACCTGTCAGAGCCAGAGTATTCACCAGAGCTAGAGTATTCACCAGAGTCAGAGCTAGAGTCAGACGACCCGATCACTGAGGATCCGGTTACAGAGAATCCTACTCCAGAGTACACACCTGCACCTAAGGTTGAGAATACCGTTGTTTGTACTAATAACTTGACCTTATAGGAGCCCGACATGAAAGCACAGATGGCAGCCATGAGAGCTGAGATGGCTACACTTTGCCAGGAGGTGGATGATCTCATCCTACAGGTAGCGCTAGATGGTTCCATATATGCTGGCGAGATCGACGATTTGACACATGAGATTTCTGAGCTCAGACGCCAGGTGGCTGAGCTGCGAGGACGTGATTTTGCTTATATCTGATCATGAGACATCCACCATTGTTATTATTATTATACTATTTTTATTTTTCGCAGACTTACTTTTTTCTGTTTTTCAATTCAGTTGCACTTCGTACTCACTTACATTTATATATATATATATTGTGTGTTTATTTTATTTTTATTTTCTCTTAACTTGTTTTATTTTATTTTGCGCCAAAATAGAAAATAAAATGTATGTGTATGATATACACATATATTTTACAAAAAATATATTTTCACCTTAAAACGCTAGGTACACCCCAAGTGACAAGAGCAAGCCGCCATTTTTGGAAGCCCAATTGCCCAAAGAAAAAAATCCAGCCCAGCTAGAAAATCAACAGGTCGCGCCCGTGGAGGGAGGGACCGCACCCGCGGACCTCCAACGGTAAAAAAACGGTTACTTTTCGGAAAACTCACCATTTACTCCATTTTTTCCTATTTAAACCCCATTTTCTTCCTCATTTTACCCACATTTTCATACCTTACCTTCCATTATTTCTCCACCTCAACTAATTCTCTATTATATTTCTTTTCCCACTACAATCCTTCCAAATCTATAAAAATCACTATTTTCTTCTTCCACCATACTATTTTCCTTTCTCCTAATCGTTCAAAACAATCAAAATGGACTTCAATGGGTATGTTCTTCGAAACGGAAAACCGGGATCCACACAAAGGAAGCTTCTCGAAAAGCTACAGTCTACGACAATTTACTCAACCAGGTATATTGACGAAGACTGTCTCTATACTTTAGGTATTTATCATAGTGTTTTTCATTTATTAGATAAAATAGGCATGCATAATATTTTCTCTGCAAAAGAACCTACCTACCCAAGGTTGACATATGAGTTTTTAAGTTCACTTATTTATAATGTCACACCTAACACTGCTAGTACCGTAGGTGGGGTACAATTTAGAATGTTTAGCCGTGAATATAGTTACTCCACCGACGATTTAGCTGAGTTGTTAGGGATGCCTTTTGGGGAAGGTGCTATTTGTGAAGCACCCTTGGATACGGAATGGACAACCGCTGGCTATACTTTTTGGCAAAAACTTACAAACCAAGAAGCAAATTATTTTGATGGCCTGCTAGCCTCGAGTGTCCATAATCCGGCCATCCGTGTCTTCCGATACCTTTTAGCATCCACCATCTTTGCTCGGGAAAACCCGAACAAGGTGAATGCTAAAGAGTTAATTATTATGCAAGCATGCCTCACCGACACCAAAATTAACCCGGTGCCCTTTATGATTGCTCACATGAGCTATGTCTGAAAAAAGGGGGCACCGATTTCTTTTGGTGGCCTGGTTACTACTATCGCTCGTGCCCTTGGCTTGGCCACCGAGCTTGCTACTTTGGAGCCACTTCCTCCTCGTACTGCAGGCCTGAAATTTTTGAAAGATATGCGCCTCTGCAAAGCGAGAAGGGAAGGTGGCTATTACCTTATGATTGGTAATGTTGTTGTACCAAGTGTTGTCCTTCCCTTTACCCGTCGCACTGACGTTAGATTGGAGCGTAACTGGACCTATGATTTAAGCGCTCCCGCTTTCACTGGTCCATTACCCCCGAATGTTCCTTTAGAGGAGGGAAACAACATTGATGACGAGTATGAATTTCAAACAGAGTCACCTCCTCGATTTACACCATCACACACTGCACCATCTTCTTCTAACCCTCCTGCAGGTACCACCCCAAGCTTCCATGTCACTGAGGACATGTGGAGAGAGCATATGGACAGAGAGGAGAAGCGTGATGCCCTCCTTTCTACGATCCAGCAACAGGTTGCCGATAACATGGCTTTCATGCAGGCATCTCAAATTCAAAATGCCCGCTCTCTGACTACCATCATGGAAAGTAAATTGGCTTTCCAGAACGAGCAACACCGTCAGCAGACTAGCTTCGCTACTCACTTCCAATTAATGGAGGCCACACAAGGCACATTAATTGGTCGGACTAGGGAGCTACAAGCTGCAAATTTTGCTCTCACTGAACGCATGGCACAGTTTAGCCTTGATAGAGATCGTTGCTGCCGTAGTCGTAGCCGCCGTCCCGGACGTTCACCTCAGGATGGCGAGGATACTAGTGGGCCTCACTAGTTTTACCAGGTACCTCCTACCTAGACTTGTTTTGGAACATTGGGGACAATGTCCAATTCAAGTGTGGGAGGAGCATTTTATCTTATTTCCTTTCCGTTATTTCTTTTTCCGTTATTTCCCTTTTCAGTACTTTATTTTCTTTTCAGTATCTTTTAGTTATTTCCCTTTTAGTAGTTTAGCCGTTAAATAAAATACATGTGATTGACGAGTCATTTTGCGTAGTGTATCCTTAAGTTCTCCACCACTTCCTAGCCTTGAGAAAATTATTTTTCTAAAAGTGAATACAACATGTTTTTAGTTAGTTTTTTTGAGCCATAAGTAAAGTTTTTTAGGTTTAGGTTAGAGTGTGATTAGTCTTAGGTACCCTTTTTGAAAAAAAATCAACAGCGTCTTTTACACCATAGACCTTGTAAATATTAGAGTTAATTCCGTCTTCTACCCATGTTATGATTTTAATTTTACCAAACGGGTCCTAAGTAGTTTATTTTTGTAGTCGGCTCCGGCCTAAACATGCGCTACGTGTAGGATCGATGAAAATAAGTGAATGATCTTTTTGCCTTGAAATATATATATATATATATATATATATATATATATATATATATATATATATATATATATATATATATATATATATATATATATATATATATATATATATATATATATATATATATATATATATATATATATATATATATATATATATATATATATATATATATAAAAGCGAAAATGTATGGTTACGACCATGAATTGGGTGATCCTCACACGATCATTTAATTCCATTGGTCGCGAACATCCACAAAAAATATAATAAGTGAAAAATAATAATAAAAGGCATTACCCATTATGGCTGGTTCAGAGGTATCTGGTGCTGAACTCGGTAGGGCAGATTACGATCTGATCCCTCACAACTATAATTGGGTAATAACGGGATTACATCAATTCTTGTACCAGAATCCCATTGCAAAGATCAGAATCACTAACCGGTCACTACACTATGAGTATGTACGGATAACGGGCTTAATGTGATTAAACCTGAATGAAAAAAAGGACCTTGCCTAAAAGAGAAGTCTTAGCATAAGTGGGAGTAATAGGAGTTGACTTGTGTAGGAATAAGGTTTATGTCCGCATTCTGCAGTAAAGTGTCACTTCGATGTTCTTAGTTCAAATAGTTGGTACCTGTCGAACACACTATCACTTGAACCTTACTGCTTTAGCTCGATAACTAGAAAAAAAACACTTGTATCCCTTTGACTACTTCTGAGAGTTTTTCTTGAGGACAAGCAAAGGTTTAAGTGTGGGAGAATTTGATAACACTGAATCGCACTATGTTTCTGACTCGAATATCACATGTTTTCCTTAGTTTTATTATTGTTTTTCTAGTATTATGCCCTTGTTTCCTTTGTTTTCAGGTCACATGTCCTTTCAGAGCCTTCAGAGAAGAAACGAGCAAAAACGCCAGAAAAATAGGGTTTTTCCAAGAAAATACATACATGGCGTCCAGCTCCGCGCCGACTACAGGGAATGCGCTGACATGGAGCACTTTCACCCAGGGGCCAACTCCCACGTTCCCATGATCTCTCCGTTTTCACTCACCGCGCTGCGGGGAGGATGGCCGCGCCCGCGGCCTTCACAAACCATTTCCCGCTCAGAAGGAGTTGAGGGGCATGCTCGTCTTTGCATAATTCCAGAATCTTCTATAAATAGCAAGTTCTTTTCATTTTTTGTTTTCATCCAAACTTAGGTGCAAACTTAGATCCAGACAAGTTACTGCTTAGACATATATTACTACTTTGTAAAGTGATAATCTTCTCACATCGGGAAGTTGTCACACTTGAGTGTGCGAGATTGTATTTAAGTTTGGAGCACTTTGGTTGAAGTTTATCATAATATCTTTTACATTTCCACGACTTGTATAAGATTCAAGCCTCCGATTGGAGCAAGGTTCTAATTTAATTGCTTTCATTTATTTTATGCTCTTACCATAGTCTACACGTTTTATAGACTCTAAATACTCTTACCATAGTCTACACGTTTTATAGACTTTAAATGCTCTTACCATAGTCTACACGTTTTATAGACTCTAAATGCTCTTACCATAGTCTACACGTTTTATAGACTTTAAATGCTCTTACCATAGTCTATACGTTTTATAGACTTTAAATGCTCTTACCATAGTCTACACGTTTTATAGACTTTAAACGCTCTTATCATAGTCTACATGTTTTATAGACTTTAAATACTTACCATCTAGCTAAATTTATTAGGGTTAGAATGTAAGGATCGAATCATAACTAAGTTCTGTATGCCATGCTAATAGAAATACCTTTGGGATGTTTTAGCTTTTTAATACTGGTTTAAATGTGTTTAAAAGTTTATGGGTAAGATCGAAAGCCGTCCATACTCGAGATTAAGCCAGATTAGTTCTTGACCAAACGAAAAGAGCGAAAGCAGTTCGTTTGGTTAGGTAGGATTACTTGATATAATTTTAGAAAACGATTTTGAAACTATTTGCGGACGTGTTTGTGGGATTAAAATCTGATTCTTGGTCAAAAGCCAAGGATCTCTTTAAGTTAAGTTTTCCAAATTAAAACACTTTTTCTCTAAGTCAAAATAACTCGTTTCTTAAAAATAGGTTTACTCCTTTAACGCGTTAGGCACCCTTTATAAGTGACAATAAAGGAATTTAATTTAAAGTGTAAACTCGGTTCTTAGTACGCGAAAGCTACAAGTTCCTGTTAAACAGTTCTTTGCTATAAATGGAAAATATTTCCCAAAAGTAAATACTATACATGCAATGTAGGACATTGTCGGATCTCGTGATTTACATTCGATCCCGTTTGTTTTATCTTTTTAATTTTATTCGCTTTTATTTCCCTGTACTGAACTCAATCCCTTATTGATCTGCCTTAGATAAACACCTTAACAATAGAGTCGATAGATTGACAATTGGTCTCTGTGGTTCGATAATCTTATATATTACTTCGATAGGATGTGCACTTGCAGTTATAATTTAGACTATACAGTAAAAGCCCATCAGGTCTCCCTTCGGTGGAGCCTCTTTACGGACCGAGACTTTCGTCTCAAAGTCGTGAAAGGTATCGTCATGAATTTTTAGGTTAAGGCTGTTACAAAGAGTCATGGGTGACCTTCCAAAGTCTTACTCGTCAAGAGGATATCTCTCGATAAGTATTCCTTTTTCGAAAGTCCACCGACTGTAGGAGAAGTCGTCACATAAACTCGCAGGGATGATGTACCCCATAAGCTAATAGACGAACCTTCTTTCTAAGGGTTATTTGAGAATATTTTGAGAAATAAAAAATCCCACCATGCAGTATATATGATGATAAAAAATTGATAATATACAAATAAATGCAATGAATAAATGAAAGCAATAAATAAATAAAGCAATAAAATCCCCAAAGCGAAAAACCCTAAAACCTAAAGTTGGAGTCCCCAACAGAGTCGTTAGCTGTAGCAACTGGTTTTTTAATCAGAGCCGCCACTATTATTTTTTATCCTAGGGAAGGGAATCTAACAGAAAACCCTAATTTGCAGACAGAGATTCTAGGTTTCAGACTTCATTAGAGGAAAGGAAGGTGTTAGGCACCTTTCATCTACCTTGTTCACAAGGATACTAGGTTTTAGGTTTAGGTTTGGGGGTAAAATAGGGTTTTAAGTTTTACTAAGGGAAAAGAGTTTTAATTTCCAATAGGGGAAAGGGGTTTTAATTTTTACTAGGGGAGCTCTCTAAGATTTTTGATCGTATGCCTACTGTGATACGGTGGGAGAACTGACTTGAGGTTTTGCGTTTGTATTCGCACTTGTTCGGTTTAGCAAGAGTCGCCACCGACTTTTTATTTTATCCTAAAGGAAAGGTTAAAAAGCACAGGAAAAACCTTTTGAGATGTTTCGTGGGTTCGGGGGGTAGATTATGAAAAGGGAAGGTATTAGCACCCTTTTCATCCATGGTTATCCATGGGCTCTTAGTTACTTGGTTTTAGATCACTTGCCTTGATTTTCAATTGCTTAAAATGGTGTGTGTGTGTGTGTGTGTGTGTGTGTTTTGAAAATGTTTTGAAAAAGAGGCCTTGTCTAGGCAACCGTTGTAACAATTCTTTACTCGAATGTTTTACAAAGGTGTGTATCTTTTCGAAAAGATGTTTCAAATGTTTTTGGAAGTTGTTTGGAAAGTTGTGTTTGTGAAGTGTGGTTTTGAAAAGTAGGCAAGCGTGTTTTGCAAGTTTGATCAAGTAACTAAGAGTTGTCTACCCCCAAATTTACTCAAAGATTTTTCCTATGTTTTAACCCTTTTAACAATTTTGTTCCACCATTGTATTTGATGGGCAATCTTGCGTTAGGATGTTAACTGGACAGGCGCGGGTCATCGTATGGACCATGAATGCAATGGTGCCAAGTGTCTTTGGCAATTTTGCTTGAAGGGACTATGATCATTTTGAATAGGCAACTTTCGAAAGCGTCATCGAGGGACTATAATCATTTGAATTGTTTTGTTTTGCCAAAGACACTCAACGTGCAAGCATGGCCCATTTTGGAAGGCAACAAGCGGGATTACCCTAGGAGTGCAAGTGTGAATTGTGTATTGATTGTCATGCATTTGTCTTGTATTAGGTTATCTAGCGTTTGATTTTATTTACATACAAACCATAGGTCTAAACATGGTATATTTGAAAGCGATAAATTGCGGGAATTTAAAGTCTACGCTATTACAAATAAGTATTCGGGAGTGGGGGTACAAATATTTACAAATGGGGATGAGACTTAATAGGAGAGTAGTGTCCAAATATTTACAACCAAATCGAATTACGATCTCAAATGTAATATGTATCAAGGTATAAGAATGAGCAAATGTATAAGAGCAATGTAAATGTATCAACGCATTTGTGTAAGTGTATGATTTATTTACAAGGTGAGAAAGATGTTTACTTAAGGCAAAATTAAGTAAGTATTAAGTATTATTATCTTTTTGTATTCTTGTTTAAGTATGTACAAACAAAACAAGTTTTAATAAAAGAAAAGGTGTTTTAAGAAAAATTAAAGTTTATGTATGAAAAAGATTTATTAAAAGTTTTAAGACCAAATCTATTAACCTAATTATATTTTAATATTTATGTATTCTTTAAATAAAATAAAAGAAATAATTAAGAAAATTTGTATGAAAGTGTGTTATTTTTATTTATCAAAGAAAAAACATTTATTTGGATTATAAAAAATGATAGAGTGATAATTATAAAAAAAAGGAATTAGTTTATAAAAGAGATATTAGTTTATGTTTAAAACAAAAAAAACAAAAAGAAAGAGAAAGGGCTTAAAGATTTTGTTCTGGCCCAAACAAAGTAAATAGAATAAAAAGGAAAGGGGGGTGCACACCTAGTTTTGCAATGGGCTTAAGCAATGAATGGGGCAAGGCCCAGATGGTTTACACATTGTTTGTTTTAGGGTTTCAAAGGGTTTTGTTCATTTGGATTTTAGGGTTAGGCAAGTTAAACTTGAGCGGCGCCGTTCTTCCTTCGTCTTCCTTCGTCTGAGCCTTTTGAGCCAAAGCCTCTGAGTTTCTCTCAGTCTCAGCTACTAGGCGCAGCTTCCACCTCTCTTCCCTCCAAGGTTGGGCAATGCAAAAATGAGAAAAAGGTAACGATTTCGCCCCCTTTCTTTATGTTTTAGGGTTTTAAATCTTGTATTTTACAAGCTCTAATTTCGTGATCTGATTAAGGGTTGTTGTTGTTTCTGTGAAAGGAAAAAAGGGAAGGGATTTATACCTTTGGCTTTTGGAGATGGAGGCGAGGTAGACCGGAGGCGCCTAGGGTGGTCGGACGCGAGGGAACGTGATGAAGCTGTGAGCTTTGGAAGTCTTCCCTGGTACTCTGTATTCTTTCTTTGCCTTTTAGGGTTTCATGATGAATACTCTGAAAAAACCCTTAGCCTGTTTGCTCTGATTGTTTGCTCGCTTGCCTTTTCCTCTTTGGACGCTTGCTTCAGTATGCTTGTATACTTGTATGAAACATTTGCTTAATGGTGTTGATTGCTGAGTATTGCCTTGATAATGTTTATGACCCTATGATGAGCCTAGCTCTGAGGGCTTTGGTTGGCTATTTGAATTTGAGTTGCCTTGAATGCTCCAAAACTTGGTATGGTTATTTGGAATGGCTTTTTTCTGGTTTGAATAAGTGCTTCAGTTTGTGGCTTGTTGTTTTAGCATTGAAACAGGTTAGGCTTGTTGAAAAGTTTTGAGGCTTATGCTTCTGGTTTGTTTGAAATGGTTTAAGGCTTATGGTCTTGACAAGTTGGGTTTGAAGCAGGTTGATGTTTTGTTACAGTTTAAGGCAGGCTTGGCTTCTGTTTGAATGTTTTGTGGGCTTGTTTTGTAACAAGCTTATCAGTAGGCAGGCTTTAGACTTGCTGTTTGTATATTTGTTCTTTAAGCTTATTTGTAAGCTTGAACACAGGTTGATGTTTTGGTTTAGGACAGGTGAAGGCTTTTTATGCAGTAACAGGTTTAAGCTTCAGTTTGTGTTTGACAAAGGAGGCAGGCTGTTTGTGTGTTTAAGCTTGTGTTTCTTTTTTGCTTTTGTGTTATTTCTGCCCCCTTTTCTTTATGTTCTGATAAGTTTGTTTATATCTTTTCTCAAGCCTAAAGCCTGTTGTAAGACCCTCTTCTTTCTCTCTTTTCTCCCTCTCTTGACAGATTAACAAAAAAGCATTTTATTGCTTAAGTTTGTCTTTTTTCTGAAAAAGTGACAGGCCTTGGAAAATGATGATTGAACATTGCATGCATTAGTTCCCTTACTCTGCATATTTCCTGCTTTTCTGCACATTGTTGACAACATTTTGTACTTGTTGATATCTTGATATCCTTCTATATCTTTGGACAGTTTTTTGACAGCTTCGGGTAGTTTGAAATTGTAACTTTCAGTTTGCCTTTTTGATTTGGTTAGGCAGTTTAGTTTGGACTTTATACTTGTACATGCTGTTTGTTTTGAAACTATGCAGTTGGTTGACAATTTGAATTTGTGCAAAATTATAACTTTGTGCATTTCATGTTTCATTGCAAGCATATTTCCATCCTTCTTTGTGAACCAAGAGCAATCTTGTGATTTGCAGAGAGGGGAACAAATGATTCCGGCCAGTCGCTTTTAATAATGAACTTTGTGATTAACTGTCTGCTTTGAATTTTATTTCATCTGCTTTTGACTTTTTCTTTCGTTTCTTGTTTTTGCAGATAAAAGTCAATGGAGCAAAAGAGGAGTAGCAGTAGAAGATGGAGATTTAGGAAATTTAGGACATAGTTTTATTTCAATTTAAATTATTTGTAATAATATTAATGTAAATAACTGTAAATAAATTTACAGTATTTAAATAATATCTGTAACAAACAATTCAAAATGAATAAACATCCTTTTTTGATCAGTTAATTCTTTTTTTCCTTTCAACTATTTATTTAATTATTTATAATTCTTAAATTATAATAACTGGAAATAAATCCCAACCATTTTAACTTAGAATAATAAATAATCAATAAACGTCCGGAATTCCGAATAATCAAAGCATTGCACAGCCAAACAACAATCGTCCACATGTCCCTTTTTTTTTACTTGATTAAATCCAACACTACAAAATCAAATCAAACGCCTCAGCTCATCTCCCAGAGTAAATTGAAAAACACTGTAGAATTAATCCTTTCTGAGAAATATGCGCACAAAAAAAACTCGGATTCTTGATTAAACGCCAAAGAAGCCTGTCTGATCAAACTTTGAGTCAAACTCAACCAAACCTTAGAAATATGCTTGAACTGCTTTAAAATTAATGAAAAACCCTAAATTTTGTCTGACTGACGAGAAAAGTCTGTTTGACCGATTCTTGAGCCAGTCTGAAAAATCAGAAAAAAAAACCCGAAGCTGTGATTTCTTGTGAAAAAGAGGAGGACAAATTTTGGGGTACAACACCTACGTATCCTCTTATGAGGAATCAAAGTCCCAATTTATAGTTCGTATGGGTTTTTGTTTTTTAGGGGTTACAAACGTACTTTGAATCACCTCGCATTTTGGCCAAGAGTAGTGATTGTAGAGATTTTGACTAAATGTGCAGTAAGTCAAAATCTGCTTGAAACCCTTTGCAAAAAAGTTGTTTAGATTATTTGATTGCGAAAAAAATAGTTTGAGATTTGTTGAGTGTTTTTTATAGATATTAATTGCAAAAAAAATCTTGTTAATGCATGATATAAAAAAATATTTAATGCAAATAATATAAGAAAATAATATGCAATTTTTTACGTAAAAAAAATTTAAGTGATATAATAAATAATATTAATATTCACAATTAAAATTAATAATTATAATAATAGTATAATAATTACAAAAAAATAGAAATAAAAAGTATTTTAATTAAAACAGGAGGGTGTATCTTCTGGTTGTTAAGCCCTAGCGCAAATTCTAAAAAAGGGATGTTCTGAAAGGGACAGAAGTTCTGTAGGGGATGCAGGGAAATTGAATGGGTTTTGGCCCCAGCCGCAGAACTTATGAAAAGGTACGCTGCAACATCTTTAGTAAAGTCAGAAAATAGAGGTGTTAACTTCTGGGCTAAGCCCCCTCGGCAGAATTTCTGGGAAGGTCAGACGAATTAGGTGCTGTGAAAATGTATAAGCCTAAGGCTGATTCTGGGCAGGGGAAAGCCCTGAAAGGGAAGTTCTAACAAAGGGGGAGGCTTATCAGAACATAACAAAAAAATGCGAGCATGTGCACTTGCATCAGAACATTAAATATGAATTTTATCCTTACTAATTTTGTTTCTGTTGTGATACAATAAGATCAATGTTCTACCCCTATTCACCATAATCCCATCATAAAAACAGTAAAGAAAAAAACTAAAATTTGCTACCCCTTTGGCGCTTTTGCCTCTGATTCTAGTGCTTATTTGCTATCATATCCTTCTCCTTCCACGGATTCTGGTGACAGCAGCGACGAAAGGTGGAGCGACAACGATTGAAACTAGGGTTCCAGATATTGGAACCTCAGTTACTCTTCTACGTGTTCTTCTTCTGGGTTTTCCAGAAATTCTACTCTCCCTGCTCTTTCTTCAAGCGCTACCGTATTTCTTTTCTCTGCAAATTCATCTCTCTCCTCGTATTATTTTTTTCTCCCCCTCATTTGCTAATTTGTTCCTCTATTTATAATGTTTAATTTTTGGGCTTGGACTATTGCTAGAGAAAAGATTAAGGATAGAATTAAAAATATTTGATTGGAATTGATTCTCTGTGGAAGATTTGATTGAAATTGATACAGTGCACGTCCAACAGATTTGGGCTTGGGTTGCTTAGCCTCTGAAACTCTGAGCTTGGGTTGTGGAAGATAATCTGATTTTGCCCTTGCTTACAATTTGACTCTACTAGAACATCTGATATTCCAGTTCTGTACCAGTACTAGCTTGTGTGTGATTCTGGCTCTGGTCTTCACGGTTTTTGTTTCTGTAAAGACGAGCTTCTGGGATTTGTTTCGGAAGTTCTAATGGGCCAGGCTTGATCCATACATCCTAGCACTTCTTTGTTTGCAGTCAGGACTTCTCCTTTAATTCAATTGGGCCTAACGTTAATTCTTCCCCTTTCTTTTGCGTACTCTCGGATTTAATTTTCACCCCTCGTTTTTAAATAACAACTAACTCTTCTTGATTTAAAATACACCCCCTGATCTTGAATAAATATAGTCCATAAGATATTGTTGTACCATCTTTAATTAAATAATTCTAAAAAGAAGATCGCTGAGGTAGGACAAATTTGGGGTATGAAAGAAGTGAATAGTTGATATTTATGGAAAATGATGGAAGAGTGAAACTAATGGATTGATTTCAAAAACATGCATGCTAGTTTTATTTGAATCACTAGATAAAATATACAAATTTACACCAAATACAACTTAGCAAATTGGAAATTACAATTTGAAATTGATAAAATCTAATGATCCTATGGAAGAGATTCTTTGTCGATCCACTTGACTCGAGAATATCTCCTTGATGATCTTGGACTTTCCAGAGTAGGGGTGACCCTTGTCTTTTCTTTTGTTGGGCATACTAATTTTGTTGAGAGAGCAATTGTTGATACTGTGGTTTCTGAATCACCAATGATAATTACCTTTGAGGCATTGTGTAGACCTTTGACTTGTATGAAGAAGGGTTTCCTTCTCTCCTTAACAAGATTTATAGGACCAAGCTCACTAGTTGATTTTCTCCTTCAATAATTAGGAATTTCTTGAGTTTTTTCACAACTTTCTTGAAGCATGCTTGAAATTTTTTCTTTGAGTATCAGGCAATCTTGCTAGCTGGATTGATAGCGACCGGGGGTGAAGGTTGAAATGCATGAATGTAGGAAATTGCAAGGGTATGTAAAAAAAATATTTTTTTAGCTTTTGAGGGTATGCTAAAAATTTCATGGATATGCAATGACATGCATGCGTATGATAAGGATAAATCTAAGCACACCATATAAGAGTTTAGGGATAGAAAACTCCTACAAGCTATGGACTATGACACGAACAAAAGCCCTTCGGGTGACAATTAAAATAAAACCCCTACAGGCTAGGGATTATGAGTTACAACAGAAAAACCCTATATGTAACAGATAAAAGGTAACCCTTACGAGTTTAGGGATGGTGACAAGATATCCTTAGTAGGTAGGTTCCTAGTTTTGTCCTACGGATATTCTACCCTCCCCATAATGTGCCTTCCTTAAGGGTATCATGGATAAAGCTAGAGGGAAAGGCACAAGGGCCTCCCTTGAGAGGAGCCTCTTTATAGACTGAAACTTTCGTCTCTTAGGTCGTACAAGGTCTTACCATGAGATTTTGTTTTATGGTTATATAAAGAGTCATAGATTTCATTCCAAAGTCCTATCCTCCAAAAGGCTAGTTCTTGAGACATATTCTTTTTTTGGAATTCCGTCGACTCTAGGCGAAGTCATAACAAAAACTCATAAGGATGATGTATCCCCTTGGCGAGTAGATGATCATTCTTTCTAAAGTTTTGAATTTTTCGAATTTAAAAATCCCACCAACAAAAAATAATGATAAAAAATGATAATATAACCATAAATAAATAAACAGAATTAATAGAAATAAAACAAAAATTAGAAAAACACCAAATGTTTTCAATTGGAAGGTATTTTGAATACCTATAGGTCAGGGGTAAATCATCCACTTTAGTTAGAATTTCCTTATTCTCGTTTTCAGAAATGTCATCTTCTTCCTTCTCATGTTTCCCCGCTTCAGGTTGACCAGTTCCTTCTTCAGTGTCTTTGAGTATGTCTTCTGAAGATACACTTGCATCAAGAAAAGAAATACCTACACTACCTTTACCAATTATAGAACCCTTGTTGTTCTCTCCATAGGTTGCATAACCCCTCTTCTTTGCCACAAAGTCAATAAATAGGGAGATGTCACCCATCATATGCCTTGAACATACACTATCAAGAAACCACATTCTCTCCACGGAGCCAAGACATTCAACCAACAATATCAAATAATAGTAATAGGTACCCAATTTTCATTGGGTCCTTGAGAGTAAGTGGAAACTACGTTGCACTTAGGAAACCATTTAAAAACACTTTAGGAACAAGAAATCTCCTAAGTTTGCATTTTGTAATGGTGTGTCCTTTCTTGAAACAATAGTGTCAAGTCAAATGATGATGAGAGGGACTTTTTATATTTGATTATTTTTCAACAAATTTGTACCTTTTGTATGGTACATTCAAGGATCTTTTAAATTTTTTTGAATCAGTAGCATAAGTAAATTTTGGTTCTAAAGCCTTATTGTTGCATCCCAAAATTTGCCATCTTTCCATTACAAACCTTTAAAGCATATGCTTCATCATCATACATTCATTTTCACTGCACTATTTTATCTGTGTGGGATCAAGGTATCTTATTCTCTTTAATTTTCCTCTAGCAAGAGAGAGAGAGAGAGAGAGAGAGAGAGAGAGAGAGAGAGAGAGAGAGAGATTTGACAATAAATGCAATAAGGAAGATATGTCCTAAATATTATGGTTAATTAAAGATACAATGTATCCATATTCCTCAAGGTATCTCCAATTGATCATTACTTCATTAGATGATTTAAGATTGTAAGAGAATTAAAGACGTGCACTATCTCCTATCTTTTCGTTGCAAGCTAGGGTTTTGGTCAAAGTCAGTTTGTCACACTTTTTGAGTAAAACATGCTTACAAGGTCTTATATGTGTCCCAAGGTATCTATGTGTGAAGTATTGACCTTTGAATTTCATCATAAGATTGAAGTTGATCAGAAGGCAAGATGAACTGATTCTGTTGTTTAAAAGTCAACATGCAAGCCAAAAAGTCATTTCCGGACTTTCTATGGTCAAACTTGTGTTCCATGAGTCAAATATAGTTAATGGTTGAGATTTGTCCATGAATCAGAAGAATAAAGAAAATTAAGAATTTGATCAAAATTACCAATTTGGGAAATTAAGGTTTATGAAAAACTTATTAATTTTGGAAAGTTTGTGCAATTAATCAAGTATTTTTATAGCCAGATTTCTTTTTGTTTAAGGCTTCAAATCAAAGTGGTTTCAACATGAATCTTGTTCATATCCTTCATCAAAAGTGGTTCATTGGATTATAAGTTATGATTGTTTAAATTTGGTTTCAACAACATGCCAAAGTTACAACACTTAGAGAATTTCTATAAGTTCTTGCATCAATTTCATTTGATCATTTTCGAGGGCCATTTTGAGGGACTTCAAGGCTTCAATTCAAAGTAACCTTAACAGAAAAGTTGTACACCTTCCTTCTAGCTTCCCAAAGAGCACAAACTCATGTCATTTGGTCAAGAACTCATGGATTTATAAAGGCTTGAAGATAAATGAACATTGATATTTGTCATACAGTGAATTTTATTGATTTTGGAACAATCCTTGTAATTGCTTGCAACATGCTACTCAATCACCAAGTACACACGCTCAACACTCTCTTTCATTACTCTAAATGGCTAAACTATGCACATATCTTAAAATTATGGAATACATATAACAAATGTCCTAACACATGTAAGACACTGATCTCCATTTAACATCACAAGGACAAGACAAATCATACTGATATAACACTTATCAGTATAAAGTCACGACAGATGTTCCAACATCTTATATGACAAGTCAATCAATCAAGAAACAAAACCAAACAATGCAGAATGATAATAACACAAAGATATGATGACCCAATTTGGTGTACAACAACACCTACTCTGGGGGCTACCAAACCAGGAAGAAGATTACACAATCAGTAGTATTATTTTATGTAAACAACCTCATGTTTACAGGTAAACAACCATTTTATTACCTAATAACTACTGTAATACGGTGGGAGACTGACTTTTGGTTTTGCATTTTATCACAAATGTTGCGGATAGCAAGAGTCACCATCGACTTTTATTTTATCCAATAAAGGAAAGGTTGAAAAGAAAAGGTAAGACCTTCGAGAATTTTCTGATTTCGGGATGTAGGTTATGAAAAAGGAAGGTGTTAGCACCCTTTTCATCCGTAGTTATCTACAGGATTTTAATCCCTAAATCACTTTTGAAAATGCTTTTATGTGTTTGAAAATATTTTGAAAAAAATGCCTAAGTGCGACAATTTTATAATGATTCTCGTATCTTTGAGAATGCGTATAAAGTTGTTTTTTTGAACATATTTCATAAAAAAGTGTTTCTAAAAATGTTTTGTTTTTGTGTGAGAAAGCGATTAACAGTTCTACCCTTACTTGAATGTCTTTCATGTTATTTTCCTCCTCCTTTAGATAGTGCTAACCTACCATTAGTTAGTAGGAAGCCCCATCATTATATGTGTGAGGGACAGGCGCGGGTCATCGTATAGTCATAAAGGCAACTCATATGGGGCTTTATAAATTTTATCGTAAGGGAATAAGATCGTTTACCGAAGGCAACATTGAAGGGTCATTCAGGGACTACGGTATTTTTAACTCGAGGGTATTTGCAAAAGAATCCCCACGTTCGAGGGACATGCCTATGTTTATCCGAAGGAAACAAGTGGAGTCACCTTAGAGGTGCGTGTGTGAATAGTGATTCAGTTCAATTTATATTATCTTGTATATTATGGTTATCTAGCATTTCACTTTTAGATCTTGCCATACACGCCTAGTTACTATACAATTATAAGAAAAAGCAGTAAGTTGTGGAAAGTAATTCTCCTACGATATTACAATGCTTCGGGGAAGGGGGTACAAAACCACAAAATTAGGGGAAAAAATAAAAAGCGAATAAAAACCTAGTTTAACTACTACATTCCTTAGCAGTTACATAATAGAAAAACTAATGGAAAATAATAAAGCGCGCGAAGAAGAGAAATTATTTGATGAAAGATAATTAAGGATTAACCTATTGTCTAATTAATTTTATTTGAAACAAATTGATTAGGTGATTTAATTTAAACAAACCCTAAAGTCTAGGTTGATCTCTAACTAATCGAAAAATTAAGTAATTAAATTAATCAAAACTAATTATCCTAATTAATTTAATAAAATTAATTTATGAGAAATAAAACTAAACCTAATTTATTTTAATGTTGATTAAAAAATAATAATTAGGGTTTGTTAATAAATTAGGGTTAAGAAAAAGAAAATAAGGGTTAGTAGAAAAATAGAGAAAAAGAATGTTGGGGGTGAGTGTTGAACACACGCCCCTGCATCTCCAGGAAGCATGCATGTCAACTGAGTCAGATGCTTTACTTGTGAAAGGATACGCGCACAATGTATTTTATCATCAACCTGTAAAACATATGAGAAAT
The DNA here is from genome assembly GCA_948472305.1 of Vicia faba. Taxonomy (NCBI): domain Eukaryota; kingdom Viridiplantae; phylum Streptophyta; class Magnoliopsida; order Fabales; family Fabaceae; genus Vicia; species Vicia faba. The sequence continues at coordinate 886,450,569 of OX451739.1, read as the reverse complement.
ATGAAAAAAAGTGTCGAAAGGCTAGATCGAACCCAGGACCTTTGAGACCAATGCCTTATCACACGTGCTTCTGCCACTGGGGTGGTTGTTTCATCCATTCCTATAATTAAACAAAATAAATATATTATAAAACAAAATACATTGGCTGGAGAAGCACCAGAGCCCTAGCTCTGGTCGTCTTCTCTAGCGACCTGTTTCTTGAAACCTGCAAAAAAAATAAATTATTAAAGATCCAATAATGTCCTACCCCCTAATTCAACCCCCTTGAATACAAATTCGGGCTTATTTTTGGCTAAAAACCCTTGGATCGTAAGTTTCGAAGCAAGCAAAACCAATCTGAGTGATTATAGCAACTCATCATTTCGTCGTGCATGAGACCCTTATGATGGTCTAGACCTGTTCAAATGCACCTCAGGAACATGTTTGTGATATCAATACAGTTAAAAACAAAGAAAAATTAAAAAAAAATATGAATTTGCAAGAATGTTAAATGGATTATGTCATGCAATGCAGTTTCACATGCTTTGGGACATCAAAACCATCCCAGCCTTACTCTGTGGAATTGTTTGGAATGAATGAGAGGGTTGTTTGTGGTGAGAAGGTTTAAAAATAAGGTTTCAAGACTTTTGGGTTTCTTGGAAAATTTGGAAAATTTTTGGACAAGTTTTGGTGCAATGGTTTCGTGTCCTTGTTCTTGTTTTGAGGTTTGAATTTATAGAGAATTTTTAGGGCAAAACTCAATGGGCTTGGACTCTTGCGTAACAAGATATAATTTTATCTTATTATTTTGTATTATTAATGAACTAAATAAAAAATAATTAAAATAATTAAAATAAAATAAGGCCAAAGGTGTGTGAATGAATTCTGAGGTGTATGAAAGACATAAAACACGTTTGGACCTCAAAACCATGGCCCAATAGTCCAAAACATCAAGCTTGCTCAATTTCAACTTCATGCATTTTCTCACAATTTCCCAAATTGCAATGGTCTTAACTCACTCAATTATTATCTTTTGAAGGTGATCTTTGACCTTTGGAAAGCTTAATATGTCCTCTACAACTTCTATGTTAATCATTTTTACTTTTGAAGACTTTATCTCAATGTAAGTTGCCTTGATAAAAAGTGTCTTTTTGTTCACTTTTGAAATGACCTATAATGTATTGGCTTATATCTCTCAAATGATGCATTTTTTGGACATGATCATAAAGATTCAAAGTTGTAGAGAACTGAATTTCCTTCAAAATTAGATTTGGTTGGGGAAAAGATGATTAAGCATGTGAAAGTTATGCATGGTCAAAGTTCAGTTGACTTCTCCAAAGGAAACCCTAATTTGACAACTTTTGACTTTTGATGATTTGAGGGTTTTTATTGAGGAATCATGGTCAACCCTTGATCAAATGATGAATATGACTTCAAAACCTTGAAGTTTGGCTGTATGTTGACCCAGGTTGACTTTTTACCCAACCTAGTGAATTTTTAGTCATCTGAGCAATTGACTGAGCAAACTTGAGATGTAAGACTTGAAACTTGGTATGAGCATTCTTTAAAGCATATGAGGAGCTATGGAAACCACTTGAGACATTAGGAACCAAATATTCATTGTGAAACACAAAACCCTAGTCATGGACCCATTGCTTATGAGGAGAATTTTCCTGATCAATTCTTGAGCCATCTTGAGCAAATGAGGACCTCATGAGGATGCCTTGAAGAAAAATGGGAGGGAAAATTTTGGGGTACAACAACTGCCCCTTTTAAATATTCTTATACCTAAGGAGTTAGATTGACATGCCAGTCATTCACGAGTTAAAGGTAGAAGGTGATTGAACACTTAAATGCCCAAAAAGTTGCACTCGCCTGTGCACAAAGTAACACTGTTAGTTGATCATATCGGGAATGGGCTTAAAGATTCCATTTGGAGAGTGATGAAATTTTGTTGGAGATTGGATTATAGGTGCCATCCAGAGTAACTGTTGATAGGAATACCAGAATAAGTCTACGCCTGACTATATCTGAAAGTACATCAAAGTGAATTTATGCTTGGTTTTATCTGAATGATGTACTAGAATGAGTCTACGCTCGACATTGTCTAGAAGATACGTTTGGGAACGAGTATATGCTCGACTTTTTCCAAAAGAAGCATAAAAAAGAAATCTACGCTTAATTTCATCCGAACCGCAAGATGTCTACGCTCGAATTCAACCAAAAGAGGTACGGGAATGAGTCTACGCCTGAATTTTTTTGAAAAGAGTATTAGAAAGAAATCTACGTTTGATTTCATCCGAACTGGAATATGTCTATGCCCAACATTAACCAGAAGAGGTACCAGAAAGAGTCTACGCCTGGATTTTTCCAAAAAGAGTATCAGAAAGAAATCTACGTATGATTTCATCCGAACTAGAAGATGTCTATGTCTGACTTCAACTAGAAGAGGTACCAGAAAGAGTCTACGCATGACTTTTTCCAAAAGGAATATCAGAAAGAAATCTATGCTTGATTTCATCCAAACCGGAAGATGTATACACCTGACTCAACTAGAAGAGGTACCCGAAAGAGTCTACGCCTGACTTTTTCCAAAAAGAGTATCAGAAAGAAATCTACGTCTGATTTGATCCAAACTAGAAGATGTCTATGCCCGACTTCAACTAGAAGAGGTACCGGGAACAGTCTACGCTTGAATTTTTCCAAAAGGAATATCATAAAGAAATCTATGCCTGATTTCGTCCGAACTAGAAGATGTCTACGCTCAACTTTAACTAGAAGAGGTACCAGAAAGAGTCTACGTCTGACTTTTTCCAAAAGGAATATCAGAAAGAAATCTACACTTGATTTCTTCCAAACCGGAAGATGTCTATGCCCAACTTCAACCAGAAGAGTTACCGGAAAGAGTCTATGCCTGACTTTTTCCAAAAAGAGTATCAGAAAGAAATCTATGCTTGACTTCATCTAAATAATGCACTAGAAGATGTCTACATCTGACTTTATCTAGAAGAGATATCTTTCAGAATGATTTTTTGGGGAAAATGTTTAAGTAGCTACCTGTTAGATTTAGTCTCTACGAGGAATTGTATGATGATGTAGGTAGTCGCACCGTCCTTTTTTTAAGGAATTACTCTGGAACCTGTTAGAAAATTGATGATGTTCGCTTGTTGGTAGACTTTACCTGAAAAAGCAAAGGGTTAGGTGTATGCAATATCATGATGTATGAAATGCATCATGCAATGATATTCTCAAAGTAAATGAGATTGTGCTATATGTGTTTCGTATGCATATGCTATAATATGGGCAAATGATGTATGAATGTGAAATGTTGTTGAAGTGCTTCAGTAGCTTCGTATAACATTATTGATCGGGAAAATAAGTCCCTGATTGTTGCTGGGGATGAAGAATATGTGTGATCTTTAATCTATTAGGGATTCCTGCTTGCTATTTGAGGAAACTTCGCCGAGGAATGTTGATTTCTATTTGGGGAGAAGAGCTCAAGAACATTGGCCATTCATCGCTCTACTGGGGATTTTAATTCTTATATACCCTGACTTGGGATAAAAGAGATGGATAACTTTCCGAGGTGCTGTCCGATGGATGCTGACTCGTCTAGGGAGGATAAGATTAATCGATACTTCATTCTGTTTCAGGTTTCGTAGCAACTATCTGGGGATAGTGGTATAGACTACCTTTTGTTGGAGAGAAAAGTTTTACCAGTGCTTTACAGTAGTCAGAAGGACAGACTCAAGCAGGGGAGACTGAATTCCGCTGGGGAAATAAACCCTGTTGGGGAAATAAACCCTATTGGAGAAACACTTTATTGAGGAAATAAAGACTGCCGGAGATAGATGTTCTGCTGGGGACATGAGCCCATGTAGAGAAGAGAAATCTGCAATGGATGTATAATGTTGGAGTAATAAACCCAACTGAGGAAGAGAATTCATGTTTACTATACTGGTGACAATTGTGACGAGGATTGGGACTCTGTAGGTTAGCAACATTGTCGGTGAAAAGATTATATTCCATTACCTGCTAGGGGGATCTTCTAGTGAGTATGATTAGAGTATTTCATGCTTGCGGGGAATATGTCGAGTTCATGAAGATGACTCCGTGAGAGATTATCTTATGGAAACTGCTCTGAGGGGAAATTTTACCGAAAATTACTCTGTGGGGATTTATGGATGACCTGAACATTATCCCGCCTCCTACAGGCTTGAGTAAATACTTATTCCTGTTTTTTATGCATATGCTCATTCAATTTAATTATTGGACGTTTTTGCAAACAAAATGGAAAAAGTAAAACAAAATTTGAACTTTGAAAATGTGTTTATATTGATAGTTTTCCTATAAACAGGTGGTGGTTGTACAAAGAAACAGAAATCCCAGTAAGAGGAAATCGTCGTGAAAAATTAAGAGAGTACAAAATAAAAACAAAATATATAGCTATGTGCAAATGATCTCGCCGGGTTCCAACTCTGCTATTTCCCCTATGTCTTCGAGCATCTCATCCCTCACTTGTCGAAAGAAGTTGATTGAATTGATCGGCACCATTCGAACTTAACGTTGGTAATAAAAGCTGACTGTGAGTGATCTAATGGGGCATAGTTGTACGCTTAAATCTCTAATTTTTCCTGGACCACCCTTTCGGGTTTTCAGTCTACCGTGATACCCATTTTTGCCCAAGTCGCCTTTTCAGGTTTTCAACTTGTTGGATGTACAATCTTTTATATATATCCTTAATTTTTTCCTGAACCCTTTTGGTTCGCCGGGATGCCATTATTGTTTCCTAGGCCAGTCAACCTAGTGGGTCGTTTTGATGCGTAGTATATTTTAACTATGTCCGCGTTCACGGGGTATGGAAGATATTCACCATCCATGGTGGTAAGTATCATGGCACTGCCCGAAAATATGTTGATCACAAATGGCCCTTATTAGGTGAGAGTCCACTTGCCCCTGGGATCACCCTGCGGTAAGATGATGCGCTTTATTACCAAGTCACCAGCCTGATATACTAGACGTTTGATTTTCTTATTAAAAGCTTTGATCATACACTTCTGATTCATATGACCGTGATAGACAGCTGCAAGCCTCTTCTCATCAATCAAATTCAACTGATCTAGCCTAGTCTGAATCCATTCGTCTTAGTCCAAGTCTACATCTCTCATAATTCTCAAGGAAGGAATCTGAACTTCGACCAGTAAGACAACATCCATACCGTAAACTAGAGAGAATAGGGTTACCCCAGTTGATGTTCGAGCTGAAGTGCGATAGCCATGAAGAGCAAATGGTAACATCTCGTGCCAGTCTTTGTAGGTCACAACCATCTTCTGTATAATATTTTTAATATTCTTGTTGGCGACTTCCACTGCGCCATTCATCTTTGGTCGATATGGAGAAGAGTTGTGGTGTTTGATTTTGAACTGCATGCAGAGTTATATGATCATAGCGTTGTCCAGATTAGTACCATTGCCTGTGAAAATCCATTCGGGGATGCCATACCGAAAAATAAGGGTGTGTTTAATGAATCGGGCAACAACATTCTTACTAACAGAGGCAAATGAGGCTGCTTCAACCCACTTTGTGAAGTAATCAATGGCAATGAGGATGAAGTGATGTCCATTAGAAGTAGTAGGATTGATCTCTCCCATCATATTAATTCCCCACATTTCAAATGGCTAAGGAGCAGTCAAGACATTCAGAGGTACTGAAGGCACATGTACTTTGTCAACATAGATTTGGAACTTGTGACAAGTTCTTGAGTGGTGATGCCAGTCAGTTTTCATAGTTGAACAATAGTAACCCGCTCTCAGAATTTTCTTAGCCATAGTATGTTAGCTGGAATGAGTACCAAAGATACCTTCATGCATATCCTCCATAACCTTCTCCGCCTCTTTCTTGTCCATACAACGAAGTAGAGTCGAATCATGGTTGCACCTGTACATAATTTCGTTGCTCAGGAAGAACTTAGCTGAGAACCTCCGTAGGAATTTCTTGTCATTGATAGATGCTCCTTCAGGATACTATTGAGCCTCAAGATATATTTTCACTTCATGAAACCAAGCCTTCTCTTCTACTCTGTCAGTGTCAACTTCGTAGTAGTGTGCATGTTTTTCTAACCTTTCAATGGTAATTCTGGGAGCCTCGTTGGCCCATCTGACTTTGAACATAGACGACATGGTTTCTAATGGATCTTCCAACTGATTCTCTTCTATTGGGATGTGATCAAAAGTGATCTCCTCGAAGTACGAGATCAAGGTAAGCACATACTCTCGATAAGAAATGAGATTCAAGTACTTAGTATCCCATTCTCCCTTAATCTGAATGATTACCAGGGATGAGTCTCCATATACACTCAAGAACTTGATTCTCAGGTTGATAGCAGCTCTAATACCCATGATGCACGCTTCATATTCAGTCATGTTGTTGATACAATCAAAGCGATGTCTGGCAGTGAAGAGTGTATGACAACCCCGCGGAGATATAATTACATCACCAATTCCGTTTCCAAGTGCGTTAAAGGCTCCATCAAAAACGATGGTCCATCGAGATCCTGGCTTAGGTCCTTCATACGGTCCAGGCTCTTCATAATCTCCAACTAACATAATGTTCTCTTTCGGGAATTCAAAATTCATAGACTTGTAATTATCTACAGCTTGATGTGCCAAATGATCTTCCAGTACACTTCCTTTGATTGCTTTCTGAGGGGTGTACTTAATGTCGTATTCTGTTAAGACCATTTGCGATTGGGCTATCCTTCTGGAGAGAGCTGGATTCTCAAATATATATTTGATGGGATCCATTTTAGATATCAACAAAGTGGTATGAGTCAACATATACTGTCTTAGTCGGCGAGCAACCCATGTCAAAGCGCAAAAGGTTTTCTAGAGTAGTGAGTATCTTGTTTCACAGTCGGTAAACTTTTTGCTAAGGTAGTATATTGCATGCTCTTTTTGACCAGACACGTCATGCTGCCCTTGTACACACCCCATTGAGTTCTCTAATACTGTTAGGTACATGATCAAGGATCTTCCTTAAATAGGTGGCATGATAATTAGAGGTTCTTGTTGGTACTCTTTGATGTTGTCAAAGGCTATCTGACAATCGTCGTTCCATTTCACTACCTAATCTTTCTTTAGCAACCTAAAGATTGGCTCACAAATAGCAGTCAAATGAGGAATAAATTTGGCAATATAGTTCAGTCGACATTTCATGAATAGCTTTAACTTTGGCAGGATCAACCTCAGTTCCTTTACTGCTGGCAACAAAACCTAGGAGCTTACCGGATCTCACCTTGAAGGTGCACTTGTTAAGATTCAATATCAGTTTATACTTCCTCAGTCTCTCAAATAACTTATGTAGATGGTTCAAATGCTCTTGTTCAGTGTGTGATCTGTCTATCGTGTCATCGACATATACCTCTATCTCATGTTGAATCATGTCATGAAACAAAGCTACCATAGAATGCTGATATGTTACGCCGGCATTCTTCAACCCAAAAGGCATAACCTTGTAGCAGAAAGTTCCCCACTGTGTAAAAAAGTAGTCTTTTCCATGTCTTCCGGTGCCATCTTGATCTGATTATATCCCGAGAAACCATCCATGAAAGAGAACACCTTGTGCTGAGTGGTGTTAACAACCAAAATATCAATAAGCGGAAGTGGGAAGTCAACTTTGGGGCTCACCCTGTTCAGATCCCCATAGTGTACACACATATGTACCTTGCCATCTTTCTTTGGTACCAGAATAACATTCACAACCCATTATGGATATGATATCACTCCTAAGAACCTTGTGTTGAATTGTTTCATGGCCTAAACCTTAATCTTCTCTGACATCTCGAGACGCATACGATGAACCTTATGTTTTATCGGAGCACAACCCTCTTTCATCGGCAAACGGTGAACCACAATATTGGTATCAAGCCCTATCATGTCTTCGTATGACCAAGCAAAGATCTCAACATATTCATGAAACATCTATGTCAACCTATTCTTGACACTGTCCTCTAAGTTAGCGCCTATCTTGACCTCTTCTCTGTCTGTTTCTAAGCCCAAGTTTACCACTTCAACTGGCTCTTCATGCGGTTGAATAGATTTCTCTTCTTGCATTAAGAGTCTGGCAAGTTCTCATGGTATCTCACAATCTTCCTCACCTTCGTTCTCGACTTGGTATATCAGATTTTAAAAGTCATAAGTGGCAATAGCAGAATCGTTATCAACAAGATCCAGAGTGGATGTAGATATGCAATGTATTGTGTGGGTGTGTGTAAGAACACCTAGCTATTTAAAAGTGATAAAAGTGAAAAGAAATACAAAGAGCACAAAATTTGAATGCAAAACGTTCAATGCTTTATTAAATGAAAATATGTTTATGAAATGACAACCCTTAACAAATGAACCATTGTGCCCCGAGTAAGGCACAAGGCTTAAAGTCATTGTTTAAATATTAAAAATCCAAAACTTGAAAGCAATAAAAAATAGAAATGTAGTTATTACTCCTGACTAATGGAGATAGAGATAACGTCTTCGACCTTCCAGTTGCTGAGCCCATTGCCAATAGTAGGAAAGATCCAGCTGTCAAGGTCATAAACATTGTCAGCATCTTCTATCACATTGACTCCGTCGTTGCTGACACGGAATAGTGGCCTTCTAGCTTGAGCGTGACGAATAGCCTTCTAACCCTCTACAGCGAAACCCAAAACAAACTTGTCATATTTGTAGAGGATGTCAGGAAGCTGACCCCAAATAGTACAACCACCTTCTTCTACAGTAGTTTTAGCATCTTTTAATGAAGCCATCTTGGGCAGAATCCTAGTAACTTTGGGAATGGCAAAGACGTCTTCAGCCGTGACATGAGAGATGACTTCGAATGTCTGACAGGGAGTATCCGTGAATTCACCATCCATCTCTACATACCATAAAGAGTTCAAGTGGCTGACCATATACTCTTTTTCACCATAGACAATAACAATCTTTCCATTTACATGATACTTTAACTTCTGATGTAGGGTCGAGGTAAAAACACCTGCCCCATGGATCTAAGGGAATCCCAATAAGCAAGAATAAGCTATTTGAATATCCATTACAAAGAAAGTAGATTCAAAGATTTACGAACCCACCTTGATCAAAAGATCCACTTCCCCGTGTACCATCCTTTTCGACCCATCGAAGGCTCGAACTACAATATCACTAGGTTTTAGAACAACCCCTTCAAAGTCAAGTTTGTCAAGAGCGCCTTTCGATAGAGAATTCAATGAAGAGCCAATATAAACCAATACACGAGCCAAAGTAGTTCCCCTACATTCAATGGATACATACATAGCTTTGTTATGGTTTCTTCCCTCAAGAGTCAGATCAACATCAGAGAAACCTAAACCATTATCAGTCATCAAGCTCGCAACATAACTTCCAAATTGATTGGCAGAAATCTCTTGCGGTACATGAGCAGTTTTTAAGAATTTCACTAAAGCTTATGCATGGGCTTTAGAACATAGTAGTAGGGATAACATGGATATTTTGGATGGGGTCTTCCCTAGCTGTTCAACAATTTTGTAGTCACTCTTGCGGATAATCTTCAATACCTCTTCCAGCTCTTGTTTAGAGGTGTCTTTAACTGTGGCTTCCTTAAACGCCTCCCTCTGGGCAGGCTCTATTATTGACTCTATGCCTCGAGCCTCAACACTTGACTCGGTAGCAGTAATTCTAATAGGTGTAGCAATAGTATTCAGAGAGATTTCTGGAGAGAAAATCCTTCCACTTCGAGTAACTTTACTAGTTCCAACAATATTGTCAATGTCGGGATCAACAACTTCAGTAACTTCATCTTCAACAGTCGGTAGTTCTTGTTTGACGCCATGGTAGTATAGGTTAGATCTATAGTTCCAAGGAATAGCTATGTCCGAAGAATATGGGATATGTCCATGTGTAGTGATGACCAGAGGAGTAACTTTCAGATTGGCAGTAATCTTTACAGGACCTTTCTAGGTGATCCTGATTGGAGGGCCATAAATTACAGGTAAGTCCTGACACAAATTCTCAGTAGATGGAACCTTCTCGATCAGAATTATATTATTATCCATTAGGCATCGAATTCCTTCTTTCAATAACTTGCAGCCATTGAGTTGGACCATGCAACAGTAACATTTTTCAATTCAACCCGAAAATAAACCGGCCTACATCAGATTCTTCTTGGTAATTGGTAGAGGAGTCACCAATTCACTTACTGTAGCGACATAAAGAACATAGTCAATTGCACTTATGCCTTTGTCATGATTCGGCATAGGTGCAATAATCACATTTGTAGTGTCCGGAGGATCAAACTCAATTTCCTTATTGTCAATCATTATAAGTACGAAGTGCGCCTAAGAAGGGGGGGGGGGGGGGGGGGGTGAATTAGGTACTTTAAAAATTTCTGGTTTTAGTGATGATGGATATTATTTTTCTGGTTTATAGTGAGTTTATGAAAGAGTAAAGTGCAGAAAAATAAAGTGACACAAGCGATATATTCTGGTTCCCCTCACAGTCCGAGAGTACTTCAGTCCCCTTTCAACATGAAAGAGATTTCCTTATTGTGGAAACTTAAACAAGAAATACCCAAAACCAAGAACAATCCTCTTGGACCAAGAATAATCGTCTTGGATTTTCACTATGTCAACAATGAGAACAATCCTCTCAAAGTGACTTCACTTATATCCAACAATCCTAGAAAAACAAGATTTATAAAACCACTTAAACTTATTTCCAACAATCCTGAAAAATAAGCAAGTATATAGCAATAATTGATTTGAGTGAGTTTGAGTAGAAATGATCACTTTAAGTGATTTAATCAATGAATTGATCTTCTATTCCAATGATAATAGTATACAATGACTCAAGATATATAATGCTCAAAGTTTTCTGGTTAACAATATGTGAAAGTGTGCAGAAAACTTGTGTATAAAAATGTATAACAGCTTGAGTTTGTTATTTGAAAATTCAGAAAATATAATTGGAAGAGATGTTGAACATGAGTATTTATATGTTCATAGAACCTTTTTGAAACAACATAAAGTTCTGGAGATGAATCATGAACAATTGCCAAGATTGAGTGAAAGGTTTCCATAAAATGGTGTTATGATCAGGCATGTGCAAAGCTGCTATTTTTCAAAATCGTGTAGCATGCAAGCAATTGCACCCTTTGTATAAATCGATTGCACGAGGTTTCAACAGCTAGAATTTCAAATATTTTGAGTGTGTAATCGAATGCACAAGAGTGTAAATCGATTGCATGTGAAGTCAGTAGCAAAAATTGATTGAGTGTAATCGTTTTCATAAACATGCAAATCGATTACACATAGAAACAATAGCAAAAGATTTGAAAATTTGAACCATGCAATCGATTGCACTAATATGAAAATTGATTGCACTCAAGTGAAAAATGATTTTTAGCTTAGAAAAACTTGAGTAACAATTTGGATAATATGAAATATTTCTTTTGACCATTGAGCATCTATGTCTTAAGTTTAAAGTAAGTATTATCATTATACCTTAACATTTGCAAGTGCTTGAACTGAAGACTATATCCATAGATGCTTGATCAATAATCTTTGCCTTCTTTGTCAATCATGGTTTGTCTTCATCAAAACAAAAGTTCATTTGAGAAGCTTGATTTTACATTCTCCCCCTTTTTGATGATGACAAATAATCTTGCTTGATGCGTTGTAATTTCCAGAAAGAGCTTCTCCCCCTAAGATGTATAACTCCCCCTTTGTATGAGAAGGATGGAATCCTTTGAATTTGTTCATCTTGGTTGAAGAGTACCTTAAAAATTTAAGACAAGGAAATATACAAGTATAAAGTACCACATCCTTCTCCCCCTTTGACATTATCAAAAATAAGGGAAAGATGCAAAAAAATGGACAGTAATAAAGCAATATTGAAGAGAAAACTTAATTAATCATGCATCACAAATAGTCATAGACATAGTAACATAACGATTACAAAGAAATTTAACAACAAACAAAACGTAGCATAACTGAACAAGGACATAACAGAAAACAGTAGACATAATAAAGTTGGACATAACTTTATGGTTGATTCATGTCCTGGTTGTTATAGAACCAAGATCCTTGATTTGGAAATTGTTGTTGTAGAGGAGGTTCTGTGTAATGTTGTGGAGATGTAGCTGGATTATTTGGGTCATATGGTGAAATATGAAGATGAGAGTAAAGGTAAGAAAATTGTTGATTCACATCTGTGCGGAAGTCATTAAACCAGGTTGTTGTAGAATCGTTGATAGAATTCCATTGGTGGTTTATGTTGGTATTCATGGACGCAAACTATTGAGACATGAAATCCATAAGATCTTGATTGCTTGGACCAGAGGGAGAAGTAGGTGGAGGAGGTACAACTTAACCACTGTTGTACCCCAAAATTTGCCCTCTCATTCTTCAAGGAATTTCTCACAAGGATTCTCAGGATTTAAGCTTGTATAAGTGCATTGAGATTTTCTAGTACCAAAATTAAAAGGAAACTGTCAAAAAGGGAGAAAATAGGCCTCCTTTGACTCAGCCATTCGATTGGACAAATGTGCTGCCTGCATACTTGCAATCGAAGGCCATGACATGTTGGCCACACATGCCCCCTGCAAGGAAACCCCTTTCGACTCACCAAGCGTGCTTCCTGCAAGCCTCCTTCGAATGCAACTTGGGTACATACTTCTTTTGGATTTGAAACCTCCTTCGATTCAGCACCTTCGACTGACTCTTGGCCTCCTTCGAATGCAACTTGGGCATGTCCTTCATTTTGAACTTAAATCCTCCTTTGAATGCAACTTGGGTACATCCTTCGTTTGGATTTGAAACCTCCTTCGATTCAGCACCCTTCGACTGACTCTTGGTCTCCTTCGAATGCAACTTGGGAATACCCTTCGACTCAGAAGCCATGAACTTCCCTCACGCTAAAAGGCAATGACTTCCTTTATGTTTGTTTTGACCCAAGCTTCGATTGGGCAATATGCTTCCTTCGAGCATGAGCTTTCGATTTGGAAATATGTTTTCTTCGATACAAGCTTCGACTGAGCATTATCTTGTTTTGACCACAAGCTTCGACTGAAGCAAAGGCTTCCTTCGAACAGGTGTGCTTCGATCTCACTCTTGCATTCAACTCAAGTCCAAATCTCGTTTGCCAGGCTATGTTGCTTCCAAATCTTTAAATAATCAGAGGTTTGTACAAGGGTTTTAAACTTTGTCTTTTAGATACTACTATTATTAGTTAAAGGCTACATACTATTTCTTTTCATAGAGAGTACTTTATTCACAAAATCAGCTTTCAACCTGATTTTTGTCTGAGCACAAGCAAGGCCAGAAGCATAAGTCACATCTTCTGCACTCCAACTTCCAACAGGCCCCCCACTTGTACCTTTCACGTTACATTATTTTATGATTTATTTGCAAGGCTAGCTTTGGACAACATGTCCATTCTTTCTCTATAAATAGAGGAACATTTACAAAGCTAAGGGAGGATCTTGGGACCATAGGAACGAATCTCCCAAATTTTCTCAAACACAACAAAAACTCTCAAGTTCACCAACACTTGAGAAATCACAAAAAGCCCAGAATCACATTTATCTCCTTCGACTCTTAAGAACAACCACACTTCAGTCTCCTTCAAATCAAAGAAGCATCAGACTTGTTTCTTTCCTCCTTTCGAATCCAGCGTTCCAAGCACAATTGTTGACCCCCTCTTTCGAATCCAGTATCCTGGGCCTCCACTCAAGGTCCCACATCCATTCAAGGCCTGAAGCAAGGTAAGTTATTCTTACCTTTGAACTTTTCGTTTCATGGCATAGTAATTTTCCCTTTCGTTTGAAACATGAACATACCATTGTTCCTTTCGTTTCCACCCTTTTAACATATTTTTTTAGAGCTAACCCTTTCGTTTTGCTTTCTGTTTACCTGAACTTGCTTTAACTATTAAACTTTTTACAAGACAAATACTAGCATGGCCTCCGGCCATGTTTCCATTTAATTCTTTAAACGAAAGAAAGAGGAAACATGAAATAGGAAACGAAGCTTCTGGCTTCTACCCTCTTTCTCCAGGTCAATCGAAAGAGACAACCAGGAGGCAAACCATGTCGAGTCGAAAGGTACTCCCTCACTGCTTTCAGTCTCCAGTCGAAGGAGGCAGAAAGGCAGATTGCACCTTGCATTAGTTCCAGGCCCAATCGTAAGGCACAACATGCTGACTCCTAAAGCTTGTCGAAAGAAATAGCAAGAAGGGTGAGTCGAAGGTTACCGGCTAACACTCCCGCAGTCGAAGGAAACAAAAAAAGGCAGATTCGAAAGGGGCCATGAAGATTTGAGTCGAAGGGTGCTACTGCCTGGGTCGAAGAGCTCATTTTTTTTTTTTGCCTTTGCATTTTCTTTCCTTTCAATATGGTTGTAATAGTGTAGGACTTTTCTTTTCTGCATTTTTTATTACTTTTGTACAAATGCTAATAACTAGGTGTGTATGGAAAGATAAAACCAACAAGTAGACAACTCCTAATCAAGACAAAATGCATGAAACCAAACACACATTACACACATGCACCCTTAGGGTAATTCCACTTGTTGCCTATCCGAAAATAGTCATGTCCCTCGAACATGGGCGTTTTAGCAAAAGACCCTTGATAAAAGATCGTAGTCTCTCGATGACCCACGATGTTTCCTTCAGTAAACGATCTAGTTCCTAAAACAACATTGCTAAAACGTCCCATATGTTGCCTTCTATGACTATACAAAACGTCCCAACGCCCGTCCCTTCACATCCAACGATGGGGCTTCTTACAAAATCAATGGTAAGATAGCCACATCTAAAGGAGGAGGAAAAGCACATTTAAGACCTTTCGAGTAGGTAGATTCACTCTTAGTTACTCGCTTTCTCAAAACAAAAACATTTTTACCCACACTCTCACTTTTGAACTATTTTCGAAACAAACACTTTGTAGGAGTTCTTATAGAAACGAGAACCATCACGAAGTTCCATTTTCAAAATACCTTCAAAAACACATCTCACAAACACACCTTTGAACTATTTTCGAAACAAACACTTTGTAGGCGTTCTTATAGAAACGAGAACCATTACGAAGTTCCATTTTCAAAATACCTTCAAAAACACATCTCACAAACACACCTTTGAACTATTTTCGAAACAAACACTTTGTAGGCGTTCTTATAGAAACGAGAACCATTACGAAGTTCCATTTTCAAAAATGCTTTCAAAAACCACACACAAAGCACAATTTCAAACAAAAGAAAGTGATCTAGCAAGTAACTAAGAGCCCATGGAAAACCATGGATGAAAAGGGTGCTAATACCTTCCCCTTTCATAATCTACCCCCCGAACTCAAAAAAACATCTCTAAAGGTCTTTCCTGTGCTTTTTCACCTTTACATTTTGGATAAAAGAAAAGTCGGTGGCGACTCTTGCTAAACCGCAACATTTGCAAATACAAACACAAAACCTCAAGTCAGTTCTCCCACCGTATCACAGAACTGGCGACTCTGTTGGGGAATTTTTAAAAGTGGGGTTACCTTAGGGCTAGATGACTTTTATTTGCTTACATTGTTTGAATTATATGCTTTTACATTTTGGTTCCTTGTTTGGGTTTGTTTTAAATCCTACACCCGGATTTGGGGACACATTTTAGGTAAGTAGCAATAGACTGCGAGGGAACTGTACAGGGTATACCGACATGGTTGAAGCAGTAGCTACGTTGATGTCGCACTTTGGTTGGTACCGGTAACCCTTGAGTTGAATCAAGGAGAGTACGGGGCCGTCGCGTGGTGTCGTAAAGCATCAACTGACCTTAGAACCTTACTTGACCAACTTGGCCATTAGGACGTAGTGAGATAGCCGGTTTCGGTGTAGAGCTGAAAATTGGTTGATATTCGATGCTACACTCATTGAGACTTGACCCCTGAGTTTTGTTCGGTTGCGATTCAATTGCTTATTGAACGAAGCTTGTGGGAAAGGTCAGTGATATTGAGATCCCTTATAACCCAGTTACTATTAACTAGGACAAGTTGAGCCAACTAGACTTCAAGAGGGTACTTACCTACAAATTCCATGCAAGCCTAAAACTAAGGATTTGTTTGCTTTGTGTGAATATGATTATTTGTATATAAATTTGCTTACCTCGCATATCTGTACATAACATCATAACATCATACCATAGCATTTCAAGGATCTCAAAGGTCTTTGATGCAGGGTCACATTGAACCTGACGTCTATCAAGGGGCAAGGGGATTTATTTTCCTCTGACCAAACAACGTTAAAGATCAATTACAACAAACTTGAATCAAGGGCTATGACCCACTTAACATGGTGAGCTTAATTCTCGTGGAAAGACATACAAAGTTCTCCAATAAAATATGTTGATCAAAGTTCAACTTCTAACTGTTTCTTGTGTCTACCCTGCGAGATCCTTGAAAACATGCATCCACATATCATGCATCATATCATGACAGGTTTCTCCCATACAAGTCTCCTTATCTTCCTACAGTTTATTTCAGTAGAGATGGCTCTAGAGAAGACTATCAAGGACATCCAGGCTCAAAACGCTCAACTTCAAGAGATTTTCTTGAACCTATCCAAGGGGCAAGAAGAAGTCAAGACGCTCCTCGCCAGGGGCATGATCAAGGGAAGTCCTGGGCACGACACGAACAATTGTTGGGCTCTGAAGAATAGGATTCAAGACCTAATCAACGAAGGAGTGTTGGAGTTTACACAAGACAATCAACTGGAACTTTTCTATCACCCCTCAAGGGCATCCACATGAAGCAACGATTTGGGCGAGGAAATTTTCTGTTCATTTGAATTTTCAATTGTAATTCCTTTTGTTATGCAAACAATTATCTATTAATGTCAAACTTTGTTTCATTAATGCATTGCATATGTTTGTCTTGAATTCATCCATTCGCTTTCACTATATTTAAGCTATGCTTAGTAACTTTATGACATTCAACTCTTGCTAAAAGCTACAAGCCTTTAGAGGTAGGATGACGAAAACAACGCTATAATCTCATACAGTATGCTTTTAGACAGACCTTGCTGACGATGTATAGAAATTCTTTCAAATCCTAAACACTGGAGTTATAAGGAAGATAATCCCTAGTCAACCTCTTCGAGCCAAAGAAGTAGAAGTTTTCTTAACACAAATTGAAACCTTTAATCAAAACCTGGGGCAGGGTAGTCTCTCAGTTAATTCAAATGCGCGTTTAGCTGCAAACTCTCATCTTGTAATACAACAAATGACATCAAAAACATTCCTCTGGAATCAAAAGACGATGATGGTTCCCTATCACATAGGCAATCATTATCTCTAAAAGAAGAAGAAGAAGAAAAGCCCACTAAGTCAAAACCTACAAAGGAGACTTAAGAAAACCGGGGCATCCCGCTGACTGTAATCTCAAAACAAGAATAGTCAGGAAAAAATTAGGGATAACAAATCAATCAAAAGAGGTTACTACAAATCCTCAACAAAATGAAAAATGTTGCAAAAAATGACGACCTTCCGACAAACTTAACCTGTCTGAACCATCACCAAAACGTCATTCCAGACTCAATTAGAGTTCAAATGCACAATTAACTGAGTTTAGGACTGAAGAACATCACGAAGAATGGGTGGGTACAAATACACTTTGAGCCTTTATCCTTTGTTTCTTAAACCGTGAACCAAGCCACGCTACAACCCTTCAAAAGTCCTAATTGAAGCATGGGTTAGTTCGAAAGCATACTGTTACAAAAGGTATCCCGACTCCTGTAAGGCATTAATCTAAATCCAGAGTTGAATTACAAACTTCTTTACCGGCTAAAAATGAATTTTTCAAAACTTCAAGACAAGCATAAACTTTGCATTATTTGAATATCGCTGTTTGCATATGGCTATTTGTTTGACAGCGGAGAAATTCATACAACGGATGTCCGATGAACGAAAGCTCTCTCGGTGAACAAAATCACGTCAAGAAGGATGACATTTCCATTGACAAATCTCCTATCAACAAGGGGGCATGACATGTCACTATCCAACACACCTGGGGCAGTCCAGTCAACATTCCAGGAAACCTCTCAAGAAGTGCAGAGTAACCAGGGGCAAGTCTCCATCTCCGTCACTTGGGGCATTAAACGTCAATCTCAGTGAAGGGTTACGTACAATCAAACATTTTTGGCAATGCCACGAACATTTGCTACTAGGGGCAATGACGAATCTCTCCAAAGTCCTTCTCATAGGATGATTCCCCAGCCAAAGTTTAATCTCTGAAAACCTTTCCCCAGCTGGGAAAACTTCAAGAATCCTCGAGGACTTTCCCCCAACAAAGTCGTCACCTCTCAAACAGACCGGAAACAAGGTTTATTTCCCCAACAAATGGCAGAAATCCCCAGCTTGAGTTTACCTCTCCGACTACTACAAATAAAAGGACCACAACTCCTCTTCCCCAGTAGGATACTCTACAATCCCCACCGAGTTACTGTGAAACCTGGACCCGATCAGATATCAGTTCAACTTCGACCCTAGTAGAGCAACGGACAATCGAGACTCCTGAACTCTTTCCCCAAGAAGGAATAAACATACTTCCCACAGAGTTTTCAATATTTCCCAACAGAGTTCTCCTCAAACAACAAAACAGGAATCCCAGGTGGAAACATTCTAAGAAAAGTTTGAAGACACACATACTCTTCAATAATAGTCCAGGATTTAAGAAACTCCCCGATATTTGTCAAGGATTTATTTTCCCAGACAAAAATACATTCATAAACATTTCACATTTAATACCTCCTATTTACATACATGATAAAGTGCATACGACACAATCTCATTTATTTTTGAGAACATCATGACATCATGCATTTCATACATCATGACATTGCATACACGCTAATGTTTTACCTTTTCAAGAAAAGGTCAATCAATAGATGGCTACCATCAGCCTTTTCAAGATCCAGATTAATACCTGTAGCAAGCCAGGAAAACTATCTGTGGACGAGAGATTGAAGATTAATACCCGTAACAAGCCAGAAAAACTATCTTTCTTTCTCAGGTCAGAGATTAATACCTGAAACCAACCAGGACAACTATCTCGTCGACCAACCTTTTCAAGTTCCAGATTAATACCTGTAACAAGCCAGGAAAACTTTCTTTCTCAGGTCAGAGATTAATAGCTAAAACCAGACAGGACAAATATCCACTCGACCAACTCAAACAACCCAAGCATTCAGATAAAGTTCATATATGCTCCAGATACGGATGCCATCCTGATACTCATTCAGATTCAACTTTCAGATACAGTTCAGATACATTCCAGATACGGATGCCATCCTGATACTCATTCAGATTCAGCTTTCAGATACAGTTCAGATACGCTCCATATACAGATGCCATCCTGATACTCATTCAGATTCAGCTTTCAGATACAGTTCAGATGCGATCTAGATATGGTTGGAATTCTGATACTTATTCCAGATTCCTTCTAGATACAGTTTAGATGCGATCCAGATATGGCTGACATTCTGATACTTATTCCAGATTCCTTCTAGAGACAGTTCAGATGCGATCCAGATATGGCTGACATTATGATACTTATTCCAGATTCCTTCTAGAGACGGTTCAGATGCGATCCAGATATGGCTGACATTCTGATACTTATTCCAGATTCCTTCTAGAGACAGTTCAGATGCGATCTAGATATGGCTGACATTCTGATACTTATTCCAGATTCCTTCTAGAGATAGTTCAGATGCGATCCAGATATGGTTGACATTCTGATACTTATTCCAGATTCCTTCTAGAGACAGTTCAGGTGCGATCCAGATATGGATGCCATCCTGATACTCATTCAAAGACAGCTTTCAGATACAGTTCAGATACGCACCAGGTACGGATGCCATCCTGATACTCATTCAAAGACAGCTTTTAGATACAGATCAGATACACACCAGATACAGATGCCTTCATGATACTCATACAAATAAAGCTTTCAGATACAGTTCAGATACGCACAAGATACGGATGCCATCCTGATACTCATTCAAAGACAGCTTTGGATACAGTTCAGATACGCACCAGATACGGATGCCATCCTGATACACATTCAAAGACAACTTTCAGATACAATTCAGATATGCACCAGATACAGATGCCATCTTGATACTCATTCAAATACATATTTCAGATACAGTTCAGATACGCACCAAGTACAAATTCCACCCTGATACTCATTTAAAGACAACTTTCATATATAGTTCAGATACGCAGCAGATACGGATTCCATTCTGGTACTCATTCATATTTCAAGTTCAGATACAATATGGATACGCTCCAGACACGGATGCAATTCTGTCACTCATACAAATTCAGTCTCCAGATACAGCTCAGATACGTGCCAAACACGGACACCATTCTAATATTTATTCTTTTGACTTACAACTTATAATTCAACAAACATTCTTGGATGGCATCTATAAGCTTATCTCTAACAAGACTCTATCACCTATCCAAATGGCATCTTTAAGCCCATTCCCTCAACTACATATTGTCGAGTGCAAATTTATGGGCACTCTAGTGTCCAATCATCTTTCATCTTCGAGTCATAAATGGCAAAGCTCTCCAATCTAACTCTTCAGGTCTAAGAAGATTGAACAGGGGCAGCTGTTGTACCCCAAAATTTTCCCTCTCATTCTTCAAGGACTTTCTCACAAGCATTCTCAGGATTTAAGCTTGCACAAGTGCATTGGGATTTTCCAGTACCAAAATAAAAAGGAAACTGTCAAAAAGGGAGAAAATAGGCCTCCTTCGACTCAGCCCTTCGATTGGACAAATGTGCTGCCTGCATACTTGTAATCGAAGGCCATGACATGTTGGCCACACATGCCCCCTGCAAGGAAACCCCTTTCGACTCACCAAGTGTGCTTCCTGCAAGCCTCCTTCGAGTGCAACTTAGGTACATCCTTCGTTTGGATTTGAAACCTCCTTCGATTCAGCACCCTTCGACTGACTCTTGGCCTCCTTCGAATGCAACTTGGGCATGTCCTTCATTTTGAACTTAAAGCCTCCTTCGAATGCAACTTGGGTACATCCTTCGTTTGGATTTGAAACCTCCTTCGATTCAGCACCCTTCGACTGAGTCTTGGCCTCCTTCGAATGCAACTTGGGAATACCCTTCGACTCAGAAGCCAAGAACTTCCCTCATGCTAAAAGGAAATGACTCCCTTTATGTTTGTTTTGACCCAAGCTTCGATGAGCAATATGCTTCCTTCGAGCACGAGCTTTCGATTTGGCAATATGTTTTCTTCGATACAAGCTTCGACTGGACATTAGCTTGTTTCGACCACAAGCTTCGACTGAAGCAAAGGCTTCCTTCGAACATGTGTGCTTCGATCTCACTCTTGCATTTGATTCAAGACCAAATCTTGTTTGCCAGGCTATGTTGCTTCCAAGTATTTACATAATCAGAGATTTGTACAAGGGTTTTAAACTTTGTCTTTTAGATACTACTATTCTTGGTTAAAGGCTACATACTCTTTCGTTTCATAGAGAGTACTTTAGTCACAAAATCAGCTTTCAACCTGATTTTGGTCTAAGCACAAGCAAGGCCAGAAGCATAAGTCACATCTTCTGCACCCCAACTGCCAACAGGCACCCCACTTGTACCTTTCACGTTACATTATTTTATGATTTCTTTGCAAGGCTGGCTTTGGACAACATGTCCATTCTTTCTCTATAAATAGAGGAACATTTCCAAAGCTAAGGGAGGATCTTGGGACCAGAGGAACGAATCTCCCAAATATTCTCAAACACAACAAAAACTCTCAAGTTCACCAACACTTTAGAAATCACAAAAAGCCCAGAATCACATTCATCTCCTTCGAATCTGAAGAACAACCACACTTCAGTCTCCTTCGAATCAAAGAAGCATTAAACTTGTTTCTTTCCTCCCTTCGAATCCAGTGTTCCAAGCATAATTGTTGACCCCCTCTTTCGAATCCAATATCATGGGCCTCCACTCAAGGCCCCACATCCATTCAATTCCTGAAGCAAGGCAAGTTATTCTTACCTTTGAACTTTTCGTTTCATGGCATAGTAATTTTCCCTTTCGTTTGAAACATGTACATACCATTGTTCCTTTTGTTTCCACCCTTTTAACATATTTTTCAGAGCTAACCCTTTCGTTTTGCTTTATGTTTACCTGAACATGCTTTAACTATTAAACTGTTTACAAGACAAATACTAGCATGGCCTCAGGCCATGTTTCCATTTAATTCTTTAAACGAAAGAAACAGGAAACATGAAATAGGAAACGAAGCTTCTGGATTCTACCCTCTTTCTCCAGGTCAAATGAAAGAGACAACCAGGAAGCAAACCATGTCCAGTCAAAAGGCACTCCCTCACTGCTTTCAGTATTCTGTTGAAGGAGGCAGAAAGGCAGATTGCACCTTGCAGTAGTTCCAGGCCCAATCGAAAGGCACAACATGCTGACTCCTAAAGCCTGTTGAAAGAAATAGCAAGAAGGGTGAGTCGAAGGTTACCGGCTAACACTCTTGCAGTCGAAGGCAACAAAAAAAGGCAGATTCAAAAGGGGCCATGAAGATTTGAGTCGAAGGGTGCTACTGCCTGGGTCGAAGAGCTCATTTTCTTTTCTTTTCTTTTCTTTTTTTTGCCTTTACATTTTCTTGCCTTTCAATATGGTTGTAATAGTGTAGGACTTTTCTTTTCTGAATTTTTTATTACTTTTGTACAAATGCTAGTAACTAGGTGTGTACGGCAAGATAAAACCAACAAGTAGACAACCCCTAATCAAGACAAAATGCATGCAACCAAACACACTTTTCACACATGCACCCTTAGGGTAATTCCACTTGTTGCCTATCGGAAAATAGTCACGTCCCTCGAACATGGGAGTTTTAGCAAAAGACCCTCGATAAAAGAACGTAGTCTCTCGATGACCCTCGATGTTGCCTTCGGTAAAGGATCTAGTTCCTAAAACAACATTGCTAAAACGTCCCATATGTTACCTTCTATGACTATACAAAACATCCCAACGCCCGTCCCTTCACATCCAATGATGGGGCTTCTTACCAAATCAATGGTAAGATAGCCACATTTAAAGGAGGAGGAAAAACACATTTAATACCTTTCTTCTCCTTGTGCTTCTAGATGTGTCTTCATGCGTATTTTCCAAAAGTCAAAATATTCGCCACAGAATAGAGGAGGCTTGTTGTTACTACCACCATCTCTGAAAACGGGATATTGATTTGCGGAAGCCATTATGGATCTTTTAGGAACAAGTTACCTATAACCTGGTCTGATGCCAATTGTAAGTACAAAGTGCGCCTAAGAGGGGGGGGGTGAATTTGGTACTTTAAAAAATTCTGGTTTTAGTGATGATGGATATTATTTTTCTAGTTTATAGTGAGTTTATGAAAGAGTAAAGTGCAGAAAAATAAAGTGACACAAGCGATATATCTTGGTTCCCCTCACAGTCCGAGAGTACTCCAGTCCCATTTCAACATGAAAGAGATTTACTTATTGTGGCAAACTTAAACAAGAACTACCCAAAACCAAGAACAATCCTCTTGGATTTTCACCATGTCAACAATGAGAACAATCCTCTCAAAGTGACTTCACTTGTATCCAACAATCCTGGAAAAACAATATTTCTAAAACCACTTAAACTTATTTCCAATAATCCTGAAAAATAAGCAAGTATATAGAAATATTTGATTTGAGTGAGTTTGAGTAGAAATGATCACTTTGAGTGATTTAATCAATGAATTGATCTTCTATTCCAATGATAATAGTATACAATGACTCAAGATATATAATTCTCAAAGTTTTCTGGTTAACAATATGTGAAAGTGTGCAGAAAACTTGTGTATGAAAATGTATAACAGCTTGAGTTTGTTATTTGAAAATTCAGAAAATATAATTGGAAGAGATGTTGAAATGATTTTGAAAATGAGTATTTATATGTTCATAGCACCTTTTTGAAACAGCATAAAGTTCTTGAGATGAATCATGAATAATTGCCAAGATTGAGTGAAAGGTTTCCATGAAATGGTGTTATGAACAGTCATGTGCAAGGCTGTTGTTTTTCAAAATCGTGCAGCATGCAATCGATTGCACCCTTTGTGTAAATCGATTGCACGGGGTTTCAACAGCTAGAATTTCAAATATTTTGAGTGTGCAATCGATTGCACAAGAGTGTAAATCAATTTCATGTGAAGTCGGTAGCAAAAATTGATTGAGTGCAATCGATTGCATAAACATGCAAATCGATTACACTTAGAAACAGTAGCAACATATTTGAAAAATTGAACCATGTAATCAATTGCACTAATATGCAAATCAATTGCACTCTATTGAAAAATGAGTTTTAGCTTAGAAAAACTTGAGTAACGATTTGTACAATATGACATATTTCTTTTGACCATTGAGCATCTATGTCTTAAGTTCAAAGTAAGTATTATCATTATACCTTTAAATTTGCAAGTGCTTGAACTGAAGACTTTATCCATAGATGCTTGATCAATAATCTTTGCCTTCTTTGTCAATCATGGTTTGTCTTCATCAAAACAAAAGTGCATTTGAGAAGCTTGATTTTACAATCATATCCTAAATTTTGTTTTTCAGGCTCCAACAGTTGTTGGTGTCGTGCCCAGGCCTATTTGAATGATAGGCGCATTTCGCATTTGGATTGTACCTGGGAGATGAGGCGTTAGGATTCTGAGGAGGATCCCTTAGCGTAATCAGTTCCGCTTTTAGTAAATGTTGTAACGCTTGAGACAATGGAATTTTAATCTTGTTAAACTGCCTTATCAGAGAGTCTGACCTACATCAATTGCCCTGTTTTTGTTGTTAAATAGGTGCAGGATTAAAAATCAACACCACTCCTACAGACTGATTGTGACTATTTTTACTATGGTCATTCTGGCCATAAACAACATTGGTCTATTTCTTACTACCAAATGTCTTCTTCATAGAACTAGGAGACGCAACAACTAGAATCTTTCCGCTATTGATACCACTTTCAACTTGTTCCCCAGTCAGAATCAACTCAGTAAAACTAGACGAAGAACTCCCAATCAGATCATTGAAGAATGGACCTGTCAGACTGCCCATGAACATATCAACTAGCTCCCGGCTAGACAAGGGAGGTTGCACCCTTTGAGCTAAGTCTCTCAACTTTTCAGCATATTTCTTGAATCCTTCATTCAAACCCATAGTCATGTTTTATAATTGCACACGAGTCAGTTCAAGGTCAGCATTGTATTGATACTTCTTGTAAAAAGTAGCATCCAGGTCTTCCCAAGTACGAATGTTGGTTCCCTCCAGCTCATAGAACCATTTGAGTTGTGTACCAGACAAACTTTCCGGAAAGAAGTGCACCCATAACTTTCTGTCAGCGGTATGGGGTTGGATATTTCAAACATAAGATTGCAGATGAAGTTTCAGACAAGACACACCGTCATATTTAGCTAAAACAGGGACTTTGAACTTGTGAGGGATAACCACTCCCAGAATAAGACCCAGTTCTCCGAAATCCAATCCAGGAACTTTCCGGATTTCCATAGCCTTAAGGCGGTCTTCTAGCTATTTTTATCTATCTTCGACAGAAGGATGCTATTCATCAGAATAATCTTTATCCTCGGGAATCTTACCAGAGCCAATGTTGCTTCCGCCTTCATCCCTGACACTTCTACCATTCTCCTCTTGGTTGTCATTTCTATCAGAGGTGATATCAGTAGTTTGAACTTGTTTAGAAGGACCTTTGAATCTTATGCCTATTTTGAAGATACCAATTGGCTTCCGAGTCTTCTTCTTCTTGGCGATGAGCGCTATCATATCCTTATATCCTTGAGCAAGATTCAGAAGGGTCTCCTGGGATTCGGGCATTCTGGTCTTGGAGTTCCTTAACAGTCTATTCAAGAGCTATCTTTTACTGAAATAAATAATAAGAAGATGAGAAAAGTTATATGGGAAAACCTGTTTATGTAATGATGCATGATATGCTGATGCAATGTTTTCAAGGATCATGGGATTTAAATTTGTTTAGACCAAAGGAAACAAAATAAATTTTTAGTAACAAGTTCAAATTACAATTTATTTTAATAAAAAGAGTTACAAAACAGAAAAATATAAATTCAAGTCTCTCATGGACGCTTCCTCTTTGTGTTGACATAGGCGTTAATGCTTTGTTCTTCGTGGATTCATTTCGTTAGCTCCAATACGTTTTTCTCACTAGCATAGAAATGAGCTTCGAAGTTATCTCTTTCTTCCTTTAGTTGAGTCCAGGACTTCTGTAGTTCTTCGAGGTCAGTAGGCATATCAGGATAAAGAACAGTATGAGAAACATATCCTTTAACAATAGGCTCTATAATCACCGGTAAGATATCAGGATATGGCATGCTAAGATTCTGAGAACAAGACCGCACCCATATGAGGTAAGGCTCTAGAGGAATGGAATTCTTGTATCCTAAAGTCTTGCCATCAATCTTGTTGACCGCATCCTAAGCATGTATAAACCTTTGATGGTAATTCTAAGGATCATTCTCATAGTCGAACACAATACCCTGGATGAGCATGTAATGAGGACCATCCCTTCAAGCATAACCAAACTGGCGTAGAGCTAGAGAAAGGTTATAAATGATGCCACCTCTTATACCAAGGAGTGGTACATTAGGGAATTCCCCACAACGATCGATAATAGTGATGTATGCCTGAGATCAAGAACACAAATGGATATCTGCATGAGTGAGCAACATCAACCTTTGAGACCACCTCAAACCTTATTTATTCTTTATCACTGATTGGGGCAGGTGCGAAATAAACCACCTGGATAGTAGATTTATACAACACATAAGAGTTCCTCGTTTCTTCATAGTACGAGTATGGAGGGAATGCAGGACATCTCCGAGTAAAGTAGGTACCACATTATGAGCGATAAATATCATGATGGCACTCATATAGATGAATTCGTTCAGATTAGGGAATAGTACCGACCCATAGATCAGCAAGGCCAAAATATCCTCAAAAGCACGAAGATTCATAGAACATAATAGTACCTGAGCCTTCTCTATCAGAAATTAAGGAGAGAAACCTTGACTTCGTTCCTTGTTTCTAAACTAGATACAATGTCTGATTGTTTCAAATGTAGAGCTATTGCAACGTCTTCAGGTTTCAGAGCTTGTTCTATACCGGTGAAAGGTATCTAATCACGAATAGGAACTTCGAGAAACTTAGAGAATTCTTTCATTGTGGGCACCAATTGATAATCTAGGAAGGTAAAATAGTGATTCTTCTAATCAAAGAACTGTAAAAGAACGCTCATCATGTATTCCTGAAAACTATTAGTAACCAGGGTGAGTAGATGGCCATGTCTCTTGGTGAACTGAGAGTTGTCGGGAACTTTTGAGACTAACTTCTTAAGTTGAGAAGGTATCCTTATGAAGTTGATTTGGATGGTATTCCTACAACTGGAAGCCATGACCCTATAACACAAAACAAAGATGAATCCCTCAGATCCTTGAAATGGCTAGTCATGATATAATGGTGTTATGATGTTATGATATCATGATATCATGTTCGAATAGGTATCAGACATAAGAAAAGCATGTAATTACTTAGGTTTAAGGCTTGCATGAGGTTTGTAGGTATGTACCCTCTTGAAACTTAGTTAGCTCAACATGTCCTAGAGAAGTAACCGGGTTCTAAGGATCTCAATATCACTGATTTTTCCCGCAAGTTTCGTCTAGCCCAACAACTGAATTGCCACCAAATAAAACTCGAGAGTCGAATCTCAATGAGCGTAGTATCGAGTATCAACCAACTTCAGACTACACCAAAGCCTACTATGTCACTACCTTCTAATGGCTAAGTTGGGTCAATTAAGGTTCTAAGGTCAGTTAGTGCTTATGACACCACGCGGCAGCCTAGTATGCTCACTGAATGAATCGAGGGATATTGTTGTACTCCAAAATTTTCCCTCCCATATTTCTCAACAAATGTCATGTGAGGTCCCCAAATTGCTTAAGGAAGTCCAAGAGCTGACCAGACAAACTCTCTCATAAGGCAGTCTACCTCAAATTAGGGTTTCATTTTTCATCAGGATATATGAACCACAAAAGACTCAAGTGCTCACCATTGTCCTAATATGTTCTCAAGATCATTCGTGTCAAGTTTCAAGCCTTGCAAAAGAAGTTTGCTCAGTTAAATTGCTCAAAAGCCTGAAAATCGATTGTGCTAGGTCAAAAGTCGACTGCGGCCCACATACAGTCAAACTTCAAGATTTTTGGTAAACATCCTCATTTTGAAGTATTATACATCATTTGATCAAGGTTTGCTCATGATTCCTCAAGGATTTCCCATAATTCATCAAAACCCAAAAGTTGCTAAATTAGCGTTTTGCAAGAAAAGTCAACTCAACTTTTACCAAGCATAACTTTCTCATACTTTATCAAAAATGACCCATCCAAAGCTCATTTTTAAGAGGATACAATTCCCTAAAATTAATCTTCATATCCAAAGTTCAAAGTATGCACTCATAAAAAGATATGAATTTGGACATTATAGGTCATTTTGAAAAAGTCAACAAAAACACCTTTTGGGTCAAAGCTTCATACATGAACATGGAAGACTCAATTGAGAGGATACCAAAAGGGTTGCTTAAAGGACTCTTAAGATTTCTAAAAAGTCCAAGAACACTTCTCTAGAGTCAAAATTGAGAGAGATATGCATTGTCAAAGTTGACCTTTTTTGCAAAATGGCCAAAAGTCAAATGTGCTCAAATTTGCATCTTTTGCTAAATGGGCCAAACTTTTTATGCTTGCATATCATTTATAACATAGTCCACGACCTATGGGACCCTCCATACTTTATTTACTCATTTATTTAATTTATTTTGATTTTTATTCATTTAAAATTCAAATAAAATCAAATAAATCCTAATAAATCATATATTGCATTTTAGGGATGATCTTTTGCATTGAAAGAAGATATTATATGCTGTAAAATGAAGATCAAACCGTGCAAGGCAAATGTGTTTGGAAAAGATTGGATTTGAGGAAAATTGGAAGGGAATCATATGCATTGAAAGAGCAAATCAAATCTCCATAATTGATAAAGATACAATGCATTTTTATTGACCTAATGTGTTCCACTACATATAGAGAGGAGATCCGATGCATAGAGGAGGGTTTTTAGAGGTTGAAAAAGCTGCAAGCAAGAATTGAAAACTGTCAAAAAAGTGATAGACTGATTTCCAGTTTAGAGGCCAATTCACAGACTTTTAAAGCCACCAATCGTTTCCTGGAATCTATCTGAAGCTAGCACGACCAGTTGCATGCCTCTACACGCCCAGAATTGTCCTCTAGACGTCACACGATTTACATTCTTTTTCAGATTTCATTGCTATGATTCTTGCATCATGAACGTGTTTCAATGGTATATTTGTGTTTATTGTCATGTTTGCATCATGTATGGACTATATAATTGAAGTTTTAACACTTGTATAAACATCTACCATAGATAGGGTTTGCTTTTTTGTTTTGGGGCTTTCAAATGCAGGAACAATTGGCCCTAATGAAGGATACCATTGTGATCAGAGGGTCAGACCCAATCGATCCATGGTCTTGAATCTTATTTATATTGCTTAGATGTAATTTTTGAAATACACAGGGTTATAGCTACAATGCCATGTCTGTAGGTGAAGGTTCAGAGTTTTAAACGACGGTTCCAGGGAAGAAGACGATGGCATGTCACAACCTTAACAGCTGGTTTAAATTCTGGCGCGTTTATTCTTGCCAAAAACTTGTTTTTTCTTATATATCATTTGTTTTTATTATATTAATAAATTAACATCCAGCGCAGCCGGTCAGAAGAAGGAATTCAGAAACTCATGATTCTGGGTTCGATCCTAAGCGTGAGCTTTTGGCATTTTCCCCTTTGTTTTCACCATATCCAGCGCCTGCACTTTCTGAGGTTCAGCATCTTCTGATTCCATCAGCCAGAACCAGATCAAGCGTTCTCTGGTTATCTTCTGGATCCATCAGCCAGAACCAGATCAAGCATTCTCTGGTTATCTTCTGGATCCATCAGCCAGGACCAGATCAAGTATCCTATGGGCATTATCTTCTGTATCCTGTAGTCAGAGCCAGATCCAGCGCACCTCACCTTCTGAAGGTCATCATCTGCTGGATACAACGATCAAAATTAGATCTGGCACATACCATCTTCTGAGGGTCATCTTCTGGATCCATCAGCCAGAACCAGAGCTGCTGATCGCAGGCCCATTATTCCTTCCTTTTCTTTTTCTTTTTTTTCTATTTTATATTTTCTTTAATTCATAAACTAATTATTTGTTTCACAAAAAAACCCATAAAATCAATAATTCACAAAAGTAGGATTAGTAATTTTTATTTCACCAAAATTAATTTAATCTAGTTTAAAAATAGAGACATTATAATTTGTTTTCATAAATAAAACCAAATAGAAATTAGGTTAAACTTCTTATTTAATTTTATTTTGCTCTTTTTCTCAAATAAATAAAAATACAAAAAAGTAGGTTTTAATATAAATTAATTTATTTTTCTTAATTTAAAATTAATTAGAATTAGGATTTTCTTTTTTTAATTTAACAATTCCATTATTTTCTTAAAATATAACAAAAGCATTTTCTTTATTAATCACAATTAGGTTTAGGCAATGGTCAAAACCCTAATTATCTTGTATTCTATTCATCACGCGCATAACATTTTATTTTGTCAATATTTTTGTAACTGTGCATGGTTTGTAATAGTTTAATCTAGGGTTTTATTTATCGCTTTTTCCCGGGTTTTTGGTTATGTAATTAATCCCCCCCCCCCCCCGAAGCCTTGTAATAGCGTAGATTTACTTTCTTGCATTTTAATTCTCGAATATATTTAACTGTCTAGATGTATGTTAATAGGATTGTATGGCAAGATTGCATGATAATTTAATACAGTTAGAAAACCCTAATGTGCAAAGACAAATAACTGAAACAAATCACTCGCACCTATCACTCTTAGGGTATACTCTCACTTCGGTTGCCTTCGGTAAACGATCATTAAGTATAGGGTGTCTTAGTGGTTACCTTTCTGTCAAAAAAATATCAAATGTCCTGTTCGGATGTTGTCTCGAAATGTTGCCTCAGAAATGTTGCCTCGAATATGGTCTTAAGACTCTAGGATTATTACTAAGTCATCCTAACATTGCTTTAGTGATTGTACGTCCCTTTCGATTTGACCCTTACAACTCCAACGACGGTGCTACCTATTTCTCAATAGTGGGATAGTGCTGTCTAAAGGAACAAGAATAGAAACAATCTTTTTTTGAGTAGGTAGATGCTAGTAGGTACTTGCTCAAATCAAAACTTTTTCACACTTACTTTTCAAACAAAATTTCAAAACAACTTCGTCACACCTTTAAGGACTAATACAAGGGTTATCATGAAGTCAAACTTTTCAAAAACAAAGCACACACACAAGCAATTTTTTTAAAAAGATGAGCAAGTACCTAAGAGCCCATGGAAAATCATGGACAGAGAGGGTACTCAGAATATCTCAAAAACGGATTTTTTCTATGCTTTTTTCCTTTCCGGTTCAATGAAATAAAAGTCGGTGGCGACTCTTGCTTACCGCAAAATTTTGATAACACAAAATGCAAAATGCAAACCAGCATTTCAAAATAGTCGGTTCTGCCACCGTATCACAGAACTGGCGACTCTGTTGGGGAATTAATAAGTGGGGTATACCTTAGGATCTAGTTCATCATAATTGCTTCTCTTAATTGCTTTGATTGCGTTATTTTTAAGGGTTTGGTTTGGGAGTTACTATAGATCCTAACCCGGATCTGGGGACACCTTTTAGGTAAGTAGCAATAAACTGTGAGGGAACTGTACGGCGTAGACCGATACGGTTGAAGCAATAGCTACGTTGATGTGGCATATTGGTTGGTACCAGTATCCCTTGTGGAGAAACGAGGATAATATGGGGCCGTTGTGTGGTGTCGTTAAGCATCAACTAACCTTATAAACTTTAATCGACCAACTTGGCCATTAGAAAGTAGTGAGATAGCCGGCCTCGGTGTAAAGCTGAGAACTGGTTGGTACTCGATGCTACACTCATTGATACCATACTCTCGAGATAGTTCCGGCCGCAAGAAAAGATTGCGTGAGCTGAAACCATGACCGATGGAGGATGGACAGTGATATTGAGATCCTTTAGAACCTGTGATACGGTGGGAGAACTGACTTGAGATTTTGCGTTTGTATTCGCAAATGTTTCGGTTGAGCAAGAGTCGCCACCGACTTTTTATTTTATCCTAAGGAAAGGTTAAAAAGCACAGCAAAAACCTTTTGAGATGTTTTCTTGGGTTCGGGGAGTAGATTATAGAAAGGGAAGGTATTAGCACCCTTTCTATCCATGGTTATCCATGGGCTCTTAGTTACTTGCTCAGATCACTTGCCTTTTGTTTTCAATTGTTTTAAATGGTGCTTGAGTGTGTGGGTTTGAAAAGGTTTTTGAAAAGAGGCCAATGTGGTGGCAACCTTTGTAATGACCCATGTGGGGATGTATACAAAGATGTACGTCTTTTTAAAAAGGTTTTCATTTGTTTTTGAAAGTTATTTTGAAAGTGTAGTGATGTGTGGTTTTTTGAAATAGGCAAGTGTTTTAGTTTGCAAGATTGATTCAAGTAACTAAGAGGTTATCTACTCCTAAATTTCTCAAAAGATTATTGCTATATTTTAACCCTTTTAACAAGTTTGTTCCACCATTGTATTTGGTGGACAATCTTATGTTAGGATGTGAAAGGGACAGGCGCGGGTCATCGTTTTAGACCATAATTGCAATGGTGCCAAGTATCTTTGGGCATTTTCTTTAAGGGACTTGATCATTTGTTTTTGAAGTATTTTTTGAAAATGTTATCGAGGGACTATGATCATTCAATTTGTTTGTTTTGCCCAAAGAGACTTAACATACAATATGGCCCAATTTTGAAAGGCAACAAGTGGAGTACCCTAGGGGGTGCAAGTGTGATTTGTGTGTCCATTTTCATGCTTGTTTGTCTTGAGATTAGGTCATAACTATTTTTGTCGTTTTTCGCATACAAACCCTAATTCTAACATGTTATCATTAGAAAGCAATAAAGTGCGAAAATAAATTTACTAAGCTATTACAAAACCAAATATGGGAAGGGGGGTACAAATGTTCAAATGGGGATATTGACAAGTAATTGTAAACCTAAAATTATTACATCAATTTTGAATATATACAATTTAATTAATGTACAATAATTAAATAAATAAAAATGGAATAAAAAATGCAAGATGCAAAAATGTTTTGAATATGTATGAAAAGAAAAGTGTTATTTATGTAAAAATAAAAAAAGATATTATTTTTGGAGTATTTTGAACTTAGGGCAAAAACCCTAATTTTATTAAGGAAAATGTATTATTGTTTAATTTAATACAAACATTCATTTATTATGTACAAAAATAAAAATAATGAAGTATATTATGAAAAAGGATTTTTTTTTGTATCAAATATTAATTAAAATGAAAAATTCAAATATTTTTATATTCTAACCTAAATATATTAATATACATATATATATATATATATATATATATATATATATATATATATATATATATATATATATATATATATATATATATATATATATATATATATATATATATATATATATATATATATATATATATATATATATATGTATATTAAGTTCTAAATATGCATTATATACAAAATAATATATATTTAATATTTTAATAAAAAAAAGTATTTTTATGTGAAATATTTTCAGAGGATAATATAAAATAAAATAAAAAAAATAAAAAATAGAAGTGTTTTTACATATTTTTCTATTTATCCTAAATAATAATAATATATATGTATTTATGTATAAACTAAAGGAAAATCAAATAAAATCAAATAAAAATCAAAAAGTGATGAGAAAAATATTTTCAAAATTTTAATATGCTGAGAAAAAATAAACAAGTCAAACAAAAAAAGAAAAAGTCAAAAAGAATTAAAAATGAAGCAAATGGGCTTAGGGGGTTCATGAGTAATTAAGTGGTGTGAATAAGAAAAAATGCACAGGCCCAGCCCAAAGACCACTGTCTTCAACCTCCAGCAACAACATTTGAAAAAAAAACGCGCGCCCTATTCTTCAATGTCCAACTCTCGATTCCTGGCTTTTTAACAAAAACTCATAACACAACAAATGTTCAGCATGAAGAGACGATTCTAACCATGTATGAAACTTGACCTAACTCTCTAAGATGAGGGAGAATTTCTCCTCCCCCAAATCCTAACCTAGTTTTTCTGCCATTTTCAAACTCCAAATTCTCTCTACTCAGGCAAAAGAAATGAAATGTAAAGATATGTACATGTTCAGGGCTATGAGTAGAACCTTGTTTCTTCACAAACTTAAGACTAAAGATACATAATAAGAGAGATATGAGTTCAAAGTTTTACCTGTGCAGTTGAACTTCTATCTGGAGAATGAGGAACTTCCAGTGCAAGGTGATGATTGGAAAAGCTTCCTTGAGGTCCAGGGATGCTGTTTCAATGCTTACTTTGTCTTGAAACTTCTTGTATCGAGCTGTGGAACTTCAACTGCAAAAGGAAAAAATGAAAATGGTGGAAGCTGTTAGAGGGATTACAGGTTAGGTTTTAGGTCATGGTTAGCTTGCATACAAGCTAGGGAATGTGTATGAATTGATTTTGGTAAGAATGCTCGAGGGAAATGGGAGTTGGCACTCAAACTGCAGAGGCAACTCTGTTTTTGCAGTTTGAGAGTGATTCTAAGATGGAGGGTGGATTGGAGGTCAAAGGCTCGTGCAAAAGCTTGGATATGTTCTTTGGAATGTGTTTGATAACTTTGTTCTTGTGTTTGTATGCTGAGATGGAAGTTGTTATGAGTTATGGACTTTTCTTCTATGTGAAGCAACAAAATGCAACTTGGCTTTCTAGGTCAGTAGAGGACCCCCTAATATGCTGCATAAGCTTCTCTTGATCAGTGTGTTATGCACATAATCTTGTGCCAAGCAGATTTTCCATGTACTTGTTGGATTTCTAATTTGACATAAAGCTACTTTATACAAAAATGGCCAATTTGCTTTATCCATTTTGGGATTAAACCCTCATACAATTCTTGCACTCAAATAACAACACTTTAACACATTGAATATGCATTAAATTATGGAGTTTAACTTGGTTTAAGGACCTGTAATCTTGCCTAAAGCATGCTGAGTTCAAATGGTAAGGTTATGGACATGTTTTGATGAAGAACAAAAGTGAATTTTTGCCAACTTGTGAAATTCGAATCTCTCAAGTTATGAGGTTTTTTGATGAGTTCTTGGACATTTTGGAAAGCTTGGAATGTGTACTACAATCCATATTTGAAATGAAAATTGAAATTCCAAGTGGAAGGATATGAAAAATGGCCTTGAAGTGGGGTAGAAAACCTTGTCAAAATAGGTCAAATTTCACTAAGTTAAAAAATGGTTTAGTGCCCCTATTCAAAAAATTGTAACTTGAGATACAAGCTTCAAATGAGAAAACTTTGTGAATCAAAGTTGTAGATTATGCAACAAGCTACAACTTTCATGTTTTGACTTTTGTTTGAATCCAAAGGGATCTTGGTGAAAAGATGGGGCAAAGTTGGGAAAAAATTAGGGTTTTTCATAACTTAGAAAAATTCTAAGTTATGAAAAATTCCATTTTCTAACCCTAATTTGCATTTCTTGGTTTCTTGGTGAACAAGTTTCATGATTTGGCATGTTTTGATGAAAAATGAATCTTGACTCTTGATTTTGACCAAAAAGTCAAAGTTTGACTTTTCAGTATACAGTCAAAATTGATCAATTGACTGGGAAATTCAACTGTCAATCTTGTGTACTTGGGATCTTTTGAGTTTGTTGAGCATGTCAAGATAATTCCATGGGGTCCTTGAGTCCATATGTGAGTTTGTTTGCCATTGGCTAGGTCAAACAGTCAAAAATTACCCTTGTGCAGTCAAAACCCTAAAAATGACCATTTTGCCCTTTTGGTGATCTGATCAAATTTCTTGTGGAATTGTGATCCAAACTTGATCAAATGGTTCATGTGAGTTCATAATGTTGATGTGGGTCAATTTTCATGAGATTTGACTGTCAATTGGCCACAGTTGACTTTTTCCCCAATACAGCTGATTTCTAGGTCAACTGTCCAATTGACTGGGCAAAACTTGGAATCAAGACTTGAAACTTGGTGAGGATAAACTTGGGAGTCCAACATGAAACATGAAAGTCATCTTAGGCATTTTAGGTCAAAACATCCTAGGGCAAACACAAACCCTAATTTGAGTCCACAGTGCAAGGAGAAGTCTTGAGCAGAGGAAACCCTAACTGGATCTTGATCTTCAAGGGTCTTGTGATGAGAAAATGTTGAGGAAATGGGAGGGAAAATTTTGGGGTACAACAGTTGCCCCTGTTCAATCTTTTTGGACCTGAAGAGTTAGATTGGCGAGTTCGCCTTTCGTGACTCGAGGGTAAAAGGAGATTGGACACTAGAGTGCCCGGAAATTTGCACTCGCATGTTGAAGTATCAGCAATGTGATGTCAGGAATGGGCTTACAGATGCCATTTGGAGAGGTGGTGGATAGGGAGATGGGCTTATAGATGCCATCTGGAGATGTGACAGAACCTTGTCGGGAATGGGCTTATAGATGCCATTTGGAAGTGTCGATCGCATAAGAGATTCCTTAGCGAGAACTTGTATATTTGAGAAAGACGGATGTTTTCCTGGCTTGTTACAGGTGTTTGATCTTCGGTCTTCTTATGCAGATATGCCCTGGCTAGATACAGGTATCGAATCTACAATTGGTTGCTCACAAATGTGCCCTGGCTGGATACAGGAGTCGAATCTGGAAATAGTCGTTAATAGATGTGCCATGGCTGGATACAGGAATCGAATCTTCGAACTCTTCAGACGTGCCCTGGCTAGATACAGGAATCGAGTCTGGAAACGTGGTCAACAGATATGCCCTGGCTGGATATAGGAATCGAAACTGGAGATGTTGTAGTTGATAGATGTGCCCTGGCTGGATACAGGAATCGAATCTTCGAACTCTTCAGACGTGCCCTGGCTAGATACAGGAATCGAGTCTGGAAACGTGGTCAACAGATATGCCCTGGCTGGATACAGGAATCGAAACTGGAGATGTTGTAGTTGATAGATGTGCCCTGGATGGATACAGGAATCGAATCTTCGAACTCTTCAGACGTGCCCTGGCTAGATACAGGAATCGAGTCTGGAAATGTGACAGTTGAAGGTAGTTGTCTTTGGGATTGTCTTTTTCTTGAAAAGGCAAAAAAACATAAGTTGTATGCAATGTCATGATGTATGATATGCATGATGTCATGATGTTCAACATGAGATAGTGCTGTATGCACTTTATCGTATATGTAAGCAAGATGTATGAAAATGTGAAATGTTTATGAATGTAATTTCGTCTTAGGAAAATAAATCCTTGACGAACGGCCGGGGAGTTGCTCTGTGGAAGAGATACTTGGCCGAAGTTTTGCTGAGAGGCCTGTTGAGGACTTTAATGATGGATTCCGCTGGGGATAATGATGATAAACTCCGCTGGGGATTGAAGGAATTTGCCGAGGGCGATCTTCCGTTACTATCATTGTTATTTTAACTGAGGATAACCCAGTTATAAGTCCTTGTGAGGAATAACTCTGAATAAAGCTCGGGAGAGACGTCCATGCACTATAGGGAATAAGCTTCCAGAACCTACTGGGGAGTGAACTTTAAGACCTGCCGGGGGAAGTTGAGATGATTTGGTCACATTCTTCAGTCGAATCTACCTTGGTGCCTTGGCGGACAAAACAACCAGACTGCATCAGACAACTCCATATTGCCCCTGTTTCTGATGTCACCTGTAATTAATCTTTCGTTTCATATGCGAATATTTATGAGTCAACAATTTTAATGTCAAATGCATATATCAAAAATGAACATTGGACGTTCTTCGCAAGACAAAGCAGAACAAAGGGAAAACAAAGGCAATTCGTATGGACAAGTGAATTTGTATTGATTTGAACTTTGCCTGTGAATAGGCGTTTTTGTAAAAGAGGTTGACATCCTAGTAAGAGGATGCCGCCAAATAATCACAGAATTG
The DNA here is from genome assembly GCA_948472305.1 of Vicia faba. Lineage (NCBI taxonomy): Eukaryota > Viridiplantae > Streptophyta > Magnoliopsida > Fabales > Fabaceae > Vicia > Vicia faba. The sequence continues at coordinate 886,412,359 of OX451739.1, read as the reverse complement.
ACAATTTTGAAAAGAAAACAAAACAGCTATGTGAACAATCCCACTGGGTTCCAACTCTGCTATCGCTTTTATGTCTTCAAGCGTCTCATCGCTTTGCTGCCTGGTCGAAGATGAAGCTGATTGGTCGATGCCGTAATCTGAGCCAGATAGTTGATGCCGAATTCCGGATGCGAAGTGATCCAATGAGACATAGTGTTACGCTTTATCCCTAACTTTTGCCTGGACTGCCCTTTCGGGTTTTCAGTCCAACGGGATACCCATTTTTGCCCAAGCCGCCTTTTCAGGTTTTCGACTTGCCGGGTGTACAGATTTTTATTCATTTCATCCCTTATTTTTGCCCGAACCCTTTTGGTTCGTCGGGAAGCCCTTATTTTTGCCTAGGTATGTCAACCTAGCGGGTCTTTTATTTATGCGTAGTATTTTTTCACTATGTCTGCATTGGCGGGGTGAGGAAGGTCGTCACCACCCATGGTGGTTAGGATCATGGCTCCTCCTGAGAACACACGTTTAACCACAAATGGCCCTTCGTATGTAGGGGTCCATTTGCCCCGGGGATCACTTTGAGGAAGGATGATGCGTTTGATTACCAGGTCCCCAACTTGATATTCTTGCGGTCTGACTTTCTTGTTAAATGTCCTGATCATCCGTTTTTGATACGTTTGACCATGACAGATAGCAGTGAGCCTCTTTTCGTCAATCAGATTTAATTGATCAAGTCGAGTCTGGATCTAATCATCTTCATTCAAGTCTGCATCCTTCATTATCCGGAGAGAGGGTATCTGGACTTCAATTGGCAAGACTGCCTCCATGCCATAGACCAAGGAGAAGGGAGTTGCCCCGGTTGACGTCCTTGCTGAGGTGCGGTACCCATGAAGAGCGAACGGTAACATCTCGTGCCAATCTTTATAGGTCACTGTCATCTTCTGCACAATTTTCTTGATATTCTTATTGGCTGCCTCTACAGCCCCATTCATCTTCGGCCGGTAGGGAGAAGAATTGTGGTGCTGTATCTTGAATTGTTCACAGAGTTCAGTGATCATTTTGTTATTGAGATTGGTACCATTGTCCATAATGATTCTTTCCGGGACTCCGTACCGACAGATCAGATTATGCCGGATGAAACATGCCACGACGCTCTTGGTTATTGTGGCATAGGAAGATGCCTCAACCCATTTCGTGAAATAATCGATCGCCACCAAGATGAAGCGATGCCCATTGGATGCCGTCGGTCGGATCTCACCGATCATATCGATGCCCCACATTGCAAAAGGCCAAGGTGCCGTTAGGACATTCAAAGGAACCGGAGGGATATGCACCTTGTCAGCATAGATCTGGCATTTATGACAAGTTCGGGAGTGTTGGTAACAATCGGCTTCCATTGTGGACCAGAAATATCCTGCCCGAAGGATTTTCTTAGCCATGGTGTGTCCACTGGAATGTGTTCCAAATGTGCCTTCATGTAATTCCATCATAATTTTCTCTGCTTCGGCCTTATCCACACATCGTAGCAGAGTTGAATCATGATTCCGTTTGTAGAGAATGCCGTTGCTGAGGAAGAATTTTGCAGCAAACCTCCTCATGAACTTCTTATCATTGACAGATGCACCTTCAGGGTATTCCTGAGCTTCCAAGTACCTCTTCACCTCATGATACCAGGGTTTTTCAGTCACCTTCTCAGCCTCCAGCTCACAGCAGTACGCCGGTTCGTCCAATTTCCAGATAATGATTCGGGGAGCCTCATTGTCCCATTTAACTTTTAACATTGAAGACATCGTAGCTAGTGCGTCCGCTAGCTGATTCTCCTCTCTAGGGAAGTGTTCAAAAGTTATTTCTTCAAAGTGGGGGAGTAAGGTCAACACGTACTCCTTGTAAGGAATAAGATTTGGGTGTTTCGTATCCCACTCGCCTTTGATCTGATTGATCACGAGAGCGAAATCTCCGAAGACACTTAGAAATTTGATCCTTAAGTCGATTGCAGCTTGTAAACCCATGATACATGCCTCATATTCTGCCATGTTGTTGGTGCAGCTGAAACATAATCGGGCGGTGAGGGGAGTATGAGTTCCTTTGGGGGATATGATTACAGCGCCGACGCCGTTACCCAAAGCATTGGAGGCTCCATCAAAATGCATAGACCATCGGGATCCTTCCTCAGGTCCTTCATCCGGTCCAGGTACTTCACAGTCAGTTACCACCATGATGTCTTCGTCCGGAAAATCAAAGTTCAATGATTGGTAATCGTCCACAGGTTGGTGTGCCAAATGATCCGCCAGTACACTTCCCTTAATTGCTTTTTGAGTTGTATACTGGATATCATATTCTATTAAGATCATTTGCCATCTCGCTATTCTTCCAGACAGAGCGGGCTTTTCAAATATGTACTTGATGGGATCCATCTTCGAAATCAATAGAGTAGTGTGAGTCAGCATATACTGTCTCAACCGGCGAGCAGCCCATACAAGAGCGCAACAAGTTTTCTCAAGCAGTGAGTAACGAGACTCACAGTCGGTAAACTTTTTGCTCAAGTAATAAATAGTGTGCTCTTTTCGGCCAGACTCGTCATGCTGCCCCAGAACACACCCCATTGAATTGTCAAGTACTGTCAAGTATAGTATCAGAGGTCTTCCTTCCACCGGTGGCATAAGAATGGGTGGTTCTTGGAGATATTCCTTTATCTTTTCAAAGGCGGCCTGACATTCATTGTTCCAGTGTACTACTTGATCTTTCTTCAGTAATTTGAAGATTGGCTCACAAGTAGCAGTCAGGTGTGAAATGAATCGGGCAATGTAATTCAGTCGTCCTAGGAAACCTCTGACTTCTTTCTCTGTTTTTGGAGTCGGCATCTCTTGTATGGCTTTTACCTTGGCAGGGTCCACCTGAATACCTTTATCACTTACAATGAAACCTAGCAATTTTCCGGATCTTACCCCAAAGGTGCATTTGTTGGGATTCAACCTCAGCTTGTATAACTTGAGTCGGTCAAACAACTTCCTCAGATGGTCAAGGTGCTCCTCCTCAGTTTGAGACCTTGCAATCATGTCATCAACGTATACCTCAATCTCATGATGGATCATATCATGAAACAAAGCAACCATGGCACGTTGATAGGTTGCCCCAGCATTTTTCAATCCGAATGGCATGACCTTATAACAGAAGGTGCCCCACTGAGTCACAAAGGTAGTCTTCTCCATATCTTCTGGAGCCATCTTGATTTGATTATACCCTGAAAAACCATCCATGAAAGAGAACACCTTGTGTTGAGCTGTATTGTCAACAAGGACATCAATGTGAGGTAGGGGGAAGTCATCTTTGGGGCTGGCCCTGTTCAAATCCCTGTAGTCGACACACATTCTGACTTTACCGTCCTTCTTCGGCACTGGTACCACATTAGCAACCCACTGAGGGTAAGAGGTCACTGCAAGGAACCCGGCATCAAACTGTTTCATGACCTCGACCTTGATCTTTTCAGACATCTCGGGACGCATCCGTCGGACTTTTTGCTTTACCGGAGGGCAATCTTCCTTGGTTGGTAGGTGGTGAACTACAATGTCGGCATCCAAACCGGGCATATCTTCATAGGACCAGGCAAAAATCTCCATATAATCCTGTAGCATCTGGATCAATCGTTGCTTCACGCTGAGTTCTAGATTGGCACCAATCTTGACCTCTTTCCTATCTGTCTCAGTACCCAGGTTAATTGTCTCCACCGGCTCTTCATGTGGCTGAATAGCTCTCTCTTCCTGTAGTAGCAGTCTTGCGAGTTCACCAGGCACTTCGCAATCATCTTCACCTTCGTCTTCGGCCAAGTTGATCGGATTCTCGAAGTCATAACTGGCGGTAGCAGAGCTGTTATCAGTGAGATCCAGAGTGGATTGAAACCTGTATAAGTGAGTGTGTGTAAATATAGCTGTTTTGCAATATATATAACACAGAAAGAAGAAGAGCACAAGATTTGTAATGCAACAAACGTCCAATGTTTTGATTGATGATATATGAAAATGTCATACAAAAAGCCCTCACAAATGGAGCTACGATGCCCCGGGTAGGACACCGAGCCAACAAAGTTTTAACATATTGTTTGTTACAAATTGGAAATCAAAAGAAATTAATTACTGCGTGACAAATGTGATAGGAGTAAAATCCTTTGCCGTCCAGTTGCTTGGTCCGTTGCTGGTAGTCGGGTAGATCCAACTGTCAAATTCCGCTTCCTCTACATCCTCCTTAATAGCATTCACCCTTGAGCTGGAGATAAACACCGGAGCCTTTCTGACCTTCTCCTTGTGCACAGCCCTCTGAGCCTCTGCAGTAAAGCCCAGCCCAAACTTGTCGTTCTTCTGAGTGAAGTCAGGAAGCTGACCCCAGTTTGCACAATTGCCTTTCTGAACCACAGCCCGGGCATCCCTTAGGGAAGCCATCTTCAAGGAAACATTCTCTTCGACTGTTGTTTCTGCTGTTGCTGAAATTGGATGCACCTCCTCGAAATGCTGAAAGGGGGTTTCAATAAACTCCCCGTCCATCTCAATGTATCTGAAGGAATTCAAATGGCTCACCATATACTCCTCTTCTCCTCGCACAGTGACGATCTTCCCCCTGACGGGATACTTCAGCTTCTGGTTCAAGGTGGAGGTCACTGCCCCAGCTTTATGGATCCAAGGTCGACCCAGTAGACAAGAGTACGATGGACGTATATCCATCACATAAAAAGTAGAGTCAAATACTTGAGAGCCCACACGAATAGGGATGTCAACCTCTCCATGAACCATCCTTTTTGAACCGTCAAAGGCCCTGACGATGATATTGCTGGGCTTCAGTTCTAGGCCTTCATAATCCAAACGGTCTAAAGCCTTTTTCGGTAGAACATTCAAGGAAGAACCAGTATCCACCAATACATGCGCCAGAGTAGTGCCCCTGCATTCGATAGAGACATGCAGGGCATCATTGTGGTCTCTTCCCTTCGCAGTCAGGTCAGCATCTGAAAAACCCAAGCCATTGTCTGCTGTCAGATTTGCTACGCAATCAGTGAACTGGACTGCAGACGTTTCTTGCGGCACATGGGCCGTCTTGAGAAATGAGATTAAGGCTTTAGCATGGGCCTCGGAGCATAGCAATAAAGAGAGCATGGAGATCTTGGAGGGCGTATGCCCCAGCTGCTCGACAACATTGAAATCACTTTTCTTTATTATTTTCAGGATCTCCTCCATTTCTTGTTGGGAGGCCTCAGCATTTATAGGTATCGGTGCCTCCATCCGGGTAGGCTCCTCTTCAATCCCTTTTCCCCGAGCATTAGATGACTCGGTGGCAGGGGAAACAACTTGATCAGCGACAGTAACAGGTACACTTGTAGGTGTTATAAGGAGGGGTCTTCGAATAGCGGGCGGTGCAATGTCAGGCAAGAAGAGCCTGCCACTGCGGGTGACCTTGGCTGGACCAGTGATATCGCAGATACTGGCGCCAGTATCGAATTCTTGTTTGATTCCATTCACATATACGTCTGCCCCATAATGCCAGGGGACAACTTTATCAGACACGTAGGGGAGAGGCCCCGGAACAGTAATAACCACAGGTGCAACAGTCATGATTTGAACAGGCTTCTTCGGGAGAGCCTTGATTGGATTATTGAAGATGGTAACCACAGAAACTTCTTTTACCGGAACCAACCGAACAGCGGACTTCTTAAACATAATCTCCTTGCTATCTATTAGGCTTTGAACGCCTAACCTCAGCAACGGACAACCAGATAGGGAAACAGCACAGAAGAGGCAACCTTCACTGCAACCCGGAAATAAACCGGCCAGCAGTAGGTTCTTCTTGACAGTCAAAAGATGGGTAACAACTTCATTTACCGAAACAGCATACATTTCTTCCTCAATGGCATTTACTCTATGCTGGGGCATAGGAGCAGTTACAACATTTGGTCTTTCCGGCGCTTCAAACTGAATTTCCTTTGCGTCGATCAGATCTTGCACTTTGTTTCTCAAGGCCCAGCAATCATCAGTAGTGTGCCCGGGACTATCAGAATGATAAGCACACCGGGCATTTGGGTTATACTTAGGAGACGCAGTGTTGACGACCTTAGGAGCTTCTTTGAGGGTCACCAGGTTGGTGGATAACAGTTGGGGTAAAATTTGAGATAAGGTCATACTCAGTCGAGTATACTGCCTCTTGGGCCTTTCGCTTCTTTGTTGATTATACTGCTGAGGAGCAGCAACAAGTTTTGAGATGACCAAAGCATTGACGGCTTGGCGATTTTCGGGCTTGACTTGTCTTCTAGGACCATAGACGGCACTTGCTTCTTTCTTAAACGGCCTCTTTTCAGCACTTGTGGAGGCAGCCTTTTGTATCTTGCCGGACCTGATGCCAGCTTCAATTCTCTCTCCCGTCAATATCAAATCTGTAAACCCAGCGGAGGAGTTACCAACCAAATGATTGAAAAATGGACCAGACAACGTCCCTAGGAACATATCAACCAGCTCACGATCAGTCAATGGAGGCTGCACCCTGCCAGCCAAATCTCTCCATTTTTGTGCGTACTCTTTGAAACCTTCGCCCGTTCCTAGAGACATACCCTGAAGTTGGGTACGCGTAGGAGCGAGATCAGAATTGTATTGGTATTGTCTGTAAAATGCGGCTGCCAAATCTTCCCAGTGTCAGATGCTAGTTCCATCTAGTTGGTAGAACCATTCAAGCTGTGACCCCGAGAGGCTGTCTTGGAAGAAGTGAATCCAGAGGTTCTTATCCGCCGTATAAGGTTGGATCTTCCTTACGTACGACCTTAGATGCAGCTTTGGGCAGGAGACCCCATCATACTTGGCGAAGGCAGGCGCCTTAAACTTGTGTGGAATTACTACTCCAGAAGATAACCCCAAATCTCCGAAGTCCAGTCCCGGCACATTCTGAATTTCCATGGCGCTTAAGCGGTCCTCCAATTTCTTGTATCTGTCGGCAGCAGGTGGGTATTGTTCGTCTTTATAGTCCGTCTCGTTGTCGGAGACTGCGGGACTAGGAGCCCCTCCCCCTTGGGGATTGTTTTTCTCAGCAGAAGAAGTAGTTGGATCAGCTTCATTATGGAGTGTGTTCCCAAATCTGCGTCCGGTGTTGAACAATGCAGTCCTGTTTTTCTTCTTCTTCTTCAGGAGTAGAGTCTTCAACTCTTGCTGACCTTGGGCTAGGCTTAGGACCATCTCTTGAAACTGTGCACTTTGGGCCTGAAGGGCCTTGATTGCTTGCTCACTGGAGGAGTCTGGATTCATAATGACTGTGCAAAATAAACAGCGAAGGAGATTAAGCATCCTGTGAAATAGGGTACCTGCTTATGCATATGGTGCAATGGAATGCGTATGTTTTATGTTTTCAAAGACAAACGAGATTCAACTTTGTAGACAAAAAGGGAAACACACTTCATTAGATTAAAATTTTCAATTGCTCAACAATTTGCCCTTAGGCATTACAGGAATGAAAAATACTGGAAAGGAAATAAAACTATAAAAGGAAACATCCAAAGCTCATCAATGCTCCCATGGCCTCCTCCTTTCAGTGCTGATGTAGTTGTTCAGGACCCGTTCTTCCTCCAATTGCTTAGTCAGCCTCTGGATCTTCCGTTCCCGCTCGTTGAATTTCTCCCGATAGAAATCCCGTTCTTCCTTTAGCTGCGCCCAAGATCTCTTCATGGTGTCAAAATCAGTAGGTATCTGAGGAGGGAGGACAGTTGGAGGAATCCCATCTTCAACAGGAGACTCAAGAATGAGAGGTCTAACAGCTTCGTAGGGCATACCTAACCTTTGAGCACGGATGCGAACCCATTTGCAATAGGGCTTCAATGGCAGAGAAGTCTTTGGTCCCAACTCATGTGGGTCGGCTTTGTGAATTCTGTCCCAAGCTCTAATGAATCCCTGGCGTAGTTTGTCACTGTCTGCCTGAAACTCAAAATGGAAGTGAGGGACCAGCATTTCATGAGGCCCATCTCCTCTGGCTCTTCCAAACTGACGGAGAGCTAAGCACGGATTGTAAGAGATTCCTCCTTGGATACCAATCAACGGAACGTTAGGGTATTCTCCGCAACGGTCAATAACAGCTACCTCATCCAAACCTCTGAGAGTCTAGGTGATGTCATTATCAGTAAGAGCCATTAACCTCCTAGCCCAACCTTTTCCTTCTTCATTCTTCAGCGCGAACTTAGGAAGGTGCAAAATAAACCACCTTACTAGCAAAGGAGCACAACACCACGGAGTTCCCCGTTTTCGAGCAGTACGAGCATAGAGTTGTTGTAGAATATCACCCAAAAGAGTGGGTACCGGGTTCCGAGACATGAAGATCCTTAAGACATGGATACTGATAAAAGTGTCAGGGTTGGGAAACAATACCAGACCATAGATCAAAAGAGCCAGAATATCCTCGTATGCCTTGAAGTCCAAGTCATTCCAGAAATCATTAGCCTTGCCAACCAGAAATTTGACCAAAAAGCCCTTGATCCCATTTCTAGTTTCCCAGTTGGACAATACCTCTTCTTTGGTCAAGGGGAGAATTGCAGCAATCTCTTCAGGCCTAGGAGTCTTTTCCAAACCAGTGAATGGAGTTTGTTCCAAGACAGGGATCCCAAGCAAATAAGAAAATTCTTCCAGGGTAGGAACCAGCTGGAAGTCTTGAAAAGTGAAACAATGATACAGAGGGTCATAAAATTGGGTCAGAACACTTATCAGTTGTTGGTCCCATTTTGCAGTGATCAAGCCAAGGAGAGACCCATGTCTGTTGATGAAGGAAGAAGTGTTTGGAATCCTACCAACCAAATCCTTGAGTAAAACTGGTGGTTGAACGAAGTTGAGCCGGACAGTATTCCTACGCACGGGCATCATGATGTCCTACAAAACAGAGCAAAGATGAAACTCTTTTGTCTTTGAAATGGGTTAGCCCTTTATACAGGATGCATGCAATGGTATGATGGCATGATGCTATGATGAAGCACACCACAAGTATTCACATAGGTAAATAAGGCACACAAGTCACACAAGACACCCTTAGGTTTCAGGCCAGCATGAGTTTCAGGTATTACCCTCTTTTGGTTTTGTTGGTTAAAACCTGTCCTATCAAAAGTAACCGGATTCTAGAGGATCTCAAATCATTGGCTACCCTCAATCGGTCATAACTCCAGCATCACAATCTTTTCTCGCGGCCAGAACCATCTCGAGAGTTTAGCCTCAATGAGTGTAGCATACTGCTACTGTCCTAATAGCCAAGTTGGTCAATTTAGGGTTCTAAGGTTGGTTGGTGTTTAATGACCCCTTAGAAGACCTATATTCTCCCCGTTGCAACACAAGGGATATAGGTACAGACTAAGATGCCACACCAACGTAGCCACTGCTTCACCCATGTCGGTCTACGCCGGACAGGTCCCTCACAGATTATGCTACCTAAAAGGGTATTTCCCAGATCCGAGTTAGGATCTATGAAACTCCGATGCAAAGCCCACAAATATAAAGCAAACAAAGCAAACAATTGAAAACAAAGGTGATCTAAACCCTAAGGTTACTCCACTTTTAAGTTTACCTCCCCAGCAGAGTCGCCAGTTCTGTGATACGGTGGGAGAACTGACTTGAGATTTTGCGTTTGTATTCGCAAATGTTTCGGTTGAGCAAGAGTCGCCACCGACTTTTTATTTTATCCTAAGGAAAGGTTAAAAAGCACAGCAAAAACCTTTTGAGATGTTTTCTTGGGATCGGGGAGTAGATTATAGAAAGGGAAGGTATTAGCACCCTTTCTATCCATGGTTATCCATGGGCTCTTAGTTACTTGCTCAGATCACTTGCCTTTTGTTTTCAATTGTTTTAAATGGTGCTTGAGTGTGTGGGTTTGAAAATGTTTTTGAAAAGAGGCCAATGTGGTGGCAACCTTTGTAATGACCCATGTGGGGATGTATACAAAGATGTACGTCTTTTTAAAAAGGTTTTCATTTGTTTTTGAAAGTTATTTTGAAAGTGTAGTGATGTGTGGTTTTTTGAAATAGGCAAGTGTTTTAGTTTGCAAGATTGATTCAAGTAACTAAGAGGTTATCTACTCCTAAATTTCTCAAAAGATTATTGCTATATTTTAACCCTTTTAACAAGTTTGTTCCACCATTGTATTTGGTGGACAATCTTATGTTAGGATGTGAAAGGGACAGGCGCGGGTCATCGTTTTAGACCATAATTGCAATGGTGCCAAGTATCTTTGGGCATTTTCTTTAAGGGACTTGATCATTTGTTTTTGAAGTATTTTTTGAAAATGTTATCGAGGGACTATGATCATTCAATTTGTTTGTTTTGCCCAAAGAGACTTAACATACAATATGGCCCAATTTTGAAAGGCAACAAGTGGAGTACCCTAGGGGGTGCAAGTGTGATTTGTGTGTCCATTTTCATGCTTGTTTGTCTTGAGATTAGGTCATAACTATTTTTGTCGTTTTTCGCATACAAACCCTAATTCTAACATGTTATCATTAGAAAGCAATAAAGTGCAAAAATAAATTTACTAAGCTATTACAAAACCAAATATGGGAAGGGGGGTACAAATGTTCAAATGGGGATATTGACAAGTAATTGTAAACCTAAAATTATTACATCAATTTTGAATATATACAATTTAATTAATGTACAATAATTAAATAAATAAAAATGGAATAAAAAATGCAAGATGCAAAAATGTTTTGAATATGTATGAAAAGAAAAGTGTTATTTATGTAAAAATAAAAAAAGATATTATTTTTGGAGTATTTTGAACTTAGGGCAAAAACCCTAATTTTATTAAGGGAAATGTATTATTGTTTAATTTAATACAAACATTCATTTATTATGTACAAAAATAAAAATAATGAAGTATATTATGAAAAAGGATTTTTTTTTGTATCAAATATTAATTAAAATGAAAAATTCAAATATTTTTATATTCTAACCTAAATATATTAATAAACATATATATATATATATATATATATATATATATATATATATATATATATATATATATATATATATATATATATATATATATATATATATATATATATATATATATATATATATATATATATATATATTAAGTTCTAAATATGCATTATATACAAAATAATATATATTTAATATTTTAATAAAAAAAGTATTTTTATGTGAAATATTTTCAGAGGATAATATAAAATAAAATAAAAAAAATAAAAAATAGAAGTGTTTTTACATATTTTTCTATTTATCCTAAATAATAATAATATATATGTATTTATGTATAAACTAAAGGAAAATCAAATAAAAATCAAAAAGTGATGAGAAAAATATTTTCAAAATTTTAATATGCTGAGAAAAAATAAACAAGTCAAACAAAAAAAGAAAAAGTAAAAAAGAATTAAAAATGAAGCAAATGGGCTTAGGGGGTTCATGAGTAATTAAGTGGTGTGAATAAGAAAAAATGCACAGGCCCAGCCCAAAGACCACTGTCTTCAACCTCCAGCAACAACATTTGAAAAAAAAACGCGCGCCCTGTTCTTCAATGTCCAACTCTCGATTCCTGGCTTTTTAACAAAAACTCATAACACAACAAATGTTCAGCATGAAGAGACGATTCTAACCATGTATGGAACTTGACCTAACTCTCTAAGATGAGGGAGAATTTCTTCTCCCCCAAATCCTAACCTAGTTTTTCTGCCATTTTCAAACTCCAAATTCTCTCTACTCAGGCAAAAGAAATGAAATGTAAAGATATGTACATGTTCAGGGCTATGAGTAGAACCTTGTTTCTTCACAAACTTAAGACTAAAGATACATAATAAGAGAGATATGAGTTCAAAGTTTTACCTGTGCAGTTGAACTTCTATCTGGAGAATGAGGAACTTCCAGTGCAAGGTGATGATTGGAAAAGCTTCCTTGAGGTCCAGGGATGCTGTTTCAATGCTTACTTTGTCTTGAAACTTCTTGTATCGAGCTGTGGAACTTCAACTGCAAAAGGAAAAAATGAAAATGGTGGAAGCTGTTAGAGGGATTACAGGTTAGGTTTTAGGTCATGGTTAGCTTGCATACAAGCTAGGGAATGTGTATGAATTGATTTTGGTAAGAATGCTCGAGGGAAATGGGAGTTGGCACTCAAACTGCAGAGGCAACTCTGTTTTTGCAGTTTGAGAGTGATTCTGAGATGGAGGGTGGATTGGAGGTCAAAGGCTCGTGCAAAAGCTTGGATATGTTATTTGGAATGTGTTTGATAACTTTGTTCTTGTGTTTGTATGCTGAGATGGAAGTTGTTATGAGTTATGGACTTTTCTTCTATGTGAAGCAACAAAATGCAACTTGGCTTTCTAGGTCAGTAGAGGACCCCCTAATGTGCTGCATAAGCTTCTCTTGATCAGTGTGTTATGCACATAATCTTGTGCCAAGCAGATTTTCCATGTACTTGTTGGATTTCTAATTTGACATAAAGCTACTTTATACAAAAATGGCCAATTTGCTTTATCCATTTTGGGATTAAACCCTCATACAATGCTTGCACTCAAAGAACAACACTTTAACACATTGAATATGCATTAAATTATGGAGTGTAACTTGGTTTAAGGACCTGTAATCTTGCCTAAAGCATGCTGAGTTCAAATGGTAAGGTTATGGACATGTTTTGATGAAGAACAAAAGTGAATTTTTGCCAACTTGTGAAATTCGAATCTCTCAAGTTATGAGGTTGTTTGATGAGTTCTTGGACATTTTGGAAAGCTTGGAATGTGTACTACAATCCATATTTGAAATGAAAATTGAAATTCCAAGTGGAAGGATATGAAAAATGGCCTTGAAGTGGGGTAGAAAACCTTGTCAAAATAGGTCAAATTTCACTAAGTTAAAAAATGGTTTAGTGCCCCTATTCAAAAAATTGTAACTTGAGATACAAGCTTCAAATGAGAAAACTTTGTGAATCAAAGTTGTAGATTATGCAACAAGATACAATTTCATGTTTTGACTTTTGTTTGAATCCAAAGGGATCTTGGTGAAAAGATGGGGCAAAGTTGGGAAAAAATTAGGGTTTTTCATAACTTAGAAAAATTCTAAGTTATGAAAAATTCCATTTTCTAACCCTAATTTGCATTTCTTGGTTTCTTGGTGAACAAGTTTCATGATTTGGCATGTTTTGATGAAAAATGAATCTTGACTCTTGATTTTGACCAAAAAGTCAAAGTTTGACTTTTCAGTATACAGTCAAAATTGATCAATTGACTGGGAAATTCAACTGTCAATCTTGTGAACTTGGGATCTTTTGAGTTTGTTGAGCATGTCAAGATAATTCCATGGGGTCCTTGAGTCCATATGTGAGTTTGTTTGCCATTGGCTAGGTCAAACAGTCAAAAATTACCCTTGTGCAGTCAAAACCCTAAAAATGACCATTTTGCCCTTTTGGTGATCTGATCAAATTTCTTGTGGAATTGTGATCCAAACTTGATCAAATGGTTCATGTGAGTTCATAATGTTGATGTGGGTCAATTTTCATGAGATTTGACTGTCAATTGGCCACAGTTGACTTTTTCCCCAATACAGCTGATTTCTAGGTCAACTGTCCAATTGACTGGGCAAAACTTGGAATCAAGACTTGAAACTTGGTGAGGATAAACTTGGGAGTCCAACATGAAACATGAAAGTCATCTTAGGCATTTTAGGTCAAAACATCCTAGGGCAAACACAAACCCTAATTTGAGTCCACAGTGCAAGGAGAAGTCTTGAGCAGAGGAAACCCTAATTGGATCTTGATCTTCAAGGGTCTTGTGATGAGAAAATGTTGAGGAAATGGGAGGGAAAATTTTGGGGTACAACAGAACCCGATTAATTTTTTCTAGGACAAGTTGAAGCCAACTTAACTTCAAGAGGGTATTACCTTTGACCTCATGCAACCCTTAAACCTAAGGGTTTTGTGTGATTTGATTGTATTTGCAATACCTATTGCTTGCTATACCTGTGGTTTATCATGACATCATGAATCATAACATGGCATTCATACTTCATTATACTAACCATTTCAAAGACCAAGGAAATTTATCTTTGTTCTGTTTTGCAGATTATGGCTTCCGTACGTAGAAATACCATCCGAGTCAACTTTGTGCAAATACCTGCCCAACTCAAAGAGCTAGCCTCAAGAGTTTCTGAGACTTCTATGTTCATTAAGAGACACAGTCAACTCCTCAGCCTGGTTACTTCAAATCTTGATGAGCAGATGATGATTGTACTTTTCCAGTTCTTTGATCCTGAGCATAATTGCTTCACCTTTCTAGACTACCAGCTGGTTCCCACCTTGGAAGAGTTCTCTCACCTATTGGGCATATCCATTCTTGAAAAGGTACCTTTCACAGGTATGGAAGAATTTCCTAGACCATAAGACATTTCCTCAGCTCTGCATTTGAAACGGGCTGATGTAGTATCCAATTGGGAAACACGAAGCGGGGTCGAAGGTTTTCTAGCCAAATTTCTAATAGACCAGGCTCAACTATTTTGGGATAATTTGAATTTTCAGGATTTTGAAGATGTCTTGGCTCTCCTTATCTATGGTTTGGTTCTCTTCCCGAATCCAGACTCCTTTATAGATGTGAATGCTGTCAAGGTTTTCCTTTCTCGCAATCCTGTACCTACCCTGCTGGGTGATATCTTGCATTCCCTCTACACTCGTACCGTAAGAAGAAGAAGGACCCTTATGTGTTGCATGTCGCTGCTGTCGAGGTGGTTTATTTCTCACCTCCCTAAGTCTGTGCTGAAGAACGAAGAAGGTTTGGGTTGGTCCTACAGGATAATGTCACTTTCCCATACAAATATTCTTTGGAGTTCCCGAGCTATGGAAGACACTACTGTTATTGACCGTTGCGGGGGATAACCTAATGTCCCATTTCTTGGAATCAGAGGGGGTATAACTTACAATCCTTGTCTAGCTTTGCAACAATTTGGTCGTTCTCGGAGAAATGGTCCCCATGAGCTACTTCTTGAGGACATTGCATTTGACTATAAGGAGGAAGTTAAGGAGCATCGTAGGAGGTTCATACGAGCTTGGGGAATGGTGAACAAATCTGAACCCCAAGAGTTGGGACCAAAGACTTCCCTTCCTATGCAACCTTACCTCCAATGGGTTCGAGCTCGTGCCCAGAACCTTAGGATGCCCTATGAAGTTGTATTACCAGTGATTGTGGATCCCACTAATGAAGAGGGAATTCCTTACACGGTTCTTTATCCTTACATGCCCACTGATCCTGGGGAGTTGCAGAGGTCTTGGATTCAGCTGAAGAATGAGCGGAATACTTACCAGGAAAAGTACCATGAGCAAGAAAGGAGGATTTTGAAGCTCACCAGGAAGCTCGAGGAAGAAAGAGTGATCAATGACTACATTGGCAAAAAGAGGAAGCGTCCATGGGACTTTTAATTTTGCTTTTACTAGTTTTAGAATTTGTTTTATTTACTTCTTTGTAACGCCTTAAAGGCATTGTTGAACCTTTCAAAGTTTAAAGCTAATAAAGTTTGGTTTATTTTTTTTAGTTTGCAAATTTAAATCTCCCAAAGTCTTTGAAATCATTACATGTACATCCCATTATCATGCACACCATTACAGGTACCTTTACAGGTTTCTCATCTTCTTTGCTGTTTATTTCAGCAGAAATGTCTTCCGATCAAGCCATCAAAGATCTTCAGGCATAGAACGCCCAATTCCAGCAAATGTTCTTAAGTATGGCTAAAGGGCAAGAGGATCTGAAGAGCCTTATTCTGAAAGAGAAGAAGAAGAAGAAGGTCGGTATTCTGAACATGGGTAGAAGATTCGGAGAAATGTTGAGACAACCAGCTGATCTGAACTCCTCATCCAAGGATAGAGAGAACCAAGAAAGGGTAAAGGACCCTAGTCCAGTAGTTTCTGATAACGATACAAATTACGATGATGAGCAATATCCTCCTGCTGAGGATAGATACAAGCAGCTAGAAGACTGCCTGAGTGCTATGGAGATTCAGAAGATCCCTGGTTTGGATTTCGGAGAACTGGGACTGGTATCGGGAGTGGTGATCCCTCATAAGTTCAAAGCTCAGGTTTTTGCCAAGTATGACGGAGTATCCTATCCAAAACTCCATCTCCGCTCTTACGTCAGAAAAATCCAACCCCATACTGCTGATAGAAATTTGTGGGTACACTTCTTTCAAGATAGTCTGTCAGGGACTCAACTTGAATGGTTTTATCAGTTGGAGGGAGCCAGTGTCCGAAACTGGGAAGACCTTGTTGTTGTTGTTTACAAGCAGTATCAGTACAATGCCGACCTTGCTCCCACTCGTACTCAGCTCTAGGGTATGTCTATGGATGCAAGTGAAGGTTTTAAGGACTATGCTCAAAAGTGGAGAGACTTGGCTGGAAGAGTCCAACCCCCTTTTTCTGATAGGGAGTTGGTTGACATGTTTCTAGGGACGCTATCTAGTCCATTTTTCAATCATCTGATCGATAGTTTGTCGTCTGGGTTTACTGAGTTGATTTTCACTTGAGAGAGAGTAGAAGCTGGAACTCGTAGTGGTAAAATACAGAAGGATGCTTCGTCAAGTGCAGCAAAGAAGCCTTTCACCGGGAAGAAGGAAGCTAGTGCAGTCTACGGCCTGAGAGGCCAAAGCAGATCTGAACACCGTCAAACGGTAAATGCTGTAGTGATATCAAGACCAACAGTTGCTCCATAATGCAATAATCAGCAAAGGGTGGAAAGACCACAATGGCAGTTTACCCGCACCAACATGACTTTGGCTGAAGTTCTACATCATCTTCTAAAATCTAACTTGGCAACCTTGAAAGAGGCTCCCAAGAATCCAAACACTGCTTCTCCACGATACAATCCCAACGCGCGGTGCGCCTACCATTCAGAGAGTCCTGGCCATGACACAAACGATTGTTGGGCTCTGAGGAATAAAGTGCAATATTTGCTGGAAGCTAAAGAGATTGAGTTTGATGCTCCGGAAAAGCCAAACGTTATAACTACTCCTATGCCCAAACAGGGTCGTGGAGTCAATGTCGTGGACACCAATTCGTTTGTAACCTCTGTGGAAGAAATCCCTACTCCTTTGATGACGGTTAAGAAGAATTTGTTGTTGGCCAGTTTATTTCCGGGCTGTGGTGAAGGTTTCCACATGTGTTCAATTATGCCTCCCGGTTGCTGTTTATTGAAGTCAGGTGTTCAGCACCTGATGGATAATAAATAAATTTTGTATGAGAAGACTATTTGAAGATGTCGCCATTATCACCATTTCCGCCAATCCTTCCAAGGTTTCCTCGAGAAAACCTGTTAGGGTTACACCCGTTCCAAGAATTTCTCCATTAATAATCACCGCTCCTGGTCCCATCCCATATACCTCAGATAAGGCTATCCCATGGCACTACGGTGCTGATGTATATTACTATGGTGTTAAACAAGATCTGAGGGCTGAAGAAGCCGATGCGGATATCAGTAATATTGTTGGGGCAAGCAAGGTCACCAGAAGTGGAAGACTCTTTTCTCCTGAGATTTCCCCTCCGACTATCTACAAACCTGTTGTCATTCTGTCTACTAGTACATCAACTACTATCCCAATTCCTACTCAAGTTATCACCCCTGTCGCTGAGCCATCTGGGACTCGGGGCAAAGAAATCGTAGGTGAGCCTTCCCGGACGGAGGCAGCGAAGCGGATCATTGTAGAAACCTCGAAACAAGAGATAGAGGAAACTTTGAAAATTATCAAGATGAGCGACTAAATTATGGTCGAGAAACTGGGGCAGACCCCATCAAAGATCTCCATGTTGTCCTTGTTGTTATGTTCTGAAGCCCATGCGAAGGCTTTGATTGCATTTCTCAAGAATGGGCATGTGCCGCAGGAAACTTCTACAGATCAGTTCAAAGATTGTGTGGCTAGCTTGACTGCTGACAATGGGCTAGGGTTTTCAGATGCGGATCTGACTGCTAAGGGGAGAAATCATAATGATGCTCTGCACGTCTTTATCGAGTGCAGGGGCACCACTATGGCCCATGTACTAGTAGATACCGGGTCCTCACTGAATGTTCTACCGAAGAAAGCGCTAGACCATCTGGATTGTGAAGGTTTGATTCTAAAGCCGAGTAACATTGTGCTAAGGGATTTTGATGGGTCAAAAAGGATGGTGCACGGGGAGGTGGACATCCCTGTCAAGGTTGGTTCTCAGACCTTTGGGTCCACCTTCTATGTAATGGATATCAAGCCATCGTATTCTTGCTTGCTGGGTCGTCCTTGGATTCATAAGGTTGGGACAGTGACTTCCGCACTCCATCAAATGCTAAAATATTTGATAAAAGGGAAGTTTGTCGCGATACGAGGTGAAGAGGAGTATATGGTGAGTCATCTCAATTCCTTCCGCTACGTGGAGATGGATGGGGAGTTCATAGAAACTCCTTGTCAAAATTTGGAAGAGGTCCCTCAGTTCTCGGCATCAACTGAAGTTGCTACCAACAAACCTCCATTGAAGATGGCTTCTCTCAAAGATGCCAGGGCTGTAATTGAAGAAGGTGGGTGTACCAATTGGGGTCAGCTCCCTGATTTCACTCACAAAACTGAAAAATTTGGTTTGGGCTTTACTACAGGGGCTCAAAGGGTTGTTAGGCACACACGGATTGGAAGACTTCCTCTACACATCAACAATCAGGGAGTTAATGCAATCAAGGACAATGAAGAAGATTCAGACATCGACAGCTGGATCTACCCAACAACTAATGGTGGACTGAACAAATGGACAGCGAAGGACTTCATACCTGTTTCTTTTATTTCATAGTAATTGATATTTGTTTTAAGAGTTGTAATAGATAGTTTGAAACTTTATGGCCCGGTGCCTTGCCCGAGGCACCTTGGCTTTGCTTGTGAGGGCTTATTATTTGTCATTTTTATATATCATTAATAAAACATTAGAAGTTTCTTGCATTACAAATTTTGCGCTCTATATTTTTCTTTTTCTCACTCTATCAAAACATCGATTCTCTTAAACACACTCACATATCATAATGCAGATCCATATCCACTATGGATCCCATTGATAATGACTCTGCTACTGCTAGTTATAACTTCGAAAATCCGATCAACCAAGCCGAGGACGAAGGTGAAGATGATTGTGAGGTGCCTGGAGAACTTGCTAGACTATTGCAGCAGGAAGAGAGGGCCATACAACCTCATGAAGAGCCGGTTGAGTCACTAAATTTGGGTACAGAGGAAGACAGGAAAGAGGTTTAAATAGGTGTGAATCTGGAGCCTAGTGTCAATCAACGGTTGATACAAATGCTACACGACTATGTTGAGATCTTCGCCTGGTCCTATGAAGACATGCCTGGTTTGGACACTTATATTGCGGTACACCGCTTGCCGACTAAAGAAGACTGCCCTCCGGTAAAGCAGAAGGTCCGTCGTATGCGCCCGAAAATGTCAGAGAAAATCAAGGCAGAGGTCACGAAACAGTTTGACGCAGGGCTCTTAGCTGTCAATTCTTAACCATAGTGGGTTGCCAACGTCGTTCCGGTACCTAAGAAGGACGGTAAGGTACGGATGTATGTGGACTACAGAGATCTGAACAGGGCAAGCCCCAAGGACGACTTCCCACTTCCTCACATTGATGTTCTAGTCGACAACAACGTGCAACACTAGATCTTCTCTTTCATGGATCATTTTTCTGGCTACAACCAGATCAAGATGGCTCCTAAGGACATGGAGAAGACAACCTTCATTACACAGTGGGGCACCTTCTGCTACAAGGTAATGCCTTTTGGGTTGAAGAATGCTGGGACAACCTATCAGCGCGCCATGGTCGCTTTGTTCCATGATATGATTCACCATGAGATCGAGGTTTATGTTGATGACATGATAGCTAGGTCCCAGACTGAGGAAGAGCACCTTGATCATCTCCAGAAACTGTTTGACAGGTTGAAGACATACAAGTTGAGGTTGAATCCGAACAAGTGTACCTTCGGGGTAAGGTCTGGTAAGCTTCTGGGTTTTGTCGTCAGTGATAAAGGTATTCGGGTGGATCCTGAAAAGGTAAAATCCATACAAGAGATGTCAGCTCCCCGCACAAAAAAAAAAGTCATAGGTTTCTTGGGACGTTTGAATTACATCGCCAGGTTCATTTCACATCTGAATGCTACTTGTGAGCCAATCTTCAAGCTGCTAAAGAAAGATCAAGTGGTAAAGTGGAATGATGAATGCCAGACCGCTTTCGAAAGAATCAAGGAATACCTTCAAGAACCACCAATTCTGATGCCTCCAGTTGAAGGAAGACCTTTGATTTTATACTTGACAGTGCTAGACAGTTCAATGGGGTGTGTGTTGGGGAAGCATGACAAGTCTGGCCGAAAAGAGCACGCTATTTACTACCTTAGCAAAATTTTTACCGTCTGTGAGACCCAATACTCATTGCTCGAGAAAACTTGCTGCACTTTGGCATGGACTGCTCACCGTCTGAGACAGTATATGCTAACTCACACTACCTTGTTGATATTAAAGATGGATTCAATCAAGTATATTTTCGAGAAGCCCGCTCTCTCCGGAAGGATAGCAAGATGGCAGATGATCTTAACTGAATACGACATATAATACACAACCCAAAAAGCAATCAAGGGGAGTGTATTGGTGGATCATTTGGCGCATCATACCGTGGATAACTACCAGTCCATGAATTTCGAGATCCCGAATGAGAATATCATGTTGGTAACTGACTGTGGAGAACCTGGACCGAATGAAGGACCCGAGAAGGGATCCCGATGGTCTATGTATTTTGATGGAGCATCGAACTCTTTGGGTAACGGGATTGGCGCTGTAATTATATCTCTTGAAGGCTGTCATTCGCCGTTCACCGGCCAATTATGTTTTAACTACACAAACAACATGGCGGAGTATGAAGCGTGTATCATGGGTCTTCGAGCTGCTATTGACCTAAGGATTAAGTTTTTGAGTGTATTCAGAGATTCCTCTCTGGTGATAAGTCATATCAAAGGAGAGTGGGATACGAAGCACCCGAATCTTATTCCTTACAAAGAATATGTACTGACGTTGCTCCCATACTTCGAGGAGATAACCTTTGAACATTTCCCCAGAGAGGAGAACCAGTTAGCGGACGCACTAGCTACCATGTCTTCTATGTTCAAAGTCAGGTGGGACAATGAAGCTCCCCAGATTACCATTGAGAGGTTGGACGAACCCGCACACTGCTGTGACATTGAAACTGAAGAGGTAGAAGATAAACCTTGGTTTCACAAGATACAGAGGTATCTTGAGGCTCAAGAATACCCCGAGGGTGCATCTATTAATGATAAGAAGTTCCTGAGAAGGTTAGCTGCGAAGTTCTTCATCAGTAATGGTGTCCTCTATAAGCGTAACCATGATTCGACCTTACTACGATGTGTAGACAAGAGCAAGGCAGAAAGGATCAAGGCAGAATTACATGAAGGTACCTTCAGAACTCATTCCAGTGGACATACCATGGCGAAGAAAATCCTTCGGGCGGGATATTACTGGTCTACTATGGAAGCCGATTGTTATCAGCATTCTCGAACCTGTCATAAGTGCCAAGTCTATGCTAATAAGGTGCATGTACCTCCAGTTCCCCTGAATGTTTTGACAGCTCCTTGGCCTTTTGTAATGTGGGGTATCGACATGATTAGAGAAATCAGACCTACTGCATCTAACGGGCATCGCTTCATTCTGGTAGCCATTGATTATTTTACGAAGTGGGTCGAGGAAACTTCCTTTGCTACAGTAACCAAGAATGTCGTGGCGCGGTTTATCTGACACAATCTGATCTGTCGATATGGTGTACCAGAGAGGATCATTACGGACAATGGTATAAATCTCAACAATACAATGATCATTGAGCTCTGCAAACAGTTCAAGATTCAGCATCACAACTCTTCTCCCTACCGGCCAAAGATGAATGGGGCTGTTGAAGCGGCTAACAAGAACATCAAGAAGATTGTGCAGAAGATGACTGTGACATACAAAGACTGGCATGAGATGTTACCATTCGCTCTTCATGGGTACCATGCCTCAGCACGGACGTCGACAGGGGAAGCACCTTACTCTTTGGTGTATGGCATGGAGGCAGTCCTACCCATCGAAGTCCAGATACCCTCTCTCAGAATCATGAAGGATGCAGGTTTGAACGAAGACGACTGGATCCAAACCCGATTTGATCAGCTGAATCTAATCGATGAAAAGAGACTTACTGCTATCTGTCATGGTCAGACGTATCAAAAGCGAATGATCAAGGCCTTTAACAAGAAAGTCAAACGCCATGAATATCAAGTCGGGGATCTAGTGATCAAACGCATCATACTACCGCAAAGTGATCCCAGGGAAAAATGGACACCTACTTACGAAGGGCCATTTATGGTTTAGAACATCTTCTCGGGAGGAGCTATGATTTTAACCACCATGGATGGTGACGACCTTCCTCACTCCGTCAATGCAGACATAGTGAAAAGATACTACGCCTAATCAAAGACCCGCTAGGTTGACTGGCCTAGGCAAAAATAAGGGCTTCCCGGTGAACCAAAAGGGTTCGGGCAAAAGTAAGGGATGAAAATGAAAAAACTGTACACCCTGCAAGTCGAAAACCTAAAAAGGTGACTTGGGCAAAAAAGGGTATCCCGGTGGACTGAAAAACCCGAAAGGGCGGTCCAGGAAAAAATTAGGGATCAAAGCGTAACACTACGTCTCATTTGATCACCTCACAGCCAGACTTCGGTATCGACTATCAAGCTTAGATGGCGACAATCAATCTGATCCACCTTTAACCAAGCAGCAAAGTGATGAGACGTTCGAAGATATAAAGGCAATAGCAGAGTTGAAACTCGATGGGATTGTTTCACATAGCTGTTTTTTCTTTCTTTTACACAAATTGTAATTTCTATCTTTCAGATGCGTTCTCTTACTAGGATGTCAGCCTCTTTGTACAAAACGCCTATTACCGGCCAACTTCGAAATCAATACAAGTCATTTTCACAAAGCCTTGATTTATTTTCTTCTTCATGTTTTGTTTTGCTAGAACGTCCAATGATTATTTTTTGATATATGCATTTGAAAATAATTGTTGCTCATAAATATTTACATAAGGAACAAAAGACAATTATTCGTAATTCCAGGAACAGGGACAAACAAGAAGTTCCCAAACCCTGTAGTTACTCTTCCCATCAGGTACTGGATAAAGCCAGCTTGAGAATATGAGCAGTGGTACCTGTACTCCCCATAGAATAAAAAGTGTCCAAAGACAGTGATGTTAGCTTCCCTAAATAGGACATAATTCTCCCCAAGCATAGTTTATTTTTCTCACAAGATTCGTTGTCACCAGCAACAAAAATTCATCCCCACTTGAGTTGTTTCTCCAAGTCAGCAGAGCTATCAATAGAGTATCTCCTCTCCAACAGAGTTATTTTCCCGCAGAGTCATCTTCAGACAGAGTCTCTTCCGGCATAACATTTACCAGACAAGGGGCAAATCCCCAACATAGTTATCATTGTTCACCATCCCCGACAGAAGTAGAGGAACTATGGGTTTTATAACAATCAGGGATTTATTTTCCCAGATTCAGATTGTTATGTCAGCATTTCATGTTCATACATCATGACATGTGCATAAATCACATATAACATAGTCTCAATTATTTTGATAACGTTATTATACAATGCATCTCATGCATCACATATGATTAACCCTGTATTTCTTTCAGGGAAGACAATTATTGTCAACAATTTCCAGCAGGTCCATGATCAACACTCGAAGCTAAATAGAGTAATCATCGGCGCGACAAGAACAACCTTACCCAGTTTCCCTGTGCAGTTTTACCCAAACTTATTCCGAAGTAACCCTACTATCCAGGTTCCTTCTCACAGCCCTACTATCCAGGCTTTCATCTCGAAGTAACCCTACTATCCAGGTTCCTTCTCACAGCCCTACTATCCAGGCTTTCATACCGAAGTAACCCTACTATCCAGGTTCCTTCTCACAGCCCTACTATCAAGGCTTTCATATCAAAGTAACCATACTATCTAGGTTCCTTCTTACATCCCTATTATCCAGGATTTCATACCGAAGCAACCCTACTATCCAGGTTCCTTCTCACAACCCTACTATCCAGGCTTTTATATTGAAGTAACCCTACTATCCAGGTTCCTTCTCACAGCCCTACTACCATGGCTTTCATATCGAAGTAACCCTACTATCCAGGTTCCTTCTTACAACCCTACTATCCAGGATTTCATCTCGAAGTAACCCTACTATCTAGGTTCCTTCTCACAACCCTATTATCCAGGCTTTCATACCAAAGTAACCCTACTATCCAGGTTCCTTCTCACAGCCCTACTATCCAAGCTTTCATATCAAAGTAACCCTACTATCCAGGTTCCTTCTTACATCCCTACTATCCAGGATTTCATACCGAAGCAACCCTACTATCCAGGTTCCTTCTCACAACCCTACTATCCAGGCTTTCATATTGAAGTAACCCTACTATCCAGGTTCCTTCTCACAGCCCTACTACCCAGGCTTTCATATCGAAGTAACCCTACTATCCAGGTTCCTTTTTACAACCCTACTATCCAGGCTTTCATCTCGAAGTAACCCTACTATCTAGGTTCCTTCTCACAACCCTACTATCCAGGCTTTCATACCGAAGTAACCCTACTATACAGGTTCCTTCTCATAACCCTACTATCCAGGCTTTATTCTCGAAGTAACCCTACTATCCAGGTTCCTTCTCACAACCCTTGTATCCAAGCTTTCATGTCGAAGTAAATATACTATCTAGGTTCCTTCTCACAGCCCCACTATCTAGGCTTTCATGTCGAAGTAACCCTACTATCCAGGTTCTTTCTCACAGCCCTACTATCCAGGCTTTCATATGGAAGTAACCCTACTATCCAGGTTCCTTCTCACAGCCCTACTACCCAGGCTTTCATATCGAAGTAACCCTACTATCCAGGTTCCTTCTCACAGCCCTACTACCCAGGCTTTCATATCGAAGTAACCCTACTATCTAGGTTCCTTCTCACAACCCTACTATCCAGGTTCCTTCTCACAGCCCTACTACCCAGGCTTTCATATCGAAGTAACCCTACTATCCAGGTTCCTTCTCACAACCCTACTACCCAGACTTTCATATCGAAGTAACCCTACTATCTAGGTTCCTTCTCACAACCCTATTACCCAGGCTTTCATATCAAAGTAACCCAACCATCCAGGTTCCTCCTCCTAACCTTACTATCCGGGTTCGGCCTCCCTTATCCCCAGACAATAGTCCATAACACTGTAAGACCAGGACCCGTTCAAACACACTTGATTTCACATTTCCCCAGTAAGTCGTGGTGCAACATATACCCCGACAAAACACAAGATCACTTCCGCTTCCCAAACCAGAATTATTCCCCAATAAGAGTAACGGACAACTGAAGCTCCTAAAACTCTATTTCTCTCAAGACAATGATCAACATTCCCCAGCGGAGTCCTCCTCAAACATCAGGTATATGGGTTCTCGTAAAGGAATCTCTTATGCGATCGACACCTCTTCGGATGGCATATTTAAGCCCATCTTCCATCATCGACCTCCAAATGGCATCTATAAGCCCATTCCCGATATCACAAGTCAAGTATCACTTCATGCGAGTGCAAATTTCTGGGCATTCTAGTGTTCAATCATCTTCCACCTTCAGATCACGAAAGGCAGACACGCCAATCTACCTCCTCAGGTTTAAGAAGATTGAACAGGGGCAAATGTTGTACCCAAAAATTATCCCTCCAACATTTCTCAACAAATGTCATGTGAGGTCCCCAAATTGCTCAAGGAAGTCCAAGAGCTGACCAGACAAACTATCTCCTAAGGCAGTCTACTTCAAATTAGGGTTTCATTTTTCATCAGGATATATGAACCACAAAGGAATCAAATTCTCACCATTGTCCTAATATGTTCTCAAGATCATCCATGTCAAGTTTCAAGCCTTGCAGAAGAAGTTTGCTCAGTCAAATTGCTCAAAGGCCTGAAAATCGACTATGCTAGGTCAAAAGTTGACTATGGCCCACATACAGTCAAAATTCAACATTTTTGGTCAACATCCTCACTTTTAAGTATTATCCATCATTTGACCAAGGGTTTATCATGATTCCTCAAGGATTTCCCACAATTCATCAAAACCCAAAAGTTGCTAAATTAGCATTTTGTAGGAAAAGTCAACTCCACTTTGACCAAGCATAACTTTCTCATACTTTATCAAAAATGACCCATCCAAAGCTCATTTTGAATAGGAAACATTTACCTACAATTCATCTTCATCTCCAAAGTTCAAAATATGCACTCACAAAAAGATATGAATTTAGACATTATAGGTCATTTTGAAAAAGTCAACAAAAACACCTTTTGGGTCAAAGCTTCATACATGAATATGGAAGACTCAATTAAGAGGAGACTAAAAGGGTTGCTTAGAGGACATCTTAAGATTTCTAAAAAGTACAAGTTAACTTCTCTAGGGTCAAAATTGAGAGAGATATGCATTGTCAAAGTTGACCCTTTTTGCAAAATTGCCAAAAGTCAAATATGCTCAATTTTCATCTTTTGCTACATAGGCCCAACCTTTTATGCTTGCATCTCATTTATAACATAGTACACGACCTATGGGACCCTCCATACTTTATTTACTCATTTATTTAATTTATTTTTCTTTTTATTCATTTAAAATTCAAATAAAATCAAATAAATCCTAATAAATCATATATTGCATTTTAGGGATGATCTTTTGCATTGAAAGAAGATATTATATGCTGTCAAATGAAGATCAAATCGTGCAAGGCCAATGTGTTTGGAAAAGATTGGATTTGAGAAAAATTGGAAGGGAATCATATGCATTGAAAGAGCAAATCAAATATCCATAATTGATAAATATACCATGCATTTTTATTGACCTAATGCGTTCCACTACATATAGAGAGGTGATCTGATGCACAAAGGAGGGTTTTTAGAGGTCGAAAAAGCTGTAAGCAAGAATTGAAAATTGTCAAAAAAGTGATAGACCGATTTCCAGTTTAGAGGCCAATTCACAGACTTTCAAAGCCACCAATCGTTTCCTGGAATCTCTCTGAAGCTAGCACTACCGGTTGCACGCCTCTACACGCCCAGAATCATCCTCTAGACGTCACACGGTTTGAATTCTTTTTCAGATTTCATTGCTATGATTCTTGCATCAAGAAAGTGTTTCAATGGTATATTTGTGTTTATTGTCATGTTTGCATCATGTCTGGACTATTTAATTGAAGTTTTAACACTTGTATGAACATCTACCATAGCTAGGGTTTGCTTTGTTGTTTTGGGGCTTTCAAATGTAGGAACAATTGGCCCTAATGAAGGATACCATTGTGATCAGAGGGTCAGACCCAATCGATCCATGGTCTTGAATCTTATTTATATTGCTTGGATGTAACTTTTGAAATACACAGGGTTATAGCTACAACACCATGTTTGTAGGTGAAGGTTCAGAGTTTTAAACGATGGTTCCAGGGAAGAAGACGATGGCATGTCACAACCTTACCGACTGGTTTAAATTCTGGCGTGTTTATTATGGCTAGGAACTTGTTTTTTCTGATATATCATTTGTATTTATTATATTAATAAATTAACATCCAACGCAGCCGGTCAGAAGAAGGAAGTCAGAAACTCATAATTCTGGGTTCGATCCCAGGTGTGAGCTTTTGGCATTTTCCCCTTTGTTTTCACTAGATCCAGCGCCTGCACTTTTTAAGGTTCAGCATCTTCTGATTCCATCAGCCAGAACTAGATCAAGCGTTCTCTAGTTATCTTCTGGATCCATCAGTCAGAACCAGATCAAGCATTCTCTAGTTATCTTCTGGATCCATCATCCAAGACCAAATCAAGCATCCTTTGGGCATTATCTTCTGTATCCTGCAGTCAGAGCCAGATCCAGTGCATCTCACATTCTGAAGGTCATCATCTATTGGATCCAGCGGTCAGAATCAGATCTGGCACATACCATCTTCTGAGGGTCATCTTCTAGATCCATCAGCCATAACCAGAGCTGCTGGTCGCAGGCCCATTATTCCTTCCTTTTCTTTTTCTTTTTTTTTCTATTTTATCTTTTCTTTAATTCATAAACTAATTATTTGTTTCATAAAAAGACCCGTAAAATCAATAATTCACAAAATTAGGATTAGTAATTTTTATTTCACCAAAATTAATTTAATCTAGTTTAAAAATAGAGACATTATAATTTATTTTCATAAATAAAATCAAATAGAAATTAGATTAAACTTCTGATTTAATTTTATTTTTCTCTTTTTCTCAAATAAATAAAAATACAAAAAATAGGTTTTAGAATAAATTAATTTATTTTTCTGAATTTAAAATTAATTTGAATTAGGATTTTCTTTTTTTAATTTAACAATTCCATTATTTTCTTAAAACATAACAAAAGCATTTTCTTTATTAATCGCAATTAGGTTTAGGAAAGGGTCAAAACCCTAATTATCTCGTATTCGATTCATCGCGCGCATAACATTTTATTTTGTCAATATTTTTGTAACTATGCATGGTTTGTAATAGTTTAATCTAGGGTGTTAAATATCGCTTTTTCCCGGGTTTTTGGCTATGTAATTAATTCCCCCCCGAAGCCTTGTAATAGCGTAGATTTACTTTCTCGCATTTTAATTCTCGAAAATATTTAACTGTCTAGATGTATGTTAATAGGATTGTATGGCAAGATTGCATGATAATTTAATACAGTTAGAAAACCCTAATGTGCAAAGACAAATAACTGAAACAAATCACTCGCACCTATCACTCTTAGGGTATACTCTCACTTTGGTTTCCTTCGGTAAACGATCATTAAGTATAGGGTGTCTTAGTTGTTACCTTTCTGTCTAAAAAAGATCAAATGTCCCGTTCGGATGTTGTCTCCAAATGTTGCCTCAGAAATGTTGCCTCGAATATGGTCTTAATACTCTAGGGTTATTACTAAGTCATCCTAACATTGCTTTAGTGATTGTACATCCCTTTCGAATTTACCCTTACAACTCCAACGACGGTGCTACCTATTTCTCAATAGTGGGATAGCGCTGTCTAAAGGAACAAGAATAGAAACGATCTTTTTTCGAGTAGGTAGATGCTAGTAGGTACTTGCTCAAATCAAAACTTATTCACACTTACACTTTTCAATCAAATTTTCAAAACAACTTCGTCACACCTTTCAGGACTGATACAAGGGTTATCACGAAGTCAAACTTTTCAAAAACAAAGCACATACACAAGCAATTTTTTAAAAAAGATGAGAAAGTACCTAAGAGCCCATGGAAAACCATGGATAGAGAGGGTGCTAACACCTTCCCTTTCTATAATCTACCCCCCGTACACAGAATATCTCGAAAAAGGATTTTTTCTGTGCTTTTTTCCTTTCCGGTTGGATGAAATAAAAGTCGGTGGCGACTCTTGCTTACCGCGACATTTTGTGAACATAAAACGCAAAACGCAAAGCGGCATTTCAAAACAGACGGTTCTGCCACCGTATCACAGATACCAATACAAAGCAATGTGACGCACTAATGTAGCCATCATCTCAACCATATCAGTATACGTTGTGTAGATTCTATGATCTATTGCTACTTACCTAAAATGTTCCCCAGATCTGGGTATAGGATCTCTGCAAGAAATAAAACCCAAGCACCGTTTAAAATAAAGCAGACAAATCGAACAAGGAAAACATTTAAAAGTGATCTAACTCTAAGGTAACCCCACTTTTAGTTCTACCTAGTAAAGTTTCCAGTTCTGTAATACGGTGGGAGAATTAACTTTTTGTTTTGTGTTTTATCATAAATGTTGCGGATAGCAAGAGTCGCCACCGACTTTTCTTTTATCCAATAAAGGAAAGGGTGAAAATAACAGGAAAGACCTTCGAGAATTTTTAGAGTTTGGGGAGTAGGTTATGAAAAGGGAAGGTGTTAGCACCCTTTTCATCCATAATTATCTACGAGCTCTTAATCTATAGCTCACTTTTGAAAATGTTTTTCTGTGTTTGTGTTTGAAAATATTTTGAAAAGAAAAATCCTAAGTGCAGAAATTTTATAATGATTCTCGTATCATTGAGAATGCATACGAAGTGTTGGTCTTTGAAAATATTTCAGAAAAAAGTGTATGTGAAAATGTTTTGTTTTTGTATGAGCAAGCGATTAACAGTTCTACCCTTACTCGAATGTCTTTCGTGTTATTTTCCTCCTCCTTTAAATAGTGCTATCCTACCATTAGTTAGTAGGAAGCCTTATCTTTGGATGTGTGAGGGACAAGCGTGGGTCATCGTACAGTCATAAAGGCAACTCGTAGGGAACTTTATCAATTTTATCGTAAGGGACTTAGATCGTTTACCGAAGGCAGCATCGAAGGGTCATCGAGGGACTACGATATTTTTAACTCGAGGGTCTTTGCTAAAGTGTCCCCATGTTTGAGGGACATGACTATGTTTATCCGAAGGCAACAAGTGGAGTCACCTTAGAGGTGCGTGTGTGAATAGTGATTCAGTTCAGTTTATATTATCTTGTATATTATTGTTATCTAGCATTTCCCTTTTAGATCTTGCCATACATGCCTAGTTACTATACGGTTACAAAGAAAAAGCAGTAAATTGCAAAAAGTAAATGTCCTACGCTTTTATAATGCTTCGGGGAAGGGGGTACAAAACCACAAAATTGGGGAAAAAAAGAAAGCGAATAAAAACCTAGTTTAACTATTACATCCTTAGCAGTTACATAATAGAAAAACTAATGGAAAATAATAAATCACGCGAAGAGGAGAAATTTTTTGATAAAAAATAATTGAGGATTAACCTATCGTCTAATTAATTTTATTTGAAAAAAATTGATTAAGTGATTTAATTTAAACAAACCCTAAAGTCTAGGTTGATTTTAATTAATCAAAAAATCATGTAATTAAATTAATTGAAACTAATAACCCTAATTTATTTAATAAAATTAATTTATGAGAAATAAAACTAAACCTAATTTATTCTAATGTTGATTAAAAATAATTAATTAGGGTTTGGTAAGAAATTAGGGTTAAGAAAAATAAAATAAGGGTTATTAGAAAAATAGAGAAAAAGAATGTTGGGGGTGGGTGTTGAACCCATGCCCCCTACATCTTCAGGTAGCATGCATGCCAACTGAGCCATACACTTGGCTTATGCAAGGATACGCGTGCAATGTATTTTATCATCAACCTGCAAAACATATGAGAAATATGAAAAAAAGTGTCAAAAGGATTGATCGAACACAGGACCTTTGAGACCAATGCCTTATCATGCCGCTTCTGCCACTGGGTTGGCTGTTTCATCTGTTCCTATAATTAAACAAAACAAATATATTATAAAACAAAATACATTGGTCGGAGAAGCGCTAGAGCCCTAGCTCTGTTCGTCTTCTTCGGCGACCTGTTTCTTGAACCCTGCAAAAAAAAGCATTAAAAATCCAATAATGTCCTACCCTCTAATTCAACCCGCCTGAATCAAAATCCGAGCTTATTTTTGGGTAAAAACCCTGGATCGTATGTTTCGAAGAAACCAAGACTGACCAGAGTGATTATGGTAACTCATCGTTTCATCGTGCATGAGACCCTTATGATGGTCTAGACCTGTTCAGATGCACCTAGGGAACATGTTAGTTATATCAATACACTTTAAAATAAAGCAAAATTAAAAAATAGTATTTTGCAAGAACGTTAAATGGATTATACCATGCGATGCAGTTTCACATGTTTTGGAACATCAAAACCATCCCAGTCTTACTCTGTGGAATTATTAGGAATGAATGAGAGGGTTGTTTGTGGTGATAAGGTTTGAAAATAGGGTTTCAAGACTTTTAGGGTTCTTGGAAAGTTTGGTAAATTTTTGGAAAAGTTTTGGGGAAAGGATTTCGTGTCCTTGTTCTTGTCTTGAGGCCTGAATTTATAGATAATATTTAGGGAAAAAACCAATGGGCTTGGACTCTTGCATAAGAAGATATAATTTTGTTTTATTATTTTGTATTATTAATGAACTAAATAAAAATTAATAAAAATAAAATAAGGCCAAAGGTGTGTGAATGAATTCTGAGGTGTATGAAATATATAAAACATATTTGGACTTCAAAACCATGGCCCGATAGTCCAAAACATCAAGCTTGCTCAATTTGAACTTCATGCATTTGCTCAAAAGTTTCCAACTTGTAATGGTCATAACTCACTCAATTTTTATATTTTGAAGGTTATCTTCAACTTTTTGGAAAGCTCAAGATGTCCTCTAAAACCTATATGTATATAATATTTTCTTTTAAAGACATTATCTTGATGTAAGTTTCCTTGATAAGAAGTGTCTTTTTGTTGACTTTTGAAATGGCCTATAATGTATTGAATTATATCTCTCAAATGATGCATTTTTTGGACTTGAGCATAGATTTACAAAGTTGTAGAGAATTTAATATCCTTCAAAATGAGCTTTGGTTGGGGAAATGATGATGAAGCATGTGAAAGTTATGCTTGGTCAAAGTTCAGTTGACTTCTCATAAGGAAACCCTAATTTGGAAACTTTTAACTTTTGATGATTTGACGGCTTTTCTTGAGAAATCATGATCAACCCTTGATCAAATTATGAATATGACTTTAAAAGCTTGATGTTGACCAAAAATATTGAAGTTTGACTATATGTTGACCATGGTTTACCTTTTACCCAATACAATTGATTTTTAGTCGTCTGAGCAATTAACTGAGCAAACTTGTGATGAAAGACTTGAAACTTGGTATGAGCATTCTTTAAAGAATATTAGGAGGTATTGAAACCACTTGAGACCTTTAGAACCCAATATTCCTTATGAAACATAAAACCCTAGTCATGGACCCATTGCTTCAGAGGAGAATTTTCCTGATCAATTCTTGAGCCATCTTGAGCAAATGAGGACCTCATGAAGATGTCTTGAAGAAAAATGGGAGGTCAACTTTTGGGGTACAACAACTACCCAATGTAATATTTATCTCAGAACCCCATCCAAGATAAGAGAAATCCATATCACTCCCTAAATCACCTAAGTGATATCTAACAATCACAACCTCTGGTGATTGCATCAACCTACTTGAAAGACACCCCTTTGAAAATAAAGTTCAACCAAGACTCTTGAATAACAAACACACTTGGATTTTCTTCAAAGCTTCATCCAAGAACAATATATAGTTCATTACCTAAAGGCTTCTGAATCTGTATAGAAACAATGTCCACCACAATGTATCAAACCGATTCAAAGAGTGACTTACAACCCAAGAAAGTACACAACTCTCAAAACCATAAACCCTTTTTTTAAATGTTTTATAAAAGGATTAGTTAAAAATCCCTAGGTCTAAGTCTTCCTTTTATAATCTTGAGCTGTCCATGGGTTTTAAAACCGCAACATATTAGTTGTTGAAAGTTTGCAGAATCCTATGCATAAAATAAAGGCTTCAATCATTATTTTCCTAATTTGCTTCCAAAATTAGAATCTAAACACACTCCTTAAATTTGGGTTAAATCTCTTATTCCTTAAACTGAAGGCCCCATAAAATAGCATAATATTCCCAGAATATTCTACTATTGTAACACACCAAATTAATCCAGTTGTCCAGCTATACACATGTGTGATGTCGAATGGTTCTGCATAGGACATCTTTATTTAAAATGTTTCTTCTGATGATAGAACTTCTTTGTTTTACATGTTATTCTCATATATTTTAACATCTTGTTTAGCAACTAGTTTTACCCAAAATGAGTAAAATCTTTAGAGCTTTCAATCTCCCCCTTTTGGAAAATTTTGGAAAAAACTCCTTTTGTATAATAAATCCAGGAATTATCCTTTTGCATAATAAACCCAAGATGAAGAAATAAAGTCCTGAAGTCATTTCAGCCGGAAGCTCTTATTCTTCACGCACATGACGAAAAAGATAACCAGAACACACATATGACCAATCGGTTACTCCCCCTTAACCCAAAAATCGATTCTTGTCACGAAGGGATACATCTTCCTCTCTAGGGGCATAAGAGAACCCTTAAGAAGAAACAAAAACTTTACCCTAATCAACCAAACACCAACCCAGATAACTCAAAACATATGACACAACTATGCTCTTAACTCAGATCACAAGACACAAAATCAACAGAAACTGAGACATGTCTCAAACATGATGTTGGTGAAACAACCGACTGAAAATAATCAAACAATGAAGTATCGATCGAACATATTTTATCCCACATGAAGGGAAAGGTAAAAATTGAGAAAACTTGGGAAGGGAGAAGTCACGGTCTTGCGATTAAGAGATCAGGTAAGGGAGTCTATTACGCGAGGGGAAGGTATTAGCACCCCACACGCCTATAATACTCTATGGTATCCACTCTTGTTGTTATAATCTTATGGGTGTGTTTAATATATGCTTATTATACTACTGAGGAAGAATGCACACAAAATAAAGGAGAAAATAATGTAGGGAAAATAAAGTTGCGCTCGCTTGAGTCCCACCCCAATGCCTGCGTATCCTTTTTGAGGAATCAGAGTTACCGTAGTCCGGCTCACATATTTTTGTTTATTTTGTGTTTTTTATGAACAATGTTAATTACGTATTCTTTCGCAGCTCAACCTTTGGAGACTGAAACGTTGGGACAGAAGTAAATTAATCATGTATGAAGATGGTTGGGGTTTGTGGTGTCGTAGAGAAGAAGAGAGAGAAATGAGAGACAGAGGGTGAGAGGGTGCTGCCACCGTTATACTTTGGGTAGTGTTTCTGTGTTTGTGGGAGAAGGGTGAAAGAGAGCAGAGCCGAGGGAGAGGGATAAGAGAAAAACAAAATGAAAGAAGTTTATATATTTTTTCAACCGGGTTCAATTATAATGGGCTGGGCCCGATTCCAATCGTACCCCCCCCCCCCCCCCCCCTTTCCACTATTTTTATAATCATGTTTATAAACATCCCCCTAACTTTTGGGCCTGAATTCTAAATCTGAATTCAGGCCCTTTCTTTCTAAACCCTCCAGTTTTACTACTTAACACAAACGCGTACCTCCTGGCCTTATGGGCCTGAATTTAAAATTTAAATTCACTCCCTTCATAATAGCACCCCCTAGTTTTACTAGTATAGTATAATTTGCACCCCACTAATTTATTCTTATTTACTATTTTCTTTTATAAATTTATTTATATATTTATTTATTTTATTTATTTTTCTGTATTAATATATATATATATATATATATATATATATATATATATATATATATATATATATATATATATATATATATATATATATATATATATATTCATATTTATATCTTAATAATTATAATATTATATATTATTTATTATTATAAATAATTAATTACTTTCAAACTCATTTAAAATACAATATTCATTTATATTAAATCGTATCTTTTAACTACATATTTAAAAGCATTTCTCATCATATAATTTCAATTTAATATTTTATATCAGAATATTAAAACCCGCACAATTCACCAAAACACCACGTTTGCGAGCGACACATGGCCAACATCTGGCCACGTGATGAGGAGTCTATATCAGACTCTTTCTCCCTGCGTCTAAAAAATATTCAACCAAACACCAATATTTTTTTCGTAATTTAAACAATTAATTTTCAAAAAGGAATACAAATATATTTAAGTTAATTGCGTACTTGGTTTAACAAACTCCGCTTATTCATACTCTTAGACCATGTACGTGGGAAATTCAAAATGTATTTCGCAATCCATAAAAAACACAAACGAACCGTGAACTACGAAATTAGACTCTGATTCCTTCTAAGAGGATACGTAGACATACGATCAAAAATCGTGGCGAGTCCTACAAACTAAAGTTGAAACCATTTTCCCAAATAACAATAAAAACCCTATTTCCTAAACATCGCACTTCTAAACCTAGTACCCTTACAACAAGGTAGATAAGGGGTGCCTAACACTTTCCCCTCGTCTAGAACTGAATCCAAATCTAGAATCTCTAAAACTTTTTAGGGTTATTCCTTTATACTCCCTTTCTTTAGGATAAAAACTAAGGAAGGCGACTCTGATTTAAAAACCAGTTGCAACAGGTGGCGACTCTGTTGGGGATTCAATCCTAAGTTTAGAAGCTTTGTCCTTTAGTCTTAGGGTTTTTAAGGGTTTCTTATTTTTGAATTTCTTATATTTGTTTAATTATTTTTTATTTATTTTATTTATTTTTTATTTAGTTTCTTTCTTATTCTTATTATTCATTATATTTATATGTCTGTGGCAGGATTTCAAATTTTGCAAAATATTTTTAAATAAACCTTAGAAAGAAGGTTTGTCTATTAGTCAGGGGGATACATCATCCCTATGAGTTTATGTGACGACTTCTCTTAGAGTCAGTGGAACTCTGCAAAAGAAATACGTCTCAAGAGACATCCTCTTGGAAAGTAGGACTTTGGAATGACACCTATGGCTCTTTGTATAAACCTCAAAATAAAATCTCATGATGAGACCTTTCACGACCTAGAGACGAATGTTTTGGTCTACAAAGAGACTCCACTTAAGGGAGGCCCTTGTGCCTTTCCCTTTAGTGTTATTCATGATGCCCTTAAGGAAACCACCTTATGGGGAGATAGAATACCCATAAAACCAAGCTAAGAGCCTACCTTCTAAGGGATACTATTCATTAAATCCCGCCGTTTAACCTTTTACTCATATATTCATGCATCTCTACATTTCACATGTCCATCATACATCATTTGCTTTTGTTTGTATTATTCACAGGGTACAAAGGAATATATATATATATATATATATATATATATATATATATATATATATATATATATATATATATGTATATATATATATGTATATATATATATATATATATATATATATATATATATATATATATATATATATATATATATATATATATATATATATATATATATATATATATATATATATATATATATATAAGAGTAAAGGTTTTTTGTGAGTATTTGGAAATGAGTGCTAAAGGAAAACAACTCGTTCGTATCAATGCTGCCACACTAGATGCAACTCAAATCAAAGTTGTAAAGGAAAGATTATCTGAAAGGGCCTTGAAAACATTTACTCGTCGCTATTGGGATATCTTGGATTTATCCAAAGTCGAAGTGCAGTTGGACGCTATTTCTGCACTAGTACAGTTCTATGATCCTCCGTTGAGATGTTTCACATTTCAAGAATTCCAGTTAGCCCTGACCTTAGAGGAACTGGATAGAATTCTGAACTTCTCCAAAGAGAAAGCTTATACGGGTATTGGACAAACCGTTGATATCAAAATACTGGCCGAAGCTTTGGGAATACCTTATACTGAGTCTGCTCTTAATTATAAGATATAAGGATAAGTGCGGGGAATTAAAAGGTGTTATCTGGAGTGTAAAGCTCTTGATTTGGAAAATAACAAAGAATGGGAATCTTGTGTCGATTGTCTTGGGCTGCTTATATTTGGTGTTGTCTTATTTTCGTGAACTATAGACTATATTGACCCTGCAACCATCAGTGTGTTTTGGGGTACAAAAACTTTTAATACAGATCCCACTCCAGCTCTGCTTGCTGATATCTACTACGCCATTCATACATGGTACGAGAAGAAGAGAGGTACCCTAAATTGTTGTATTCAATTTCTATACTCCTGGTTTATGACTCATCTTTATAAGGAATATTATTTAATCCCAAATCTGACAAGGTATGAATGGCCTCAGAAGTTAAGGTCTCTCACTGCTAGTTCTAAGTTATGGTATGCCAGGAAGTTAGATATTAGTGATATTATCTGTAGTTGTGGGGATTTTCCTAATGTCCCACTAATCTGGTCACAAGGTTGCATCAATTACAATCCCACCTTAGCCCTATAGAAACTAGGGTATCCTCTGGAAGACAAACCTTCATATGAGCAACTCCAACAATTGATCATTCATGACATGGGTAGAAATGACAGAGAGCTACTCAACAAAATCATCCAGGCTTGGAGTAGGGTTAACAAAAGAAAAGCAGAAAAAAAATGCAGTGGCAAAAGAACTTTACCCTCATTGGGTTCTAAACAGGGTGCAAATTATCAAAATCCCTTTTGATATAGATCCGGAGTATAAGCAAGAGGTCCCAGTCATTCCTCCTATGTCTTTAGAAGAGGTAGATGATCTGAAAAAAGCATTGAGCAGGCTCCGAGGGAGAAGGAAGATCTAGAGCTTAATCTCTTTAACTTAACCAAAGAGAAAAGACAAATGCAACACATACTCGAATCAAAAGATCAACAGATTCAAAAAGAGCGTGAAGCATTTGAAAAGGAAAGTTTGAAAAGGAAGCGTTCAATCGAGGGGCTGTTAAGTGCTACATTTAATCTGGATTCCCATAATCAGAGGCTAGAAGATGTTTCCAATGAAATCAAAAAGTTAAATAGATGGTATGAAAAAGTTGTGCAGGAAAAGAAAGTACAAGAGGAAGAATTGAGGGCTCAGATCCAAAGCTTGGCCCGAGTATCTTTAGACCAAGAAGAACAATTGAAATACATTACTGCCAAGATTCAGGATAAACAAGAGTTAGAATTCAGAGAACGCCTTGTGAAAATCAGGGAAGAAAAGACATCTGGCCCAGAAAACTGATGAGTATGAGAAAGTATGCCTCGAGATGGAGGGCCTCCGGAAGGACTTCCTAATACAACGGAGACTCTATACAGAGCTGAGAGCTGAAAAAAATGTATTGTGACAAGAAATATACAAAGATTGCCTAAGTAGGAAGGGATAACCACAAGATAATTCCTAACCTTTACCAGGAGTACCGATACTACAAGAATAAGCATGAGAAAAACACGTTCTTAGTCAACAACCTTATCAAATACATTCCTAGAAGCTTAAAGGACGAAGAAAGTGTAATGGTCCCTCTCCCAGAGGACGTTGACAATTTTATCAAGCTATGTAGGACAATGGTTGATCATTTCAAAGAACACCTTCGCAAACGGGTTTAGGAGATTGTTTTCCTTTTGTTTATTTCTTTTCCAGCAAGTTTACTATTTTTGAATTGTAATATTTTTCAGTATCTGAAATGTATTATCTTTTTAAAGATGATTGGCGTTAAAATAAAAGCATTGTGTTTCCTAGCTTGTTTGTGTATTCACTTTGCAGATACTCACCAAATAGAAAAAATAAAACCTAAAAAAAGAATATATATATATATATATATATATATATATATATATATATATATATATATATATATATATATATATATATATATATATATATATATACATGATATTATAAAAAGAATATATATGCCCAGGTGAATAAGACACGCAAAGGATAAATTTTAACATCATGCATACATAATCATGCAGTCATAAAAACATTACATCGCATAAATTTTCCACTTAAAAACTCGTCTTTTACAAAAATATTCTCCACTTTAACCATTGGTAGAAGGAAACCACCATCTCCTTGCTGCCGTATCAAACAAGAGCTCGCCAACTAAAAGCCATGGAACAAATAGAAGAGAATCAAGCAGCTTTCAAGTTGGATTTGGAACAAGTTAGAAGCAATGTCGACTCAATAAGGGGAAACATGAGCCAGGTTCTTCTAGCTTTGAAGAACATCATTGATAAAAAAGAACAAATTCCCAGAGTAGCTTTTGAAGAAATAACCCAAGATATTGGTGCATCCAGCAGTCACCAACTTAAAAAAGGACTAGACCCAGGGCCACATAAATTTGTCATGGCTTAACATGTGACAAGACAAGTATCTGAGGGGTTTATCCCACCTCTAGAAAAGGCAGAGGCATCTCATATCCTAAAAATTCCGGTTAATCACGCAGACAATTACTTGGAATTACAATATGGAGATCACGATTTAAAGGATGTTAATCAAGCACCACAGAAAGTGACCAAAACCCCTGCTGTTAAAAACCCGTTGGCACTGGACTAATACAAAGCTCTAGCAGAAAGGTTGAAAGCCTTGGAAGGGTATGATTATTTTAACGTTGATTCCCTCTAAATGGGTCTTGTTGCGGATGTAGTAATCCCGCAGAAATTCAAAGTACCTGACTTTGGAAGATATAAAGGACTCACTTGTCCGGGAAACCACTTGCGCATGTACTGTAGGAAAATACATGCTTACGCTCTGAACCATAAGTTAATGATTCATTGCTTTCAAGACAATTTAAGTGGGGTATCACTGGATTGGTATATGCAGTTCGAAAGGATGCATATAAAAACATGGGCACATCTTGCCAATGCATTTCTGATGCATTTCTGAAGTAGTATAAATACAAACAGGATATGGTCAAAGCGTTTTTGGTAGAACTCAAAATTCTACCTCCACCACATGGGGCACTCCCACCATGATACGACGCTAATGCTAGATGTGAGTATCATGCAAATTCTCCGGGCCACACCCTATAGAAATTTTAGGCCTTTAAGCATAAGGTTCAAGACTTATTAGAGGCTCAAGATATTACCTTCTAAAAGTCGAACATCAAGTCAAAGCCTATGCCTCCGGATGGTGGTCCGATAATAAATGCAATCGAAGTAGTCACCGACTTTGGGGCTGGAAAACGAGCAAAGTCTCTAATAAGACTGTTGAAATAATATATATTAGAATGTGGGTTCCTGTTGGAACATAACAAAGCTTTTGAAAAGACCTTACAACAATTGGTGGATGAGGGGATAGTCCAATTCAGACCATACCTTGAAGTTAAGTATATATCAACAATTGAAGGAAGTATGAAGAAACCATTGGTGATTCCTTAACAAAATACAAATCAAAACAAGAAAAGTCTCATGATTCCATGGGGAGATTCAACAAAAACCCCTACAACAAACAAACTCTGAAAATACCAGCACCGCCAAAGGCTACCATGGTAACTAAAGGGCCATCTCCTATCCCTTACAAAAGTGACAAGGCAGTACCTTGGATCTATGATCCCATTGTGTATGTCAATGGCTCGAAACAAGAATGTGAGCCATCATCAAGTTAAGAACCTGCAATTTCAAACATAGCAGGGACATGGGGCATAACCCGTAGTGGTAGGGTGTTCAAAATTAAACCATTGGAAAAGAATGACAATGTTTTGAAAAACAAAAACAACTTATTGACAAAAGAAAAAGGAAAAGCGGTAGAAGAGGAGAATCAAGAGCATGCAAATAAAAGTTTCACCGACCAAGAGGCCGACGAATTCTTGAAGATAATTAAGAGAAGTGACTAAAGAGTAGTGGACCAACTTCACCAGACTCTAGCCAATATTTCCATACTCTCGTTGCTCATCAATTTAGAAGCACATTTGGATTCTTTGATGAAAGTCTTAAGTTCTGCTCATGTTGCGGAAGAAATCACTGTGAACCAATTTGATAATATGGTAGCAAATCTGACGTCTGGATCCTATTTGGGTTTCAATAACAGTGAGTTACCTCCATAAGGCCAAGCTCACAATCAAGCACTACACATTTCAATAAATATAGGTACTACGAGTCTATCCATAGTACTTACCGATACCGGTTATGCCCTCAATGTGTTACCCAAATCTAGCCTGATGAAGATAACACTAGATGGTGTTGTGATAAGAACAAGTTCCATGATAGTCAAAGCTTTAGATGGTTCTCAGAGTATGGTGTTCGGAGAATTCGATCTTCCTATCAAGATTGGTCCACACATGTTCTATATCACCTTTCAACTCATGGATATAGAACCAGCGTATACATGTTTACTCATACGACCTTGGATTCATGCGGTAGGAGTATTCACGTCGACCTTACATCAGAATTTGAAGTTATTTGTTGAAGGAATATTGGTCATAATTGGTGGAGAAGAAGACATCTTCTTAAGTTACATTGAGTATTACAGATATATCATTGTTGTCGAAGATTGCATAGCTACACCATTTCAGGTACTGGAGGTTGCTTCAACAATAACCTTACCTACAAAAAAGATCAAAAAGCCCACTATGACCTCTTAGAGAGACTTACAAATATCAGTGGAGAATGACGACTAGAAAGGCTGGGGAAAGCTCCCTGAAATATCTGAGAAGAATAACCTAAATAAGTGAAAAACACAAGAAGGGGGTTGAATTGAAAACTTAAAATCAAATGCGCAAAGACACAATATTTTTATCCTGGTTCGTTTGATCTCAAACAACTCCAGTCCACTCGTCAAGGTGATTTCGCCTCTCTCCAACGAAGTCTTAATTCACTAATCTCAAACAGATTACAATCACTACTTTGACAACTGTCAAAGTCTTCTTGAATACAACCACAATCCAGTTAATCTCAAGGAAAAACTGTTCTTAATCAAAGATACAAGAATTCTGTGTAGATGTTTTTCGTTACAAAAACTGTTATCACAACTGCGATAATTTACAAAATTTTAGAGCGTGGAAAAATACTAGAGAAAGTTTGCAGTGTTTTTAAATTGTATTGCAGTTGCATTGGAAAAATCATTTATGATTTGATCTCTCTGCTTGTATTTATAGTCAATGGAATTCGGTCCAACTTTAAGCGTGATTATGGTCATTAACGCAGTTTCCATTTAGAGAAGATCCTGTCTGAAAGAAGCCGTTGTAATTGATGTTGTCTTGATTGTAAAGTAACGCTTCAGAATCTTACACCCTTGCTTGCTGCTGATGCTTCAGAAGATTGATGCCTTAGATTATATTTATTCGGTTTAGAATCAGAGTTTACTTCACTTAAGCGCAGGTTCTGATCATCATTCTTCAATGCAAATTCTGATTTCCTCAGTGTGTGGCTTCTATAGCTTAACTTCTGATGCTGCTTTGGTCAGAACTGTTGCATACAAAATAACATAATTTTTAGGGTGCATATTTGTTCTTTGTATTTTTTATCATCAAAACTATATTAAGGGTTGTAGAATCAAACTATGTTCTAACATAACCGTTTTGGCTTGGGTTATGAATCATCGAAGGCTACTCTAAAAGGGAAAGCACGATTTCCACCAATCTAGGAGACATTTATCAGCAAAGGGGTAGAACATGGCAAACAAGTGGCAATGGTGTCCGACAAAAACAACATCAAAAGGGCGTCATATTTCATCCATGAATGCGCCCCAGGCGAAGAGTTGAAGAACTGGATAGTTGTGGAGATTTTTGAAATTTTCTTTCCAAAGTAATTTTCTTTGTTTTTGAAATAACCTATGCCAAGCCCGAGGCATATGGTTTGTTTGTAAGGGTCCCCATGTGTTTCTATCAATATTTATGAATAATAAATATGTGTTTTGTATTCAATTAAGATCCTTGTTTTTCTTCTTGCATTTATCTTATATATTTTAAAAAAGGCAATATTTTCTCTCATATGCATTTTCCAAATTCACGTACTAAACAAAAACTGCACCAAAACATGATAAATGTGCAGATCCATGCCCAAAATCACCAATGATGTTAATGCTACTATCTGATATGATTTTGATAATCCCGTCAACCAAACTGAAGAGGAAGATGTTGAGGATCTTGAACTTTCTAAAGAACTGAAAAGAAGCATAAAACGAAAGTATGACAGTATACAACCATATCAAGAGCCCATTGAGACTATTAATCTTGGCACATAATAGGGTCCAAAAGAGATCAAACTAGTGGCAGCATTGGAAGAAAGCATCAATGAAAGACTGATCAAGTATTGCACGAGTATATGGATATATTCGATACGGGGTTCTTGGAAGTGGTAGACTATCCAACATGGATAGCTAACATTGTACCGGTACCTAAGAAATATGGCAAAGTATGCATGTGTGTGGACTATCGGGATCTAAATAGAGAAAGTCCTAAAGAAGACTTCCCGCTATCTCACATAGATAATCTGGTGTACAAAACGGCTTAAGCTTCAATATTTTCATTCATGGATGGCTTCTCAGGTTATAATCAAATTAGAATGGCGCCCGAAGACATGGAGAAGACTACCTTAATGATACCGTGGGGGACTTTCTGCTACAAAGTAATGCCATTCGATTTGAAAAATTCAAGGTCAACCTATCAATGAGCGATGGTGACACTGTTCCATGATATGATTCACAAGGAGGTTGAGGTGTACGTAGATGATATGATCG
Source organism: Vicia faba (assembly GCA_948472305.1). Classification (NCBI taxonomy): domain Eukaryota; kingdom Viridiplantae; phylum Streptophyta; class Magnoliopsida; order Fabales; family Fabaceae; genus Vicia; species Vicia faba. The sequence goes on along the minus strand of OX451739.1, from coordinate 886,368,275 downwards.
CCAAATCTCATACAGAGGAGGACCACATCATACATTTACAAAAGTTATTAGACCGACTATGAAGGTTTAAATTAAGGTTGAACCCAAACAAGTGTACCTTTAGTGTCAGGTCAGACAAGTTGTTGGGTTTTATTATATGCCAACATGGTATCGAAGTGGACCCTTCCAAAGTAAAATCTATACAAGAAATGCCAGCGACAAAGATAGAAAAAGAGGTCTCTGTTTTCTTAGGATGACTGAACTAAATTTCTAGGTTCATATCGCACCTAACCACCACATGTGAGCCTATATTCAAATTACTGTGAAAAGATCAATCAATAACATGGAATGAGGATTGCCATACAACTTTTGAGACGATAAAGCAATATTTGCAAGAGCCACCGATATTGATGCCACTAGTTCCAGAAAGACCTCTTATTATGTACCTAACGGTACTTAAAGGATCGATGGGATGTGTATTGGGCCAGCATGACGAAACAGGTAGAAAAGAGCATGCAATCTACTACCTCAGTAAGAAATTCACTAACTGTGAAACCAGGTATTCTCTCCTCAAGAAAACTTGTTGTGCACTCGCTTGGGCTACTAAAAGATTAAGGCAATACATGTTAACACATACCACGTGGCTAATAGCAAGGATGTATCCTTTAAGATATGTGTTCGAGAAACCAACTCTTACAAGAAGGTTTGCTCGATGGCAGGTGTTACTATCAGAATACGACATGCTATATGTTACCCAAAAGGCTATCAAAGGTAGTGTATTAGTTGATCATCTAGCCTATTAACCATTTCCAGAATATCAGCCCATGAAATTTGACTTTTTGGACGAAGATGTTATGGCTATTGATGACTATGAAATACTAGGACCCGATGAAGGACCTGAACTAGAGGCACATTGGACACTCATGTTCGTCGGAGCTTCAAATGCATTGGGAAATGGTATCGGGGCAATTTTAAATTCTCCAAAGAACTATCACAAACCTTATATCGCAAGATCATGTTTTGATTGCACCAACAACATCGCCGAATATGAAGCCTGTATCCTAGGTCTAGAAGCTGCCATTTATTTAAGAATTAAATACCTTGAAGTATTCGGAGACTCCGCATTGGTCATATGCCAAGTCAAAGGTGAATGGGACACTAAATTCCTAAACTTGATTCCATATCGAGATCATGTCTTAAAGCTAGCTGCGGGATTTACCGAAATTACTTTCAACCACATCCCGCAAGAAGAAAATCAAATGGAAGATGCTCTAGCAACTTTTTTAGCTATGTTTAAGGTAACTTGGCCCAACCACGAGCCACACATCACTATCTGACATTTTGAAGAGCCATCACACTGTCTCGCTATTGAATAAGGATCAGATGACAAGCCCTGGTTCTACGACATCAAGAGATATCTTGAAAAACAAGAATACCCTGAAAATGCCTCTATCATCGACAAGTGAACTCTGTAAAGGCTAGTATCAAAGTTGTTTATGAGAGATAATGTACTGTACAAAAGAAACTACGATATGGTACTACTCAGGTGGGTGGAGAAACAAGAAGCGGATGCGCTTATGAGGGAAATCCACGAAGGCACTTTCGGAACCCATACAAATGGGCATGCTATGGCAAGAAAAATCCTACGGGCAGGGTATTACTGGTTAGCAATGGAAGCAAATTGCTATCATTATACAAAAACCTGCCATAAATGCCAAATCTACGCCGACAAAATGAATGTACAACCTACTCCTCTGAATGTCATGAGCTCTCCTTGGCTGTTCTCAATGTGGGGAACCGATATGATAGGTATGATCGAACCGAAAGCATCTAACAGACATTGATTTATACTAGTCGCTGTCGATTACTTCACCAAATGGGTAGAGGCAACATCATACACAAACATGACAAGCCAAGTGGTCACTCGTTTAATCAAGCAAAATCTCATATGCTGATATGGGGTTCCAAACAGGACCATAACTGATAATGGGTCTAATTTAAATAATAATATGATGAAATAATTATGCGACGATTTCAAGATCGAGTGTCATAATTCCTTATCATATCGACCCAAAATAAGCGTGGTCGTTTAAGCTATGAACAAGAATATCAAGAAAATCATTCAGAAGATGGTGAAGACATACAAAGATTGGCACGAAATTCTTCCTTTTACTTTACATGTCTATCGTACCTCTGTACGAACGTCAATAGGTGTAACTCCTTTTTCATTAGTATACGACATGGAGGCGGTACTCCCAGTTCAGATAAAAATTCCATCACTCTGAGTGCTAATGGAAACTAAGCTCGAAGAAGTCGAGTGGGTTCAAACACGACTTGATCAACTCAACCTCATTGAAGAAAACTTCTTGACAATTGTATGACATGGTCAATTATACCAGAAACAAATGAAGAAAGCCTTTGATAAGAAAGTCCATCCTCGCGTATTCGAAGAAGGGGACTTTCTACTCAAAAGATTCTGCTACCACGCCTCGACTCACGTGGTAAATGGACACCCAATTTCGAGGGTTCATTTATGGTAAAAAAGACATTCTGGGGTGGTGGTCTTATCCTCACAACAATGGATGGGGAAGCATTACCACATCCGGAAAATACAGACGCAGTCAAAAAATACTTTGTATAAGAAAGCCTACACCTACGATACAGACATCTAGACCTCACTAACACCTTTCACCTAATTCAAATGCACTCGGAGATGCAACAATTGGCAATGTTGAGGAGTTGGTGATTACGAGAACCCAATGATTTACCAAAAGATATCTATCAAAAATCATACACATACACTTAGGGCATACACATTCATTTGGGGCATACACATACTTGGGGCATGCACATACAAACATTTGGGGCATAAGCACATAAGCATTCTTGTACATACACATATAAACATTTGGGGCATACATCACACTTGGATAACACATCAGTTTAGGGTATTATGCATACATGGCATCGTGCAAAGCTACTCTGGGTAAGATTACAGATTCTCTTGAGGTTCATCTTTAACAGGCTTATCTGTCCGAACTATATAGTTCAAACTATAAAATAAATTTGGGGTTCATTTTTTTCATGTTGATAATTATGGTTCAGACAACACAACCAATATCATCATAAGTTTGGGGTTTATTTTTTTCATGTTCATGGTTTGGTTGAGACGACACGACCAACATCATCATGATTTTGGGGTTTATTTTCTTTATGTTGATAATTATGGTTGAGACGACACGATCAATATAATCATGAATTTGGGGTTTATTTTTCTTAGGTCGATTATAATGGTTGAGACGACACGACCAATATCATCATGAATTTTGGGTTTATTTTTCTTCATGTTGATAATTATGGTTGAGATGACACGACCAATATCATCATGAGTTTGGGGTTTATTTTTCTTAGGACGATTATTATGGTTGAGACGACACGACCAATATCATCATGAATTTGGGGTTTATTTTTATTCATGTTGATAATTATGGTTGAGACGACACGACCAATGTCAGCATGAGTTTTGGGTTTATTTTCTTCATGCTGATGGTTATGGTTGAGACGACAGGACCAACATCTTCATGAGTTTGGGGTACATTTTATTTTCTTTTCACGTTGATGGTTATGGTTGAGATGACACGACCAACATCATCATGAGTTCGGGGTATTTTCTTCATGTTGATGGTTATGGTTGAGATGACACGACCACCATCATCATGAATTTGGGGTTCATTTTATTCATGCTGATTGTTATGATCGATACGACACAACCAACATTATCATGAATTTGGGGTTCATTTTCTTCAGGTTAATAATTATGGTTGAGCCGTCACGACCAATATCATCATGAGTTTGGGGTTTATTTTCTTCATGTTGATGGTTATGGTTGAGAAGACATGACCAACATTATCATGAATTTGGGGTTCATTTTCTTCATGTTGATGGTTATGGTTGAGAAGACACAGCAAACATCATCATGATTTTGGGGTTCATTTTCTTCATGTTGATAATTTCAGTTGAGATGACACGACCAACATCATCATGAGTTTGGGGTATATTTTTCTTCACGTTGATGGTTATGGTTGAGATGACACGACCAACATCATCATGAGTTTGTGGCATATTTTTATTCATGTTGATGGTTATGGTTGAGACGACACGACCAATATCATCGTGAGTTCAGGGCATTTTTCTTCATGTTGATGGTTATGGTTGACATGACACAACTAACCTCATCATTGAATTTTTGGTTCCATTTCTCCAAATGTAGCATATTTCTTTTGGTTAACGAATCTTGGTTGAGGGATGACACAACCAACATCATCATTCTAAGTTCCAAATATGTTGTTTCAAGCATTTTCAATTATCTATCCCCTAGGTTGTGATAAATATGCGGATCTTCGAGGTTATATTATTCAACCCCTAGGTTGTGATGGATAACGTAAGCCCATCACTGTTGTGTTTTATCCACTAGATTGTGATAAATGCACAGGTTCATCCTTGTACTGTTTATTCCCTAGGTTGTAGTAAACATAGCGAAATTTGCATAATCCATTGCATCAGTCTCCATGCAGAAGTGTGTTATTAAGCTTTGTTTTAGTCATCCCCTAGGTTGCGATGAATATACAAAATCTATGTCACAAACTTACTACATTAGTCTCCTAGCATTAGTAGGTCATCTTTTTAAAACTTGTATCATTTACCTCCTAGGTTACGGTAAATAAGCAAATTCTGTAATCCCTTAGATACTGACGAATTATCCGCGCCTTCGCGTCTGAATTCTACCAAAAGTTTGGTTCAAATGCCGGTAGGATGACACATCATCATCTATGCCTATTCTTCATATTCATGGGAATACCGTACAATGTATCCTTATTATATCTCGGACAAATCTTGGGGTTTTCCAATATTTAATAAACTTCTGATTAAGCGTGCGAGACTTGCGTATTCTCGCACTCTTTAATCGAAAGATAATTAAATAGGGGCAGTTGTCATACCCCGAATTTTCCCTATCCTTATTTATACTTAGGTCTCCTTTAAAAAAATCGTACAATTTAATTTTTACATTTTTCGGGGAGGTTAAAACATAAAATAGGAGTGTGTTGATTTAAAATAGACCACCAATATCTGACAACCTATTTGGATCTCTAATAAGAGTCAATTTCTAATGAAGGGAAGTGCTTTACATTAAAAAAAATGGTGTGAACAAGCTCTTCTAAATTAAGCCCATTTAGATTTTTGATAAAAAAAAATTGTTTTTATTGTTTAAAGGCCCGTTTCCTTTTTGAGAAAAAACTGTTTTTTATTGATTTGTCAAAATGTTGGTTTTAAAATAACATGCCCATATAAAATTCTTCTAGTCCATTTTAAGGAAGGGGGTGTATAAAGAACTTATTTTTTCTTGTTATAAGGCCCAATGACAAGTATTAGACAGTGTAGCCCATTCACGTTTTTTTCCAATGGCCCATAAAAAGTTTTTGGCCAAGGTTCTTGTATGACTAAGGGTCAATTTCTGACTTCTGAGTTTTTATTTTTTGTTTTAAATACTTAAATAGAATTTTGTCTTTTTTTAACTGATGAAAAATAATAAAAAAGGGCTTACTAGATATTAGGCCCCAATCCCTTTTATGGCCCAATTCAGTTTCAAAAAGAATGTTTTTATATTTTCTTTTTTTTACATTGTATTCTGGGCTAAATATTTTTTTGTTTTCATTTGCTGATGAAAAGAAAATACAACCGGCCCAATACGGTAAGAAGCGCAGGACCATTTATTTTTGTTTCAGAAAGTAGCCCAAATCAGTGAGGCAAACAGGTACTATAGAGATTTTCTGCGCGTGTGGAGCAAAAGAAATGTTGTTCTAAATCATTTTAGAATCAAAACACAGAATCAAGAAGCAGTAATCGCACAAACAGATTTCTGGTAAATCTGGTTACAAATTCAATTGTCTAAAATCATAATTCAATTTTGTTCATAAATTACATACCAGATTCAAATATATGCCTAATCCAGAAAAAACTAATTAACATATGTTGTACCCCAAAATTTTCCCTCTCATTTCTCAAAAGATCATCCTGGACCCTCAGGTTTGCTTCCATCCAATTCCAAGCCTTGAATCACAAATTTCCCAAGAAAGTCATTCAAAAGGGCAAAATGGTCATTTGCATTCTGAAAAGTCAAACTTTGACTTTTGGATCAAAGTCAAGTGTCAAGAGTCATATTTCATCAAGACATGTTGAAATATGAGGTTTGTTGTCAAGAAATTCAAAAGTCAAATTCACTTTGGGAAAGTCAAAATTCTAATACTTAGAATTTTTCTAAGTATTTAAGAGATATGACAAGCTCAGAACTGCTGGACAAATTATCACCATAATGAAGCTGATTCTGGAAGAACTTCTAACTCAAGAGTTTTAGATCTCAATGAGGCCTAAAACACTGCAGGACAAAACTTCTTCTAGAAATACTGGGATTTCAAGTTATACATCCTCAAAGGAACGTCTCTAAAGCTTAGGCACTTAGAAAATTCTGAGCATTTTCAAGTAAGAAGTTGTCTACAACTTCTAGGCCAATTTTCATGTAGGTTCAGTCAGAAGTTGCAAGAGTAATTAAAAAAGGGCTTACAAAGCATGTCATAAGCTTTCTGGAAACTCTGAGAACTCGCTCAGAACATGCTGGAGCAAAGAGATTAAAGGATCAGAAGTTGGATGTTGGTTCTAAGTTGCGCTGATGCTGAACTTCTGACCTGGATTTAAGCTATGATGCATAATCTCATATTGCAGGATTTCTGGTTTGATAAATCTCATCATCATTTAATTCTCACAACCACTTTTGAGTCTTTATCCTAAGGATTTCCCCATGTGTGACATAGAAGTACATTGTTGTCCTTAAAAAAGCAACTCTTGTAGAAAAGTATGTTGGGCCCATGCTTTGCTTTTGCCTCTGAGGGTACTTTTCCTTAATTCATGCTTACAAATCCAGCTTAGGCACGGCTAAAAGCTGCTAACCACCATACTTTTTAACTTGCTTCAAGAACAAGCCAGCACGATAGCATGATGTTGGTACTTTTGACTTCTCCAATCTACAAATCTCTTGCCTATAAATTGAACTTCATTTGCAACTATAAAAGGGGGGCCGGTCAGAAAAATTGAAAGGAAAAGCTTTGAAACCTTGCTAAAAATTCCAAAAATCCGAAACTGCAAACACAAATACAAAACCTGCTAGTTTTTTATTCTTGCATTCAAACTCCAATTTCCCTCAAGTGTTTCTTGATCAAATAATCCATACACCATTCATAACCCAAGTTAAAGGTTGTTCCCTTTCTGCTGAACACGTGAGGAAGCTGATCAGAACATTACAAGCAGTCAAAAAAAGGCTCCAGTTCACAGAACCTTTTCCAGCTGCAAGGTAAGCTTCTGCTGACTCTCATCATATTACTTAGGCATTGTTAGAGTTGCATGTTCAAAATACAATGTAGACATCCTGACTTTGATTATGTACATACTCACAGATTGCATGTATTTTTATCTAAGTAGAGAGATTTTCAGTTCAGAACTTCTTAAGGAAATTAGGATTCAGAATTAGGATTAGAAAAATTCATACTTGCTTCTGATGTACAGTTCTGATACTTTATATTTCTGAAACCATGATGGAACCTGCCGTAACTTCTATGTGTGCATTTTCTATTTTGTTGAGAAATGACTAAGCTGCAGATGCTCTGACTGGCATAGAGAAGGGGAGGAAATTCATCATCAGAGTTTACTTTGTGATACATGTTTATGCTTTTTGCTTCCGATACCGGATGTACAACCATCCCAGTGGTAGACAGCATGCGCATGAGACATTAGTACTAAGGGTCCTGGGTTCTAGCCCCATAAGCATATTTTTTAGGTTTATTTAATGAAATTTTCACCCACTTATCTGTCAAACAATATTCATAAATCAGAACTTCTAGACAACCTTACTCAACAGCATTATCACCTCACTCTCTCAAATAGCCATAACTTCTGACTTGCCAGTGATATATGAACTTCTAGGTTCCCAGCTACACTATAGCTTCTGAACCCCCTCAACAATCAGAACTTCTAGATTTTCCTTTATTCCCGGCAACCTCAGAACTTGGTGTACCCAGGCCCAGAACTTCATACCTTTTACTTGCCTACTAACATTTTCTCTCTTGCAGCGTATCAGAGTCAGAACTTCTATTCCACCTCGTTTCAGTAATGTGTTGATTCTGACTCATTTTCCTCTTATTTATCTTATTTTTGCTTTTAATAACCAAAACACCAAAAACATTTCATATTCACATGTTTTATTTTATTTCTTTTAGAACAAAAAGATAAAAATATTTTCTTAAGTAAACTAACTTCTTTGCAAAAACAAAACAAGTCCATTTTAATTCTTGTACATTATTTCAATATGGTTGTAATAGATAATTAGGACTTTAATTTCTTGCAATCCCTATTTGTAAATTTGTACACCCCATCCCCCTAATGTTTGTAATAGCGTAGAATATTTACTTTCCGCATTTTCATTGCTTTCATATATTACTAGTAATTAGGTGTGTATCGCAAGATAAAAACAACAAATAGATAAATCAAAAATCAAGACAAAATGCGTGTAAATCAAACACACTATTCACACATGCACCCTTAGGGTAATCTCACTTGTTTCCTTTCAGAAAAATAGTCATGACCCTCGATAAAAGATCGTAGTCCCTCGATGACCCTCGATGTTGCCTTCGGTAAATGATCTAGTCCCTAAACATTGCTAAAATGTCCCATAAGTTTCCTTTTATGATTATACAAACGTCCCACGCTCGTCCCTTCACATCCAACGACGGGGCTTCTTACCAAATCAATTGTAAGATAGAAACATCTAAAGGAGGAGGAAAAGAACATCTAAGACATTTTCAGTAGGTAGATTCGCTCCTAGTTGCTCGCTTGCTCACAACAAAAACATTTTTATACACCAACACACTCATTTGAAACATTTTCAAAAGACAAAACTTTGTACGTGTTCTTATAAAAACGAGAGCCATTAAAAAGAAGACACTTTTTCAAAATCCATTTCAAAAGCACACTCCACAAACACCTCTTTGAACTATTTTCGGAACAACACTTTGTACGCGTTCTTATAGAAACGAGATCCATTACAAATTCAAATTTTCAAAAAACTTTCAAAACCCACACCACAAGCACATTCAGACGAAAGCAAGTGACCCAGTAAGCAACTAAGAGCCCGTAGATAACTACAAATGAAAAGGGTGTTAATACCTTCCCTTTTCATAATCTACCCCCCGAACTCAAGAAAACATCTCTAAAGGTCTTTCCTTTTCTTTTCAGTCTCTCCTTATTAGATAAAAGAAAAGTCGGTGGTGACTCTTGCTAACCGCAACAATTGCGATCAAACGCAAAACAACCATGTCAGTTCTCTAACCGTATCATAGAACTGGCGACTCTGCTGGGGAAAATTTTATAAGTGGGGTTACCTTAGGGCTAGATCACATTTACTTGCTTTCTTTTTTTGACTTGCATGCTTTACATTATGGTTCCTCGTTTGGGCTTGCTTTGATCCTCCACCCAGATCTGGGACACCTTTTAGGTAAGTAGCAATAGATTATGGAAACTGTACGACATATACCAATATGATTGAAATAATGGCTACATTAGTGTGACACATTTGTGAGTACCGGTATCCATTGTGTTGAATCGAGAAGAATACGGGTCCGCAGAGCGGCTTCATAGAGCACTAAATGACCTTAGAACCTTGTTTGACCAACTTGGCCATTAGGAAGTAGTGAGATAGTCAGTTTTGGTGTAAAGCTGAAAATTTGTTGATACTCGATGCTACACTCATTGAGACTTGACTCTTGAGTTTTGTTTGGTTTCGAGTCAATCGTCTATCGAACTTAGCTTGTAGGAAAGGTCAGTGATATTGAGTTCCCTTAGAACCCTGTTACTATTACTAGGACAAGTTAAGCCAACTAAACTTCAAGAGGGTACTTACCTACAAACCCCATGCAATCCTAAACCTAAGGACTTGTCTGCTTTGTATGTATATGACAATTTGTATACAACTTACTTACTTTGCATACTTGTACATAACATCATTAGATCATACCATAGCATTTTCAATAACCATTTCAAGGATCTCGATGGTCTATGATGCAGGGTCACGTTGAACCAGACGTCTATCAAGGGGCAAGAGTATTTATTTTCCTCTAACCAAACACCGCCAAAGATCAAGTACAACAACTTGAGTCAAGGGCTATAACCCACTTGACATGGTGAGCTTAATTCTCATGAAAGGACATCCACCGGTACAAAGTTCTCCAATCAAAAACTGTAAGTGACTACTAACATTTATCCCGCGAGATCCTTGAAAACATGCATCCACATACAAGTCTCCTTATCTTCCTACTAATTATTTCAGTAAGATGGATATGGAACAAACGGTGAGAGATCTCCAAGCTCAAAACGCACAATTCCAACAAATGTTCCTGGCTTTGGCTAAGGGGCAAGAGGACCTGAAGACTCTTCTTCTCAAAGAGAAGAAGAAAAAGTCTAAGAAGTAAGTAGGCGTCATGAACTAGGGAAGGAGACTTAAATGACCACTCAAGGGGGATCTAGATCTTCCAACTCCATCCAACATGGGGGATAGTCATGAAGAAGACAACAGTCTGTAGATTGATGAAGTCGAAGTTGACTACTCTGAGGAACAATATCCTCCCGCTGATGACAAGTACAAACAGTTGGAGGATCGCCTCAATGCTATGGAGATTCAGCAGATACCTGGCATGGACTTAGGAGACATGGGTTTGGTTTCTGGAGTGGTCATCCCTCCAAAGTTCAAAATCCCTATATTTTCCCTGTACGATGGAGTCTCTTTCCCTAAGATGCACTTAAAGTCTTACGTCCGCAAGATTCAGCCATACACAACTGATCCGAAGCTTTGGATCCATTTCTTCCAAGAGAGCCTAGTTGGGGCACAACTTGAATGGTTCTATCAATTGGAGAGTTCTCGCATCCACATCTTGGAGGACCTAGCTACTACTTTCTACAAGAAGTACCAATACAACACTGATCTTGCACCAGCTCGTATGTAATTGCAGAATATGACCATGGGTTCCAACGAGAGCTTCAAAGGATACACCCAAAAATTGAGAGATCTGGATGGTAGGATGCAGCCCCCTCTAACTGACAGGGAATTGATTGACATCTTCATGGGAACCTTGACAAGACCTTTTTTCAATCACCTAATTGGAAGCTCCTCAGTCGGGTTCACCGAGCAAATACTGACTGGCGAAAGAGTCGAAGCTGTCATCAAAAGCGGTAAAATCCAATGGGGTGCATCTTCGAGTACAGGGAAACAATATTTCATCGGGAAGAAAGAGTCTGATGCTGCGTACGGTCAAAAAGGTCGTAACCAGGGCAACCACGATCAACACATAGGAGCATCCTGATCTCTAATCCTACACCTGTTCAACAAAAACAGGGCAATATGCGTAGGATAAGATATCAAGAAAGGCAGTACACTAACATTAACATGCCTTTGTATCAAGCGTTACAACATTTTCTAAAGGTGAAACTGATCACACTAAAGGATCCTCCTCAAAACCCTGATACCTCCTCTTCTAAGTACAATCCAAGCGTGAGATGTGCCTACCATTCTGATAGTCCCAGACATGACACTGACAACTGTTGGACTTTGAAGAACAAGATTCAATATTTGATTAACGCCAACGAGATTGAGTTTGACCCTCCAGAGACTCCAACCGTGATCACTACTCCTATACCGATTCATTTAAAGGGTCTTTTTCATTTCCAATTTCCAATTGTAATTCCTTTTTTTATTCAAACAATTATCTATTAATGTCAAACTTTGTTTCATTAATGCATTGCATATGTTTGTCTTGAATTCATCCATTTGTTATCACTATATTCAAACTATTATTTTTACTCCCTATATGATATTCAACTCTTGTTTCAAAATGTTACAAGCCTTTAGAGGGAGGATGACGAAAACAATGCCATAATCTCATACAGTTTTCTTTTGGATAGACCTTGTTGACGATGTACATGCGTTCTTTCAAATCCTAAACACTGGAGTTATAAGGAAAATAATCCCTAGTCGACCCCTTCGAGCCAAAGAAGTAGAAGTTTTCTTTTTACAAAAATTGAAACCTTTATCAAAACCAAAGGCAAGGTAGTCTCTTAGTTAATTCAAACGCGCGTTTAGCCGCCAACTCTCACCTCGTAATACAATGAATGACATCAAAAACATTCCTCTGGAATCAAAAGATAGTGATGGTTCCCTATCACATAAGAAATCATTATCTCTATAAAATAATAGCCCACTAAGTCAAAACCTACAAAGGAGACTTAAGAAAACGGGGGTATCCCACTGACGGTAATCTCAAAACAAGTATAGTCAGGCAAAAATCAGGGACAACAAAATCCAAAAGAGGTCACTAAAAATCCTTAACGACATGAAAAATGTTGCAAAATTGACTGCCTTCCGATAAACTAAACTTGTCTGAACCATCACCAAAACGTTATTCCAGACTTAATCGGAGTTCAAACGCACAATTAACTAAGTTTAAGACTGAAAAACATCACGAAGAGCGGGTGGGTACAAATACACTTTGAGCCTTTATCCTTCATTTATTAAACCGTGAACCAAGCCACGCTACAATCCTTCAAAATTCCTAATTGAATCATGGGTTAGTTCGAAAGCGTATTGTTACAAAAGGTATCCTGACTCCTGTAAAGGCTTTACTCTAAATCCTGATTTGAATTTTTCTTACAAAATTTCTTTACTTGCTAAAATTCATTTTCAAAATTTCAAGACAAGCATAAACATCGCATTACTTGAATATCACTATTTTCATATGGCCATTTGTTTGACAATAGAGAAATTCCCACAGCGAATATCCGATGAATGAAAGCTCTCTCAGTGAACAAAATCACTTCAATTGGAATTATACTTCAGAACGACAAATATCCTAAGCAAAAGGACACGGTATGACATGTCACTATCCAACACACCTGGGGAAGTCTAGTCAAGATTCCAAGAAATATCTCAAGAGGTGCTGAATAATTAGGGGCATGTCTCCATCTCCATCACTTGGGGCATTTAATGCTAACCCCGACCAAGGGTTATGTACAATCCAACATCTCTTGGCAGTGCCACAAACACTCGCTACTAGGGGCAGTGACAAATCTCCCAAAAATCCCTCTCGTAGGATGACCCCCAGCAAGAGTTTCAATCTCTGAAAACCTTTTCCCCAGCTAAGTCGACTTCAAGAATCCTCGAGGATTTCTGCCAGTGAATTCGCCGCCTCTCCAATAGACTAAGAAACGGTTTATTTCCCCAACAAACTACGAATTCCCCATTTTTAGTTTGCCTCTCCAACTACTACAAATCAAAGGACCGCAACTCTTATTCCCCAATAGACTACTCTACAATCCCCAACAAGTTACTGTGAATCCTAGACCCGACAAGATATCAGTTCAACTTCGACCCCCCCAGTAGAGCAACGGATAACCAAGACACCTGAACTCTTTTCCCTAAATAGGAATCAACACTCTCCATAGAGTCTTCAATATTCCCCAGCAGAGTTCTCCTCAACAAAATAGGAATCCTCAGTGGAAACATTCTAGGCAAAATTTGAAGACACGCCTACTCTTCAACAGCAGTACGAGATTTAATGACTCCCTAACACTTGTCAACGACTTATTTTCCAAGACAAAATTACATTTCAACAACCTCCATAGCATATTCATACAAAATACATATAACACAAATCTCATTTATTTTGAGAACATCATTATGCAATGCATATATCATGACATTACATACAACTAACATTTTACCTTTTCGGGAAAAGGTCAACAGATAAAGGTCATCGTCTTTTTAGAGTAGTAATCATCTCAGATTCCTTCATAATCTGTTTGGAGTAGCAATCATCTCTGATTCCTTCATCATCTGTTTGGAGTAGCAATCATCCAAGATTCCTTCATCATCTTTTTGGAGTAGAAATCGTCCAAGATTCCTTCATCATCTGTTTGGATTAGTAATCATCCAAGATTCCATCATCATCCTTCTGAGGTAGTAATCGTCCAAGATTCCTTCACCATCTGTTTGGAGTAGCAATCGTCCAAGATTCCTTCATCATCCTGCTGAGGTAGTAATCATCCAAGATTCCTTCATCATTTGTTTGGAGTAGCAATCATCCAAGATTCCTTCATCATCCCGTCGAGGTAGTAATCATCCAAGATTCTTTCATCATCTGTTTGGAGTAGCAATCATCCAGGATTCCTTCATCATCCTGCTGAGGTAGTAATCGTCCAAGATTCCTTCATCATCTGTTTGGAGTAGCAATCATCCAAAATTCCTTCATCATCCTGCTGAGGTAGTAATTATCCAAGATTCCTTCATCATCCTACTGAGGTAGTAATTGTCCAAGATTCCATCATCATATGTTTGGAGTAGCAATCATCCAAGATTCCTTCATCAACCTGCTGAGGTAGTAATCATCAAAGATTCCTTCATCATCTGTTTGAAGTAGCAGTCGTCCAAGATTCCATCATCATCCTACTGAGGTAGCCATCGTCCAAGATTCCTTCATAATAATTTTGGAGTAGCAATCGTCCAATATTCCTTTATCATCTTTCTGGAGTAGCAATCGTCTCAGATTCCTTCATCACACATCATTATCAAAAAAATTACCTTTATTGATTCATTTTAAATCTCTCAACATTGAAGATATTCCAAGACTTTTGTCTGGTTCAGTTGAATCGATCCTAAGATTCTTTTGATTTCCATTCTAGTCAAAGTTAATCCAAGACCTTTACTGGTTCAGTTTAAATCTATTTGGTTTATCCTGATTCTTTCTGGTAGATGCTCCTTCTGGATCCAATAAATCGCTCCGATTTATTCTGATTCTTTTCCAGTTGAAGTCAAGTTTAGACTTAGTCTAATTTCCGTCAACAATCACCTTCCGATGGCATCTGTAAGCCCATATCCAAAAACTATCCATCATTTCTCCAAATGGCATCTTTAAGCCCATTCCCTACACAATAAACCACCACATCATCGAGTGCAAATTTCTGGGCACTCTAGTGTTCAATCGTCTTCCACCTTCAAGTTACGAATGGAAGATTCGCCAATCTAACTCTTCAAGCGTAAGAAGATTGAACAGGGGCAGCTATTGTACCCCAAATGTTTCCCTCTCATTTCTCAAAAGATCATCCTGGACCCTCAGGTTTGCTTCCATCCAATTCCAAGCCTTGAATCACAAATTTCCCAAGAAAGTCATTGACAAGGGCAAAATGGTCATTTGCATACTAAAAATAAAACTTTGACTTTTGGATCAAAGTCAAGTGTCAAGAGTCATATTTCATTAAGACATGTTGAAATATGACGTTTGTTTCGTCAATAAATTCAAAAGTCAAATTTACTTTGGGAAAGTCAAAATTCTAAATACTTAGAATTTTTTTAAGTATTTAAGAGATATGACAAGCTCGGAACTTCTGGCAAGATTATCACCTTAATGCAAGCTGATTTTGGGAGAACTTCTAACTTAAGATTTTTAGATCTCAATGAGGCCTAAAACACTGAAGAACAGAACTTCTTCTAGAAAAATTGGGATTTCAAGTTATACATCCTCAAAGGCATGTCTCTGAAGCTTAGGCACTTAGCAAATTCTTAGAATTTTCAAGTCAGAAGTTGTCTATAACTTCTGGGACAGTTTTCATGTAGGTTCAGTCAGAAGTTGAAGAGTAATTCAAAAAAGGCTTACAAAGCATTTCATAAGCTTTCTGGAAAGTCTGAGAACTCGCTGAGAACATGCTGGAGCAAAGAGATTAAAGGATCAGAAGTTGGATGTTGGTTCTAAGTTGCGCTAATGCTGAAC
Organism: Vicia faba; assembly: GCA_948472305.1. Taxonomy (NCBI): domain Eukaryota; kingdom Viridiplantae; phylum Streptophyta; class Magnoliopsida; order Fabales; family Fabaceae; genus Vicia; species Vicia faba. The sequence continues at coordinate 886,352,382 of OX451739.1, read as the reverse complement.
TTCTGACCCAGATTTAAGCTATGATGCATAATCTCACATTGTAGGATTTCTGGTTTGATAAATCTCATCATCATTTAATGCTCACAACCACTTTTGAGTCTTTAACCAAAGGATTTCCCCACGTGTAACATAGAAGTACATTTTGGGCCCATGCTTTGCTTTTACCTCCTAGGGTACTTTTCCTTAATTCATGCTTACAAATCCAGCTTAGGCACGGATAAAAGCTGCTAACCACCATACTTTTTTATCTTGCTTCAAGAACAAGCCAGCATGCTAGCATGATCTTGGTACTTTTGACTTCTCAAAGCTACAAAATTCTTGCCTATAACTTGAACTTCATAAGCAACTGTAAAAGGGGGGCCGGTCATAAAAATTGAAAGGAAAAGCTTTGAAACCTTGCTAAAAATTCCAGAAATCCGAAACTGCAAACCCAAATACAAAACCTGCTAGTTTTTGATTCTTGCATTCAAACTCCAATTTCCCTAAAGTGTTTCTTGACCAAATCATCCATACACCATTCATAATCCAAGTTAAAGGTTGCTCCCGTCTGTTGAGCATGTGAGGTAGCTGATCAGAACATTACAAGCAGTCAGAACTAGGCTCCAGTTTATAGGACCTTTTCCAGCTGCAACGTAAGCTTCTGCTGACTCTCATCATATTACTTAGGCATTGTTAGATTTGCATGTTCAAAATACAATGTATACATCCTGGATTTAATTCTGTACATACTCACATATTGCATGTATTTTTATCTAAGTAGAGAGAATTTCATTTCAGAACTTCTTGAAGAAATTAGGATTCAGAATTAGGATTAGCAAAATTCAAACTTGCTTCTGATGTATAGTTCTAATACTTTATATTTCTGAAACCATGATGGAACCTGCCATAACTACTATTTGTGAATTTTCTATTTTGTTGAGAAATGACTAAGATGCAAGTGCTCTGATTTGCATGGAGAAGGAGAGGAAATTCATCATCAGAGTTTACTTTGTGATACATGTTTATGCTTTTTTCTTCTGATACCGGATATACAGCCACCCCAGTGGTAGACAACATGTGCACGAGACATTAGTACTAAGGGTCTTGGGTTCTAGCCCCAGAAGCATCTTTTTTTAGGTTTTTTTTAATGACATTTTCACCCATTTATCTGTCAAACAATATTCCAAAATCAGAACTTCTAAACAACCTTACTCAACAACATTATCTCTTCACTCTCTCAAATAGTCAGAACTTCTGACTTGCCAGTGATATATGAACTTCTAGGTTCCCAGCTACACTATAGCTTCAGAACCCCCTCAACAATAAGAACTTCTAGATTTTCCTTTATTCCCGGCAACCTCAGAACTTGGTGTACCCAAGCCCAGAACATCTGACCTTTTACTTGCCTACTAACATTTTCCCTCTTGTAGCGTATCAGAGTCAGAACCTCTGTTCCTCCTTGTTTCAGCAATGTGCCGATTCTGACTCCTTTTTCTCTTATTTATCTTATTTTTGCTTTTAATAACCAGAAATACCAAAAATATTTCATATTCAAATGTTTTATTTTATTTCTTTTAGAACAAAAAGATCAAAATATTTTCTTATGTAAACTAACTTCATTGCAAAAACAAAACAAGTCCATTTCAATTCTTGTACATTATTTCAATATAGTTGTAATAGATAATTAGGACTTTAATTTCTTGCAATCCCCATTTGTAAATTTGTATACCCCATCCCCCTAATGTTTGTAATAGTGTGGAATCTTTACTTTCATCATATTTATTTCTTTCATATATTGCTAGTAATTAGGTGTGTATGGCAAGATAAAAACAACAAATAGACAATCCAAAAATCAAGACAAAATGCGTGTAAATCAAACACACTATTCACACATGCACCCTTAGGGTAATATCACTTGTTTCCTATCGGAAAAATAGTCATGTCCCTCGAATATGGGCATTTTAGCAAAGACCCTCGATAAAAGATCGTAGTCCCTCAATAACCCTCGATGTTGCCTTCGATAAACAATCTAGTCCCTAAACGACATTGCTAAAACGTCCCATAAGTTTCCTTCTATGACTATACAAACGTTCCGCGCCCGTCCCTTCACATCCAACGATGGGGCTTCTTACCAAATCAATGGTAAGATAGCAACATCTAAATGAGGAGGAAAATAACATCTAAGACCTTTTGAGTAGGTAGATTCGCTCCTAGTTGTTCGCTTGCTTACAACAAATTTTTTTTTATACACCAACATACTCATTTGAAACATTTTTGAAATACAACACTTTGTACGCGTTCTTATAAAAACGAGAGTCATTACAAAGAAGACAACTTTTCAAAATCTCTTTCAAAAACACATTCCATAAACACCTCTTTGAACTATTTTCGAAACAACACTTTGTACGCGTTCTTATAGAAACGAGAACCATTTCAAACTCAAATTTTCAAAACACTTTCAAAACCCACACCATAAGCACATTCAAACAAAAGCAAGTGATCTAGCAAGCAACTAAGAGCCCGTAGATAACTACGGATGAAAAGGGTGCTAATACCTTCCCTTTTCATAATCTATCCCCGAACTCAAGAAAACATCTCTAAAAGTATTTCCTGTTCTTTTCAGCCTTTCCTTATTGAATAAAACAAAATTCGGTGTCTATTCTTGCTAACTGCAACAATTGCAATCAAATGCAAAACAACCAAGTCAGTTCTCCCACCATATCACAGAACTGGCGACTCTGCTGGGGAAAATTTTAAAAGTGGGGTTACCTTAGGGCTAGATCATATTTACTTGCATTCGTTGTTTGACTTGCATGCTTTACATTATGGTTCCTCGTTTAGGCTTGCTTTGATCCTCCACCCGGATCTGGGACACCTTTTAGGTAAGTAGCAATAGATTGTGGAAACTGTACGGCATAGACCGATATGGTTGAAACAATGGCTATGTTAGTGTGACGCATTTGTGGGTACCGGTATCCCTTGTGTTGAATCGAGGAGAATACGGGGACGTAGTGCGGCATCATCAAGCACTAACTGACCTTAGAACCTTACTTGACCAACTTGGCCATTAGGAAGTAGTGAGATAGACAGTTTCAGTATAAATGTGAAAATTGGTTGATACTCGATGCTACACTCATTGAGACTTGACTCCTGAGTTTTGTTTGGTTTAGATTCAATCGCCTATCGAACGAAGCTTGTGGGAAAGATCAATGATATTGAGATCCCTTAGAACCCGATTACTATTACTAGGACAGGTTGAGCCAACTAAACTTCAAGAGGGTACTTACCTATAAACCCCATGCAAGCCTAAACCTAAGGACTTGTCTACTTTGTATGCATATGACTATTTGTATACAACTTGCTTACTTTGCATACTTGTACATAACATCACGACATCATACCATAGCATTTTCAAAACCATTTCAAGGATCTCGAGGGTCTATGATGCAGGGTCATGTTGAGCCAAACGTCTATCAAAGGGCAAGAGGATTTATTTTCTTCTAACCAAACGCCGTCAAAGATCAAGTACAACAACTTGAGTCAAGGGCTATAACCCAAGTTAAGAAAGCGGGTGTATAAAGAACTTATTTTTGCTTGTTGTAAGGCCCAATGACAAGTATTAGAGAGTGTATCCCATTCACGTTTTTTTCCACTAGCCCATAAAAAGTTTTTGGCCAAGATTCTTGTATGACTAAAGGTCAATTTCTGACTTTTGAGTTATTATTTTTTGTTTTAAATACATAAATAGAATTTTGTCTTTTTTTTAACTGATGAAAAATAATAAAAAAGGGCTTACTAGATATTAGGCCCCAATCCCTTTTATGGCCCAATTCAGTATCAAAAAGAGTGATTTTATATTTTCTTTTTTTTACATTGTATTCTGGGCTAAATATTTGTTTTGTTTTCATTTACTGATGAAAAGAAAATACAACCGACCCAATACGGTATGAAGCGTAGGCCCATTTATTTTTATTTCAAAAAGTAGCCCAAATCAGTGAGGCAAACAGGTACTGTAGAGATTATCTGCACGCGTGGAGCAAAAGAAATGTTGTTCTAAATCATTTTAGCATTAAAACACAGAATCAAGAAGCAGTAATCACACAAACAAATTTCTATCAAATCTAGAAACAAATTCAATTGTCTAAAATTATAATTCAATTTTGTTCATAAATTACAGATCATATTTAAATATATGCCTAATCAAGAAAAACTAATTAACATACAATTAAAATCACTGATAGATTTATTGTTTACCTAAAATGATAGGATTCTGAGTTTGGTGTAAAAGAAAATGATTTGTTTACAAAAAAGGAGGAAGGAAAAAATACAGTAAGAAAGGAGAAGAACAGTAAGAAAAGAAACAAAAAAATATAGTAAGAAAAGATATAAAAATTGGTAGCAGCAAAGCATTCCTTTCCGGAGAACAATGTCTCAATTCGCTGCGGCCAAGACACGGACTCGCCGTTTCTGTCCTCCGTCTCCACCACGAACCACCTTCAGCATCCTATTCACCTTCAACGACCGTTGTTCTAAAGACCTGCGAACACGAAATGATACGAAGGAATTAGCAATCAGAATCGGACAACACGAATATGGAAAGGCACGGTTGAAGGTAACGATCACTTAGTTTTTTTTCTTCATTTTTCGTTTTGTTGCTCTGAAGGTTGGGATTTGTGGTGTCATAGAGAAGAAGAGAGAGAAATGATGGACGAAGGTTGAGATGGCGCCAACGCCGTTGTACTTTGGGTAGGTTTTTGATGTTTGTGTGAGAAGGGTGAAAGAGAACAGAGGCGAGGGAGAGGGATAAGAGAAAAACAAAATGAAAGAAGTTTATATTTTTTTTAACCGGGTCCAATTATAATGGCTTGGTCCCGATTCCAATCGTACCCCCCCTTTCCACTTTTTTCTAATCACGTTTATAAACATCACCCCACCCCCCCACCCCCCCTCCCCCCCAGAAGGCTTGGGGGTGCGCGTTTTTGTTATGTAGTAAAACTGGAGGGTTTAAATAGAAAGGGCCTGGATTCAGATTTTAAAATCTGAATCCAGGCCCTTTCTATTTAAACCCTCCAGTTTTACTACATAACAAAAACGTGCACCCCCAAGCCTTCTGGGTTTGAATTCAAAATCTGGATTCATGTCCTTCCTAATAGCACCACCTAGTTTTACTACTATAGTATAATTTGCACCCCCACTAATTTATTCTTATTTACTATTTTCTTTTATAAATTTATTTATATATTCATTTATTTATTTATTTATTTATTTATTTATTTATTTGTATTTATATATATTTATACTTATATTTATATCTTAATAATTATAATATTATATATTATATATTATTTATTATTATAAATAATAAATTAATTTCAAACTCATTTAAAATACAATATTCATTTATATTAAATCAGATCTTTTAACTACATATTTAAAAGCATTTTCCCTCATATAATTTTAATTTAATATTTTATATCAGAATATTAAAATCCGCGCGATTCACCAAAATACCACGTTTACGAGCGACTCATGGTCAATATCTGGCCACGTGATGAGGATGCTATATCAGACTCTTTCGCTCTGCGTCTAACAAATATTCAACCAAACACCAATCTTTTTTTCGCAATTTAAACAATTAATTTTCGAAAAGAAATTCAAATATATTTAAGTTAACTGCATACTTTGTCTAACAAACTCCGCTTATTCATACTCTTAGACCACATACGCGGGAAATTCAAAATATATTTTGCAATCCATAAAGGACACAAACCAACCGCGAACTACGAAATGGGACTCTGATTCCTCCTAAGAGGATATGTAGGCATACAATCAAAAATCGTGGCGAGTCCCGCAAACTAAAGTTCAAACCCTTTTTCCAAATAACAATAAAAACTCTATTTCCTAAACATTGCGCTTCTAAACCTAGTATCCTTGCGAACAAGGTAGATAAGGGGTGCCTAACACCTTCCCGTTATTTAGAACCGAGTCGAAATCTACAATCTCTGAAACTTTTTAGGGTTACTCCTTTATACCCCCTTCCTTTAGGATAAAAATTAAGTGTGGTGACTCTGATTTAAAAACCAATTGCAACACCAACCTCAACACTACATGTTCACACATCAGAGGTAGATGTAGTAGAAGAAAAAACACCTCACAATTAACACCACAACCATAACAGTATCTTCCCTAGAGCTCACCAAGAACATAACAAGATGCATGCTCTAATACCAATTTAAATTATGGTATACAAATGACAAATGTCCTAACACATGTAAGACACTGATCTCTGTTTAACATCACAAGGACAACACAAAGCATACTGATATAAGACTTATCAATCTAAAGTCGTGATAGATGTTCCAACATCTTATATAACATGTCAATCAATTAAGAAACAAAATTGAACAATGAAAAATGATAATAACACAAAGATATGATGAACCAGTTCGGTGTATAACAACACCTACTCTAGGGGCTACTAAGGCAGGAAGAAGATCACTATCAGTAGTATTATTTTATGTAAATAACATCTGGTTTACAGGTAAACAACCTCTATTTTACATAATCATTACCCAATGCAATATTTATCTCAGAACCCCATCGAAGATAAGAAAAATCCATCTCACTCCCTAAATCACCTCAATGACATCTAACAATCACAACCTCTAGTGACCGTATCAATCTACTTGAAAGATACCCCTTTCAAAATAATGTCCAGCCAAGACTCTTGACTAACAAACACATTTGGATTTTATTTAAAGCTTCATCCAAGAATAATATACCAATCATTACCTAAAGGCTTTTGAATCCGTATAGAAACAATGTCTACCATAATATATCAAACTGATAAAAGGGTGACTTATAACCCAATAAAGTACACGACTCTCAAAACCCTAAACTCTTATTTTTTCTTTACAAAAGTTTTATACAAGTATTAGTTAAAAAACCCTAGGTCTAAGTATTCCTTTTGTAATCTTCAGTTGTCCATGGGCTTCAAAACCACAGCATATTAGTTGCTGAAAATCTGCAGAATCCTATGCATAAAAAAAGACTTCAATCATTAGTTTCCTAATATTCTTCCATAATTGGAATCTAAACACACTCCTTAATTTGGCTTGAATCTCTTATTCCTTAAATTGAAGGCCCCATAAAATAGCATAATATTCCCAAATTATTCTGTTATTGTAACACAACAAATTAATCCAGTTGTTCAACTGTACATAGGCGCGATGTTGAACGATTCTGCATAGGACATATATATTCAACATGTTTCTTTTGATGATAGAACTTATTTGTTCGATATTTTCTTCTTCACATATTTTAACATCTTTTTCAGAAACTAGTTTTACCAAAATTAGTCAAATCTTTAGAGCTTTCATATCTCATGCATGCATAGAAAGTCAAAAATGCCAAAGTTGGCAATTCTACAAAGTTAAGAAACTTCCTCATCACTCCACCACGTGACCTGGCCCCATCACACTCATTTCATGACCTTAGGTGCACACCAAAAGGACACAAAAAGCTCAACGACATATGAAACAACCATCCGAACCGTCATCCGATAATAAAAATCAATGAAGTCGCCACCGAACGTCTTTTATCCCACAAGAAGGGAAAGGTAAACATCGAGAAAACCTGAGAAGGGTGAAATAACGGTCTTGAGTACTTTACGGTATCCACTCTTGTTGTATAATCTAATGGGTGTGTAAAAATATATATCTAAGTTGTACAGGGAATGCATGCAAAAGAAAGGAGAAAAGAATATAGGGAAAATAAAAGTTGTGCTTGTTCAGGCCATACCCCAATGCCTACGTATCCCTTTTAAGGAATCAGATCAGCCATAATTCGACTCATATATTTGGTTGGTTTGTGTTTTTTAGTTAAGAAGACAAAAGAAACAATCAAGATGGAAAAACATAAGATAAAACAACAAACAAATGCGATGGTGAAACGTCGGCTAAATGATAACAAAGTAACATGGCAAAGATGATGAAACATCAAAAAACCAAATGATAAAACATCACACCTAACAATGATATGGAGAATCAAAGTAGGATAACAAACATGTGCAATGGCGAAACATTGGCTAAAAGAATGTGCGATGGCGAAACATCGGCTAAAAGAATATGTGATACCGAAACATCGGCCAAAAGATAGGAAGATAACATGGCAAAGATGGCGAAAAATCAATAAACTAGATGATAAAACATCACACATAACAATAATATGGAGAGTCAAAGTAGGATAACAAACATGCGCAATGGCGAAACCTCGGCTAAAAGAATGCGCAATGGCAAAATATCGATTAAAAGAATATGCGATGGCGAAACATCAGCTAAAAGATAGGAAGATAACATGGCAAAGATGGCGAAACATATATAAACCAGATGATAAAACATCACACCTAACAATGATATGGAGAATCAATGTAGGATAACAAACATGTGGAATAGTGAAACATCGGCTAAAAGAATGCGCGATGGTGAAACATCGGCTAAAAGAATATGCGATGGAGAAACATCGGCTAAAATATAGGAAGATAACATGACAAAGATGGCGAAACATCAATAAACTAGATGATAAAACATCACACCTAACAATGATATGGAGAATCAAAGTAGGATAACAAACATGTGCAATGGAGAAACATCGGCTAAAAGAATGCGCGATGGAGAAACATCGGCTAAAAGAATATGCGATGGAGAAACATCGGCTAAAATATAGGAAGATAACATGACAAAGATGGCGAAACATCAATAAACTAGATGATAAAACATCACACCTAATAATGATATGGAGAATCAAAGTAGGATAACAAAGATGGGCAATGGCGAAACATCAGCTAAAAGAATGCACGATGGCGAAACATCGGCTAAAAGAATATGCAATGGCAAAAAATCGGCTAAAAGATAGGAAGATAACATGGAAAAGATGGCAAAACATCAATAAACTAGATGATAAAACATCACACCTAGAGGCGCACAAACAAATAAGATTGGTTTGTATTTTTTACCTTGAAGAAGGATTTAAGTTTATTATAGATGTTTTATGATTTTCCAAGAAGAAGTTTTAGTTTTAAGATGAAAGAATGAAAAGGAAAAGAAAACAAATAAGGGAGACTATCCTAATCTCTAGCCCTAATGTTATTATACAATTATTAGCCTTAAGGTTGAGGATGAAAAGAGGGGAGATTCTACCTGATGTTAGCATACATGGATTCTTATCCTAAAGTCTAGCTCGAGGACTAACCCTACACGAGCAATCCTAAGGGAGCATGGTAGAAATGTCACAGATCTTGCGACAAAAGACAAGCCAGCAGATGTCGAAACATCTGGACAAACAACAACTTGAGTACTACTCGAATATCAAACACCTACAAGGCACAAGCCTAGTAGTGGAAAGGTAGGTCCCACCATAGACAAACAAATAAGCATCAGAATTATAGGAATTATAGGAATGCAAAGGGGGAGCGTATCAGCCAAGTCAACAAGCTCTAGAATTATAGGAATGCAAAAGGGTCCTTAACCGTGGTATCAATTACCAGGGCAAGAAAGATCTAGGGGAAAAGACATAGTGCATGCATAAACTAAGCATCAGTGTTGGTCAACACGAGCTAAAGAAAGCATGGGGATCCGATTGCGGGAACCCTTTTCACTTTCCTTTAAATGACTTAAATTCATTTTGATCTTGGGCACATGTTCAAAGTATCTACTTGTAGAAAGTAAGCATAGGAATGACATGGACTGGAATGTGCGGGGGTCGATTACGAACCCTTTCCCCTCGCCTCCTTTTGAGAACTTTTCACCTATAATATAGTGTGGGCACAAATGTAAACACGTATGCAGAATACCTACTTCAAAGGTAGGATTTTAAACAAACACAAATAGCATACAGAAAGCGGTGCCTGCTACAGGACTTTAAACAGCGACTTTGAGCGCACACTCTTTATTTCCTGATTCCTACTTCACATGATTTCTAGAAAGCAGTAAAGTGCGAAATGAGATAAATGAGAGAAAACACCAAATGGATATTAATCTGTAGCAGAGCATATTAGAATAAAGAAACCCTATGATCTTCGCGAAAGCTTCACCAATAATCAACCGGACCAATCCTCAGGCGCTCGATATCACAAACTAAACTCTTACCACGAACTCATGGAAATAGAGTAATAATAAATTGAGTATTAACATGTAAAGAATAATTTGGAAACTTCAATTAAATTCTAAAGTCCTAAAAATCAGCTCTAAAAAATATTCTATTTTTTGTATAATTTTTTTATCATCAAAACTATGAAAAAGAAAATTCCATGAGAAAATAAATGACAAAACTCTAAACAACCAGAGGTATATATTGGATTCAGATGTGCATGAATCAGAAGTTAAGTGCTAGGCCCATCTGAAAAGTGATCCATGAAGCCCTTTTGTTGGCATTAATTGACTTCAGAAAAAACTAACGGGCTCAGGGCCCAACCACCATCTTAGTTTGGGTCTGCATCTTATCTCAACAATTATCCAATTAGGTTCCAAAGCTGAATTAGAATTAATTAAATGAAAATTAAAACCATAAAACTAAAATGAATTAAATGATTATAAAAACAAAAGGGATTAAAGTTCCAACTTGGAATGGTGGTTCAGCTTCTACCGTGAGACTCTTCGATTGGCATCAACCTTGCAGCTGCAGCCTTCTTCGATTCGCTTCAACCTGCAATAATAGACTCCTTCTTCGATTGGCTTCAACCTGCAAAAACATTATTCTTTGATTGGCCTCAACATGCAGTAGAATCATTCTTAGATTGGCCTCAACCTGCAACAGTAGCAACCTTCTTCGACTGGCCTCAACCTGCAATAACATGCATCCTTCTTCGATTGGCTTCAATTCTGCAACAGTAGTGCCCTTCTTCGTTTGGTTTAACCTGCAGGAGTAGTGCCCTTCTTCGTTTGGCTTCAACCTGCAGTTGTAGCATCCTTCGATTGGCTTCACTTCCGCCTTCTTCGATTGGCTTCAACTCAACCTTCTTCGATTGACTTCACTTCAGCCTTTTTAGAATGAAGCTTCAACCTGTAGCAATAGTGCCCTTCTTCGTTTGGCTTCACTTCATTCTTCTTTGAGCAAAGCTCTAACCTTCATTGATTGACTTCACTTTAGCCTTATTCGATTGGCTTCAATTCTTCAGCAGTAGTGCCCTTCTTCGTTTGGCTTCAACCTGCAATAGTAGCCTCCTTCGATTAACTTCAATTATGCCTTCTTCGATTGGCTTCAGCCTGCAGCAGTAGCATCCTTCGACTGGCTTCAACCTGCAATAGAAAACATCTGGGATTGGCTTCAACCTGCAGCAACATGCAGCCTTCTTTAATTGGCTTCAATTCTACAGTAGTAGTTCCCTTCTTTGTTTGGCTTCAACCTACAGCAACAACCTTCTTCGATTGGCCTCAACCTTGCAGCAGCAGTGCCCTCCTTCGTTTGGCTTCAACCTGCAGTAGCATCCTTCGATTGGCTTCAACCTGCAAGAAGTAACCTTCTTCGAACGAAGCTCCTCAGGATTTGGATTTCGAAGCTATCATCCTTCAAAACTTCTTAGATTTTGGACTTCGAAGCTTCACAGACTCTAACCTCTAGCATAAGTGAAACTTGCGCGTAGACTCAATGTAAGGGCTCATGCTCAGATCATTCAAACGAACTCAATTCTCCATTAGATTTAGTAAAATCAAATGCAATCAAAAGCTAGCAAAACACTCTACATCATGCAGCTCAAATCATCTCCAATCATTAAGCACGGATCAAGAACGAGACTCATGAAAACTCAAAGAAAATCATTTGTACACAGAATTTCAGAAACTCCACCACATGATTCAAGCATCATACAAAGACAAATATACATCAGACCTATAGTCCGACTAGTAAAACACAATTCACAAGAGCTACATCACTAATTCAAGATGAATCACACAAATCGAAGTCCAAGAAAACTTACCTTGATGAAAAATCCGGGAACTCGAATTCGTTGCTCCAGATGCGAACCAACACTTCCACTATGATCTACTCACTTCATTGAAGATGAATCAACAAGAAAATGAAAGAATAATCCAGGAAAATGAGAGAATTCGAGAACTGGACTTGAGAGGAAATTGAACTTCAAATCTGGAACTCTTGGAAAATATTGCTCCCTTTCGATTGAGGGTGTAGGATTGAGGAGAGGAGTTGCTTAAAGTTCTTGATGACGATGAAGATTTGTTGAAGTTGATGACGATTTGCAGGGAGATGAAGATGATGTTGATGTTGGATGAAGATGCAAGGAGATGAAGATGATGTTTATGTTGGATGGAGATTTGCAGGGAGATGATGAGGATTTTAGATGTTTAAAATTCCGTTGGATAACTGATGAAGATTTGAGGAGTTTGAAGATTCAGTCGGAGAAAACTTTTGGTTGAAGATTGAAGGAGAAAGTAGAGAGAAAGAGGGAGCTCTTTGTTTTGGTGATTCCTCCAACGACTCAAGAATCCATGAGATTGAAAGAGAAAGTTTGTTATATAGCAGCAAGAGTTTGTTACAGTTGAAGTGATCCTAGCCTTTGAATCAGAAAATCCAGCTAGAAAATGGATGGTAAGGATCGAAACAATGCTGAAGTTCGTTTGAGATTTTTTGTTTTCTCTGATATCATCTAAAATTCAAAAAGTGGAAATGAGAGGAAATAAGTGTGAATGATGAGGTGTCCAACTGATGGACATGGAATTTTTGATATTTTTAAGAGAAAGTTGCCAAAAATGGCAAGGCACGAGGGAAGTGAGGTGAGGCATGGTTTGTGAGAATGTTTAGCCAAATGAGGTAAGAAGGGAGGTGGGAGCTGAGTGCACACGTGAGACACTCGTGTGTGATGAAAGAAAATCACAAAAATGAATTTTATGTTAAATCTGGTGTTAATGTGAAGCTAGCTTGGCCATGCCTTACATCTTGCGTGCCATGCCTGATCAGCTGAGGATGCCCACTTTCAACATTCATAACTTGATCAAACCCTAACCATCTCCAATAATTCTTATCACAACAGAAATCAAACATGTAATACTTCTAATTAAACCCAAAATCAAATAAAAACCTAGCAATAGTTACAAGAAAATGGATTGCACATTTGGTGTGCCACCTGCTCGATGAAATTCATGGGCAAGATTCCTCAGGATGGTCGTGTGGCTTACCCATGATGCCCAACATTTGACCAACTTGCCCAGAACTTCAAAGGCTCATAACTTTGGATTTTGAGTAAGAAGTGTGTTTTTGTCCTCTGTGGGCCCTTGAATATCTTTTTCCCCTTTTCAATTAGCAAAAAGAACCACCAAAATCCCCTAAAAAATGAGAAAGTTATGCCCTTGCAAAGTCAGGCCAAAACCAAAAACACTTGGTGAAAATTTCAATCACCAAGATAACTTCAAATCCAAGTAACCTCTCAAACTTGCAATTCTCATCAAAACCAATCATCAATGATCATCCTTCATGAAAATACATGTCAAATATCTCACGTTGACCAAAAGTTCATTTGGTCAACTTTGACTTTGTTGACTTTTGAGTAAAATGACTATTTTGCCCCTTTTGATTCAATTGAACCCTTCTCTTCAAAATTGATGATCAAAACTTCAAACATATGATATTCCAAACACATAGAGGATATGGAAGGAGTTTCCACTTAAAAATTCCAAAGAATCCCTGATTAAAACTCAAACCCTAGTTTTGACTGATGAATCAAAAGGAATTGATTCTCCTTATAACAACATGATACTCAATCTTCTGATGATCCAATGAGGTGGATAAGATACCTTGAGATATGCGAAACCTTTAGACTTGAAAGATCCGGAGGTTCAGATAATAAGGCTATCCATGAGAAACTTTTGAATACAATCAATCTTCCAAAGCTTGAGGGAGGCTTGATAAACCAAAATACCTTGATCCCTACACCATGTATGAATGCAATGCAATATGATGTTTATGATGAAACATGAGCCTGAATCAAAAGGGTAAATTTTGGGGTGCAACAACACCAAGAAAAACACATCACACAACTGACACCATTATCTCATTCTCATTTTTCTGTTTTCACCTTTTTTCCCTCCAACAAAATTTTTCCTTACTCTACCTCACTCCATACACTCTTTATATGATACTGTCTCACTCTCATTTCATACACACACGCATTTGAGAAGCAAGCTCTAGATCTGAAGCAAAAAAAATTCCTCAAAAAATTATCTCCTTCAAATCTCTCGAGCAAGATTTATTTTCTTTATCTCTTTGCTTTCTTCAATCACAGAAGTTTCCCTATGCATCTTCTTCTTCATCTTTGCATCAAGATAAGGTAGTTGACCTTCTTCACTTGGTAAGCTTCTCTCAACTTCATCTCTTCCTTTTTGGATATGAAAATCATGTGAACATGCTCATGCATCACATTTGGAAGCCCTCCAAGAGAAGCATTAGTTAGTTGTTTAAGCTTATGATGTTTGAACCTTGTCATTTCATTTTTACATATGTGACTTTCGTGCCAATTTTCTATATGTTTGAATTTGTGTTTTAAGAAACTAATGGCCTAATGATAATCTAATCATGGAATTCTTTAGATTACTCTTTTATTTTGTTAAGTTTAATAAAAACCTGATGCTAAAATTTGGTTTGGAAGTTATGTGTTTTCACTAGGTTAGGGCATCATAAATACTGGTTTTGCATTGTCTCCATGAAGAAGAAGATGATGTGTCATCACCATATTCGCTTATCATTTTTTTTGTAAAATCATAGAAACAAAAATGGAAAAGAGGTGTTGAAGGATGATTGGTTGTTCTCGTTTTGTCACTTAAAAAAATACATGACAAATTGATTGCATGCTTACATAATCTGAATAAAATAAAACAAAATGTTTGGAAATTAGGCTGAAACAAGAAATGGGGTTAGCACTTCTAATATTCACACCCACACTTTCCCAAGCCCAATGCGCTTATTGACTGATTTCCAGTTCATTGTTTTTTCTTTTTGCTTTCTCACCCTTTTTCTTTACTTAAATAATTTTGTCCTCTTTTCACTTTTGATTTTATTTTAAATGTTCTATTATTCAAACAATTTCTAAAAAACTCATGTAAGTACTTTATTGTCTTATTTAATTTTCTCCCATTTTTATTTTATTTTTCTAATAATTTCGATATTTTCTTTTGATTTTATCATAAAATGTGTTTTGTTTGACCTAGTTTGCAACTTAGGGTTTGATTATTGATCTTTCTAATTGCCTCTTGATCCATGTTTTTTCACACACTTAGGAACGTAGATGTAGGTGGTTTAAGTGATCATTTTATGCCTTGGTGTTGTATTTTGGCCCATGTTTGAATTTTCTTTTGATGTTTAGTTTGAATGGTAAATGTTGGTGATATTTCTTGATGTTTGATATTGCTTTGGGAAATTTTGTGAACTTTATTTTGGCACATTTTAGGAAACTTGCAAGTACTTACTTTATGATGCTATAACAAATTTCCACTTATTCTTTAGAGCCTTCTAAGTGTTTCTTTTGTTTGATGCAATGCTTGCCTAATTGATTTGATGCTTGTGTGCTTTGTGATTTTATTAGAGGTGCACTTGTGAAACCTTATAGGGATTGTGTTTCCTTCTTGTTATTAGTTGAGATACCATCTGTTAAAGCATTTTTCCCTATTTTTATAAGTCATTTCACGCCTCTTTGAAAGTTGATACATTTGTATGAAATTTCTTATGTATGTTTGCCTATCATGGTGCCTCTCTTTTAGCTTATCCTATACAATTGTTCCTTGATACTTGAGTGAATTATGTGATGGATATTAAATGTCATTTTCTTCTCACTTATATGGTTTGATACCTCTCTTCCATGTTCCCTCTTCTCCCTTACTTGACATGATATTAATGTTCCATTAGGAGGATGTTTAGGGTTTGCTTTGCTCATCTCTTGTCTCAATCTTTGAGTATGATTTTGTAGGATTACCTTGTGATGCTTATAGGTATTTCATGTATGATGATAACATGTCTAAGCTTATTAGTTCTCATGCCTTGGTTCCTAATTTCATGCTTGATGTTTATCTTTCCTTTTTAGGAATAATTCCTTTTTGTTGACAACTTTTGCTTGATGTTTGTATTGCTTTGATGGTTAGGATTTTGAATTCATTTCTTGTTTTAATATTCTTGTACCATTGAGTCATGTATTAATTTAATATCTTGTTCATATTTTTCTCTTATCTTTCACCATGTCATTATCTCTTTTGCATTGCTTGTTAGCACTTCTTGATTAGAGGACTAGTCTACACTTAGGGATGTTTGTGACCATGTGCTTATGTGATTTTTTTGTGCCTCTTTCTCAATCATGAATGTATGATGATGTTGATTTATTTATTCCTTAGTTTCTGACTTGTATTTCCCTTCATCTCTTTCACTTAACTTCACCTTCTTATGCCATGATCGGTTAGGCAATTGACACATAAAGCTTCACATGCTAGTGTGTTGGTTTCCTTTCCTTCTCTTGTGTTCCTAATGCCCATACCTTGTGTGCATGTTTTGTACCCAAAAAGTTTCCCTCACATTTTAAAGACAAATTAATTCAAGATACCTCCTCATGCTCATGAAGGTCTCAATTGCTCAAGACTCCTCAAAGATTGACCAGACAAACTCTCCTCCTAAGCAATTGGCCTACAACTAGGGTTTTGCTATTATCAAAGGAAATTGGACTTCTAATTCCTAAAGTAGATTTCATGGTTCCTCATATGCTTCAAACAACCCTCATGCCAAGTTTCAAGCCTTGCAGCAAAAGTTTGCATAGTCAATTAGTCATATGATTGAAAATAAAAAATTATATATTGGACAAAAAGTCAACTTTGACCAATTTATAGTCAAACTTCAATTTTTTTTGTCAAAAATAACATTTTTAACTCACAATATTAATTTTATCAAGGGTTGATCGTGATTCACCAAGAAATCTCAAGATTCATCAAAAGTCAAAAGTTACTAAATTAGGGTTTTCTTAAGGAGAAGTCAACTGAACTATGACCAAACACAAACTTTACATACTTTATCAGAAATTTCTCAATCGGAGCTCATTTTGAAGGAAATTTAATTCTCTATAACTTTGCATCTTTAAGCTCAAGCCCAAAAAATGCTTCATTTGAGAGATATAGGCCAAAACATTACAAGTAATTTTAAAAGTCAACAAAAAGACACTTTTTGTCAAAGCGCTTTACATCAAGTTAATGTCTTCAAATGAAAAAATGACCAAAATGAAAGTTATAGGATATATATTATGCTTTCCAAAAAGTACAAGATCACCTTCATATGACAAAAATTGAGCGAGATATGATTTGTGAAATTTGGGCAAATTTGAGAAAATGCATGAATTCCAAATTGAGCAAATTTAAATTTTTGGGCTAATGGGCCTATCTTTTAAGGTCCAAACATGTTCCTGATCTCATATTAGAACTCTGAATCCATTTATTTATTTTTATGGTTTTTATTTCTTTTTATTTTACTTTTGTTAAATTAAAAGCAAAATAAATCAAATAAAATATCAAATAAATGATATAAGGCATGAGAATCTATTTTTGAATCAAATCATAAGTCTAAAAAGCTGGTGACAACTTGCAAAAAACATGTAAAGATTGATTGGTACATGATTGGCCTAAAAAAGAAAGATTTCATGCAAAAATTTCAATCAAAGATTTGATCATAAAATACAAAAGATTGATTTCTCTTTTGTTAACCTAAATCTTCTACTATAAATACACAATGTATTCAGACAAACAGAGACACAAAAATTGCTTCAAGAAAACCCTCTCAAAAATCTCAAATTTTGTCAAAACTAGGCCAACTTGAAACCCTTGTCTCCAGCCTCTTACAATCCATTCCAAGCATTCCATTGTGTAATTAAATATTCCATGACTTCATCTCATCCATCCTTGAAGCCTGAAGCACGCAAAAACAACCACACCAAGTCACACAGTTTGGCTAAAATTCTCTGATCTCTAACTCTTTATTCATGCATCATGGATTGATTTTATGCACGTATACCTGATCATGATGATGGTTAGACTTATTTAGAAGCATTGTTTGCAATCTTTAACGCGGGAACAAGGATTTGCAATGGCTAGGGAAGTTTGAGATGCCTTATTCAAATCTCATGATACAGGTGTTTTCAGGCAACAAATACCACCATTGGATTCACAAGGGTCGAATTAGGGAGATAGAGTCATTTTTATGGTCTAACACATGTTATTTCACAGGTTTGAAAATCCTCTCACCGGAGAAGACGACCAGAGTTAGGGCTCTAACGCTTCCCTGATATGTGTTTTATTTTATATTTACCTGTTTCCATTCTATAACAGAAAGCTAGTGTAACACAAATGGTGAAGGATGCATTTGTATTACATGAGGGCGTGGGTTAGATCCCTATGTCTTGCATTTATTTTTTGATATTTTTCTAAACTAACATGCAGGCTTATAATATAATAATTGGTTCTTGTTCCCTATCACAACAAACAACTTGGTGTAGTGGTCGAAAAGGGCGCATGTGAAGCAGGCGCATGGGTTCAACACCCAACCCATGCAACTCTTTTTTTTACCCTATTTTTGTAACCTAATTTTTCTATTTTCTTTCTTAATTATTCCTTAATTATTATTTTTAATTAAAAATTAACTAACCTAAATTTTTTAATACTAATAAATTAGGACTAGGGTTTTAGTTAGTAATTAAATTTTTCTTATATATTTTTTAGTTACTAATTAATTAATTGATTAACCTTTTTTAAAATTAAAATCAATTAGAAACAAATAGGTTTTAATTACTATTGTCATTTAAATTATTTTCTACAAAATACCAAAAACATTAACTTAGAACTTTAGGTCTTAAACTTTTTTCAAACATTTTTCTTATTTCTTCTTGCCATTTAATTTTCTAGAAAATTGTATAGGTTACATTCTTTAATTATAATAGCGTAGATTTATTTTCTCGCATTTTTCCCAATTATGTAACTGCTCACAGGATGTAATAGCGTAGATTTACTTTCTCGTGATTTTTTATACTTATGTATCTCTCATAAAGCCATGTAATAGCTTAGGTCTTTACGTTACGCACTTTGTTTTTCTATACATATTTAACTGTTAGTAACTAGGGTTCGTATGGCAAAACTAAAAACAAACTTAAAAAACCCTAATTCTCAAGATAAATAACTGAAATCAATACACTCTTCACACTTGCACCTCTAGGGTATCCTCTCTTGTTGCCTTACGATACATGGTCATGTCCCTCGAAAGTGGAGATACTTTAGCAAAAGACCCTCAAACAAAACACCATAGTACCTTCAAATAAAGATCACGATCCTTCGATGACCCTCTGAGTTGCCTATAAAATGATGATAGTCCCTCCGGTACAAATTTCTAAAGTATCGTTACATGTTGCTTTCGATGACCACACAATGACCCTACGTTTGTCCCTTCACATGCAATAGATAGAACTACCTACCAACTAATGGTATGTACAGTACTATCTCTAAAGGAGAAGGAAAATAATAAGAAAGACTTTAGTTGGTAAGAACTCCTAATTGCTTGCTCGGAACCTTTTCAAAACATTTTTCACACGTCAGTTTCAAACAAATATTTTCAAAAACACTTTGTATACATTCTTGAGGACTGATACAAGAATCATTACAAAGTTAGGCTTACATTGGCATTTCAAAATATTTTCAAATCACACACACATAAAGGAAGTCTTCAAAACTGAGCTAAGCAATTAAAAGCCCGTAGATAACTACAGATGAAAAGGGTGCTAACACCTTCTCTTTTCATAACTTACCCCCCAAACTCAAAATATATCAAAGGTATTTCCTGTTCTTTTCACCTTTCCTTAATATTGGATAAAATAAAAGTCGGTGGCGACTCTTGCTATCCGCACATTTGGATAACACCAAAAAAGTCAGTTCTCCCACCATATTACAGAACTGGTGACTCTGCTGGGGAAAACTACTTGAGAAATAGGGGTTACCTTAGATTTTATATCACTTTTACTTGCTTTAAATGTTTGAATTTTTTGCATTACTTTAAGGGCTTGTTGGGTATTATTTCTTATAAGATCCTACACCCAGATTTAGGAATTCCTTAGGTAAGTAGCAATAGATCATAAATACTGTACAACATAGACCGATATGGTTAACCTGATAGCTACAATTAGTGTGACACTTTGGTTTATACTGATGTTCCTTGAGTCGGTCAAGGATAACATTAGGCTTCCGCATGGTGTCATTAACACTAACTTACTTTTAGAACCTTAATTGAACCATCTTGGCCATTAGAAAGTAGTTAGATAGTCGACTTTGGTGCAATCCAAACTTACTTGATACTCGAAGCTACACTCATTGAGATTCGACTTTCGAGATATTTTTGTGGTAAGCCAGTTGCTGTGCTAAAATAAAGCCTACGAGAAAGATCCATGATATGAGATTCCTAGAACCCGGTTACTATTGTAGGACATGTTGAGCCAACTTAACTCCAATGGGGAAGGGTATTTACCTATGGGTTTATGCAAGCCTTTAAACCTAAGGTTCTTGTGTGACTTTCTTGTGTTCTTTACTTATTTAACATGAACATAACATCATAACATCATATCATCATAACATAACATTTTCACTAACCATTTCAAGGACCTGGGAATTTATCTTTGTTCCTTGTTGCAGGTTATGGCCTCCGCTCGTAGAAATACTATCTAAATCAACTTTGTAAGGGTACCTTCTAAGCTTAAGGAGTTAGTCTCAAAGGTTCCCGAAAACTCTCAATTCACCAAGAGGCATGGTTATCTACTCAGTTTGGTTACCTCGGGTTTTGAAGAAGACATGATGAGTGTTCTGTTCCAATTCTTTGATCCTAAGCATCATTGTTTTACCTTCCCAGATTATCGGTTGGTACCCACAATGGAAGAGTTTTATAAGCTACTTGGAGTTCCTATTCTTGATCAGATACCCTTCACCGGTTTAGAGAAAACTCCAAAACCTGAAGACATCACAACAGCCCTACATTTGAAGCGGCCAGACATTGTATCTAATTAGGAAACAAGAAGTGTAGTTAAAGGTCTTCTTGCTAAATTTCTGATAGAGAAGGCTCAGTTGTTTCTAGATGCTATGAGTTTTCATGCTTTTGAGGAGACCCTGGCTCTGTTGATCTATGGTTTGGTACTATTACCTAATACAGACTAACTCATAGGTGTGAACACCATCAAAATATTTCTTACTCATAATCCCGTGCCTACTTTTCTTGTAGATATTCTGCACTCTATTCACACTTGTACTATGAGGAAGCGAGGGGTTCTCATGTGTTGCATACCTTTACTATCCAGGTGGTGTATTTCTCACCTTCCCCAATCATTGATGAATAATGAACAAGGTTTGAGGTGGTCTCAAAGGATGATGTCACTCTCTCATTCAGATATCTATTGGTGTTCCCGATCTTAGGAGGACATCACTATTATTGACCGTTGTAGGGAATTCCCTAATGTTCCACTCCTTGGCATAACTGGAGGTTTTACTTACAACCATTCATTAGCTCTACTTTAATTTTGTTATGCTCGAAGAGACGATCCTCATGATATGCTTATCCATGGTATTATATTTGATTACGAGAACAATCCTGAAGGTTACCGTCAAAAGTTTATACGTGCTTGGGGCATGGTGAATAAGATAGATAGCTAAACTTTGGGACACAAAAACTCCATCCCTTGGAGCCCTACCTCAAATAGGTGTGATCTCATGCTCAAGATATTATAATGCCATATTTTGTTGTCTGTGATCGGTGGAAATAGAACTGACTGTTTTTAGCTGGATCGCGTATGTCGCGGTAAGCAAGAGTCGCCACCGTCTTTTATTTTCTCCAACATGGACAGGACAAAAGCACAACAAAATTCCTTATGAGAACGTTTCTCGGTTCGGGAGGTAGATTTATAGAAAGGGAAGGTGTTAGCACCCTTTCTATCCATGGTTATCCATGGCCTCTTAGATACTTGCTCTTATGTTTTCAAAATGTTTGCTTTTCAAAATGTGAGTGGGTTTGAAAAAGTTTCTTTGAAAGATTTCTGAATAACTCTTGTATCTGTCCTCAAGAGTGTTTGAAAAATTTGTTTGAAAACTTTTAGAAAGTGTAGGTGTGAAAAGTATTTTGTTTGTTTTTGAGAGAGCAAGTATCCATGAGTCATCTACCTACCCTAAGGAATTAGGCTGTGTAGAAGTCCTTAAGGTAGTGCCATCCCACCATTGAGAGATAGGTAGCACCACCGTTGGAGGTGTTCGGTCAATTCGATTTTAGGGACAGTGTGGTCACCGAAGCAACAGTTAGGACACCTTAGAAGCAACCCTAATGTC
Source organism: Vicia faba (assembly GCA_948472305.1). NCBI lineage: Eukaryota > Viridiplantae > Streptophyta > Magnoliopsida > Fabales > Fabaceae > Vicia > Vicia faba. The sequence continues at coordinate 886,330,030 of OX451739.1, read as the reverse complement.
CTAGATCTTTTTTTAATCCGAGGCAACCGTTTCGAGGCAACCGTTTCAAGGCAACTGTTTCGAGGCAACTGGATCTTGGACATAAGAGCGACTGCTAAAACGTCCTATACTTGACGACCACGTTTCGAAGGCAACGAGTGAGGCGTACCCTAGAAGTGGTGTGTGTATTGTGTGTTGTTTTCATGTTATGTTTTATCTTTGTTCATGGCATCGTGAGCTACGAGTTGTTTTTAGTTAACATACATTCTTTCATGCAATTTAGAAGTTAGGAGTGCGGAAAATTAAAAGACGGAAAGATAAAAGCTATGCTATTACAAGGCGCGGGTCTATACATCGCCAAAATATAAAGACCCGTTTTTGATAAAGATGCGGAAAGTAAAAAAAGCGGTAAACATAATCACTATTACATCCGGAAAGCAGTTACATAATAATCAATAAGAAAAATAAGAATAACGTGTGAAAGGATAAATTGAACGTCCGAGGGTTTTGGACCCTTTTCTTGAAATTAAATTAAATTAAACCCTAAATTATTTAATTAAAGAAAGGAAAGATGTTTTTTATGTTTTTTGTATTTATTATAAAAATAAATAAAAGAATTTAAAAGTTAGTAAACAACCCTAATTCTAGATTATTTTAATTATTAAAAGAAAATGTCAAAGTTACCCTAATTTAAGCTAACTAATTAGTTTACATATTTATGTACAAAAATAATATTAATTAATAATAATGATTAATAATAAATAATGATAATAATAATGATAAAAAGGAATCAAAACCTAATTCTATAGAATTTTATTTATTAAGAAAAAGATTGAATTTTAAACCTAAATTAAACTAAAGTTAATTGCTAATTATTTATTTACAAAAAATATGTTAGTGAGGAAATTAATAAATAATTAAATATATTTTGGATTTTGATTTTCTGTTTTTATTATGGAAAAATTATTTTTATGGTGAATTAAGAAAAAAGGTTAAAACAATTAAAAGTATTAAAAAAGAAAAGAAAATAAATTTGTACAAACCAAGGGGGGTGTCAGGATCAAAGTGGAGGTAAACTGAAGCAATTCTGGCCCAAGAGACAAGGCCTTTGTTTGACTTTCCTGATTGTGTACACGCTCATTGACTGGAGTGCACCATGGATTCCATCTCCTGGCCTTCATATTGCCCACCAAAGCCACTTGGCAAGCCAGCGCGTGAGGACATATGATGGACCATTGAGTCATTGCTGCATTGGAATGGATTAAGAAAAATAACAACAATTATATGGGGGACCTGGGAATCAAACCCAGGTCCCTATACCTGCCAGCCACGTTCCCAACCAACTGAGCTACCAAGCGCATTTGTTAAATATATATACAACAAATATAATATATGGAACATGCAAATTATGCTGAAACATAAGAAAACGCGCTAAAGTTTAAATGTCCCAGTAGCATGATGCCACGCGTGCTTTCTTCTTCGTTTGTACCTGCAACATGAAACAAGTAGCGGGGGTTTTAAACCCCCACAAACCGAAACTGTGAAAAATAGCGAATAGAAGAGGAATCGACATAAAAAGGGCACGATAGGTTGGTTGAGTTCGTCTGGCCTTGACGAATTCAACCATGGTCATGGCATGATCCAATTTTTCCTGATGTCTAAAGCCCTAATTTGAAGCTTCAGAAACCCTAGGTTTCGTCCATGGTGAATCTTGATTCAGGCAACGTTAATTCAATTGAACTGTACCAATCGCTTCAGAAGGTCACTATTAGTGCAAATCAAACAAGAAAAATGGTTAAAAGCACATGAATCATGTTATGCAAGTTTCAAAAATAAGGCAAACCGTGTGGCCTATGTTCTTTGATTCTTCGCGTGTTAGGATTGATTCTTGATTGCAAACGCTTCCTGGAGACTTAGGCAACGTATTGGAATCCTTTTTAGGAGTGGAAAGGCACTGCAAGTAGGATTTCAGTTTTCAAGTTTCTCTTGAAAATTTGCAAATTGGTTCTATGGCTTCAGCAGCTTTTACGTGTATTTCTGAGTAGGGTTAGCTCTTGCATATGTATGTGATGCAAATTAGGTCAAAACCTTGGCCCAAAAGTCCATGAGTTATGACTTGAATATTTGATTTTCAATTATGTGATTTTCAATCTTTTTTCCATGAAAACCTTGCCAATTAAGGAAGATCTTGTCCCCTTGAGTGATGCACGAAATCTTTAGCATATATGGAGTGTATTTGCTGCATCAAAAGATTTGACAACCATGCTTTGATATATTTCTACAATTAAAACCAATTAAATGAATTCATAACAATAAAAATTCAATTAATTAATTAAAAATAAGAAAATAAATCATTTTAAGTTCAATGGGTTGTGCATAGGCTTTGGGTAATGATTCAAGAAAGAATTTGAGGCCCATTAGCAAATTTGAAGTTTTTTAGGCAAAGTTGACTTTTGAAAGTTCCCAAAACTTTCCCAACTTCTCCAATGCATATCTTGCTCAATTTTGAAGCTATGAACATGTTCTTGAACATTTTGGAAAGGTCTTGAAGTCCTATAACCAATGTCTTTGGTCCCATGTCATTTTGATTTACCAATCTCAAGTTATTGGCTTTGACTTAAAGTGCCTTTTTGTTGACTTTTGAAAATGACCTATAATGTTGAAATTGATAACTTTTTGTGAGAGCATTTCTTGGACTTGAAGTGTGAAGATGAGTTGTAGGAGATGTCATCCCCTTCAAAATGAGAATTGGATGGGATTTTTCTGATGAACCATGAAGAAGTTATGCCTTGGTCAATTTGCAGTTGACTTTTCAGCTGTCCAAAAATAGAAACTTTTGCATCTTGAGACTTTTTGAGCCATGCTTGTGGAATCATGATCAAGAATTGATCAAATGATGATTGTGGCTTCAAAATAAGATGTTGACCAAAAATTTGACTTTTGACTGTCAAATGACCATTTTTCCCCTACAGTTGACTGTGAAGCATTTAGGGTTTTTGACTATGCAATTTGATGTTGTGAGTCTTGAAACTTGACATATGAATGCTTGACAATGTTTATAGGCATATGGGACTTGATTGGACCCCTGAAAGCTTCAATTTCTTTGCAAGAACCAAAACCCTAATTTTGACTGTGTTAGGAGGCAATTGGACTGTGCAACCCTTGAGAGATTTTGAAGCTTGATCTTGCCAAATCTTGAAGAATATGGGAGGGAAAATTTTGGGGTACAACATTTTCCCCTGTTCAATCTTCTTAGACCTGAGGATGTAGATTGGCTAGCGTGCCTTTCGTAATCCGAAGGTGGAAGATGATTGAACACTAGAGTGCCCAGAAATTTGCACTCACATAGTAGAGTGTTAGTAGTGTGATAGCGGAAATGGGCTTACAGATGCCATTTTGAGGGATGGTGGATAGGAGGATGGGCTTATAGATGCCATCTGGAGGTGTGACAGAACCTTGTCGGGAATGGGCTTATAGATGCCATTTGGAACTGTAATGGGAGGATGGGCTTATAGATGCCATCTAGGTGTCGATCGCGTAAGAGATTCCTTAGCGAGACCTTGCGTACCAGAGAAAGAAAAATAATTACCTGGCCTGTTACGGGGGTTGATCTTCAAACTCTTCATGCAGACATGCCCTGGCTGGATACAGGCGTCGCATCTACAATCTCTTCAGACGTGCCCTGGCTGGATACAGGAATCGAGTCCAAAAAATAGTCGTCAACAGATACACCACGGCAGGATACAGTAATCGGATCTTCAAACTCTTCAGACGTGCCCTGGCAGGATACAAGAATCGAGTCTAGAATTGGTCGTCAACAGATACACCCTGGCAGGATACAGGAATCTGATCTTCAAACTCTTCAGACGTGCCCTGGCAGGATACAGGAATCGACTCTGGAATTAGTCGTCAACAGATACACCCTGGCAAGATACAGGAATCGGATCTTCAAACTCTTCAGATGTGCCCTGGCAGGATACAGGAATCGAGTTTGGAATTAGTCTTCAACAGATACACCCTGGCAAGATACAGGAATCGGATCTTCAAACTCTTCAGACGTGCCCTGGCAGGATACAGGAATCGAGTCTGGAATTAGTCGTCAACAGATACACCCTGGAGAGATACAGGAATCGGATCTTCAAACTCTTCAGACGTGCCCTGGCAGGATACAGGAATCGAGTCTGGAATTAGTCATCAACAGATACACCCTGGCAGGATACAGGAATCGGATCTTCAAACTCTTCAGACGTGCCCTGGCAGGATACAGGAATCGAGTCCGGAAAATAGTCATCAACAGATACACCCTGGCAAGATACAGGAATCAGATCTTCAAACTCTTCAGACGTGCCCTGGCAGGATATAGGAATCGAGTCTGGAATTACTCGTCAACAGATACACCCTGGCAGGATACAGGAATCGTATCTTCAAACTCTTCAGACGTGCCCTGGCAGGATACAGGAAAGGAGTCCGGAAAATAGTCGTCAACAGATACACCCTGGCAAGATACAGGAATCGGATCTTCAAACTCTTCAGACGTGCCCTGGCAGGATACAGGAATCGAATCTGGAATTGCGATAGTTGATAGTAATCATTGTTGTATTGGGTTTTGGTCCTGAAAAGACAAAACGTTAGTTGTATGCAATGTCATGATGTATGAAGTGCGTGATGTTCTCAGAATAAATGAGATTGTATGTCCATGATGCTTATGTGCATGCTATAACGTATGAAGATGTGATGTTTATGGATGTATTTTTGTCTAGGGAAATAAATCCTTGACGAATGCCGGGAAGTTAACTGCTGGGCTGATGTTGAAGAGTGGAGCTTTTTGTTTCTGCTGGGGATGATGTTTGCAAGAATACCGGTAGGAGAAGATGACTCCGTTGAGGAATAAACTTGGCGAATAGATTACTCTGCGGGGAGTGGACTTTGTGGGAAGAGAGGCACTTTGTTGAGATGTTGATGATAACTCCGCTGGGGATACCATTGTTGAGCTCTGTTGGAAGATTTGATGAACTTCGCTGGGGATAGGAAGACTTCGCCGAGGACGATCTTTCCGTTGTAAATGGATGAGGATAACCCAGTTATATCCTGGTGGGGAAATAACCTTTGAATGAAGTCGGGGGAGCGTTCATACTCTGCAGGTGATAAGCTTCCAAAATCTACTGGGGATAAGCTTCCTGAATCTACTGGGGAGATTGATTGAACTCTCCTGGGGATATTTTTCAGATTGGACTGGGGACTGGCTCCACTGGATGTTCGGTGTTCCGCCGGGGAACAATCTTAGATCAAGACTGCCGGGGATTCTTGTAGAGGAATATTTGTATACCGTTGGGGAATGTTGAGATCTTCTGGGGGATAATCCAACTTCGTTGAGGCTTACAGTAGACTAACTCTGCTTGGGGAGAGTGTTGCCGACTTGCTGGAGATACTGTGCCTTTTTAGGGCTGATGGGGGACCAACTGCTTGGGGAGAATTGTTGAGTCTCATTTTACTCTGCAGGGAGTGAAGGTATATGGGTTACATTCTTCGGCCGAACTTACCTTGGTACCTTGGTGGACAGAGAAATTAGATTTTTTAGACAACTCATTATTGCCCCTGTTTCTGATGTTACCTGTAATTAATCCTTTGTTTCACATGCAAATATTTATGAGTTAGCAATTAGTGTCAAATGCATATATCACAATTGAACATTAGACGTTCTTTACAAAACAAAACAGAAAAAGGGGAAAAAACAATTGGCAATTGGTCTGAAAAGTGAATTTGTATTGATTTTGAATTTGCCTGTAAATAGGCGTTTATGTACAAGAGGCTGACGTCCTAGTAAGAGAACGTTGCCGAACAACAGAGTTTATACAATTTTGTGAAAAAGGAAAACAAAGCAGCTATGTGAAAAGAATAATCCCACTGGGTTCCAACTCTGCTATCGCCTTTATATCTTCGAGCGTCTCATCACTTGGCTGCTTAGTTGAAGATGAGGCTGATTGATCGATGCCGTCTGAACTTGACGTTGATACTGGATTCTAGATGCAAGGTGATCCAATGAGACATAGTATTACGCTTTAATCCCTAACTTTTGCCTGGACCGCCCTTTCGGGTTTTCAGTCCACCGGGATACCCATTTTTGCCCAAGCCGCCTTTTCAGGTTTTCGACTTGCCGGGTGTACAGATTTCTTTCATTTCATCCCTTATTTTTGCCCGAACCCTTTTGGTTCGCCGGGAAGCCCTAATTTTTGCCTAGGTATGTCAACCTAGCGGGTCTTTATCATGCGTAGTATCTTTTTACTATGTATTCATTGGCGGGGTGAGGAAGGTCGTCACCATCCATGGTGGTTAGAATCATAGCTCCTCTTGAGAAGACACGTTTAACCACAAATGGCCCTTCATACGTGGGGGGTCCATTTTCCCCTGGGATCACTTTGAGGAAGAATGATGCGTTTGATTACCAGGTCCCCAACTTGATACTCTTGCGGTCTGACTTTCTTGTTAAATGCCCTGATCATCCGTTTTTGGTACATTTGACCATGACAAATATCAGTGAGTCTCTTTTCGTCAATTAGGTTTAACTGATCAAGTCGAGTCTGGATCCAGTCATCTTCGCTCAAACTTGCATCCTTCATTATCCGGAGAGAGGGTATTTGGACTTCAATCGGCAAGACTGCCTCCATGCCATAAACCAAGGAAAAGGGAGTTGCCCCGATTGACGTTCTTGCTGAGGTACGGTACCCATGAAGAGTAAACGGTAACATCTCGTGCCAATCTTTATAGGTCACTGTCATCTTCTGCACAATCTTCTTGATATTCTTATTAGCTGCTTCTACAGCCCCATTCATCTTCGGCCGATAAGGAGAAGAGTTGTGGTGTTGTATCTTGAATTGCTCGCAGAGCTCAGTGATCATCTTGTTGTTAAGATTGGTACCGTTATCCGTAATGATCCTTTCCGGGACGCCATATCGACAGATCAGATTGTGTCGAATGAACCGTGCCACGACATTCTTGGTTATGGTAGCGTAGGAAGCTGCTTCAACCCACTTCGTAAAGTAATCGATTGCCACCAGGATGAAGCGATGCCCATTGGATGCTGTAGGTTTAATCTCGCCGATCATATCTATGCCCCACATTGCAAAAGGCCAAGGTGCTGTCAATACATTCAGAGGAACTGGAGGAACGTGCACCTTATCTGCATAAATCTGGCACTTATGACATGTCCGAGAATGTTGGTAACAGTCGGCTTCCATTGTGGACCAGAAATATCCTGCCCGAAGGATTTTCTTTGCCATGGTGTGTCCACTGGAATGCGTTCCGAAGGTACCTTCATGCAGTTCTGCCATGATCTTTTCTGCTTCAGTCTTATCCACACAACGCAGTAAGGTTGAATCATGGTTTCGCTTGTATAGAATGCCATTGCTGAGGAAGAACTTTGTAGCGAACCTTCTCAGAAACTTTTTGTCATTGATGGATGCACCCTCGGGGTATTCTTGAGCTTCCAGGTACCTCTTCACTTCATGATACCAAGGTTTTTCAGTTACCACCTCAGCCTCAAGATCACAACAATATGCAGGTTCGTCCAACTTCCAGATAATGATCTGGGGAGCCTCATTGTCCCATTTGACTTTGAACATAGAAGACATCGTAGCCAGCGCGTCCGCCAACTGATTCTCCTCTCTTGGGAAGTGTTCAAAAGTTATCTCTGTGAAATGGGGGATCAATGTCAACACACATTCTTTGTAAGGAATAAGGTTTGGGTGTTTCGTATCCCACTCGCCTTTGATCTGATTGATCACGAGAGCGGAATCTCCGAAGACACTCAGAAACTTGATCCTTAAGTCAATCGCAGCTTGAAGACCCATGATACACGCCTCATACTCCGCCATGTTGTTGGTGCAGTTGAAACATAGCCGGGCAGTGAGTGGAGTATGAGTGCCTTGAGGGGATATGATCACAGCGCCGATACCGTTACCCAAAGCGTTGGAGGCTCCGTCAAAGTGCATAGACCATCGGGATCCTTCCTCAGGTCCTTCATCCGGTCCAGGTACTTCACAATCAGTCACTACCATGATGTTCTCGTCAGGAAATTCAAAGTTCATTGACTGGTAGTCATCCACTGCCTGGTGTGCCAAATGGTCTACCAATACGCTTCCTTTGATAGCTTTCTGAGTCGTGTACTGGATGTCGTATTCGGTCAAGATCATCTGCCATCTTGCTATTCTTCAAGACAGAGCAGGCTTTTTGAATATGTACTTGATCGGATCCATTTTTGAAATCAGCAAAGTAGTGTGAGTCAACATATACTGTCTCAGCCGGCGAGCAGCCCATACCAAAGCGCAGCAATTTTTCTCGAGCAGTGAGTATCGGGTCTCACAGTCGGTAAACTTTTTGCTAAGGTAATAAATGGCGTGCTCTTTTCGGCCAGACTCGTCATGCTGCCCCATCATACACCCCATTGAGCTGTCAAGTACCGTCAAGTATAGTATTAGAGGTCTCCCTTCAACCGGTGGCATAATAATGGGGGGTTCTTGGAGATACTCTTTGATTCTGTCGAAAGCGGCTTGACATTCATCGTTCCAACGTACTACTTGATCTTTCTTCAGCAGCTTGAAGATTGGTTCACAGGTAGCAGTTAGGTGCGATATGAATCGGGCAATGTAGTTCAGACGTCCTAGAAAGCCTCTGACTTCTTTCTCCATCTTGGGAACTGGCATCTCTTGTATGGATTTAACCTTGGCAGGGTCCACTTGAATACCTTTGTCGCTCACAACGAAGCCTAGCAACTTTCCAGATCTTACCCCAAAGGTGCACTTGTTCGGGTTTAATCTCAGCTTGTACAACTTCAGTCGGTCAAACAGCTTCCGTAGATGGTCAAGGTGTTCCTCCTCAGTTTGGGACCTTGCAATCATATCGTCGACATATACTTCTATCTCATGATGGATCATGTCATGAAATAAAGCAACCATGGCATGTTGGTAGGTTGCCCCAGCATTTTTCAACCCGAATGGCATGACCTTGTAGCAGAAGGTTCCCCACTGAGTAACAAAGGTAGTCTTCTCCATGTCTTCAGGAGCCATCTTGATCTGATTGTAACCTGAAAAACCATCCATGAAGGAGAACACCTTGTGCTGAGCAGTATTGTCAACCAGAACGTCGATGTGAGGTAGGGGAAGTCATCCTTGGGGCTTGCACTGTTCAGATCCCTGTAGTCAACACACATTCTGACCTTGCCATCTTTCTTCGGTACCGGAACCACATTGGCAACCCATTGAGGGTAAGAAGTCACTGCTAGAAACCCGGCATCAAATTGCTTCATAACCTCATCTTTGATCTTCTCGGACATCTCTAGACGCATACGGCGGACCTTTTGTTTAACCGGAGGGCAGTCTTCCTTGGTAGGCAAGTGATGGACCACAATGTCGGTACCCAACCCAGGCATGTCTTCGTAGGACCAGGCAAAGATTTCCACATAATCATGCAACATCTGAATCAACCGTTGTTTCACACTGAGCTCTAGATTGGCACTAATCTTGACTTCCTTTCTATCTGTCTCAGTACCCAGATTTACCGTTTCCACTGGCTCTTCATGTGGCTGAATGGCCCTCTCTTCCTGGAGTAACAGTCTTGCAAGCTCACCAGGCACTTCGCAATCATCTTCACCTTCGTCTTCGGCTAAGTTGATCGGATTTTCGAAGTCATAACTGGCAGTAGCAGAGTCGTTATCAGTGAGATCCAGAGTGGATTGGAACCTGTATGAGTGAGTGTGTGTAAATATAGTTGTTTTGCAATATATAAAGAAAGAAAGAAAGGGAGCACAAGATTTGAAATGCAAAAAACGTCTAATGTTTTTATTCATGATATATGGAAATGACAAGTAATAAGCCCTCACAAATGAAGCCAACGGTGCCCCGGGTAAGACACCGGGCCATAAAGTTTCAAATTATTGTTCGTTACAAATTAAAAAACAAAGGAATTCATTACTGAGTAACAAAAGTAACAGGTATGTAGTCTTTTGCAGTCCAATTGTTCAGTCCACCGTCGGTAGTCGGGTAGATCCAGCTATCAAACTCTGATTCCTCCGCATCGCCTTCAATAGCATTCACTCTCGGGTTGGTGATGAACATGGGAGGTCTTCCGATCCTTTCTTTGCGTACAGCCCTCTGAGCCTCTGCAGTAAAACCCAGCCCAAACTTGTCAGTTTTAGGAGTAAAGTCAGGGAGCCTGCCCCAGTTTGCACATTCACATTTTTCAATCACAGCCCGACCGTCCTTCAAGGAAGCCATCTTCAAAGGAAAGTCTTCTTCAATCACTGTCTCTGCTGACGCCAATGTTAGAGGTACCTCTTCAAAATGTTGAAAGAGGGTTTCAATGAACTCCCCGTCCATCTCTATATACCGGAACGAGTTCAGATGACTAACCATGTATTCTTCCTCCCCTTACACTGTAACAATCTTCCCTCTGACAGGGTATTTGAGCTTTTGGTGTAGAGTGGAGGTCACAGCTCCAGCCTTGTGGATCCAAGGGCGACCCAGCAAACAAGAATAGGATGGACGAATGTCCATCACATAGAACGTTGAATCAAAGACTTGAGAACCAACACGAATCGGAATATCTACCTCACCATGTACCATCCTCTTCGACCCGTCAAAGGCTCGGACAACGATGTCACTAGGCTTCAACTCCAAACCCTCACAATCCAACCTGTCTAAGGCCTTCTTGGGCAATAAATTTAGTGAAGAACCGGTGTCTACCAACACGTGGGCGAGAGTAGTGCCCCTGCATTCAATGGAGACATGCAGGGCATCATTGTGGTTCTTACCCTTAGCGGTCAGATCTGCATCAGAGAAACCCAACCCATTGTCAGCGGTCAAGTTGGCCACACAATCAGTAAATTGGTCCGCAGATGTCTCTTGTGGCACATGGGCCGTCTTCATAAATGAAATCAGGGCCTTGGCATGGGCCTCTGAGCACAACATCAGTGATAGCATAGAGATCTTAGAGGGGGGGTTCCCCAGCTGCTCAACGACGTTGAAATCTCTCTTCTTGATGATCTTAAGGATTTCTTCCATTTCTTGCTGTGAGGCTTCAACATTAACAGTCTTCGGTGCCTCCATCTGGGCAGGCACATCAGCAATCCCTTTGCCCCGAGTGTCAGATGACTCGGCAACAGGGGTAGAAACTTGACCAGGAGGGGAAACAGGTGCATTTGTAGGCGTGATGATAAGAGGTCTTCGGATAACCGGTGGCGCAATGTCAGGCGAGAAGAGCCTGCTACTGCGAGTAACTTTAGCGGGACCGGTGATGTTACTGATATCGGTACTAGTGTTGAACTCTTGCTTTACTCCAAGTACATACACATCTGCCCCATAATGCCATGGGACAGCCTTGTCAGATTTATAGGGGAGGGGCCCCGGAACAGTAATGATAATAGGTGCAACAGACATGATTTTGACTGGCTTCCTCGGGGGAGCCTTGGTAGGATTGTTGAAAATGGTGACAACGGATACTTCTTCAGTAGGAACAATGGGAATAGCGGTCTTCTTGAACAAGATTTCTTTGCTATCCATCAGGTTTTGGATGCCTGACTTTAGCAACGGACAACCAGCAGGGGAAACAACACACAAAAGGCAACCCTTGCTACAACCCGGAAATAAACCGGCTAGCAACAGGTTCCTCTTAACAGTCAATAAAAGGGTAGCAACATCATCCACAAAAACTGCATACAGGTCTTCCTCAATAGCATTTACTCCATGCTGGGGCATAGGAGCAGTCACAACGTTGGGCCTTTCGGGTGCCTCAAATTGTATTTCCTTGGCATCGATAAGGTCCTGAACCTTATTTCTTAGGGCCCAGCAATCATCAGTAGAATGCCCCGGGCTATCAGAGTGATAAGCACAGCGGGCATTGGGATTATACTTCGGAGAGGTTGTGTTTACCACCTTCGGAGCTTCTCTGACGGTTACCAAGTTGGTCGATAGAAGTTGCGGCAAGATCTGCGACAAGGTCATACTAAGCCGAGTATATTCTCTTCTGGGTCTCTCACCCCTTGGTTGGTTAGGTTGCTGAGGAGCAGCATCAGGCTTTGCAATCACCACCGTGTTGACAGCTTGGCAGCGTTCTGGTTTATTTTGCCTCCTTGGCCCATACACAGCACTAGCTTCCTTTTTGAAAGGCTTCTTCTCAGAACTTGAGGATGCACCTTTCTGTATCTTCCCTGATTTCATCCCAGCTTATATCCTTTCACCAGTCAGAATGAGGTATGTGAAACCTGCAGAAGAATTACCGATGAGATGGTTGAAGAACGGCCCGGATAGGGTCCCCAAGAACATGTCCATGAGTTCGCGGTCGGTTAACGGTGGCTGCACCCTGCCAGCCAGGTCCCTCCACTTCTGCGCATACTCTTTAAAACCTTCTCCCGATCCTAGCGACATACGCTGGAGTTGGGTACGTGTAGGAGCGAGGTCGGCATTATACTGATACTGCTTATAGAAAGCAGTAGCCAAGTCCTCCCAGTTACGAACCTTGGTTCCATCCAGCTGATAGAACCATTCGAGATGAGTCCTTGAAAGACTCTCCTGGAAGAAATGGATCCATAAGTTCTTGTCCATAGTATATGGCTGGATCTTCCGCATATAAGATCTGAGATGTAGCTTAGGGCAGGACGCCCCGTCATACTTTGCGAAAGATGGTGCTTTGAACTTGTGTGGGATCACCACACCAGAAGATAGACCCAGGTCTCCAAAATCCAACCCAGGCACCTGTTGTATTTCCATGGCATTCAGACGATCCTCTAACTGCTTGTACTTGTCTTCAGCTGGAGGGTACTTCTCTTCATTGAAATCAGTCTCGTTGTCAGAGACCACCGGACTAGGAACCCTTCCCCCTTGGGGACTGCCTTTCCCTACAGAAGAACCAGCTTGATCAACCTCATTCTGCAGTGTGTTACCAAACCTCCGGCCAGTGTTGAATAGTACAGTTCTCTTCTTCTTCTTCTTGACCAGCAGAGCCTTCAATTCCTCCTGACCTTGGGCCAAACTCATGATCAGCTCTTGGAACTGGGCGTTTTGGGCCTGGAGGGCCTTGATGGATTGCTCAGTAGATGATTCAGGATTCATGATGAGATTGCTGAAATAAACAGCGAAGAGCATTAAGCAACCTGAAAAGAAGAGTACCTGCTATGCACATGATGCATGATATGTTGTTTATGCAATGCATTCAAGGGTTCGAAAGTTCAAAATTGTTGTAGACAAAAAGGAACACACGTTATCATTAAGAAATAATTGTTTAGTACTGTAGCGATAAAAAATGTAGCGGGGTAAATCGGAGATCGAATTATTGATTAATTCGTCTCACAAAAGCAAGAGTCGCCACCGCGCTTTATTATTTCCAAGGGAAAAGGGGAAAGAGCGAAATAAAACCCTAAATATGCAATGTAAAATAATACTTTCTAAAGTAATGAAAATACAAGGCGTTTTTGAAAAGAGATCTATGGTTCGGGGGTTGGTTATACAGTGGGAAGGTATCAGCACCCAATGTATCTATAGTATTCTATAGGAACCTTTTGAAATATTTGTTTATCAAAATTGTTCGTTTGATTTAAAAATAAATTATTTTGGCCGAAAAGGGGTACAGACGGGTTTTTGAAGGTACGACGACCTAATGTCGAAGTTTTGGCTTAAAAGGTATAAGTTTTGAAAAGATTGAATATTTTGGGAAAAATTGTCTTAAGTTTTAATGAAATGAAAATATTCGCGTGATTGGACTTGAGGACATGAAGTCAACAAATTTAATCATTTTTTCTCTTGGATTTAGACATAAACAGAATAATCAAATAAAGATGAAATAATTAAACAGAAAATTAAATAGATAACGATTAAATAGCTAAGTGACATATAACCAAAACAATGATTAAATGACAAACTAAAGGATAAGAACATGCATTTTTATATTTTTACCTAATATTAATTAAAGCGAGGGAATTAATTAAAGAAAATAAAATGTTTTTTTAAATTTTTTTATTTTTATATGTTTTTTAATATTAATATAAAGTAATTATTTTTAAGAGTTATTAAATAATTAAACTAAATTAAAACTTAAAAGTTATTAATTTAAATCTAGTTAAAAGAGAATACTAAAATTACCAAATTAAATCCTAAAGTTAATAAAAATTGGTCACCTTATTAAAATTGTTTAATTAAATTATCTCTATTTGATTAAGTTAATAATTAAACTAAATTAATAATAATTCTAAAAAAGGGCTAAGGAAATCAAAAATAGAAAAAAGGTATCAAGAATCAAAGGGGGGGGGGGGGGGGGGGGGGTAAACAATAATAATTCGTATGGGCTAAATGGTTTCTAAAGGGCCAAAACAAGAATGAACAGAAAAAGGGATGGGGTGTGTATAAGGAAAACGTTGAGCTTTTAGGCAGATTAAATGGGTTAAGCCCACATTGAAACAAAATTAGGGTTAAGCATTTTGTTTTAGTTTGCGTTAGGGTTAGGCCAAAAGGGGACAGAACGACGCTCTTTGTTCACGCGTTCTTGATTCGTCTTCTTCGTGCATTATCCCACCTTCGCCTGAGTTCTCCCTTGCCCAAAGGCCACCGGCGTCCTCAACCTTCTTCTTCCCTCCAACAAAGCGTTAGGGCGACAGACTCAAGGTACCAATTTCCATTTTTATTTCGTTAGGGTTTCATTACTGCATGTTGTGATCTTTCATCCATTTTTGCTTCTGACTTCCTATTATTATGGTGATTTGAGGTACATGAAAGAAAAGAAGGATAAACATTACCTTTGGAGACGGAGGAGGAAGGTTGGGCGTGTGCGTAGGAGGCCAAGGCGAGGGGATGGCGCGTGATACTGGGCTTTGACTGGACTCCTGGTATTTCGTTTCTTATTTTTTTTGTTTGGTGATGAAATATTATGTTGCCTTTGAATGCTTGTTGATATGTTTCAAGGATGAACCTCTTGGGTTCTGAGAATTTTGTTGCCTTCGTTTGTATGCTTTTTCCTCTTCTTCTTCTTGTCTCACTTCTGTTGCTATGCACCTCTGTTGCTATGTTTGTTCCTTGCCCAGTGATGGTATTCTGAGGGCCTGATGGGTTTGGAATTTGGTTCTTTTATCTTAATGCCTTGAGTTGAGTGGTAAGGTTTTACTGGTTTTTTGTGAGGCTTAGCACTATGGCTTGGCAGGTTCAATGCTGGTTTTTGAGTTCATGTTTTTGGCATGGCCAAGGCTTAACAGGTTGGACAGAGTTATTTGTTGGTGATGGCTTATGTGGGTTATGCTTAACAGGTTATGTTCTACTGGTTTTCGGTCATGGTTTTATGGTTTAGGCCATATTGGTCTTGCTGGTTTTATGCAGGTTATGGCCTTGACATGGTTTTGGCCTTGAGACGGCAGGTTCTTTGACAGGGGATTGTTTGTTGGTTTTCAGTTTAGGCTTTGAAATGGTTAGGGGCTTAGCTTTTGGTGTTACTGGTTCTGGTTTTTGGCTCGATACAGCAGGTTCTACTGGTTTTTTAGGCCATGGTTATTGGTTTTGGTCTTGATACAGTAGGTTCTTGAGGTTTTTGCTTTGAGACTTTGAGAATTCGTTTTTATTTTTTTTTTTGACAGTTTTGAGTTTTGAAGGCTTGAAAAAAGGTTATGAACTCTCTCTACTTTTTTGAAGGGGTTTGTTGTTATTATAACCGTTAGTTGGCCTCTTTGGATGATTCAGGTTATGAATATTTTAACCATTTTCCTTTGATGCCTCTGCATATTACTGTTACATTCACTTTATCTCTATTCTTTTTCCATGCTTTCCTTTTCTTATTGTATTGCTGCTGTTTTGTTTTGTATACATTTTCTGCCTAAGCCAAAACCTGTAAAACCCACACTCTTTCTCTCTTCTCTCTCTTTAGTACAATTTGACATTAAAAAAGTGATGTTATGTACTTGGTTCTGAAAAAGCATAAGCTGGAAAATGATGAGAAATAGAAATATTTTTGCTTGCATATTTGGTTTTAAAACTGCACATGTTCTCTTTGTCATCTCTATTGTACAGTATGGGAGCCTTATGTTTTGACTTCTTCCCACATGATAGTTAGTTTACGTTGGACTTTGGCTTGCAATGTAACTTGACTATGCATATGCTGTTTTGCTTTTGAAATATGCAGTGGATTTTGAAAATGTGCAATTGATTTTGGATTATGCAGTTTACAATAAAAATGTGCAATTTTGACAAAAGTGAATTTGTGCATATTTTAACTTGTGCATTCATATTTATCAAAAAAATTCATCCCTTTTTGTGAACCGGGAGAAATCCCGTGATTTGCAAAGAGGGTAAAAAACTGATTCCAGCCGCTTGCTTTTAATGATGAACGCTAAACTAATTTTCTTCTTTTAATTATATATTCATTTCTGACTTTTTTCTTTTAATTTTTGCAGGTAAAATCAAATGAGCAATCAAAGAAGTATTGGATAGAAGATGAAGATTTAGAACTTAGAAAAAATTAAAATAGTTTTTATTTTACTTTAAGCCTTTTATGTAATTGTCATTGTAAATACTTTGTACATAATACAGTATTTAAACAACAATTGTAATAATTAGAATAAAGATGAATAAAATTCTATTATTTTACCAGTTAATTCTTTTCTTCTTTCCAATTATTTATTTTATCATTTATAATTCTTTAAATTATGTAATAACTGAAAATCAATTCCAATTATTTACATTTAGAATGATAAATAATTAAATAAACATCATTGATCAATTAATTTCTCTTCAATTATTTACTTCATTATTTATAATTCTTCTAAATTATAATAACTGAAAAATAAAATTTCAACTATTTAAACTTAGAATAATAAATAATTAAATAAACATTGTTTGATCAATTAATAAACTTATTTTCAAATATTTACTTTATTATTTATAAATCTTTAAATTATATAATAACTGAAAATAAATTCCAATTATTTAAATTTAAGATAATAAATAATTAATAAACATTGTCTGATCAATTAATAAACTTAGCATTCAAAAATAAACAGCTCTCGACTTGAAAAAGTTATGAATTTAAAATCCGCTTTGAAAGTTGATAAAAATAGGTCAAAACCCTTGCAATGTAATGATGCAGATGGGAGATGGTATCTTAGGTCAAAATTTGGGGTACAACAGCTGCCCCTATTTAAGTTTCTTCTATCCGGAGATGTGAAGATTAAAATCTTCGTCTCGACGAGATTGAAGGTACTTAAATACATAATACGCAAATTTTTGCCCTAAGATACCGCCATTATGTTTGATATGAATGCAGTGATTGAATTCACAGAGAAAGATATTGTATGAAACAAGACAATGCTGGAGAAATCAAACACCAACAAAACACAGGGACAAGGATTATACAATACTGGGGAAATAAACCACCAACTTCAAGTAATAGACTCTTGACGGCGAATAAAAATTTGAGCGAATACGGACTCTGACCCTAACAAAGAAGGTATCTTGCATAGGCCATAAAACAGATTATTGACCCAAAAATATCGGTGAGCTCACAACTCAAGGTCAAAGATAGACAGAGAGTATCAAATTTGCTGATAATGGATTACCGACTTCTGAAGGTAAAGATTCAT
This sequence comes from Vicia faba, assembly GCA_948472305.1. Classification (NCBI taxonomy): domain Eukaryota; kingdom Viridiplantae; phylum Streptophyta; class Magnoliopsida; order Fabales; family Fabaceae; genus Vicia; species Vicia faba. The sequence goes on along the minus strand of OX451739.1, from coordinate 886,312,449 downwards.
ACCAAACTTCTCTGCGAGATTTCCGAAGATATACTCATTAACGCTGAAATAATAATAAGATTGTAGATACGCAAGTTGCCTCAAATAAAGAAGCTGCCACTCGCTGTCCTCCAAAAATACTATGACATACAAGCTGCTCAAATAAAGAAGCTGCCACTTGCTGTCGTCCAGGGATGTCAATAACATACAAGCTGCTCAAATAAAGAAGCTGCCACTTGCTGTCGTCCAGGGATGTCAATAACATACAAGCTGCTCAAATAAAGAGACCGCCGCTTGCCGTTTTCCAAAATAATAATAATGTACAAGTTGCTCATGAAGAGACCGCCGCTTTCCGTTTTCCAAAATAATAATAACATACAAGTTGCTCATGAAGAGACCGCCGCTTGTCATTTTCCAACGATGTCTATAACGTACAAGTTGCTCATGAAGAGACCGCTACTTGCCATTTTCCAAAATAATAATAACGTACAAGTTGCTCATGAAGATACCGCCGCTTGTCGTTTTCCAACGATGTCTATAACGTACAAGTTTCTCATGAAGAGACCGCCGCTTGCCGTTTTCCAAAATAATAATAACGTACAAGTTGCTCATGAAGAGACCGCCGCTTGCCGTTTTCCAAAATAATAATAACGTACAAGTTGCTCATGAAGAGACCGCCGCTTGTCGTTTTCCAACGATGTCTATAACGTACAAGTTGCTCATGAAGAGACCGCCGCTTGTCGTTTTCCAATAATAATAACGCACAAGTTGCTCGTGAAGAGCTGCCGCTTGTCGTTTTCCAAAAATAATAATAACGCACAAGTTGCTCGTGAAGAGCTGCCGCTTGTCGTTTTCCAAAAAATAATAATAACGCACAAGTTGCTCGTGAAGAGCTGCCGCTTGTCGTTTTCCAACGATGATTCAGAAGGAAATGGCGATGATACTGGAAGAGAATAAAATCTTCGTCAAAGAGAACCATGAATCAATCCTTCCCGAGGAGATCACATACTTAAATGTGCAAAATAAGTGCACCATTCGTCTAGGTCGCGACTTCACTGGGGAAAATCATGAGATAGCCTATGCAAGAGACAACAACTTCACCCAGGAATAAACTAGAGAGAAAACAGTCAAACAAGACTCCAAACAATGAGAAAGTAACTCGATTGGGGAATTCATCCTATCCAGAAATGGACAAGGTAAGCTAAATAAAAAATCATCCACGAGGATTAGCTCAGTTAGGGAATTTAGAAAGGAAGCACATTTTCTGCCTAAGCTAACCTTCTACTTGGAAAGAACATGTACATTGTTTGAATAAACAAAGTACAACCCAAAATCAACGGCAAATGTGAATATGCATGCGTGATATAAGTGTAAATGAATAAATGAATGTTATGCTGACAAAACGAATAAATGGAATATCTTGAAGACGATAAGATGTCACGACAAGATAGATACTCGGCCAATCTTAAAAAAGACGGAAGATAACTGGAACTGGAAACACAAAGCAACGTCAGAGTGTATCACGCTACAAGTCCCAAGTCTTCTGAGGAGAAAAGCATTCAAATCCAATCTTCTAATACCAATAGGCCACTGGCATGAGACAAAGCGTACCACACTTCAGAAATTGCCCAAATAAAGGTAGCCAAAACAACGCTTAACTGGAACAGCTGGGGAGTCACCAAACTTAGTACCACGAGAAACGCAAGTTTAACACAACCAACACCTCATGACGATTTTGAACGAAACATGTTCATCATGCAAGGATAAATTACTGTACTGTTTTGCATTTCATGGCTTGACCATCCTCGGAACAACTGTTAATATTCCTTTCATTATTCACGACACATTTTTTAAAATAAGAATATTTTAAATAATTTTGTTTCAAATATTTCCATAAAATTAAAATTTTGCCCACAAAAGGTAAATGCTCAAATTTCATTAATAAGATGGTAGTTCGCTAACAACGCGACTCCAACGGCTTACAAAAGTTTGGGAAATAGTACATGAAAGAAAGAGGTTACACAAAAACAATGATCACTATTCTCCCTAACAACTTCGAATTCCGAAATGTGCTCAAATACCAAGACTGGTTTGACCAAAAACATGCCTAAGCCGCCCCTTCGGGTTTTCAACTTAGCAGACTGTCAACTCAAACCTAAGCGAAATACTTCTTGACTGCATCGGCATTCATGGAGCGCGGGAGCTCTTCACCGTCCATATTGGTGAGAATCAAGGCACCTCCAGAGAAAACTTTCTTGATGACATACGGTCCTTCATAATTTGGAGCCCACTTGCCCCTAGAATCAGGTTGGAAAGATAATATCTTTTTGAGCACAAGGTCACCTTCTCTGAACTCGCGTGGTCGAACCTTCTTATCAAAAGCCTCCTTCATTCTCTGCTGATATAATTGACCGTGACACAACGCTGTCAATTTCTTTTCTTCAATTAAATTCAACTGATCATATCTACTTTGACACCATTCAGCCTCAAAAAGTTTAGCTTCCATCAACACTCTCAAAGACGGAATCTCAACCTCCACGGGGAGTACTGCTTCCATACCATAAACTAGGGAAAATGGGGTTGCCCCTGTCGAAGTTCAAACTGAAGTACGGTATCCATGTAAAGCAAACGGAAGCATTTCATGCCAATCTTTATAAGTTACCACCATCTTCTGGACAATCTTTTTGATGTTCTTGTTAGCAGCTTCGACTGCCCCATTCATCTTTGGTCTGTAAGGAGAAGAATTATGATGTTCGATTTTGAACTCCTCACAAAGCTCTCTCATCATCTTGTTATTAAAATTCGAACCATTATCAGTGATGATCTTGCTCGGGATACCGTATCGACAAATGATCTGATTCTTGATAAATCTGACTACCACCTGTCTGGTTACATTAGCATAAGATGCTGCTTCCACCCATTCAGTAAAATAATCGATCGCTACCAAGATGAAACGATGACCATTTGAAGCTTTGGGTTCAATCATTCCAATCATATCAATGCCCTACATAGAGAAAGGCCAAGGTGAAGAGATGACGTTAAGGAGGGTCGGTGGCACATGTATCTTGTCCGCATAAATCTGGCATTTATGACATTTCTTCACATATTTGCAGCAATCAGATTCCATTGTCATCCAATAGTAACCAGCTCTCAACATCTTTCTAGCCATTGCATGTCCGTTGGCATGAGTGCCAAAGGATCCTTCATGTACTTCTTGCATCAGCATGTCTGCTTCACGTCTGTCTACACATCTGAGCAAGATCATTTCGTAATTCCTCTTATACAATACTTCTTCACTGAAGAAGAAACTGCTTGCTAATCCTCTCAACGTCTTCCTATCTTTATTGGATGCCCCAGGCGGGTACTCTTGAGTTTGAAGAACACGTTTAATGTCATAGAACCACGGTTTGTCGTCGGTAACCTCTTCTACTGAGAACACATGAGCAGGTCTGTCGAGGCGCATAACCTGGATTGTAGGCACATCGTTCCAACCATTCACTTGAAACATTGAAGACAAAGTAGCTAAAGCATCAGCCATTTGGTTCTCATCTCTAGGGATATGATGTAATTCCATTTTGTTGAAGAAAGTTAACAATCTTCTAGCATAGTCTCTGTAAGGGATCAAACCAGGATGACGAGTCTCCCATTCTCCTTTGATTTGATTAATTACCAATGCCGAATCTCCGTAAATATCAAGAATCTTAATCCTTAGATCCACTGCTTCTTCGAGACCCATAATACATGCCTCATATTCAGCCATGTTGTTCGTGCAGTCAAACTTCAATCTTTCCGTGAACGGGATATGAGTACCTCGGGGAGTGACGACGATTGCCCCAATTCCATTTCCATAAGAGTTCACAGCTCCGTCAAATATTAAACCCCAATGGGATTCGGGATCAGGTCCTTCTTCAGGTAACGGCTCTTCACAATCTTTAGCTTTCAAGTACATAACATCTTCATCTGGGAAATCAAACTTGATGGATTGATAATCGTCAATTGGTTGGTGAGCCAAATGATCGGCTAAAATACTCCCTTTGATTGCTTTCTGAGTGTGATACTCAAGGTCATATTCGGATAACAACATCTGCCAACGGGCTATTCTTCCAGATAAGGTGGGCTTCTCAAAGATATACTTGATCGGATCCATTTTGGAGATCAACCAAGTGGTGTGGTTAATCATATACTGGCGCAGACGACGAGCAGCCCAAGCTAAAGCACAACAGGTTTTCTCAAGCAATGAGTATCGAGACTCACAGTCTGTGAATTTCTTACTCAGATAATATACAACATGTTCCTTTCTTCCAGTCTCATCTTGTTGACCAAGCACACATCCCATGGAATCTTCCAATATAGTCAGGTACATAATCAAAGGTCTTCCTTCCATCGGAGGAATCAAAATGGGAGGTTCAAGCAAATATTCTTTGATGCTATCAAAAGCTCTCTGACAATCTTCTGTCCACACACATCCTTGGTTCTTTCGGAGAAGCTTGAAAATCGGCCCACGGGTAGCAGTCATATGAGATATAAATCTAGAAATATAGTTCAGTCTCCCAAGGAATCCTCTTACTTGTTTTTCTGTCTTGGGTACGGGCATTTCCCGAATAGCTTTGACTTTATCAGGGTCTACCTCAATACCTTTCTGACTGACAATGAAACCCAGAAGTCTTCCAGAACGAACACCAAAAGTGCACTTGTTGGGATTCAGACGGAGTTTATACTTTCTCAAACGCTGGAATAACTTCAATAAATGCTCCAAGTGATCTTCTTCAGTTTGTGATTTGGCAATCATGTCATCTACATACACTTCTATCTCTTTATGCATCATATCATGGAACAAAGCAGTCATAGCCCTTTGGTATGTTGCACCAGCATTCCTCAAACCAAACGGCATAACCCGATAACAAAATGTTCCCCAAGGTGTAATGAAAGATGTCTTCTCCATATCTTCTGGTTCCATCTTGATTTGATTGTAACCAGAGAAACCATCCATGAAAGAAAAGACTTTGAACTTTGCGGTACTATCGACCAATACGTCAATATGCGGTAATGGGAAGTCATCCTTTGGGCTAGCTCTATTCAGATCTCTATAGTCTACACACATTCGAACTTTGCCATCTTTCTTAGCAACAGGCACTATATTGGCTAACCACTGAGGATAGACCGATGTAACAAGGAAACCTGCATTAATTTGTTTTTGAACTTCTTCTTTGATCTTGTCAGCCATATCGGGACGAGTCCTCCTCAACTTCTGCTTAATCGGCGGACATTCAGGTCTCAACAGTAAACGATGCTCCACAATATTGTTGTCCAAACCTGGCATATCTTGGTAGGACCAAGCAAACATATCAACATACTCTTTGAGAAGCTCCAACATTTTCTCTTTGACCTCTGGGATAAGCAATGCTCCGACCTTGACTTCCTGTTTAACTTCTTCGTTACCCAAATTGATCATCTCTACAGGTTCCTCAAACGGCTGAATAGTCTTTTCATCGTGCTCAAGCAAACGGGAAATTTCATCAGGAATCTCTTCACTATCCTCTTCTTCGGCTCTGAACACAGGGAATTCAAAGTTGGGAGAGGGCATAGGATCATTGTTTTCAATGGTTAAGTCATGGATTAATCTGCACATATGATTATGCTTTATTTTAGAAATCGATTAATATGAATGTTGTACAAATGAAACAAAATATTATTATATTTTCCTACTACTACCAATTAATTTTTATTACTATTTCCCAGAAAAAGTGAAAAAATAAAACAGTAGTGGACAAAATAACATTTTTATTCATGACGGGAAATACTTGAAACAAAGAGCCCAGACATTTTCTCTTTTGCCTTGGGCAGAGCAAAAGGATTTATTTTCAACATAGCCCGACACAAATACTTTTCGCCTTGGGCAGAGCGGAAATTTTTTTCAAAAAATAAAACAAAACATTACTCAGAAATGTGCATCACAACAGGAACATCAACGGCAATCCAGTTCTGGAAAACCACTCCATGCGTTACAAAATCGGGTAAATCCTCTTCAGAATCGTCTCCTATTATAGCGTCAACTTCAGGAGGAGTCGGATGGATAAAACCTTCACTTTGGAAAACTTCTTGTATCGGACGAGTAACTGCTTCTTTCTTGACTCTTGTAGACACGGGATGAAAACCAAGACCTTCTCCAGACTTGTTCTCGGGCAAAGTCAATACCTGGCCCCAACCTTCAGCCGAACCACTTTCAACCACTCGTCGCGCATCCTCAAAAGAAGAAATAGATTTCCCTTGCTTCTTCACTTCATTATTAGCAACAAATAGAGCCTGGAATTGGGTTCCAACATCCTCATCAGCATCAATAAACGAGAAATATGACAAATGGCTTACCACCATAGCCTGCTCTCCACCAATCATTACCAACTTTCCATGCCTTACAAACTTCAATCTTTGATGGAGCGTGGAAGTGACTGCCCCTGCATCATGGATCCATGGACGACCCAATAGGCAACTGTAGGCGGCACGAATATCCATTACTTGAAAAGTGATCTGAAAAGTATGAGGACCAATTACTATAGGAAGATCTACTTTACCAATGACAGTCTTCCTAGAACCATCAAACGCTTTAACAATTACTCCACTAGGTCTCATGGGAGCACCTGGATATGAGAGTCGAGACAATGTAGTTTTGGGCATTACATTTAACGACGAACCTGTATCTACCAACACACTTGATAAAGTATCATTTCCACAACTTACTGAGATATGCAAAGCCATATTATGGTTCCTTCCCTCCTCCGGGAGTTCTTCATCACTGAAACCAAGATTGTTACACGAAGTAATATTTCCCACAATTCCATCAAATTGGTCAACCGTCACATCATGATCCACGAATGCCTGGTCCAAGACCTTCATCAAAGCTTCTCTATGGGCACCAGAATCTCTCACTAAAGCAAGCAAAGAAATCTTGGAAGGAGTTTGCAATAGTTGGTCCACAATCTTATATTCACTTCTCTTGATGAGCTTCAGAATCTCATCATCCTCAGGATGTGGGATAGGTTCATTGGATCGGCCTATCTCAACCCTTGGTTCAACATTTCTCGATGGAATTTCTGCCGGTATGGGCCTCCTGACTTGAACTTCTGGTCTCTTCAAAGGTACTGCTGCAAAGACACGCCCGCTTCTCATAACTCTACTCACATCAGCGATGTTAACAAAAGATGGCCTTGTTGGTATAGGGACTTCTACCCCATTCTCAATCATTGTGGCATTATACTTATACGGTATAGCTTGGTCTGAGTTATAAGGCACAGGACCAGGTGGATAAATGATCAAAGGAGCAACAGGTGCAGTCTGACTGTCGTAAATGATCTCTACTGATTCAGGCAAATTGAATTGTAGTATTATAACATTCACTTCATCCTCCGGATCTCTGTCATATGTAATAGTGATAACCCTCTGGTCTAATAACTTTTGAATATCCTCCTTCACAATAGGGCAATCAACCTCTCTTGAACAAAATTCACAAACATCATAATCATGCTGATGCCTAACAAAGGCAAGTCTTCTTAAGCTCTGATGTAACCTGATTAACGACTCTCTTATGTGTTCAACTTGAAAAACTCGAAACTTTCCCGGACAACCTTCCACCATATTCACTGAGGTTGCCCCATGTCGAGGCAAAGGATTATCTCTAACATTTGGGTTAACATCCTTGAAAGACAAGATACCATTCTTAATCAACCTCTGCACGTCCGCCTTTAAAGAAAAACAATTTTCAAGGTTGTGCCCCAGCGACCCTTGATGATATTCACAAAACTGACCCGCCTTGTACCACGGAGAAGTACTATTTGGTGCGACAGGAGGAGGCTTCATCGTTATGAGGTTCTTTCTGATAAGAGTAGGGAACAATTCAGTATAAGTCATAGGAATGGCATCGAATTGCGGTTTTCTTGGTGAACGGTTCTGGTTGTTGAATGGATAAGCCTGTTGTCGAGGCTGCTGCTGAAACGGTCGTTGTTGAGTTGGTGGGGTTTGATGAGCTGGGGTCATCAAAGCTGGGCGGACAACCGGAGTGACTTCCGCAACGTGTGAGTAACCTCTCCTTGGTCTCCCTGGGAAGATTACGCTGACATCCTGTTCTTTTCTTTTTGGGAAAACACTTCCAAACTTCTTGGTACTGCTAGACGGACTTCCTTCTTTAACCAAACGCCCTTCACGAATCCCTTCCTCCAACCGCATGCCCATGCTTACCATTTCGGTGAAGTCATTGGGTGCGCTGGCAATCATTCTTTCATAGTAAAAGGAACCTAAAGTCTTTAAGAATATCTTCGTCATCTCTTTCTCCTCAAGAGGGGGATAGATTTGAGCAACAATTTCGCGCCACCTCTGGGTGTATTCCTTAAAAGATTCTCTGTCCCTCTGGGACATCGCCCGGAGTTGATCCCTGTCCGGCGCCATGTCAACGTTGTACTTATACTGGTGAACAAAAGCTTCTCTAAGATCGTTGAAGTTGCGGATCCGAATACTGTCTAAACCCATATACCACTTTAGAGCAGCACCCGTCAAACTATCTTGAAAATAGTGAATCAACAAGTCATGATCATCAGAATATGTAGACATCTTTCTCACGTACATAGTCAAGTGACTCCGAGGACACGAATCACCCTTATATCTTTCAAAGTCTGGCACTTTGAATTTTGCTGGAATCTTGACATTCGGAACTAAACAAAGGTCATGAGTGTTCTTCCCAAACAAATCCTTCCCCTTTAACTCTCTGAGCTCTCTCTGCATTTCTTGGAATTGGTCTTGAAATTCTTCCATTCTATCAAAAAGACCCAAACTTTCAGCAGGCTCGGCAGGATAAGTAGGTTCATTCAAGTATGGCACGGAGTGAACCACATGAGCGACAGTTGTCATTACCGGTTGCGAGAAAGGTGTCACAGACGGGATTACCGGCGGCATGGCAGTTGTCTCTGGTTGAGGAAGAGACAAAGTAGGTTGAAACAAAGGCTGTACGACAGGCTGATACCCCTCTGGCACAAAGTTGTAAGGCATTCCCCACGGAAAACCTTTTGGCATCTGATGTTGAAGCGGAGAGTTGATTTGAGTCACAAATGTTGGAACGGTGACAATTTCGGAAACCACAGTAGTTGGAGTCTGAATCTCAGCAGCCGTAGTCGGTGGCTGATTCTGAGCAGCCATCAAACTTTCCACTAGCGCAGTTAACTTTTCCATACCGACACGAAGGGTAGCGACCTCTTCACGAAGCTCGTGGTTTTCCTGTTCCAGATCTTCCATCTTCCTCTAACGATTGGCTCGAGTATCGTATCGATGAGACAACTTGACAATCTATCGGAGTGGAAAAAGAAACAAGGATAAGACTCTAGAAAACATGTGAAGTGGGATGTTGAATGATGCATGAGGTGTGATGCAAATGATGATTCATTTTAATAGTTTTTCAAGGAACTTCGATAATTTTGCACACATCAATGGTAAAGGAATTTGGAACAACAAAAACTCATTTCATTAATCAAAAGCGGTAAATTACAACTTACAACTTTGGAACAACAAAATAATAAATTACACTTTGGGATAACAACCCAATAATAAAAGCAGTAAACTACAACTTTGGAACATGAAGCCCATAATAAAAGCAGTAAATTACAACTTTGGAACATGTAGCCCATAATAAAAGCAGTAAATTACAACTTCGGAACATGAAGCCCATAATACAAGTAGTAAATTACAACTTCGGAACATGAAGCCCTTTTACAGAGTTTTACAAAATGACAACAGCAAAATAAAACTAAAAGCTAAAGATCACTCAGAATCATCAGATGAAGGACCAAATGCCAACTGTAACTGGAGCTTCCTGATCTTCTCTTCATAAAAGTCTTCCATCTCTTTCTTCTCAGCTACCAGTCGATCAATGATTTCCTTTTGCGGATTGGGAACAAGAGCAACGCTTACCGAACCTTCCTTCTTTCTCTTCCTTTCACTAACATACTTCTTCAGTAAAGCATCCTTTTGACAAAGTTTCTCATCATGATCAATGAACCAGCCGTCTTGAAGAAATAGCAAATCCTCCTTTTCCTTTAGTTGTCGAACCAGGACCCGATTCTCATATTCAGACATATTATACTTTTCTTTCCAAGCATCTCTCTCGGACTTCATCCTAGCCAGATTTCCTTGGTATTCTCCCATATTCTCGATAGGGATATCAACAGATGATGATGCAACGGTAGGGAATAAAGGTTTCTCAGGTTTATAGGGCATCTTGAGAGCACAAGCCCTAGCACGGACCCATTGTAGGTAAGGCTCCAAAGAAACGGCACCCCTATGTCCTAACATGTCTCTCCCTTTCCTATGGATGTGGCGCCAAGCTCCTTCGATCTCCCTCTTAGCTGCCTGGTGATCTTGTCCTTCTTGTAAAAAGAAACCACTCACATGAATGTTGTTTGGCTTGTCCCTCATCGGGTATCCAAACTGACGGCGCGCGAGAACAGGGTTATAGTTAATTCCTCCTTTCGTACCAAGAAGGGGCACGTTAGGAAAAGCACCACAGTTATCGATGATCTTCACGTCATAGTAAGCTCGATTATACCAATCAATGTCGAAATGAGTGAGAGCCATAATTTTTGGCGCCCATCGCGGCTCCTTCTCGAGATCCCAGAAAACATCAGACCCAGGTAGATGAGAAACGTACCACTGATACAGCAACGGTGCACAAAAAATAATCATCCCTCCTTGATAAGAGTTTCGAAGATGGATGGAGTAGTAGGTATCTCCGAGCAGCGTAGGGACCGGATTTCCAATCAAGAAAATTCTGATGGCGTTGATATCCACAAACTTATCAATGTTAGGGAACAGGAATAAACCATAAGCGAGTAAAGCAAAGACGTCTTCGAAGGCAACAATATCTTTTATCTCAGCGAAATGACGAGCTTTCCTCAACAAAAACTGCGCTGACAAACCTCGGATTCCCCCTTTCGTAGTCATGTTCTCCTCTATCTCTGACTTCTTCAAGTGGGTGATGGTCGCTATCTCATGAGATTTGGGTTCCTCTTCCAAGCCAGAAAAAGGAACACAGTCGGTGATCGGCAAACCAAGTATGTAGGAGTACTCCTCTAAGGTGGGCATTAACTGGTAATCCGGAAAAGTAAAACATCGGTACAAAGGATCGTAGAATTGGACCAACGTATTAAGGATGCCTTCTTTCATCTTGCGCTTCATGAGAGGTATAATGGACCCATACTTTTTATGAAAATCCGTCGGGTTCTTGATCTTAGGAATTAAACTCTTCAGTTCTTCAATCTCGGGCTCCTTAAAACTAAAACTTCGAGTGTTTCTCCTTCCAAATTCCATAATAATAATACCTGAGATGTCTGCAAAAATCATTCCTAAGTTCCTTGGAAAAAAAAAATTTTACAAAAAAATGTTGATGAGTGCATGAATGAATGGTAATGCAACAGTTACAGACAAGTTCACAAACATGGGGTTCAAAGGTTCAACGTTTCAGCATGGAGTCGAGGGTAAAGCCCACCCCAAGGTATGTACTAACGGTTCAATCACACCTGTAAGACAAGGGTCTAAGAGTTCCCAGAGTCTACATTCCTCCTTCGGATATTACCAACATCTTGATTACTCAATAATTTGCAATATTCTCAAGAGAAACTCATCCGAGCGTAGCATCGCGTAACAACTACTTATGGATTACTCCGTTATAGTCTCCGCGCTACACCTAAAAAGGCCAAGATGGGTTAGGGTTCTACGGTTCTCAATTTCTCTGGCTCCTAGGTCGAAAATAATAATGTCTTCCCGATTACTCGGTAAACAAATATTATGTTCAAGAGGGCCTTCCATTGAGTGGGGGATCTCATGCCTCCTTCTTCGGGATTACTCCCTCAAAGTTAACATGACTGTACCGCCCGTCCTATTCTTAAGTGTAACTTAATCCGGGTATAGGATTCGTCCTTTGCAAAAAAAACCCAAACAACCCCAATTTAAACAAATAATCAAACAAATCAAATAATAATAAAACAGATAAGACAAAATAGGCTTAACCCACTTAGGGATGGACCAGTAAGAGGTCAATCTTTCCCCAGCAGAGTTGCCAATTCTGCAGCGATAAAAAATGTAGCGGGGTAAATCGGAGATCGAATTATTGATTAATTCGTCTCACAAAAGCAAGAGTCGCCACCGCGCTTTATCATTTCCAAGGGAAAAGGGGAAAGAGCGAAATAAAACCCTAAATATGCAATGTAAAATAATACTTTCTAAAGTAATGAAAATACAAGGCGTTTTTGAAAAGAGATCTATGGTTCGGGGGTTGGTTATACAGTGGGAAGGTATCAGCACCTAATGTATCTATAGTATTCTATAGGAACCTTTTGAAATATCTGTTTATCAAAATTGTTCGTTTGATTTAAAAATAAATTGTTTTGGCCGAAAAGGGGTACGGACAGGTTTTTGAAGGTACGACGACCTAATGTCGAAGTTTTGGCTTAAAAGGTATAAGTTTTGAAAAGATTGAATATTTTGGGAAAAATTGTCTTAAGTTTTAATGAAATGAAAATATTCGCGTGATTGGACTTGAGGACATGAAGTCAACAAATTTAATCATTTTTTCTCTTGGATTTAGACATAAACAGAATAATCAAATAAAGATGAAATAGTTAAACAGAAAATTAAATAGATAACGATTAAATAGCTAAGTGACATATAACCAAAACAATGATTAAATGAAAAACTAAAGGATAAGAACATGCATTTTTATATTTTTACCTAATATTAATTAAAGCGAGGGAATTAATTAAAGAAAATAAAATGTTTTTTAAGCTTTTTTATTTTTATATGTTTTTTAATATTAATATAAAGTAATTATTTTTAAGAGTTATTAAATAATTAAACTAAATTAAAACTTAAAAGTTATTAATTTAAATCTAGTTAAAAGAGAATACTAAAATTACCAAATTAAATCCTAAAGTTAATAAAAATTGGTCACCTTATTAAAATTGTTTAATTAAATTATCTCTATTTGATTAAGCTAATAATTAAACTAAATTAATAATAATTCTAAAAAAGGGCTAAGGAAATCAAAAATAGAAAAAAGGTATCAAGAATCAAAGGGGGGGGGGGGGGGGTAAACAATAATAATTCGTATGGGCTAAATGGTTTCTAAAGGGCCAAAACAAGAATGAACAGAAAAAGGGATGGGGGGTGTATATGGAAAACGTTGAGCTTTTAGGCAGATTAAATGGGTTAAGCCCACATTGAAACAAAATTAGGGTTAAGCATTTTGTTTTAGTTTGCGTTTGGGTTAGGCCAAAAGGGGACAGAACGGCGCTCTTCGTTCACGCGTCTTTGATTCGTCTTCTTCGTGCATTCTCCCACCTTCGCCTGAGTTCTCCCTTGCCCAAAGGCCACCGGCGTCCTCAACCTTCTTCTTCCCTCCAACAAAGCGTTAGGGCGACAGACTCAAGGTACCAATTTCCATTTTTATTTCGTTAGGGTTTCATTACTGCATGTTGTGATCTTTCATCCATTTTTGCTTCTGACTTCCTATTATTATGGTGATTTGAGGTACATGAAAGAAAAGAAGGATAAACATTACCTTTGGAGAAGGAGGAGGAAGGTTGGGCGTGTGCGTAGGAGGCCAAGGCGAGGGGATGGTGCGTGATACTGAGCTTTGACTGGACTCCTGGTATTTCGTTTCTTATTTTTTTGTTTGGTGATGAAATCTTCTGTTGCCTTTGAATGCTTGTTGATATGTTTCAAGGATGAACCTCTTGGGTTCTGAGAATTTTGTTGCCTTCGTTTGTATGCTTTTTCCTCTTCTTCTTCTTGTCTCACTTCTGTTGCTATGCACCTCTGTTGCTATGTTTGTTCCTTGCCTAGTGATGGTATTCTGTGGGCCTGATGGGTTTGGAATTTGGTTCTTTTATCTTAATGCATTTAGTTGAGTGGTAAGGTTTTACTGGTTTTTTGTGAGGCTTAGCACTATGGCTTGGCAGGTTCAATGCTGGTTTTTGAGTTCATGTTTTTGGCATGGCCAAGGCTTAACAGGTTGGACATAGTTATTTGTTGGTGATGGCTTATGTGGGTTATGCTTAACAGGTTATGTTCTACTGGTTTTCGGTCATGGTTTTATGGTTTAGGCCATATTGGTCTTTCTGGTTTTATGCAGGTTATGGCCTTTACATGGTTTTGGCCTTGAGACGGCAGGTTCTTTGACAGGGGATTATTTGTTGGTTTTCAGTTTAGGCTTTGAAATGGTTAGGAGCTTAGCTTTTGGTGTTACTGGTTCTGGTTTTTGGCTCGATACAACAGGTTCTACTGGTTTTTTAGGCCATGGTTATTGGTTTTGGTCTTGATACAGTAGGTTCTTGAGGTTTTTGCTTTGAGACTTTGAGAATTCGTTTTTATTTGTTTTTTTGACAGTTTTGAGTTTTGAAGGCTTGAAAAAAGGTTATGAACTCTCTCTACTTTTTTGAAGGGGTTTGTTGTTATTATAACCGTTAGTTGGCCTCTTTGGATGATTCAGGTTATGAATATTTTAACAATTTTCCTTTGATGCCTCTGCACATTACTGTTACATTCAGTTTATCTCTATTCTTTTTCCATGCTTTCCTTTTCTTATTGTATTGCTGCTGTTTTGTTTTGTATACATTTTCTGCCTAAGCCAAAACCTGTAAAACCCACACTCTTTCTCTCTTCTCTCTCTTTAGTACAATTTGACATTAAAAAAGTGATGTTATGTACTTGGTTCTGAAAAAGCATAAGCTGGAAAATGATGAGAAATAGAAATATTTTTGCTTGCATATTTGGTTTTAAAACTGCACATGTTCTCTTTGTCATCTCTATTGTACAGTATGGGAGCCTTATGTTTTGACTTCTTCCCACATGACAGTTAGTTTACGTTGGACTTTGGCTTGCAATGTAACTTGACTATGCATATGCTGTTTTGCTTTTGAAATATGCAGTGGATTTTGAAAATGTGCAATTGATTTTGGATTATGCAGTTTACAATAAAAATGTGCAATTTTGACAAAAGTGAATTTGTGCATATTTTAACTTGTGCATTCATATTTATCAAAAAAATTCATCCCTTTTTGTGAACCGGGAGAAATCCCGTGATTTGCAAAGAGGGTAAAAAACTGATTCCAGCCGCTTGCTTTTAATGATGAACGCTAAACTAATTTTCTTCTTTTAATTATATATTCATTTCTGACTTTTTTCTTTTAATTTTTCAAGGTAAAATCAAATGAGCAATCAAAGAAGTATTGGATAGAAGATGAAGATTTAGAACTTAGAAAAAATTAAAATAGTTTTTATTTTACTTTAAGCCTTTTATGTAATTGTCATTGTAAATACTTTGTACATAATACAGTATTTAAACAACAATTGTAATAATTAGAATAAAGATGAATAAAATTCTATTATTTTACCAGTTAATTCTTTTCTTCTTTCCAATTATTTATTTTATCATTTATAATTCTTTAAATTATGTAATAATTGAAAATCAATTCCAATTATTTAAATTTAGAATGATAAATAATTAAATAAACATCATTGATCAATTAATTTCTCTTCAATTATTTACTTCATTATTTATAATTCTTCTAAATTATAATAACTGAAAAATAAAATTTCAACTATTTAAACTTAGAATAATAAATAATTAAATAAACATTGTTTGATCAATTAATAAACTTCTTTTCAAATATTTACTTTATTATTTATAAATCTTTAAATTATATAATAACTGAAAATAAATTCCAATTATTTAAATTTAAGATAATAAATAATTAATAAACATTGTCTGATCAATTAATAAACTTAGCGTTCAAAAATAAACAGCTCTCGACTTGAAAAAGTTATGAATTTAAAATCCGCTTTGAAAGTTGATAAAAATAGGTCAAAACCCTTGCAATGTAATGATGCAGATGGGAGATGGTATCTTAGGTCAAAATTTGGGGTACAAAGAGTACATCAAGGCCTCATGGGCAAAACATTACAAAGTAAATTAATCCCAAAAGACACTGCGCATCCTCTTTGGAGCTATGTAAGTGTTGAGAGTCTTTTCCTCGTGTAGTAGGCGGGTGAGCTCCAAGACCTTCTTCTCACTGGCATGCAGACTGGCTTCAAGAGAATTCCGTTCTTCCTTAAGCTGGATCCAGATCTTCTGCATTTCTTCCTAGGATGTGGGCATGTCAGGATGTTGAATGGTGTATGAGACCTCTCCTTCCAACACTGGCTCTTTGATCACCCGGAGAACATGAGGAAATGGCATCACTAACTTCTGGGAGCGGGCTCAAACCCACTTGAGATAAGGCTCCCACGGGATGGAGTTCTTATGCCCCAGTGTCTTGCTATCTACCATGTTGGGCATCCTCCAAGCTCTGATAAATCTCTGGCGAAGTCCTTGTGCATCGTTGTCGAAGTCAAAAACTATGTCAGGAATCAAAATGTTGTGGGGGCCATCCCTCCGAGCATAACCAAACTGTCTCAAAGCCAAGCATGGGTTGTAAGTAATACCTCCTGTGATTCCAAGTAAAGGAACATTAGGAAACTCCCCGTAACAATCAATGATAGTGACGTCTTCTCTGGACCGAGAACACCAATGTATATCAGCCTGTGTAAGAGTCATCAATCATTGTGACCATCTCAAACCCCGCTCGTTCTTCAAAACTGATTGTGGAAGGTGCGAAATAAACCACCTTCCCAGGAGAGGAGTGCATCACATAAGAACACCTCTTTTTCTCATGGTTCGAGTGTAACATGAGTGAAGGATGTCCCCAAGCAACGTAGGTATAGGATTCCTAGACATGAAGATCTTGACAGCATTGATATCTATAAGCTGATCGGGATTCGGGAACAACACCAACCCATAGACAAGGAGGGCCACAACGTCTTCAAAAGCTTGTAGATCAAGGGAGTTCCAACATTCTTGGGCCTTCTCAAATAGGAACTTTACCAAGAATCCTTTGATACCGCTTCTAACTTCCCAATGTCCCTTGATGTCAGATGGTTGTAGGCGTAATGCTTTAGCAACCTCTTCAAGTTTTGGCTCATTTTCCGTACCGTTGTAGGGTAGTTGACTAAGGATAGGGATCTTCAGAAGCTGGGAGAACTCTTCCAATGTAGGCACCAGTTGATAATCCAGGAAAGTAAAGCAGTGGTGCAAAGGGTCAAAGAACTGGAAGAGGACCTTTATCATATCTTCCTCAATGTTGGCGTTGACCAAACTGATGAGTCTTCCATGTTTCTCACTGAAAGAAGAGCTCTCGGGAATCCTGGATATAAGTTCCTTAAGCTGAGGAGGGACCCTTACAAGGTTGACCTGAATTGTCTTTCTGCGGATAGTTTCCATGTCCTACAAAACAAGAACAAAGATGAAGATTCGAACCCCTGAAGTGGTTAGTCCATGCATATGATGCTATATGATGTTATGTTTATGATAAAACACACCACAAGTATCCACAAAAAGCAAACATGGTAAGGCACACAAGTCACACAAGACAGCCCTTAGAGTTTAGGCCAGCATGGGGTCTAGGTTTTACCCTCTTGAAGTTGGTGGGCTCAAAACCTGTCCTATCAAAATTAATCGGGTTCTAAGGATCTCAATATCATTGGATTGTTTTCTGTGTTCATCGTTTCGATTTAGCCACTGAACTGGCGATCAAAATATTCCAAGAAAACAACCCTCAATGAGTGTAGTATCGAGTATCAACCAACTTCGGACTGCACCAAAGTCAGTTATCTCACTACCCTAAAGAGGCCAAGATGGTTCAATTAAGGTTCCTAAGGTCAGTTGATGCTTCACGACACCACGCGACAGCCCCGTACTCTCCTTGACTTGACTCAGGGGTTACCGGTACTCACCAAAGTGCCACATCAATGTAGCAGACTGCTTCAACCGTGTCGGTATACCCCGCACAGTTCCCTCACAGTCTTGTTGCTACTTTCTAAGAAGGTATCCCCCAGATCCGGGTTAGGATCTATAGAACTCCCAAAACAGGCCCAATAATATTAAAGCACACAAGTCAGGCAATTGAAAACATAAGTATGATCTATCCTAAGGTACACCTCACTTAAAACTATCCCCAGCAGAGTCGCCAGTTCTGTGATCGGTGGAAATAGAACTGACTGTTTTTAGCTGGATCGCGTATGTCGCGGTAAGCAAGAGTCGCCACCGTCTTTTATTTTCTCCAACATGGACAGGACAAAAGCACAGCAAAATTCCTTATGAGAATGTTTCTCGGTTCGGGAGGTAGATTTATAGAAAGGGAAGGTGTTAGCACCCTTTCTATCCATGGTTATCCATGGGCTCTTAGATACTTGCTCTTATGTTTTCAAAATGTTTGCTTTTCAAAATGTGAGTGGGTTTGAAAAAGTTTCTTTGAAAGATTTCTGAATAACTCTTGTATCTGTCCTCAAGAGTGTTTGAAAAATTTGTTTGAAAACTTTTAGAAAGTGTAGGTGTGAAAAGTATTTTGTTTGTTTTTAAGAGAGCAAGTATCCATGAGTCATCTACCTACCCTAAGGAATTAGGCTGTGTAGAAGTCCTTAAGGTAGTGCCATCCCACCATTGAGAGATAGTTAGCACCACCGTTGGAGGTGTTCGGGTCAATTCGATTTTAGGGACAATGTGGTCACCGAAGCAACAATTAGGACACATTAGAAGCAACCCTAATATCCTAGATCCTTTTTTAATCCGAGGCAACCGTTTTGAGGCAACTGTTTCAAGGCAACTGTTTCGAGACAACTGGATCTTGGACATAAGAGCGACTGCTAAAACGTCCTATACTTGACGACCACGTTTCGAAGGCAACGAGTGAGGCGTACCCTAGAAGTGGTGTGTGTATTGTGTGTTGTTTTCATGTTATGTTTTATCTTTGTTCATGGCATCGTGAGCTACAAGTTGTTTTTAGTTAACATACATTCTTTCATGCAATTTAGAAGTTAGGAGTGCGGAAAATTAAAAGAAGGAAAGATAAAAGCTACGCTATTACAAGGCGCGGGTCTATACATCGCCAAAATACAAAGACCCGTTTTTGATAAAGATGCAGAAAGTAAAAAAAGCGATAAACCTAATTACTATTACATTCGGAAAACAGTTACATAATAATCAATAAGAAAAATAAGAATAACGTGCGAAAGGATAAATTGAACGTCCGAGGGTTTTGGACCCTTTGCTTGAAATTAAATTAAATTAAAACCTAAATTATTTAATTAAAGAAAGGAAAGATCTTTTTTATGTTTTTTGTATTTATTATAAAAATAAAGAAAAGAATTTAAAAGTTAGTAAACAACCCTAATTCTAGATTATTTTAATTATTAAAAGAAAATGTCAAAGTTACCCTAATTTAAGCTAACTAATTAGTTTACATATTTATGTACAAAAATAATAATAATTAATAATAATGATTAATAATAAATAATGATAATAATAATGATAAAAAGGAATCAAAACCTAATTCTATAGAATTTTATTTATTAAGAAAAAGATTGAATTTTAAACCTAAATTAAACTAAAGTTAATTGCTAATTATTTATTTACAAAAAATATGTTAGTGAGGAAATTAATAAATAATTAAATATATTTTGGATTTTGATTTTCTGTTTTTATTATGGAAAAGTTATTTTTATGGTGAATTAAGAAAAAGGTTAAAACAATTAAAAGTATTAAAAAAGAAAAGAAAATAAATTTGTACAAACCAAGGGGGGTGTCAGGCCCAAAGTGGAGGTAAACTGAAGCAATTCTGGCCCAAGAGACAAGGCCTTTGTTTGACTTTCCTGATTGTGTACACGCTCATTGACTAGAGTGCACCATGGATTCCATCTCCTGGCCTTCAGATTGCCCACCAAAGCCACTTGGCAAGCCAGCGCGTGAGGACGTATGATGGACCATTGAGTCATTGCAGCATTGGAATGGATTAAGAAAAATAACAACAATTATATGGGGGACCTGGGAATCAAACCCAGATCCCTATACCTGCCAGCCACGTTCCCAACCAACTGAGCTACGAAGCGCATTTGTTAAATATATATACAACAAATATAATATATGGAACATGCCAATTATGCTGAAACATTAGAAAATGCGCTAAAGTTTAAATGTCCCAGTAGCATGATGCCACGCGTGCTTTCTTCTTTGTTTGTACTTGCAACATGAAACAAGTAGTGGGGGTTTTAAACCCCCACAAACCGAAAATGTGAAAAATAGCGAATAGAAGAGGAATCAACATAAAAAGGGTGCGATAGGTTGGTTGAATTCGTCTGGCCTTGACGAATTCAACCATGGTCATGGCATGATCCAATTTTTCCTGATGTCTAAAGCCCTAATTTGAAGCTTCAGAAACCCTAGGTTTCGTCCATGGTGAATCTTGATTCAGGCAACGTTAATTCAATTGAACTGTACCAATCGCTTCAGAAGGTCACTATTAGTGCAAATAAAACAAGAAAAATGGTTAAAAGCACATGAATCATGTTATGCAAGTTTGAAAAATAAGGCAAACCGTGTGGCCTATGTTCTTTGATTCTTCGCGTGTTAGGATTGATTCATGATTGCAAACGCTTCCTGGAGACTTAGGCGACGTATTAGAATCCTTTTTAGGCGTGGAAAGGCACTGCAAGTAGGATTTCAGTTTTCAAGTTTCTCTTGAAAATTTGCAAATTGGTTCTATGGCTTCATCAGCTTTTACGTGTATTTCTGAGTAGGGTTAGCTCTTGCATATGTATGTGATGCAAATTATGTCAAAACCTTGGCCCAAAAGTCCATGAGTTATGACTTGAATATTTGATTTTCAATTATGTGATTTTCAATCTTTTTTCCATGAAAACCTTGCCAATTATGGAAGATCTTGTCCCCTTGAATGATGCACGAAATCTTTAGCATATATCGAGTGTATTTGCTGCATAAAAAGATTTGACAACCATGCTTTGATATTTTTCTACAATTAAAACCAATTAAATGAATTAATAATAATAAAAATTCAATTAATTAATTAAAAATAAGAAAATAAATAATTTTAAGTTCAATGGATCGTGCATAGGCTTTGGGTAATGATTCAAGAAAGAATTTGAGGCCCATTAGCAAATTTGAAGTTTTTTAGGAAAAGTTGACTTTTGAAAGTTCCCAAAAATTTCCCAACTTCTCCAATGCATATCTTGCTCAATTTTGAAGCTATGAACATGTTATTGGACATTTTGGAATGGTCTTGAAGTCCTCTAACCAATGTAATTGGTCCCATGTCATTTTGATTTACCAATCTCAAGTTATGGTCTTTGACTTAAAGTGCCTTTTTGTTGACTTTTGAAAATGACCTATAATGTTGAAATTGATAACTTTTTGTGAGAGCATTTCTTGGACTTGAAGTGTGAAGATGAGTTGTAGGAGATGTCATCCCCTTCAAAATGATCATTGGATGGGATTTTTCTGATGAACCATGAAGAAGTTATGCCTTGGTCAATTTGCAGTTGACTTTTCAACTGTCCAAAAATAGAAACTTTTGCATCTTGAGACTTTTTGAGCCATGCTTGTGGAATCATGATCAAGAATTGATCAAATGATGATTGTGGCTTCAAAATAAGATGTTGACCAAAAATTTTGACTTTTGACTGTCAAATGACCATTTTGCCCCTGTAGTTGACTGTGAAGCATTTAGGGTTTTTGACTGTGCAATTTGATGTTGTGAGTCTTGAAACTTGACATATGAATGCTTGACAATGTTTATAGGCATATGGGACTTGATTGGACCCCTGAAAACTTCAATTTCTTTGCAAGAATCAAAACCCTAATTTTGACTGTGTTAGGAGGCAATTGGACTGTGAAACCCTTGAGAGATTTTGAAGCTTGATCTTGCCAAATCTTGAAGAATATGGGAGGGCAAATTTTGGGGTACAACATTGTCCTACCAATGATTGTGGAGCCTGTTGTTGAAGGAGATATTCCTCATACGATGTTTCATCCAGATATGCCTACTGACCTTGAAGAGCTACATAAGTCTTGGATTCAACTGAATGAAGAAAGGGACACCTTTGAGCCTCAGTTCTATGCTAGTGAGAAGAAAGTGTTGGAGCTGAAAAAACAACTTCACGAAGAGTCGAGCTTTAATGCATATGTCAACATAAAGAGGAAGCGTCCATGGGAGACTTGAGTCATAATCTGTTTCTTTATAACCCTTTTTGTTATAATTTGAGCTTACTAATAAGAATCTTTGTTTATGTTCCTTTTTTATTAACAAATTTAAATCGTATGAGGTCATTGAAAACATTGCATATGCATCACCATGCCATACATATCATTTCATAATAGGTTTCCAAGACAGGTTTCTCATCTTCTCGCTGTTTATTTCAGCAGAAATGGCTCTCGAACAGATAGTCAAAGAACTACAGGCTCAAAATGCTCAATTCAAAGAGATGTTCCTAAACTTAGCCAATGGGCAAGAAGAATTGAAGGCACTCATCAACAAGAAGAAAAAGAAGACAAATAAACCAATAGGCATCCTTAACATGGGGAGAAGGTTCAGAGGTCCGTTCACGCAAGCTCAAGATCTTAATATCCCATTGGACGAAGATGACAAATGGGATGAAGATGGTAAGAGTGTTAAAACTGAAAAAACCAATCATGATTCTGAAAAATATTTTGCTGGAGAGGAAGAATATTATTTGGATGAACAATATCCCCCCGCTGATGAGAAGTATAAGATATTAGAAGAACGTCTGAAAGCTATAGAGATCCAGAAGGTGCATGGCTTGAACTTTGAAGAATTGGGTTTAGTCTCAGGAGTCATTATTCCTTATAAGTTCAAAACTCCTTCCTTTTCTAAGTATGATGACGTTTCTTGCCCGAAGCTGCACTTGAGATCATATGTTCGGAAAATCAACCACACACTACTGACAAGAAATTATGGTTGCATTTCCTTCAAGAGAGTCTGTATGGAACATAATTGGAATGGTATTATCAACTCGAAGATACCAATATCCATACTTTGGAAGATTTGGCTACAACTTTCTATAGGCAATATTAGTATAATTCTGAATTGGCACCAACTCGCATGCAACTACAGAGTATGCCCATGGGTTCTGAGGAAGGCTTTAAATAGTACGCACAAAAATGGATAGATCTTGCAGGTAGGGATCAACCTCCTTTGGCTGATAGGGATTTGGTTGAAATGTTCATGAGTACGCTAACAGGTCCTTTCTATAATCACCTACTTGGAAGTTCTTCAGCTCGTTTCACTAAACTGATGTTGACATGGGAACATGTTGAGAATGGAATCTGAAGTGGTAAAATTCAGGTGTCTACATCTTCGAATACTACGAAGAAGTCATACAACAATAAGATATAATCCAATGTTGTGTACGGCCAGAAGGGTCGTAATAAGAGTGACCACAACCAATCTGTAGGGGCAGTTCTGATCTCTAATCCTGCGCCAGTACAACAACAATAGAGAAATCAACATAGGCAGGATGCACCCAGAAGACAGTTCACAAGAATCAATATACCGTTGTCTCAAGCATTACAATACATGTTGAAGGAAGAGCTGATTATATTGAAGAATCCTCCTTAGAACCCCAATACTTCCTCTCCCTGTTACAATCCTAATGCAAGGTGGGCATACCACTCCAACAGTCCTAGACAAGAAACTAAAAGTTATTGGATGTTGAAAAATAAAATTCAATATATGATTGATTTTAAGGATATTGAATTTGATCCTCCTCAGACTCCTAATGTGATCACGACACCTATGTCTAATCATGACAAATGTGTTAATGCTATTGATGTTGTTTCTTATGTCAATGTTGTGGAAGACGCTGATAGCGACTGTCACATAGACAATTGGATTTTCCCTATTACCGACAATATGCTCAACAATTGGAAGGCTGAAGACTTTATACCAATCTCACTTAGCCAGGAGTAAATGCTATTTTCTGTTTTCTTGCTTTTGGTTATGTAATTTGAACAATAACTTTAAGCCTTGTGCCTTATCCAGGGCACAATGGTCCATTTGTTAGGGTTATCCTGTTTCATTCGCATATTTTCATTTAATAAATCATTGGACATTTGCATTAAAATTTTGCGCTCTTTGTCTTTATTTTACTTTATTGCTTTAAAAATAGATATGTGTTCTTACACACACCCATATAACAAATTGCAGATCCACATCCACCCTGGGTCCCATTGATAACAATTCTACTATTGCCAATTATGACTTTGAAAATCCGATCTACCAAGCTGAGGACGAAGTTAAGGAAGAATGTGAAGTACTTGGAGATCTTGCTAGTCTGTTAGAGCAAGAGGAAATAGCCATACAACCGCATGAAGAGCCAATCGAGGTTTTGAACTTGGGTACTGAAGAGGACAGGAAAGAAATCAAGATAGGTTCCAACCTAGAAGACAGTGTCAAAAAGAGATTAATCTAGATGTTACATGACTATGTTGAGATCTTTGCTTGGTCTTATGAAGATATGCCAGGGCTCGATACTAACATTGTGGTTCACCGTATACTAATAAAGGAAGTTTGTCCTCATATAAAGAACAAGGTTTATCATATGCGCCCCAAGATGTCTGAAAAGATCAAAGCTAAGTCATGAAGCAGTTCAATGAAGGTTTCTTAGCTATTACATCCTATTCTCAATGGGTTGCAAATGTGGTTCCGATACCTAAGAAGGATAGTAAGGTGCATATGTGTATAGACTACAGGGATTTAAAAAGGGAAAGCCCCAAAGATGACTTTCTGCTCCCACATATTGATGTTCTGGTTGACAACACCACTCAACACAAAGCACTTTCCTTCATGGATTATTTCTCTGGTTATAATCAAATTAAGATGGAACCTGAAGATATGGAGAAGACTACTTTTGTCACACAGTGGGGCACTTTCTGTTACAAAGTTATGCCTTTTAGTTTGAAGAACGTTGGTGCAACATATCAGGATTCTATGGTAGCTTTGTTACATGATATGATCCATCATGAGATAAAGGTTTATGTTAATGACATGATAGCCAGGTCTCGGACTGATGAAGAACATCTCGACCACCTGCTCAAGCTGTTTGAGAGATTGAAGAAATACAAGTTGAGGTTGAATCCAAACAAGTGCACCTTCGGGGTAAGATCCGGTAAACTCCTAGGTTTCGTGGTCAGTGGTAAAGGTATTGAAGTTGATCCTGCCAAGGTTAAAGCCATTCAAAAAATTCCAGCTCCCCATACTGAGAATGAAGTCAAAGGTTTCTTGGGAAGATTAAACTACATTGCCATATTTATTTCCCATTTGACCGCTATATGTGACCCAATGTCAATAACTTTTGAAAAAATCAAGGAGTATATCTAAAAACCTCCAATTCTGATGCCACCAGTTGAAGGAAGACCCCTAATCTTGTACTTGACAGTATTAGAGAACTCAATGGGGGTGTGTATTGGGGCAACATGATGAGTCTGGTCGAAAAGAGCATGTAATATACTACTTTAGCAAAAAGTTTACCGACTGTGAAACTAGATACTCACTTCTTGAGAAAACTTTCTACACTTTAGCATGGGCTGCTCGCTGACTAAGACAATATATGTTGGCTCATACTACTTTTTTGATCTCTAAGATAGATCCAATAAAGTACATATTTGAGAAACTCGCTCTATCCAGAAGAGTAGAAAGATGAAAAATGGTCTTGACAGAATACGACATTCAGTACACTACTCAAAAGGCAATCAAAGTAAGTGTACTGGCAGATCATTTGGCTCATCAAGCTATGAATGACTATCAGTTTATAAATTTTGAGTTCCCATATGAGAATATCATGCTAGTTACTGATTATGAAGAACCTGGACCATATGAAGGACTTTGGTTTTTGGTGGAGCTTCTAACGCGCTTGGTAATGGAATTGGTGTTGTAATTATCTCTCCCAAGGGTTTCCATATGCCCTTCGCCCCCAGATTGTGTTTTGACTATACCAACAATATGAACGAGTGCGATGCATGCATCATGGGTATCAAAGCTGCCATCAATATGAGGATTAAATTCTTGAATGTATATGGAGACTCAGGCTAGTAGTCAATAAAATTAAGGGAGAATGGGATATGAAGCATCCAAATCTCATTCCTTATCAAGATCATGTGTTTACATTAATTTTATACTTCGAAGAAATCACTTTTGAACATATTCCACGAGAAGAGAATCAATTGGCAGACACACTAGCTACCATGTCGTCTATGTTTAAAGTCAGATGGGATAATGAAGCTCCTCGAATTACTATTGAGATATTAGAAGAACCAGCGCATTGCTACAAAGTTGATACTGATAAAGTAGAGGAAAAGCCTTGGTACCACGAATTAAAAAGATACCTTGAAACTCAAGAATACCCTGAAGGAGCATCTATCAATGATAAGAAATTTCTAAGGAGGTTCTCTGCCAAGTTCTTTCTGAGTAACGAAATATTGTACAAGCGCAACCACGATTTAACTTTGCTTTGTTGTGTAAAGTAGAAGGAAGTTGAGAAAATTATGGAAGATATGCATGAATGCATCTCTAGTACTCACTCCAATGGACATACAATGGCTAAGAAGATTCTAAGAGTGTGTAATTATTGTTCTACCATGGAAACTGATTGCCATTACCATTCTAGAACTTGCCACAAATTCTAGATTTATGCTGAGAAAGTACACGTGCCTCCGATTACTTTGAATATCTTGACTGCTTCTTGGCAATTTGCAATGTAGGGCGTTAATACGATTGGAGAGATTAAGCCTACTTCCTCCAATGGGCATCGTTTCATCCTTGTCTCTATTGATTACTTCATTAAGTGGGTAAAGGCAGCCTCGTTCGCTTCGGTTACCAATAATGTTATGGCTCGATTCATTAAGTATAACCATATTTGTCGGTATGGCATCCCTGAAAGGATCATCATGGACAATGATACCAATCTTAACAATGCTATGATCACATAACTCTACATGCAGTTCAAGATTAAGCATCACATTTCCTCTTTGTAACGACCAAAGATGAATGGCGGAGTGGAAGTCACCAACAAGAACATCAAGAAGATCTTGCAAATGATGACAATGACATATAAATATTGGCATGAGATGCTACTATTTTCTCTTCATGGTTATTACACTTTAATACATACATCAACTGGGGAAACCCCATTCTCTCTAGTCTATAGTATAAAGGCTATCTTACCTGTTGAAGTCCAGATTCCTTCCCTAAGTATTATGAAAGACACAGGTTTAGATGAAGACAAATGGATTCAGACTCGACTTGACAAGATAAATTTGATTGATGAAAAAAGACTTGTGGTTGTTTGTCATGGCCAGATATATCAGAAATGCATGACCAAGGCCTTTAACAAGAAAGTCAAACATCAGGTGTACAAGGATGGTGATTTGGTAATAAAGCGCATCATCCTACCACAAGGTGATCCCAGGGGAAAATGGACTCCCACATACGAAGGGCCATTTGTGATCAAAAAGATATTTTCTAGTGGTGCTATGATACTTACCACCATGGACGGTGAAGATTTTCCGCACCCTGTGAAGGCGGACATAGTCAAAAAATACTATGCATAAAAGAGACCCATTAGGTTGACAGGCTTAGGCAAAAATAAGGGCATTCCGGCGAACCCAAAGCGTTCAGGAAAAAATTAGGTATATATATATATATATATATATATATATATATATATATATATATATATATATATATATATATATATATATATATATATATATATATATATATATATATATATATATATATATATATATATATATATAAATTTGTACATTCGGCAAGTCAAAAACCTGAAAAGGCGGTTTGGGAAAAAAAGGATATCCTGGTGGACTGAAAACCCGAAAGGGCGGTCCAGGAAAAATTTAGGGATTAAAGCGTACGACTATGTCCCATTGGATCACCCATCTATTTACAACCAGCTTTATTACTAGTGTTACATTCAAACTATATAGATCGATTCAATCATCTTCGTATGACAACACGTGATGAGATACTTGAAGACCTAGGGGTAATAACAGAGCTAAAACTCGATGGGATCATTTCCACATAGCTGTTTTTCTTTGTTTTTCTTTGTATCCCTTTTTCAATTTTTAAGACGATTTCCTCTTACTAGGATTTATATTTCTTGTATAAAACTTTCAGAATCAATGCAAATATATTTCAAAATAAAAAATTGTTTTTACTTGCTTTCTTTTGTTCGCAAAAACGTCCAATGATTACGTTGAATGAACATATGCATTTGAAAATGATTATTATTTACAAAATGTATGCATAAAAATAGGATTAGCATTTACTAAAGACTCTAGGAGTTTGGATAATGTTCAAGTCGTCCATAATATCCCCACAGAGTAATCTCCATGAAACTATCTCTATAGAGCTATCTTTACAAGCTCGTCCTCAACAAAGATATATTCCCCAACAAGTCTAATATACCCTCAGACAAAAATAGGGGCATCTTCCAATAGTCCACCTCCACATCCCTAATGGATAACCCGAAATGATCATCCTCCCCAATAGGGCCCCTAGCAGATAAGGAAGTTGGATCATTTCCCCAGCAAACAATGAAAACTTCCTCATCGCAATTTATGAAATTCCAATCCCCATCAAAGATTATTTACTCAGCATGTTCTACAAAATCTAATACCCCAATGGATTTTATTTCTATGATACTACAAATTCCTCGACATAATCCTCTTCTCCATCCAGATGTCATTCAACTTTGTCCTCCCCAAAAGAGCTGACACCCGTATCTGAAACCTGATCAAATAGTGTATTAGAGGAATATCCATCCCTCTTATCCATAATCAAGGTACATAAGAATCATATCCTTCAATAAAAGGAACGACGAACGACCGACTTTCCTTGAATTCTTCTATCCCCAAGCAGAAGTCGAACATCCCCAGTGGAGTATCATCAAACAGAAAACGGGAATCTCCAGTAAAGTAAAAAATCGAAGAATTACTTTCTTCATCCCTAACAAGGATTTATTTTCCCCAGCCAGATTTGTTACACGAAGCTACCGATACGCTCCAATGACGTATTGCGTCCATATATCATTTACAAATATCATAACATATGCTTATGAAACGCATATAATATTCTCATTTATTTTGATAGAATCACTACAAAATACATTTCACGCATCATGAAATTCCATAAAACTAACTTTGTTTTCAGGTTAAGTTTGCATACAAACGAGTATTATTAGCAATCTATAGACAGGTTGTAGATCAATTCCTGAAACAGGATGGGACGACTATCTACATGACCTGATGATTTCCTTCAGAGATTCATTCTGAAAAGCATTTCCATCAGAGACTAATTCTGATGAGTGTTTCCCTCAGAGACTAATTCTGACGAGCATTTCCATCAGAGACTAATTCCGACGAGAATTCCTATCAGAGACTAATTCTGACGAGCATTTCCATCAGAGACTAATTGTGACGAGCATTTCCATCGGAGATTAATTCTGATGAGCATTTCCATAAGAAACTAATTCTAACGAGAATTTCCATCAGAGACTAATTGTGACGAGCATTCCCTTCAAAGAATAAATTCGGACAAGCATTTTCCTCAGAGACTAAAGCTGACGAGCATTTCCCTCGGAGACTAATTATGACGAGCATTTCCTTCAAAGATTCATTATGAAAAGCATTTCCTTCAGAGTTTCGTTCTGAAAAGAATTTCCTTTAGAGATTCATTGTGAACAGCATTTCCCTCAAATGAAATCAGAAAGATTCATTCTAAAAAGCATCAGTCAGATAAAACTATATGAAGGTTCATTCTGATACTCCTTTAGATACAGTCAGGCGTAGACTTTTTCTAATACATTTTTCAGATACAACCAGGCAAAGGTTCATTATGATACTCCTTTAGATACAGTCCATCATAGACTCATTCCAACATAATGTTTTAGATACATTCAGGAGAAGTTTCATTCAGATCCACCTCTGGATACAGTCAGACGTAGACTCATTCCAATATATTGTTCAAATACATTCGAGCGAATTTTCATTCTGATCCTCTTATAGATACACTCAAGACATAAATTTATTCTAATTCATGATTTAGATACAATCAAGACGTAAGATTCATTCTGACACTCCCCGCATGTCTGCTAGATACAATTGGATGCAAACTCATTCTAGTATACTTTTTCAAATACAATCGGGTGTAGACTCATTTTGATACTCATATCAACAATTACTTTGGATGGCATCTATAAGCCCATCTCCGAAAATATCCAGTCACCTATCGAAATGGCATCTTTAATCCCATTAAAGGAATATAATTAACCAACAGTGTAACTTCATGCACATGTGAGTGCAAATTTCTGGACACTTAAGTTTCAATCCTCTTCCACCTTCAGATCACCAATGGCATGCATACCAATCTAACTCTTCAGGTTTAAGAAGATTGAACATGGGAATTTGTTGTACCTAAAACTTGCCCTTCCATTTTAAAGACATATTAATTAAAGATACCTCCTCATGCTCATGAAGGTCTCAATTACTCAAGACTGCCCAAAGATTGACCAGACAAACTCTCCACCTAAGCAATTAACCTACAATTAGGGATTTTCTTTTCTCAAAGGAAATTTGACTTAAAATTCCTCAAGTGGAATTCATGGTTCCTCATATGCTTCAAATAACCCTCATGCCAAGTTTCAAGCCTTGCAGCAAAAGTTTACTCAGTCAATTAGTTAGATGATTGAAAATCAATTGTGTTTGACAAAAAGTTAACTTTGACCAATTTACAGTCAAACTTCAATATTTTTTTGGTCAAAAGTAACATTTTTAACTCACAATATTCATTTGATCAAGGTTTGATCATGATTCATCAAGAAAACTCAAGATTCATCAAAAGTCAAAAGTTACTAAATTAGGGTTTTCTTAAGGAGAAGTCAACTGAACATTGACCAAGCACAACTTTCACATACTTTATAAAACATTTCTCAACCAAAGCTCATTTTGAAGGAAATTCAATTCTCTACAACTTTTTCTCTCTAAGCTCAAGGCCAATAAATCTTTCATTTGAGAGATATAGGCCAAAACATTACAGACCATTTTAAAAGTCAACAAAAAGACACTTTTTGTCAAAGCACATTACAACAAGTTAAAATCTTCAAATGAAAAAATGACCAACATGAAAGTTATAGGAGATATCTTGAGCTTTCCAAAAAGTCATAGATCACCTTCATATGACAAATTGAGTGAGATATGATTTGTGCAAGTTGGGCAATTTTGAGAAAATGCATGAAGTCCAAATTGAGCAAATTTAAATTTTTGGGTTAATGGGGCTATCTTTTAAGGTCAAAACGTGTTCCTGATCTCATAATAGACCTCTTAATCCATTCTTATTTTTGTGGTTTTTATTTCTTTTTAATTTGTTTTTATTCAATTAAAAGAAAAATAAATCGAATAAAATATCAAATAAATGATATAAGGCATGAGAATCTTTTTTTGAATCAAATCATAAGTCTAAAAAGTTGGCGACAACTTGCAAAAAATGTGTAAATGTTGATTGATACATGATTGGCCTAAAAAATAAAGATTTCATGCAAAAATTCCAACCAAAGATTTGGTCATGAAATACAAAAGATTAATTTCTCTTTTGTTGACCTAAATCTTCCACTATAAATATGCAATGTATTCATATCAAGAGAGACACGAAAATTTCCTCAAGAATACCCTCTCAAAAATCTCAAATTTTGTCAAAATTAGGGTAACTTGAAACCCTTGTGTCCAGCCTCTTGCAATCCATTCCAAGCATTTCATTATGTTCTTGACGATTCTAGGATTTCATCCCATCCATCCTTGAAGCCTGAAGCATGCCAAAACAGCCACACCAAACATTCTTTGGTTTTGAAAATGCTTTGTGTTTGTGTTTGAAAATATTTGAAAATGCCTACACAAAGCATTTTCAAAACAAAAGTGAGGTAAGCGATTAAGAGTTCGTAGGTAACGACGAATGAAAATGGTGATAACACCTCCCCTTTTCATAACTTACCCCCCAAACTCAAAATTGTCAAAGGTCTTTCCTGTTCTTTTCACCCTTTCCTTATTGTATAAAAGAAAAGTCAGTGGCGACTCTTTCTATCCGTAACATTTGCAATAAAATGAAAAACCAAGTCATTTCTCCCACCGTATTACAGAATTGGCGAATCTACTTGGGAGAACTAGAAGTGGGGTTACCTTTAGAGTTATATCAATTTTAAAGGCTTTCCTTTGTTTGTCTTGTGAGATTTACATTTTGGGGCTTGCTCGGGTTTATTTTCTTGCAAAGATCTTGCACCCGGATCTGGGGGAATTTTAGGTAAGTAGAAATAGATCACAGAAACTATACGGTGTATACTAATATGGTTAAAGTGATGGCTATGTTAGTGTGACACAGTGGTTAGTACTAGTGTCCCTCGAGTCATTTGGGGAGAATACTAGGTTGTCACATGGTGTAATAAGCACTAACTGACCTTTAGAACCTTAATTGACCCAACTTAGCCATTAGAAGGTAGTGAGATAGCCGGCTTTGGTGAAGTCCGAAGTTGGTTGATACTCGATACTACACTTATTGAAATTCGACTCTCGGGTTTTGTTTGGTCGCAAGTCAGTTGTCGTGCTAGACAAAACTTGTGGGAAAATTAGTGATATTGAGATCTCTAGAACCCGGTTACTTCTTTAGGATAGGTTGAGCCAACTAAACTTCAAGAGGGTACTTACCTACACACAAAATGCAAGCCTTGAACCTAAGGACTTTGTGTTCTTTGCTTGTGTTTGATTATCTATTTAAACATAACATCATAATATCATAATATCATATCATGACTAACTATTTCAAGGATCTAGGGGATTTATCTTTGTTCTATGTTGCAGGGTCATGGCTTCAAATCGTAGGAATACCATTAAAATCAACTTCGTAAGTATACCTTCCAAGCTTGAGGAATTAATCTCAAAGGTTCCCGATAATTCTCAATTCGCCAAGAGACATAGTCATATACTCAGTTTGGTTACTACTGGCTTCCAGGAAGACATGATGAGCATTCTTTTCCAGTTCTTTGATCTGAAGCATCACTGGTTTACCTTCCCGGATTATCAATTGGTTCCTACAACGGAAGAATTCTCTAAGTTTCTTGAAGTTCCTATTCTCGATCAGATACCCTTCACCATTTTAGAGCAAGTTCCGAAACCGGAAGACGTTGCAGTAGCCTTACATCTGAAATGGTCAGACATTATATCTAATTGCGAAACAAGGAATGGAGTCAAGGGTTTTTCTCCTAAATTTCAGATAGAGAAGTCTCGGTGGTTTCTATATGCCATGAATTTCTGTGCTTTTGAGGATATGTTGGCTTTGCTGATTGATGGGTTGGTACTATTCCCTAATTCGGACCAATTCATATATGTGAATGGCATCAAAGTATTTCTCACTCACAATCCGGTACCCACTTTGCTCAAAGATGTCCTGCATTCCTGCACACTCGTACTATGAAGAAGTGAGAACTTTTATGTTTTACACACCTCTATTGTCCAGGTGGTTTATTTTGCACCTGCCCCGATCAGAGATAAAGAATGAACAAGGTTTGAGGTGGTCTCAAAGGTTGATGCCACTCACTCATGCGTATATTCATTGGTGTTCTCGATCTCAAGCATATGTCACTATTATTGATCGTTGTGGGAAATTCCCTAATGTACCACTCCTTGGTATAAGAGTGGGCATCACTTACAACCCTTCTCTAGCTTTGCATCAGTTTGGTTATGCTCGAAGGGACGGTCTTCATGATATGTTCATCTAGGGGATTATGTTCGACTATGAGAATGATCCTAAAAATTACCACAAAAGGTTTATACGTGCATGGGGCACGATCAACAAGATTGATAGCAAGACTTTGGGACACAAGAATTCCATTCCTCTAGAGCCTTACCTCATATGGGTGCGGTATCGTGCTCAGAATCTTAAACTGCCATATCCTGCTATCTTACCTGTAATCGTAGAGTCTATTTTTGAAGGGGATGTTTCTCATTTGACTACTACTTGTGAGTTGATATTCAAGTTGCTAAAGAAAGATTAGGTAGTTAAACGGAATGACGATTGTCAGATAGCCTTTGATAAAATTACGGAGTACCTACAAGAACCTCCAATTATGATGCCATTAGTTGAAGTAAGACCTCTAATTATCTACCTAACAGTGTTAGAGAACTCAATGGGGTGTGTACTGAGCCAACATGATGAATCTGGTCGAAAAGAGCATGCAATATACTACCTTAGAAAAATGTTTACAGACTGTGAAACAAGATACTCACTGCTTGAGAAAACTTAGTACGCTTTGGCATGGACTACTCGCCGACTAAGACAGTATCTATTGACCCATACTACTTTTTTGTCTCTAAAATGGATCCAATCAAATACATATTTGAGAAGCCCGCTCTCTCCGGAAGAATAGCCAAATGGAAAATGGTCTTGACGGAATACGACATTCAGTACACCACTTAGAAAGAAATCAAAGGAAGTGTACTGGCAAATCAGTTATCTCATTAAGCCGTAGACGACTACCAATCTATGAATTTCGAATTCCTAGACGAGAACATTATGCTAGTTACAGATTGTGTAGAACTTGGACCGTATGAGGACCTGAGCCAGGATCTTGATGGACTATGGTTTTTGACAGAGCTTCTAATGCACTTGGAAACGAAATTTGTGCTGCAATTATCTCTGCCCAGGGTTTCCATACACCCTTCACTACCAGATTATGCTTTGACTGTACCAACAACATGGTTGAATACGAAGCGTGCATCATGGGCATCAGAGCTGCTATTGACTTGAGGATTAAGTTCTTAAATGTATACGGGGACATAGCCCTAGTAATCAGTTAGATCAAGGGAGAATGGGATATGAAACACCCGAATCTCATTCCTTACTGAGAGCATGTGTTAACATTAATCCCATATTTCGAGGAAATCACTTTTGAGCACTTCCCACAAGAAGAGAATCAGTTGGCAGAGGCATTAGCTACCATGTCATCAATGTTAAAGATCATATGGGACAACGAGGCTCCTCAAATTACCATTGAGAGACTAGATGAACCGACACATTGCTACGAGGTTGACACTGAAGGAGTAGAAGAGAAGCCTTGGTTTTATAAAGTGAAGAGATATCTCGAGGCTCAAGAGTACCTTGAGGGAGCATCTATTAATGACAAGAAATTATTACGGAGGTTCTCTTCTAAGTTCTTCTTAAGTAACATAATTCTATATAGGCGTAACTGTGACTCGACTCTGCTTTATTGTATGGACAAGAAAGAGGCGGAGAAGATTATGGAAGATATGCACAAAGGTATATTTGGAACTCATTCCAGTGGACATACTATGGCTAAGAAGATTCTAAGAGCAAGTTACTATTGGTCGACTATGGAAATCGACTGTCACCACCACTCAAGAACTTCTCACAAGTGCCACATCTGTGCTAACAAAGTACATGTTCCTCCAATACCTCTGAATTTATTGACTTCTCGTTGGCCATTTTCAATGTGGGGCATTGATATGATTGGAGAAATCAAGCCTACTTCTTCTAACGGACATTGCTTCATCCTCGTTGCCTTAGATTATTTCACCAAATGGGTTAAAGCAGCCTCGTTTTCCTCTGTTACCAATAATGTGGTCGCTCGATTCATTAAGCATAACCTTATCTCTCGGTATGGCATCCCCGAAATAATCATCATAGACAATGGTACCAATCTCAACAACACTATTATCACGGAACTCTGCATGCAGTTCAAGATCAAGCACCACAATTCTTCTCCGTATTGACCAAAGATGAATGGTGCAGTGGAAGCCGCCAATAAGAACATTAAGAAGATTATACAGAAGATGATGGTGACATATAAAGACTGGCATGAGATGTTGCCATTTGATCTTCATGGCTATCGCACTTCAGTATGAACATCAACTGGGCAACCCCGTTTTCTCTAGTCTACGATACAAAAGCTGTCCTACCAGTCTAAGTTCAGATTCCTTCTCTGAGATTTATGAAAGATGCAGATTTAGACGAAGACGAATGGATTTAGACTAGGTTGGACCAGTTGAATCTGATTGACGAGAAAAGGTTGACGGATGTCTGTCACGGTCAGATGTACCAGAAGCGTATGATCAAAGCCTTCAACAAGAAAGTCAAGCATCAAGTATATCAGACTGGTGACTTGGTAATAAAGCGCATCATCCTACCACAGGGTGATCCCAGAGGAAAATTGACTCCCACCTACGAAGGGCCATTTATGATCAAGAAGATATTTTCGGGCGGTGCTATGATACTTACCACCATGGACGGTGAAAATATTCCACACCCTATGAATGCGAACATAGTTAAAAGATACTACGCATAAAAAATGACCCGCTAGGTTGACTGACCTAGGAAAAAATAAGGGCATCCCAGCGAACCAAAAGGGTTCGAGAAAAAATAAGGGATATATATATATATATATATATATATATATATATATATATATATATATATATATATATATATATATATATATATAAGACTCTACACCTACAAGTCCAAAACCTTAAGAGGCGGCTTGGGCAAAAAAGGGTATCCCGGTGGACTGAAAACCCAAAAGGTCGGTCCAGGAAAAAATTAGGGATTAAAGCGTACGACTATGTCCCGTTGGATCACTTACAACCAGCTTTATTACCAACGTCAAGTTTGAATACTGTCAATCAGTTCAATCAACTTCTTCCGATAGTAAGGAATGAGATGCTCGAACACATATGGGCAATAGCAGAGTCGAAATCGGACGAGATCATTTACACATAGCTATATGTTTTGTTTTACTTTCTACTCCTTTCATTTCAAGACGATTTCCTCTTACTAGGATTTCAGTCTCGTTGTACAACAATCGCCTATTTACAGGAAAACTATCAATCTAAATAGAATTTCAAAATTCAAATTTTGTTTTACCTTTTCTATTTTGTTTGCAAAAACGTCCAATGACTAAATTGAATGAACATATGCATATGAATACGATTACCGTTAACAAATATAAGCATAAAAATAGGAATAAGTATTTACTCAAGACTCTAGGAGATGGGATAACTTTCAAGTCATCCAGAAATCCCCACAGAACAACCTCGACGGAATAGTCCCCACGAAGTCATCTTCCCAGACTCGGCACATTCCTTGCAAGTCTGAAATACCCTAATCATACTCATCAGAAAATCCCCATAGTGGATAAAGGATTATGATCTTTTCCCCGACAATGTCTCCAACCTACGGAGTCCCAACCTTCGTCAGATATTATGACACCAGCATAGTTCACAAGAATTCTCTTCCCCAATTAAGTTTGTTTCTCCAACACTGTAAAATTCCTCAACAAAGCATTTCCTCAATAGAGTATTTCTCCATCAAGGTTTATTTCCCCAGCAGGGTTTATTTCCCTAACAAATCCAGTCTCCTCATCTTGAGTCTATTCTTTTGACTATTGCAAACCACCTATAAAATCCCCCTCTCCAGTAAAGGGCAATCCAGGCTGTTATCCCTAGAGAGTTGCTGTGAAATCTGAAACCAAACTAGATATTATTAATCTTAACCTCCACAAACGAGTCAGAATTCATATCAAAAACTTGGTCAAGCAGCGCCTCAGAAGGTTATCCATCACTTTTATCCCTAATCAGGGTATATAAGAATTAAATTCCCCAGTAGAGTGATGAACAACCAATATTCTAGAACTTTTCTCCCCAAGCAGAAGTCAAATTCCCCAACGGAATTTCCTCAAATAAAAAACATGAATCCCCAGCGAAAACATTGTAAACATAGGTTGAAGGTTTCACATATTCTACATCCCTAACAATAGTCAGGGATTTGTTTTCCCCAGTCAGAGATGTTATACGAAGCTACCAATACGCTTCAACAACATTTCACAATCGTACAACATTTATAAATACCATAGAATATGCATATTAAACGCATATGTCACACTCTCATTTACTTCGAGAACATCATTACGCAATGCATTTTATACATCATGACATTGCATAAGCTAACTCTTTAACTTTTCAGGTAAAGTCTACAAACAGAAGAATATCATCAACAGTTTTCAAACAGGTCGTAGATTAATTCCTGAAACAAGACAGGTCAATTATTTGTATGACCAAACACATATTAATTCCTAAAACAAGACATGGCAACTATATGTGAAAACAAATTATAGATAAATTCCCGAAACAGGACAAGGAGACTATCTACATGAATAGGTTAAAGATTAACTCCCAAAACAGGACGAGGAACTATACAACCGAGTAACGATTAATCCTGAAATAGGACGGGGAAACTATCTTTCTATCTTTATGGCCAGATGAAGATCAATTCCTGAAATAGGATGGGGCGACTATCTTCATCACCAAGTGGTATGAATTCTTGAAATAGGACGAGTGTACCAACAAAAAAAGATTGCAGATCAACTCCTGAAACAAGACGGGGCGACTATCTACATGACAAACACCTTCTTCAGATATTTATTCTGAAAAGCATTTCCTTCATAAATTCATTCTGTAAGCATTTCCCTTAGATAGGATCGAATATATTCATTCTGAAAAACATTCTTCAGATACAGTCAAGCGTAGACTCATTCTGATACTTCTATCAATAGTCGCTTTGGATGGCATCTATAAGCCCATCTCTGAGGACTCTCTGTCACCTCTCCGAATGGCATATTTAAGCTCATTCAAGCAATATTATCAACCAACAACGTCACTTCGTGCACATGTGAGTTCAAATTTCGGGGCACTTAAGTGTTCAATCCTCTTCCACCTTCAAATAACAAACGGCGGACATGCCAATCTAACTCTTCAGGTTTAAGAAGATTGAATAGGGGCAACTGTTGTACCCCAAAAGTTTTCCTCCCATTTTTCTTCAAGACATTCTCCTAGGGTTCTCAAATGATCAATGGACTCACAACTAGTGTTTTGTATTTCTCAAGGAATATTGGGTTCCAAGGTCTCAGGTGGTTGTCATGGTTCTTCATATTCCCCTAAGAATGCTCATGTCAAATTTCAAGTCTTGCATCACAAGTTTGCTCAATCAAAGGCTTAGATGACTAAAAATCAACTGTATTGGGTAAAAAGTCAATTATGGTCAACATACAGTCAAACTTCAAGATTTTGGTCAACATCAAGACTTTGAAGCCATATTCATCATTTGATCAAGGTTTGATCATGATTCCTCAAGAAAATCCCTCAAATCATCAAAAGTCAAAAGTTGCCAAATTAGGGTTTCCTAAGGAGAAGTCAACTAAACTTTGACCAAGCATAACTTTCACATGCTTCATCAGTTTTGTCCCAACCAAATCCCGTCTTGATTAAAATTCAATTATCTACAACTTTGTATCTCTAATCTTAAGTCCAAAAGTGCTTCATTTAAGAGATATGAGCCAATACATTACAGGTCATTTCAAAAGTGAACAAGAAGACACTTTTGTTCAAGGCAACTTACATCAAGATAAAGTCTCCAAATGCAAAAATGATAAAAATAGATATTGTAGAGGACATCTTGAACCTTACAAAAAGACCAATATCAGATTCAAAAGATAAAAATTGAGTGAGTTATGACAAGTGCAAGTTGGGAGTTTTGAGTAACTACATGAAGTTTAAATTGAGCAAGCTTGATATTTTGAACTATTGGGCCATTGTTTAAGAGTCTAAACGTGTTTTATACTCCTCATACACCTCATATTTCACTATTTCACCCTTTGACCTTTTATTTCTTTTATTTTTTATTTTTTATCCATTATTAATTCAAAAACAAATTAAATAAATATCAAATGATTGGACTTAGGCACTTGGCTTCGGTCTTGGGCCAAATTTGAAGCCCAAGAAGTTCATATACATCAAGAAACTCATGTGAAGTCAGAAAAGATATGAAACTTTCCATGCAAAAATTCAAAGAAAATCTTTTCCT
Organism: Vicia faba; assembly: GCA_948472305.1. Lineage (NCBI taxonomy): Eukaryota > Viridiplantae > Streptophyta > Magnoliopsida > Fabales > Fabaceae > Vicia > Vicia faba. The sequence continues at coordinate 886,272,541 of OX451739.1, read as the reverse complement.
CATAATTCATAAAGATATCTCTCATATTTGTTGACCTAATGCACTATCCTATATGTATTGAACAAAATAAAATCAAAAGGAGAACACATGCAGCCTCTTTGAACGACCCTAATGATTACAAAAAATTTCAAGAGTTAGGGCAAGCTCGAAACCCCTACTGCAGCCTTTCTCACTCAAAGCCAACTATCCAATCATCCTCCTGAGACTTCCAGGAGTTCATCCAGATCCTTTGCTAAGCCAAAACGCGTCCAAAATACGCTACCCAAGTCGCGCTAGTATTGGTAGAATTTCCAAACTCAAACTTTTAGTTTACATATTGTTAATCGATTTGATGCATGTGTACATGTTCATGATCATGTTTGTGACTGTTTAGGACCTTTAGTTACAAGCTCTAACGTAGGAGTTAAGTTTCACCATGGCTATGGCCCAAAACTTGTGAACCTTCATACTCAGTGATACAAGCTGTGTTGGATAAAATTGATCCCACCATTTAATTCGCAAGGTCCAATATAGTTGATCTATGTTTTTTCTTTGTTCGTTTTGATGGATTTTGCAGGATATTGAGAAAAATACACATTGGAGATGATGGTGTTTTCCACCCTCCACGGTGGTTTGACCTCCATGAGTGATGGCGTGGAATTTTGGAACATTCCGATTGGTTAACCCTTGATGCAGGGCCCCACTGGCGCTGACATTATTTCTTTTAATTCAAATATAAATGCAGTCTTATTATTTAATGATATAGTTATGTTTTAGTTAATGGATGTACAGTCGCCCCAGTGGTTGAAGCGTGCATGATAAATCATTATTGTACCAGGGCACGGGTTCATTCCCTGCCTTTAGTATATTTTTTCACATTTTTGTTCTATTGCAGATTCAACGAAACAAACCCTCATGCGTCCACCTGTCGTACCCCAAATTTGTCCTACCTCGATAATTTTATTTTTCGAGATTAAAATAGAAGAAATGTTTAATTAAGGATGGTACTGCAGTATCTGATGGTCCATCTTTATCCAAGACTAGGGGGTGTATTTTAATTCGCGAAAGTGGGGCTTTCTAAGTCAGGAAGACTTGTGTACCCGTGAATGTTCAGAGGCATGTTGGCCAATGGCCCATGCAATTCGAAAATAAAAATTTGTTATAATAATTACTAAGTTATTAAATTATTAAGGCGACTCAAGTTTAAGTGGATCTTAATTAAAAAATTGAATGACTTAGCCTGTTTTGTCGTTAGTAAAAAGGAGGCGTGAAATTGCAGTTAAAGGTCCATTGAGGTTCTTGTTAGGAGAAGTTAGCCCATTTACCATTTTATTGATGTTGGGTATTGTAATTAAAAAAGAGAAAAAAAAACTTTCTATTATTATTAAGTTTAATGAAATAAAAGGCATATAATTTTTAAAGAAAAATGTTACATTAAGCTGATTTATCTTATAATGTTTTATTGAGAAAGTTACAGTAAAAAAATGATTTGCTAAAAAAAATCTTTTTTATAAAATCTTTTGCTTAATTAAAGATTTATCTGAAAATGTGGAGAAGGTACTTGGGCCTGTTTATAAAGTTTTTTTGTAATAAAATAATTAAGTATTGTTGGGCTAAGTGACCAAATCAGAGCGCATGCCCAGTGTAGAAACAACAATTGTTCCAATCATCCTGAAAAACATACTGGAACGGCTACCTTTGAAATTAAAGGCAAGATAATCTTAAATTAAATCAAATCTGTATTAATACAAATCCAGAATTCATATATTACAAAAATCAAATTAGATTACAAACATTAGAGAATCAATCTTTATTTACAAAATCAAATCCAAATCTAAACAAAATCCATAAAATTACAGCAAATTGAATCTTGATATTACAATTTAAGAATCAATCAACTATAAACCTAAAATAGCACCCCAATCTTTGCTAATCTAAACTGTAACCGCTAATTGATAAAACCCTAAATACTAAACAATTTAAAATAAAAAGAAATCAGAATACAGAAGGCGGGATTTTTACAGTGAAAGAAAATATACAGAGGGAAGAAAGCTTGATACAAGGGAGAACCGCGAGACCTTGAAATACAGAAAGAAAAAAAATTGAAGGGGATTGCTGGGCGAAAAGACAGAAGAAGAATAACCTCCTTTGCGATTGAAGATCAGAAAAATGGGCAATTAGGGTTTCAATATCTGAAAACCTAATCGCGTATTCGCGCCACCGCCGCTTCCATCATCCATCACCGCTCTCTTCGAGCACCGCCGGGACCTGTGACTCACAAAAATAATAGAAGATCAAGATCGAGTGGAAGCCGAATCAGAATCAAAGGAAATCACAAAGGGGTAAAATAGACTTAGAATTTTTCTTATTGTTGTTGTTTTGTATTTTGGCTGGTTTATAGAAGGTTACCAGGTTGGATGGTTGCACCGTCTCCGGTAGTTTTAAGGTTAGGGTTGAGAAGATGAAGATTGAGCGAGAGAGAGAGAGAGGCAGAGATTTACATTAAAACAAAAAACGGAAATGAATTGTAAAAAGTGAAAAAAACATAACTTATATTCTGCTTGTACCTGATAAACACGCATTCATAATAAGCATCTTGCACCTTCGCTGATCATCCCTTAGATATGCATCGGACGGCCATAAGGCCAAATCCCATAGTAAGGCCATACACCCTCGCTGCACTCAATTACGCAACTTCCCTCCAAACGCGTTGGGACTAAGACCTGTTGATCTTAACACCTTCCTTTCATTATTTTACTAAAACTCAAACCAATTCGCACCCCCCCCCCCCCCCCCCCCCCCCGTCTGGACTCATATTTGGGCCTAACCCAAATTATTTTCAGCACCCCTAAGCTTTACTTAACAACTAGTAATACACCCCCTGACTTAATCAATTAATTTTTCTATTTTTTTATTATTATTATTTCTCCCTTTATATTATTATTATTATATTTTTTATATATTATAATATTTTTATTATTATATATTATTATTATAATTATTCAATTTCTTATCATTTTTATTTGTAATTATTATTACTAATTACTATATATATACATTATTATACTAACAAATAAATTATTTTTAAAAATCATGCATATATTATTTTATATATTATTCGCATTAAATATTTTTTCAATCATGTATTAATCAAGATATTTTGCAATTGATGCGATAAAAAACACAAACAAATCATCAAACTATTTTTCGCAATAAACTAAGCTAATCAATTGTTTTTGCAAAAGGGTTTCAAATTTGTTTTGACTTGCTGCGCATTCAGTCAAAATCTCCGCAATCACTATTCCCGGCCAAGTGCGAGGTGATTCGAAATATGTTTGCAAACCCCTAAAAAACACCAACCCATACGAACTACAAATTGGGTATCTGATTCCTCATCAGAGGATACGTAGGCATACGATCAAAAATCATGGCGAGTCTTTCTAATAAAAACTTAAATCCTATTTACCCCAAACCTAAACCTAGAACCTAATATCCTTGTGAACAAGGTAGATGAAAGGTGCCTAACACCTACCTTTCATCTAATTGAGTTTGAAACATGGAATCTCTGCGAATTAAGGTTTTATGTTAGATTCTCTTCCCTTAGGATAAAAACAAATAGTGGTGGCTCTAATTTAAAAACCAGTCGCAACACCACCATGAACCTCATCTCATCACCATCAGATCTCCACAAGTTCAGATCTGACGCCCCAAATTTGCTGAACCATGGTGAACCCTCCCTAGAAGCCACACTGGATCCAATGCAGGCATAATGGGCTTGCTATTTTAGGCCTAGCAAATTTCTATTCTCACACCTCCGGGTTGCTTCCATAATAGGCCTAATTTTATTTTTTTAACATTTTTTTAACATAATTAGATTAACTTTTTCTTAACTAAAATTAATATAAACCTTAGGTTTTTTAATTAAATTAATTAATCATTTTTATAATTAAATTAATTTCAATTTTCTTCATTTAATTAATTAACTTAGGTTTTTAGGTTATTACTAATTAACTATTTTCTCTTAATTAAAATCAATTTAGGGATTTTTAATCAATTTCTTTCTTTTCCCTGATTAAAAATAATTAGGATTTTCAGATTAAACATTTTTCTGTAAAAAAATCACAAAAAAAACAATTTGTTTTCGGTTTCCCTTTATTTTACCGCTTCGCATATTTTACTGTTGCGTATTTCATTATTTTTATCATTATGTATCTGCTTACAATTTGTAATAGCTTAATTAGGGTTTTATTATTTCCCCCATTTTTACTATTTTGTACCCCAACTCCCGAAGCCTTGTAATAACGTAGAATTTTATTTCCCGCATTTTACTGTTTTTCATTATTGCTATATTATTTTGCTAGTAATTAGGGTTTGTATGGAAAGACATAAAAAAATCGTAGAAAACCCTAATTACAAGTTTGAAATAACTGAACATGAATCACTCTTCACACGCGCACCTCTAGGGTAACCTCACTTGTTGCCTCAAAAAATAGTCATGTCCCTCGAACATGGGGACGCTTTAGCACTGTCCCTCGATTAAAAAGATCGTAGTCCCTCGATAACCCTTTCGATGTTGACTTCGGTAAACGATCTAGTCCCTTACGATAAATTGCTAAAGCACCCCTACAAGTTTCCTTTATGACTATACGATGACTCGCGCATGTCCCTTCACATCCGACGATAGGGCTTCCTACTAACTAATGGTAGGATAGAACTATCTAAAGGAAGAGGAAAATAACATGAAAGACTTGGAATAGGTAGATAGTTCTTAGTCTCTTGCTTGCGAACATTTCAAAACATCTTTTTCACAAACACTTTCTGTGAAATATTTTCAAAAACAAACACTTTGTATGCATTCTTAACTGATACAAAAATCATTACAAAGTTGTCGTACTTAGGCATTTTCAAACACAAACCCAAGCATTTTCAAAACAAAAGTGAGCTAAGCGATTAAGAGCCCATAAATAACTACATATGAAAAGAGTGCTAACACCTTCTCTTTTTATAACTTACCCCCCGAACTCAAAATTCTCAAAGGTCTTTCCTGTTCTTTTCACCCTTTCCTTATTGAATGAAATAAAATTCAGTGGCGACTCTTGCTATCCGCAACATTTGCGATAAAATTCAAAACCAAGTCAGTTCTCCTACCGTATTACAGGTTGTATTCTTTAATTGTAACAACCTAGATTTCTTTTCTCACATTTTCCCCAATTATGTAACTGCTCACAGGATGTAATAGCGTAGGTTTACTTTCTCGCGAATTTTTATACTTATGTATCTCTCCAAAAGCCATGTAATAACTTAGGTATTTACATTCCACATTTTATTTTTCTATACATATTTAACTGTTAGTAACTAGGGTTTGTATGGCAAGACTAAAAACAAACATAGAAAACCCAAATTCTCAAGATAAATAAATGAAATTAATACACTCTTCACACTTGCACCTCTAGGGTACCCTCTCTTGTTGCCTTACGATACATGGTCATGTCCCTCGAAAGTGGGGATACTTTAGCAAAATACCCGGTAACAAATAATCATAGTCCCTTCGAATAAAGATCACAGTGCCTCAATAACCCTCCGAGTTTCCTATAAAATGATGATAGTCCCTCCGATACAAATTGCTAAAGTATCCTTACATGTTGCCTTCGATGACCATACGATGACCCTACGCCTGTCCCGTCGCATCCAATAGATAGAGCTACCTACCAACTAATGGTATGAATCGTACTATCTCTTAAGGAGAAGGAAAAGAATAAGAAACACTTTAGTGGGTAAGAACTCCTAATTGCTTGCTCACAACCTTTTCAAAACATTTTTCACACATCACTTTCAAACAAATATTTTCAAAAACACTTTGAATACATTCTTGAGGACTGATAAAAGAATCATTATAAAGTTAGCCTTACATTGGCATTTCAAAATATTTTCAAATCACACACGCTCAAAGCAAGTTTTCAAAAGTGAGCTAGGCAATTAAGAGCCCTTAGATAACTACGGATGAAAAGGGTGCTAACAACTTTACTTTTCATAACTTACCCCCTAACTCAAAATATATCAAAGGTCTTTCCCGTTCTTTTCACCTTCCATTGATATTGGATAAAATAAAAGTCGGTGGCGACTCTTGCTATCCGCATATTATAAAACCAAAATCGTCAATTCTCCCACCATATTACAGCATGAACCTTAGGTTTGGTTTGACATGTCTAAGTGATTACTTTGTTGTGAATTTGCTTCCTTATAAATGTTTTAAACTATCTTAGATTTTGAGCTATTGTTTGCACCTTGTTTGAGTTTTGTCTCTCTTTGCCATGCATGCATTGTTTGTGTGTTAGGAATGTTTGATAACACGAGACCTTTTGTGGCCATTGTAAATGACAACATTAGGACTTGATTCTCCCTTGGACTTTTTATCTTGCCTTTTTCATCTTTAAAACTAAAAGTTCTTTTCTTATCAAATGTAAAACACTTAACAAAAACAAGGCGAACCATGTTTCATGAGCCTTAAGTATTGGGAGGAGTATGAGGGGGTGCATTCTCAACCTTGTGCTTTGTTTCAGTCATAGTCTTTAATTTGTTTCAAATCACCTAATCCTTTTTCAAGGTAAAAAGACTCAAACAATTCAAACCTATTTTCCTTCGGGCTTTTCTTTTGAAAACATTTTCAAGTAAGACCTGGTTAATTCCTTTCTATGACAAATGCGTGAGTCTCCAAAGATTGGGATGCAATAGAATGCAACATTATTATTTGTCATAAAAAATACAAAATAAACCGAGTTTTTTAGAAGAACTACAGTGTTATGATTCTCTATTACACGACAGGGATACGTAAGCCCGAGGTTTCGAAACCGAGGCGAGCGCAATAATAAAAAACATTGTTTTTGCTTGTATATAATTCTATGCATTCATGTATTCCCTTAGCTTGTAAGCTTTAGATTTGACACACTATTTGATTAGAACAACATGAGTAGATCTTATGGAGTACCACAAACGTGAGGGGTTCTAATACCTTTTCATTGCGTAATCGACTTTCGTACCCATTCTCTTAGTCGCAAGATCTTTAGTTCTCCTTTCTTAGGTTTACTCGATGTTCTCCTTTCCCTTATTCGGGATAAATAACATTCGATGGTGACTTCATTGTTTGATTATTTTCCTATTTTCTTCACTTGTTCAATTTGGCTTTTAGAGTAATAACTTTTTTTGTCCAATATGACAAGTTTCACAACAAAACCAAGAAGGCTCCTCATCCTTATTTTTAACTTTTAAAGTATCTAACATGGATTGTTTAAGAGTTACCAATTGTTTTTCAGTTTCTAAAACTTTAGTTTCTAGGTATGAAAGTTATCTTTTATTTGAAGGTAATCTTTTAAAAGCATCTACGACTTCATCATAATGATTTTCATAAGAAATTTGTAATTTAGAATAAGATATTTTATCAATAAGTTCATGTTTATAATGATTTACAATCTTCTTCTTTTGATGGGATATGAGGCAAAAGTTTGTCGTTTCATTACTATCACTTGAGCTATCTTCACTTGAGGATTCATTATCACTTTACCAAGCAACGTATGATCTCCTAGGCTTGCTAGACTTCTAGTATTGACTCTTTCCTTTATCATTTTTAATAAATGGATAATTCGTCTTATATTGGTCGACCTTTCCAAAATTATAGCTTGAACCTTTAGACTTATAATTCTTATTTTCATATTGTCTTGAGGAGTTTGATTGTCTTCTATAATTGATGATATTTTTTTTGGAATTATTCACTCTATTCCTCTTGAGATATTTATTGTATCTATTGACAGATAATCTCATTTCTACATTATCTGAACAATTATCATCACTAGTTCCACTTTCAAATTGCTCTTTAGATGTGGACTTGAGCTAGAAGACATAAGAGCAATTAACTTCGTGTCTATCTCTTTTTCTTTCTTCTTATCTTTCTTAATCTTATTCTCATGCTTCTCTAAGAAAATGATCTCTTGCTCATGTTCTTCAAGTTTCCAAATAAAGTATTAGTATCTAATATCAATATATCATTAGCTTCCTTGATTGCACTCACCTTTAATTTCCACTCCATATTAAGACATTTCAAAACTTTGTTAGTAGAAACTTTATTGGAAATAGGCTTACCAAGTGAATTAAAACGATTAACAGGATGAGTGAACCTCTTTTATATATCGGCAATGGTTTCACCATGCTTCATATGAAAGAGTTCAAACTCTTGATTCAAGGTATTAATTCTAGCTTGTTTTCCTCATTAGTACCTCATGGGAAACATGCAATGAGTCCCACATAGCTTTAGTGGTTGTGGAGTGGAAACACTGTAATATTCATTAACTCCTAAAGAGGATATGAGAATATTCCTTTCTTTCCAATCATACAACCACTTTTTCTCATCTCCCATGTTCCATTGTGCTTTCGGTTCAGGTACGACAACGCCGACCACATTGGTCATAGTAATTTGAAATGGACCATTTTTTACGGTGCTTCATACTTTCCTATCAACTAAATTAAGATTTATATGCATACAATCTTTTCAATAACCATAATTTTCTCCATAAAAACCAACGCTCTATTATACGCCCCTTTAAGTTCGGAACCCATTATCTAATAAGCAATTTTGAATCACAAGATAAATTGGTACTCTTGATACCACTTGTTAGATAATTGGCTACCATCTATAGGGGGGGGGGGTGAATAGATCACAACATATATTTTCTTATTTAAAAACAGTTTTTAAAAAAAATTAACTATTGCTAGCAGAAAAAATATCGAATCGACAATCATTTATCCCAACAATTATCGAAAAGATCAGATATGCGTTAAGCCGTATATAACTTATTTAATTAATCAATATATTTTTAACAACGACATTTGAATAAAATCATACAATAGTAATTGATTTCCAATTAAATATCAAACAAAACATGACTACGTAAATTTATCGAACGCTTTGTATGCAATCAATTCAAACCAGATTTTCTTTGATTTTGTTGATATGAAAACTCAATTGCACTTTTATATATTGTAATGATCTCAATAAGACAATTTGAAATATTAGACAAAGAAATTATCTCAATGTAGCAATTTTACGATCAATTATTTCACAATTTGTAAGTAAAAGTAAGCGAGAGAGAGGGACAAGAGAGAGAGAGAGAGAGAGAGAGAGAGAGAGAGAGAGAGAGAGAGAATCATTTGTTTAGGTTGTTCCTCAATCGGCTTTGTTATGGGTACATCTGCCCCAAATTCCAGCGGAATTGAGATAATGAAAATTAACCTTTGCAAATGTAGTTTACAAGAGAAAAAGTATAAATTCAACCTTTTAAACCCTATGTTTGATGTTGATCCTATCTTCTTCTCTTCTCTTGATCTTGAGGTTGACCAAGTAACTCAATACTTTCAATTTAATCTTTCGGTTATCGCTTCTCCTTTAACAGAACCACCGTTCTTTAAAGCTTTCACTCGGCTGAATCCAAATTGCAAACTATTGTGATCCAAGATTACCAAATGATCCTCTGATTACTGTTACTTCTTTGATATAAACTTCTTCCTTTATAGCTTTCCCTCACTTGAATCCAATTTGTGAAATCTTGTGAAAAACTCCCAATCAACCTTGATCTTGATAGAAAACCCCAAATGAATTTATCTTGAAACCCCCAAAGAAATATCAAGCCAATTTGATTAGAACAATCCTAAATTGGACCTTATTAATCTTGTTTCTAGATGGCACCTAACAAAAATGATTATGTGTAATTGTTGTGTATATACATAGAAGAATATTGAAGATGATGAGAAAAATTCTTATATTTTGTGTGTATGTGTAACCTGAAATCTCTATATGTCGATACATAGTAGAAATTTAATGTGTCGACCTGAAATAGACAAAAACTTCTGATTTTCAAAACATACAATATTTATCGACCTATACCTCAGATGTGTCGACCTATAGAAGTATTTTTACTTTATGTCTCGACCTATAACACGTCTATGTCGACACAAACTGAGCAGAATGTATTTTTTTCAAAATTGTTTTAGTATGTGTTGACCTAAAACACACATGTGTCGACCTATAGAGAAAACATACATTCTATGCGTTTATCTGAAATATGCATGTGTCGATCTAAAAGTTCCAGAATCGTTCATTTTGCAAAACCAACATTATGAGTCGATCTATGCATGTATGCATCAACCTATACATTGACTTTTCACATAAAAACTTGATTTTTGACTTATAAAACAACTCTAACATGATTTTAAGTTTTCTAATATGAAAGTACACATCTAGATTAGAGACTAAGGTCCAATGAACAAATACAAAGTCCTAGTTTTGACATTATTTAAAATATCTAAAAGGATACTACACTCACACTTGTGTCGAAGTAGGTTACTCGATAGAAACAAGGTAGTGTCAAAATAGCCTAGTGAGTGTCGAAATCATGTAGTTTTCGAACTGCCGAAGGAGTTAGCCTCGATAGAAATTTCGACTTAAATTTAATTTTGTAGTGTTTGCAGAATTAAGTATTCAGGCTTTATTTTTGGGTTTTTCTTAGAGAACAAGCAAATTAAAAATTATAAATAAGAAGTAACTCCTATTGTTGTAATGTACTTGATTACAGTTGTAAAGAATAAAATTCTCAATTAGGAATAAGAGAGAAACTCTACAAAAAAATCTTTTATTTTTCTCTTATTTTGTTCAAACCCTAATTGACCTTTCTTCCAATTCATATTTTTCTTTTCTCTTCTATTTTCATTGTGCAACATAATCATCTTGTAACTAAGTTTGGTTGATTCACTTTAGTGAATAATGAAAAATAATAGGAAATTTGATCGATTGACCTTATTCATTAAGATTGATTTAGAATTTTCTATAGATTTTGATGTAATTCCAACAAGTATGATCGGAAGTGATTAGAGCCGTGGGTTTAGAAGGAACTGAGATGAAGGTGAAATAAAAAAGATTTGGTTACTCCAATTTTTTTGCTTTGTTTTTGTTTTTGGCTTGCTATTATTCTATTTTGTGATTGTAATGGTTTGATTAATTTGTGAATTTTAGAGACGAGTCAATGCACATAACATTAAGAGATTGAAGGCGAAGATGATTGCCACCCGGAAGGAAAAAGTTGCTTGAATACTTAGTTGTTAATTTTTGTATCATAAGCATATGTGTCATTATTTATGCCATTATTCCATTAAAACTAGGAAGCTAGTTGAAACAAAACAGCCAAAAGGATAGAGAAGGAACCTGTGGTATGCGCTTAAAAAGAGTATCCATGACTGTGTGGCAACTTCCCATTCTAATCCAATGTGATTTCAAGGAAAGATTTGAGACTAGCGGGTCTTCTAAATCTGTACAATTAGTATCATGTTGATCATTAAGAATTCTTTGTAATTCTTGAGCTAGTTGAATCTTTGAGTGGTATTGTATCCAAACATTTTTTAGTTATGAAAGGCTTCTAACTATTGGTGTTAGAAAGCCCAAGTCATTATCATGTACGTTGATGGAAGATAAATACAAAGCCATGTCTCTTGATGACATCCAAGACCAAATATAAGAAGGAAAAACATCAAATGATAATCATTTATATAACTACTGAATACATCTCCTCTTTCACGCCTGTATCTTTTATGACTAGTGTTGTCAAGTTGTCAAGGAATTAACATGAATTGAGAGTTGTTGGGTTTTTTTAATGAGAGCCTGTATATTAAAAAGAAAGTAAATACAAGATAAAAGTCAAATCCTCAAAAAAAGATGGATAGACAAACCCCAAGCCATCACTAGGAAATGAATCTAAAACAAGGTAAACTAAATCATTATTTACGAATTCCTTCCTTAAAATTAGAGGTACGGACTCACAAAAATTTAACAATGACGCATTTAAACGTAGATTAGCCAATGTGTTTGTGATAAATGCAAATTGTAATTTTTTTTATATACTTTTTGTTGCGCTTATCGACTATTTGTTGTTAATAATCGTTGAATAAATTCGACTTTTGTATAAATACGTTTAGTTTATGCTTTTGTGTATATAGTGTACCGTTTGATGTTTTTCCATTTATTTTGTAGGTATTTGTTGCATTTTGGAACATCGAGGAATAAGGTGTCGAACGCACAGCTCCAGATGTGTGTTTTCGGAATAAAAGACCTAGTTTTGAGAAGTTCTGCTAAGGAGACTGCGCTAAGTGCATCCTCTAGCGCGTTGTACGCAATTTTGTAGAATTTGGAAGAACCTTTGTAATTGAGCCCACATAGTGCGGATAGCGTGTTTAGCGCAGTTTAGGTCGGTTTAGTGTGTATATATCAGGCAGTCTTCTTAGCGCGGTGAGCCCGCTAAGCTCAGTCTGCTGAGATCAGTTTTGTATAAATAGTTTAGAAATACATTTTTTAGGTTTTTATCATCTCTTTCCCTCTTGGAGGAGCTTTGATCCATTTCTTTGTAGCTTAGAGGTTCAAGAAACATCATTGGGTGGTTCATCATGGCGATGGGCTATGGCCGGTCTCAGATCGTGTTGACACTGAGATAAGTTTCATATTCATATCCTTTTTCCCTATGTATCATTCCTATGATGGATGTTGTATGTATATCTTTACTCATATTGTATGTACATTTATTGATCATAAGATTGTATGAAATCTCTTTTACAAATTAATATCGGTGTTTATTCTTGATTTTTGCTTAATCGTGGAGTTTTGGTTTGTCGTAGACATATGCTTTCTGAATCTCTTTCTTAAATGAATATCTATTAGGTCCTAGACTCTAGACATAGATTTAGGCTTAATATTCATGTGGGTATCGGTTATGAAATGCATCCGGGTTATTTGAGTCGATTGAGAGATCATCGATGAGAGGAATACGGGTGATGTCTCACTTTGTGTTAGAGATAGTCTTTGTGTGAGAGATACGTGATGGTATTAACAAGTGATTTAGGTTGTGTGCAATTGATCATCAAGTTTAAGTATTTGAAGGGTAGGAATGAAATGCGATTCCAAAATGAATTTTCGTAGGCTGCAAATGATTGTTTATCGCTTTCTTTACTGCTTTATTTACTTTTCTTATACTTTTTCCGCAAACCCCTTTTACAAACTTAGAAGGATTGAAAGTGTTGAATGATAGTTTTTCTCTCTCACCAATCTTTGTGGACACAATACGATATAACCTAAATATCACCCAGTAAAATAATACTTTACTTTTTACTTGTCATTTTACCGCAACCAGCAGTCTATACAAATATTCCATTCCCTAAAGGTGTGAGAAAAATATAAATGTTTAAGAGAAAAAGAACTAATACAAATGTTCCACCAGTTCCTTACTTACTACTGAACTAGAGAATGTTTGGTGTAGGCTTGTTGTTAGCTAGAAATTTCGACGCTTAAGGTTTTATGAAAAATTTGATTCCTTGGAAGAAGCATCAAGAGTTGTTTGAAGAATGCTTGGACGGAGGCATATAATGGTCCTTTCGACCAAACTTTGCTGAAATAAGTTAAATTCAAAATTTCATATTCGAAAGACGTTTGTGGTGGGTTCGCCAAAGAGATTTGAAGTAAGGTTGATCATTTGAATTTTGGTGCTTACTTGTTCCTTTAGAAAGACACGCGGGGGGGGGGGGGGGGGGGGGGGGGGGGCTTTGAAGGATCGAATGCATGCAAGTGAGAACATGTCGTATTCTGATAAGAAGATCATTCATTTAGAATTAGTATAAATATGAGTCTTTTAGTTTAGGTTTTATGTGTTTTCAATTTTTGTTAAAATTACTCTATACACTCAAAGTATCAAAGTTAACTGAGAAACGAGTTCTGAGAATGTACGTTTGAAACACCATCTTTTATCTTTGAATGAAATCTTTACATTTTTAAAGTCCTTTATCATTTCTTTACATTTTTCAGTCGAAACATTTCCTTTATATTTTTCAATCGAAGACTTTACTTTTGCCTTTGTCATTTATTTTCGTTATCTTTACTTTCCTTTACCATTTATATTCGAATGTACATTTTACAATTGAAAAAGACAAATATCAACTAGGAAACATACACTATTATCCTAGGATTAATCTAGTTGATCATGTAAGTAACCAAAGTCATTATGATTTTGAAGAATAAAAATTGTTTACTAAATTTCACGGTAAACAAATTGGCACGCCCAGTGGGACCCAATTTCTAGTTTTTCTAGGAAAATTTTGTTTCACAACATCATTTTTTTCGTTAAAGATTATTGCATGAGACAAAGAAGTTGTAGAATATTATGAACTAACAAATCAAGACCCAAGAGGAATTACGTTAGGAAAATGGGCAATCTACTATTCAACAATCTAGAACAACCCCCTCCTTTGACAGGGGAAGATTCGACTGCAGATTCTGTAACTGAATATGTACAAGTCCAAGTGAGTACAATCTAAATACCGTTGAATACTTATAGTGGACCAGTTCTCTCACTAGTGAGAACACAGGATCCACCAAGGACCCCAAGGCCACTAGGGACGAATAATTTCAAACATTTGGAATCTGGATTTATGATGCCAATGGATGGTCGTGAACAGATCTATGGCATGCCAACATCAGTAATGGTAAGTTGAAATAATAGCACATCAATGTTTCCTAAACCACGAGTGTCTACTTTTTCACCTTTACAAGGATCAGGATCAAGTATTAACAACATGGGTCGAAATGTTCAACCCCCAGGATTTGGTGCTCAATTACATACCGTTACAGTGAATTATGAAATGGTGTTTAGACAACAAATGGATGCCAGCAATCACGAAATTGTTGGTGTTTTATCCCAACAAATGGGCACAATATTTAACCCTTTGTTCCAAAGTGCTACCCAGACTAATCAACAAAATAACCAGACAAACCAATAATTGGCAGAACAAATGGCATGAATTACTGATTTCTTTGGGGCTCCTCAAGCTGAAGTTCGACAAACTTGTTGAGAATGGATGAGATAAAACTAGGGGGTGGTTGTCGAAGAAGGTCCAACAATTAACCAAGTACAAAAAGTAGCACAAAATGTTGGAGAAGTGAACCAAGGGAAAAGATTAAAACACCCTAGGATCGTACAAGCAATGCCAAGGGAAGTTCAAGCCCCAAGAGTGGTGATGGTTAATCGAAACCAAGATGCCGACGAAGTCCTTCACCGTGTTTGACAAGATGAATTTGCAGGGGAAAATAATATGCAAGTCATGGTCGAAAGGATAATGGAGTGAAATAGGGTAAACATAGGCCTTCAAAGGCCGAAGTGTACATCCCCGTTATCTGAGTATGTTTTACAAACTGAATTACCTAGGGGATCGAAAGTCCCAAAGTTCACAAAATTTTCGGGTGATACAACCGAATCTACTGTCGAAAACATAGCCAGGTACAAGACCGAGTTTGGGGATATTGAAAATAAATAAAATCTTAAGATAAAATATTTCCCTAGTTCGCTTACCAAAAATTCCTTCACTTAATTTACCACACTTCTTGCGAATTCTATCCATGATTGGACTCGCTTAGAAAATTATTTTATGAGCATTTTTACATGGGTCAATTGAAGATAAGTTTGAAGGAATTGGCTAGCATTAAGCGTAAGCTTGGTGAGCCAATAGCTGACTATCTAAATAGGTTTCAATTTCTAAAGTTAAGATGTTTCACTAAAGTTCTAGAGCAGGAACTAGTCGGAATGGCTGCGGGTGGTTTAGACTATTCCATTAGTAAGAAGTTAGATACGCATTACTTATTAGACATGGCCCAATTGGCAGATAGAGTTCGACAGGTCGAACATTTAAAGTCTAAAAAGGCTAGGACTAGTAAAAATAATAGAAGAAAATGGGTCGACAAAGAACCTGAAGTGTATAGTGACCCTATGGGCTTTGATGAAAACGAAATAGATTTGGCCGAATTAAAACAAGGGCCACCTTATTCATGCAAAGTTCTTTCTCTTTTTAATGGGATAATCCCATCGAACACGAAAATAATGACAAATTCCCAAAGAGGACATACACCTTCGATGTGAAGAAGTGTGATGAAATCTTTGACTTAAAAGTCAAAGATGGAAAAATGTTTGTGTCGCCTGGAGATAAGATTCCTCCTTTAGAATAGTGGAATAAAATTTTGTTTTGCAAATATCATAATTTCTCAGGCCATAAAACTTCACAAGTTTTCTTTTCAGGGATTTGGTATAAAATGTTATCCGTGATGGAAGACTTAAGTTTGGCGAGATGAACAAAGTCTAGATGAAGGTTGATTCAGACCCTCTACAGGTGGCTGACCCCCATTACATTAAACTAACAAACATCAACATGATCGAGGCTATTGAGGGCTTCAAAGGTAACAACAAGAATGAAACTACTAAGGGTTTCAGACAGGGTGTCGAAGTAACATAGGCTACTGAAGGCCTCATGGTCAAGTTGTAAAAGATTAGGATCATTGAGGGTCCTAATGTTGAAGTAAATATGGTTGAACTTAGTGGGGAAACAAGCATGGATGCCAACAAAAAGGACATCCAGAGGGAGGAAGACCAGATGAAAGTGGCCTATCCCAAGGCCAACGAGAATTTGCTAGATTTTCTTTTTCGCTTACAAAAGAAAAATTCAGAGGCATTAATGTTTCCCAGTTGCAACTCAATGTACCATAGGAAAGCTTCTGAGAACTTAGAGAGAGACCGAGTTTCCATAAGAAAAGGAAATTGTAAAAATGTTAGGGGCAGGATTTTGTTCGACAAGAGGGGAATTCCTCAAAGAGAGAAACAAAGAGGACAAAACCTCAAGGCAAATAAGCAGACTTCATTCAAGCCTAACGCAGATGTCACAACGAACAAGTGGGTGAAGCATGTCGAAAACAGAGCTCCAGGACAAGGAAAATGGAAAATCTTCGAGTTTGGTTGAGGATCTTCAATTGCCTATCAAAGGGAATTCCAAGTGTCCAGAAAGCAGGCGTATTGATCTAAGAATTATAAGGGGAAAAAATAATGTCTAGGTCTCAATGGAGAAGGTTCCTGCGAAAGAAGTAGAGAGAGAGAGAGAGAGAGAGAGAGAGAGAGAGAGAGAATAAATTGAGGCAGGTATGGCTAAATCTATCACCAACCAGCCTATATCCACTAACAGGGTCGAAGACAAAAGAATAGTGGGAAGGAAAATGTTCTCTCCTAAAGGAGAAAAATCCAAGGGAAAAATACTAGAGAAACCTCTTGATGATGAGGATATGCTAACAAATGATTTTAACTCAGGTTCTGAGTCATCCCTGGAAATTAATTGTAATGTTGTTTCTGTGTTGCCTTATGAGTATGATAAGGTAACGGAAGTCGAGGAAATTGATGAAGCTGAAATGGACAAACACATGCCAGTGTATTATTGTGTCATGAATAATGGTGTAGTCGATGAATAAAATGGCTTCTTTAAAAGGCCATATAAGGGGATGAAGAATCATTTAAAGCCCCTATTCATAAGAGGGAAAGTGGAGAATATCGGGGTTAACAATATCTTGGGAGATGCTGGAACACTAGTTAATTTAATGTCACAGTTTATGGTAAAGCGGATAAGGATGTTCGATACAAACTTGAAGCCTCACAACATGGTTTATCAAACTACAAAGGAAAAATTGGCCACACCTTAAAAGTCATATAGGTAAATATGATAGTGGGTACCATCACCAGACCCACAATGTTTATGGCTATAGCCTCCAAGGCAAATTATAACTTGCTCTTAGGAAGGGAATGAATCCATAGCATTGGGGGTGTTCCTTCTTCACTCCACCAGAGAATTTAAATCTGGAGGGAAGACGAAGTAATGGATGATATCAAAACAGATCAAAGATACTACATGGCTGAAGTAAACCATGTAGACAGACGTAACTTCGATATAAATCTTGCGAATATAGGGCCTTACAGCTCTACAGATCATGCCTAATCGCCATCAAACAAAGCCCTTTATTTCCTCAACTTACATTAAACCCATGGGTTCAAATGGAATAGAGAAATCATGGGGGACGAAGACGAGCTAGAAGGGGAACACTGGACTCCGATTCACTTGCGGGGGGATGAATATAATGATAATGTATGAGTCTAATTTCATGGAAAAGATATCGTCTTACATGGATGTAGCGATAGAAATGTTGAGACTAAGCCATTGGATTGACTTGACTTGCACAGATCAAATAAAAATCGCCAGAACGCTTTATTGTTTCCAGAGGAATGGGAAAAGAGCGAATAACACAAAAATAGGGGGAGATAATATAAGTTCGGGGGTTGGTTATGCAAAGGGAATATATTAGCACCCTAAACATCTACGGTCCTCCACAGGAACATCTTTGAAAATATGTGTATTTTGGCTATAAATGTTGTATACAAAAATAGATTGTGGGGATGAGAAAAGAAATATTTTTTACAATTTTTGCACCCGCTGTGGTTGCGAACCTTTAGTTCCTACGTACCACCTTCCGTGCAATAGGGGATCAGGGTACTCGTAGTTCACCTTTAAATTTTTTTGAAACACAAGTGTGTTGGTTAATTTTAAGAGACAAGACATCATCGTCTTATCCGAGTGGAAGAACGTACTTACTACCCACAATCATGAGAAAGGAGATTTTGCGTCATCTCAAAGTGGAGGATATCACTTGGATTTTAAAATCAACAAAGCCTCACTCAACACCCAAGTGGAAAATATCTCACTTCACTACATATCATAGAAGTATAGTAGCTCGCATCACTACAAAGATTGACAAGAGTCTAATCTTTTGAGAAAATTTTTAAGGTAAAAAGCCAAAGTGGAAAAGATAGTTTGAATGAGATTGATTGACTTTTAGTCTTCTCACAAAAATGTTAACGAATCATTAAGTTGATTAAAGTTTGATTAAGAAAATGGTTTTTGAAAGTGCATGGACCTAAGTCCAAGTTTATTACGAAAGCGGTTCAAGTTTAGAAACAATAAGAGTTTTCAAAATGAGGGAGAAGATTTTTGAAATTAAAGAAGATGAGAGGAGAAGAAAGAACTACCCTAAAGCATAAGGTAAAAGCTATGGAAAAGAACTGTCTAACCAACAAGAAGGCAACATTTGACACAATGAGTCAATGTAGAATTCCCATCCTTTAGATTTAAAACCAAACAAGCAATGACAATAAACCTCTTAAGAAAACCAAGCTTCAATTGGATCAAGTCTTCATAAAAATTGGGTAGATTAACAAATGTGCACAGATGAATTCCAGATCACAGACAAAGCATGTAATCACAATAACTTGCATAAAAAACAAACAAACAACCCAATGTCTTGGGGAAAACCCCAAGAAATCCATACAAAAACAATAGTTGAGGTCACAAGGTCTCAAAGATTGGTCAGGGTTTCTAATCATAAGTCCAAGAAGTCCACAATCTCTATAAATGCCAAGGATAGTAACCAAGTAGTCCAACTAACATTAAAGTTTTTTATGGTTCAAGTTGATTATTAGGTATCTTCAAAAAGAAATGAAAAGATCAAGTGAGAAAAATAAAAATGACATAAAGATAAATGCTCAAATGAGAAAAGATGAAAATAGCATGAAATGAGAAATTATAAAATAAATGGGCTTAAAGTAAAAGCATAAAGTAAAAGCATAAAGTAAAAGCATAAAATAAATTGAAATGTTAGAAATTAGGGGTTAGTTGAATGAAAATCTTGAATCTTACATTTGAAACTCATTAGAGGATTGATAAAACCAAAGTCTCTCAACAATAAGATTCATTTGCTTTTTGTCAAGTATATCATCCATTTAAAATTCTCAAGGCAATAATAAATGATCATTAATGTTTAAGTGATTCACTTTGACCAATGATTATGAAGATTCATTAGAGGATTGATAAGACCAAAGCATCCTAACAATGAACCTCGAGGTTATTGGATCAAAGGATTCAAATTAACATACTCGGGCTTACAAGCATGGGTTTGGGCCATGAGTGATCATTTCTCGAATCCAGACAAAATTTAGCGCTATGTTAAGAAATCGTAAGTTGACTTATATAGAAGTCGCACCTATTTTGAGGCTGGTCAATAGCATTCTTTGTACCATATGTTTTGAGAAATAATATGTAAATTATTCTCTAATAACATTTAGTACAACAAAGAATGGGATAAGATGAAAAGGGATAGGGTAAGAATTAAACCACATTTGAACCAAAAATTTAATCAAACTATTATTAAAATCATTCATCCATTTCTTTTGGAGTAAACTCAACACCATGGATAAAATAATATTAATAAAGTTCATGATCAAAATTTCATAGTCCAAGATCAGCCAGAATATATGCACAATAAAATTATATTTAATAATAAATAAAAAATACTTTTAAAATGGTTCTAAAATAAAAATAAAAAGAGAAAATAGAAACTATATTCAAAACATCCAAGAAAAATTAAATAAGATCATAGAAAAATCAGAAATGAGTTCAAATATCTATATAATATTTTTGGTAATTTTTTAAAGTCAGAAACTATTTTTCAACATATTAAAATTGATCAAATAAGTGGAAAAAAGATCAAAAATAGTAGAAGTCAAAATAAATTCCTAAAAATTTTTCAGAAGGTTAGGAGTAATAGAAATGATGTTGATGAATTTTTTCAGAATTTAAAAATACTCAAAAGTATTTTTTAAAATAATTAAAAACAAACCAAAACAAAGAAAAATTCTAAAAAATACCAAATCTAAAAATAAAATTATGAAAAAAAAATCAGAAAGAGAATATTTGAAAATATTTTTGTGAACTTTTTCATAATTGTTTATTCATAAATGAATTTTCTATGAATTTTGGAAGTTTAAAACCATTAAAATATAAAAATAAAAAATAAAAAATAAAGTCAAAAAAATGTGGACCAATGGATGAGAGTCAAAATGCGTTAGTAAGCTAATCCAATGGATCAAACACGCTGTGCATATCATGGTCTTTAGTGAATAAAGCACATAATCATTAATTAAATCAGATTTTGAAAAAAAGCGCGAAATGCTTTCATTTGTTGGTAGATGACACCTTGGTCATCTTCAACCTCCAGCCACGAGATTTGTAGGTCCATGAAACTGTAAAATTAGAACATGAGAGCAGTACCATTCGCTTCATCTCTTCAAGAAGATTCCAATGGTACTCTCGTGAAAAATTTATATAAGTTGTAACTCAGTCGTTTTGGAAGAGAAGTTTTGAAAAGGGATTTGAAATTACATGGCCAAAATGTACTTCCAGTTAAAAACAAGTGTTGCAACTAGAATCAGGATGATGAGAGCTTCATAACAATATCAAAGTTTGAGAGAATTGGTGAAGGAATCTACGTATTAAAGTTAAGTTGCAGAGCTCTGAAACTTAACTTGGCTAGCACGATTTAGGGAGGCTTAGAGCTTAATTCTTCTTCTGTTAGCTTCAGTGAGGTTCAAGGAAGGTTAATTGACAAAGAAAATAGATTTAGAAAGCATGTAAGAGAAAATTCAAAATTGTAGAAAATTGAGTTCAAGAGGGAGTTTGGCAAGGTGATTCTTGATCTCTAAGCTTGAGAAAATGAGAGGAGTGAGATCCTCTATTTATAGGGAAGCTGATTGAATGCTCAAGTGTTTGGAATGATGGGATTTGGAGGGAAATCATGTGAAGTTACAAACAAGAAAAGTGTGACTTCTGTTTTGATCAAAACTGATCTAAACCTTGCGTTTCAAGGTGCTAATCACTTCTGGAATATTGATAAACATGATTAGAAGAAAAAACATGCAACAATTTTGTGTTTAGAGGCAAAATCATGAATTTCAAATTCTGACTATGGAGAAAACTTCAGTTTCAAGGTACCATCTTTGAATCAATAGTGTGCATGATTTAGTGAACCTTATGATTTGATTCTTAATGCATTGGAAAGATGAGATCACAAACTTTACAATGTGAGAAGAATTGAATCAAATGGATTCTTGAGTTAAAAGTTGTAATGACTCAAAGTTGAGAAAAAGATGTTGAGTTTTATACTTAGAAATATTTCAAGTTTTCTCTTCAAAAATGACCTATAATGTTTTGATTCCAAAAAATCGTTCCTCCAAAATATTGCTTTTAGCAATGATGCTACCTTGAATTAGACTTCCGAAAGAGCATTGTGAAACTTGAATCACTCAAAAATACTAATTATTGAAAAAGTTATGATCTTGCAAAATTGGTGAAAATTCATAAGATGACATATAATCTTTTGTAACCTTAGGGCATCTTCCATCCATTTTAAAGCTTTGCACATAAAATAAGAGTTGAAGTTCATATCCTTAAGATCATTGGGGAAAAAATAGGCTCAAGGAGATAAAAATTGAGCAAGATATGATCTTTTAAAGTCGCATAAGGGAATTTGCTGGTCTATCTAGAGGACTTGTAATATTTCTTCATCATTAGGCATCATCCACATAAAATTTTCTTGAAACTCTTGAAGTCATTAGTTGATAACCCTTTAAAGAGAAACATGTCTTTGGAATATTTTAAAAATACCAAAAGATGAGCAAGATGTGGCCCTTAGAAGTTCAAAACTCTAGCTTCTAGAGCAATAAAATGCCTTAGAAACCCTTTTCAATTTTCACAAACCTTCTTGCACAAATACTTTTGTATTGTAAATAGAAGTTGTTGAGGATGATAAATAAAAAACAATACCATCAAAAACCAACTCCAAATATCAAGAATTGAGGCAATCATGCACTTGTGATTAAGAAATCAAGAACTTGTCCAATTAGGTAAAAACTCTTCAATTAACTTTTGCATCCTTTGATTTTCTTTGAAAAATTGAGGAATGACGAATAACAATGGACCTTATCATGATGTTACTTCAAAGCATATTCATTGATGAAGCTTGAATCTCAATGAAGCTTTGTTGAAGTAGGCATGGAAATAAACTCATGAACCTATAGATCAACTTGATGGAATATGTTGTGCTTTCACCTATAGCATCAATTATGGCAAACATTAATTGTATTTATTAGCTAGAAGTTAATCAAAACCAAACATAGATGATCACAAAAATACAAGTCAAGGTGCTTGGTGATTCCCCATGGGTAAAGCCAAAGATAAGGAGAGGAACCAAACCCTAGTGTGTGATCTTGTTTCATTGTGATGGTATGAAATAATAGAAGAATCTTAAGGGCAAAAATTAGGGTACAACAGTTTCCTTTATTTAAGTGTCTTCTATCCGGAGATGCAAAGGTTAAAATCTTCGTGTCGACACGATTGAAGATACTTAAATAAAAAACAATCACTATTTTGGGCCCTAAGATGCCATGTAATGCTTATGATTATAAGTGAAAATGAACAAATCTAAGAAGGAAACAAGACATCACCGGGGATGTAGGAAATAAGAACTGGGGATGTAGGAAACTAAATCACTGGTGAACAAAAGGCCTGACCCTATTGGGGTAAAGCTCAAAGAGGAGATAAGACGTCATCAACTCAAAGATTGAGGAGAGAAGGTAGAGGATAATAGTGATTGACAGATGACTATGAACTATCCCCTCACTGAGGAGATGTAAAAAAATTAACGTGGACCCACTGGGGAAAGAAGTGGTAAGATAATACTGGTAAATACCAATTTTAGGGTAAGCAGCCAGTACTCACGACCAGAAACAAATGAACTTCTTCATAGAAATAGAATCCCAATGATGAACTACCTTCCATAATGACAAGGCTACCATTCATCGGAAAAAGATCTCAACAACGAACTACCTCCCATAATGACAAGGCTACCATTCATTGGAGTAATAAAATCTCAACAACGAACTATCTTCCATAATGACAAGGCTATCATTCATTGGAGTAACAAAACCTCAACAAAGAACTACATTCCATAATGACAAGGCTACCATTCATTGGAGTAACAAATCTCAACAACGAACTACCTTCCATAATGACAAGGCTACCATTCATTGGAAAAATATCTCAACAACGAACTACCTCCCATAATGACAAGGCTACCATTAATTGGAGTAAAAAATATCAACAACGAACTACCTTCCATAATGACAAGGCTACCATTCATTGGAGTAACAAATCTCAACAACGAAGTACCTTCCATAATGACAAGGCTACCATTCATCGGAAAAAGATCTCAACAACGAACTACCTCCCATAATGGCAAGGCTACCTTTCATTAGAGTAACAAATCTCAACGACCAACTAGCTTCCATAATGACAAGGCTACAATTCATTGGAGTAACAAATCTCAACAACGAACTACGTTCCATAATGACAAGGCTACCATTCATCGGAAAAATATCTCAACAACGAACTATATCCCATAATGACAAGGCTACCATTCATTGGAGTAACAAATCTCAACAATGAACTACCTTTCATAATGACAAGGCTACCATTCACCAGAAAAGATCTCAACAATGAACTACCTCCCATAATGACAAGGCTACCATTCGTTGGAGTAACAAATCTCAACAATGAACTACTTTCCATAATGACAAGGCTACCATTAATTAGAGTAACAAATCTGAACAATGAGTTAACTTTCATAATGACAAGGCTACCATTCATTGGAGTAACAAATCTAAACCTTCTCTGGGAACTGTCAGACATATTGGGGAAGTACAGGTTGCTCAAATAAAGAGACCTGCCATTTGCTATTAGGAGAGAGAATTGCAACAATGATTTCTTGGGGAAAGTAACAGGACTTCCTGGGGAAATGCCGATACGTTCCTGTTGGGGAGATAAAATCTTCACATGAAAAATAAATGCACCTACTCAGACTAGGGCTCAAAGCTTGCCGAAATCAAAATAATAGTACTGCTGGGGACCACCCATTCAAACCAAAAATAAACCGGAATGAAACAGTCAATCAAAATAACATCTCATGAGAAATAAACTCAAGAGGGAACCATATTCTATCCAGACAATGAGTTGAACAAGAAGGCTAAACCAAAATTCCTCCACGAGGGATAACTAAGTGGGGAAATTGAAAGAATATACACTTCCTGTTAAAGGTTGACACTCTATTGGAGAGAGGATAACACAACTCTACAAAATAGGGTAATATGTTAAAAAAATATGCAAATGAGCAATTATTTACTAAATTCAACCAATGCATGATATGTGTATGAATGTATGAATGTTATCATGTATATGCTGAAAAAAATATACATCCAAATCACATCATAAGATGAAAACATCATAAGAAAGTAAGCACCAACTGAGGATACAAATTCCTACTCCACGGATTAACTTCCTTGGGAAAGAACAAAATTCAAAAATAATCAAATCAAAATAGTGAATAAATATAAATACAAGGATATAATATCCTCCTCCAGGCTTCACCGGGGAATATCACACAGACTTCAATGTGGAAAACAAATGTTTCAAGGTCTGTACTTTTACTCGGATTTGCAATGCTGATTTCACAGGGGAAAACAATACCTCATTGTCGAGACATTAGTTGGGGATCTTGCATTGGATTCATTGAGGAGTGCAACACCACATCGTCAAGGGGAAACCCAAAATACATTCTTCAATACTGAGAGTGAGGATTACACCAACTTCTCTAGGGAGAATTATGAAACTTTATGGGGATAACAATTTCTAACTAGAAACAAAATCTCGGCTTCACTTGGGGATTTATTACAACAAGAAATCAAACTTATCGGGATTTTAAATCAAACCCGACACTTGGTGGGAGAAAACCCAAGAAGTTGACAACTATTACAACACTTCTTAGAAAAGATATTGTCATTGCCTGGTTGCATGGGGAAGCAAACAACAACAAGAATTCTAGCACTGAAAAGGGCGATGTTTTGCAAATGATTCCATACCAGTATACCAAGAGAGAAGAGAATATTTTTATGTGAGTGAAAACCTCACTGGGGAATACGAAACAGAGACTTCATACTATGCAAACCCGTAATTCAAAATGAACTGAGACCTGACCGGGGAAGATATGATCACAAACCCAACACCACACCATACATCAACTGGCATCATCTTAAAACCATCTAAGAAGCATAAGAAGACCATACTCATTCCAACAAAAGTGACATGGGAGAGCCTTCATAGGGAACACACCCTTCCATAAATTTCAGAGTTCATCCATCCTTGGAATCATTAATTTTGTTCTCCTTGAGTCACAAAATCTAAAGCAAGAAGTAATTTATAAATTCTTTTCAAAAAACAATTTTTTTATGTAATCTGTTTGCTTTGAAAATTGCTATCAATAATAAATGAAGTCTTTGTAAGCTTAATAAAATAAGAATTGCAAAGATTTCAATAAAAGCTTCAAACTTTATTATTAGGATGGTAGTCTGCAAATGGCGAGACTCCATAGATGATTACAAAGTTTGGAAAATGATAATATACATTGGAAAAGATACATTGAGATATAATGACCACTATTTTCCCTAACAACTTTGAATTCATGAGCAGTTACTTCAGTTGAAGAGTAGTGAGGATCCAAGAAGATTGTTTCTTTAATTATTAAGTCTTGTCTAATGCAGTTACTTTCCAGAAAATCCCCCACTTTTGCCTAGATTTCCCTTGTGGGTTTTCAACCTATCGGGAAATTTTTTTCTGTTTATGTCTCTAATTTTTGCCTAGACCGCCCTTTCGGTTTTTCAGCCTACGGAGACGCTCCTTTTTGCCTAAGCCGCCCTTTCGGGTTTTTGTCTTAGAGAGATGTTCTTTTATCTATCTAGGAAAAGTATTTCTTGACTGCATCAGTATTCCAAGGACGTGGGAACTTCTCACCATCCATTGTTTCAAGAATCAATGCACCTCTAGAGAAGGCTTTCTTGAAAACATATGGGCCTTCAAAATTGGGAGTCCACTTGCCCCTAGAATCAGCATTGAAAGACATGATCTTCCTGAGCACGAGGTCACCTTCTCTGAATTCACGAGGCTTGACCTTCTTATCAAAATATTTCTTCATTCTCTTCTGATATAACTGACCATGACACAAATCCGTCATTCTTTTCTCTTTAATCAAATTCAACTGGTCAAACCTGTTCTGGACCCATTCAACCTCTGACAACTTGGTTTCCATTATCACGCGTAAAGAGGGAATCTAAACCTCAATGGGGAGCACTGCTTCCGTGCCATACACAAGAGAGAACGGGGTTTCCCCTGTTGAAGTGCGGATAGATGTTCGATACCCATGCAAAGTAAAAGGGAGCATCTCATGCCAACCTTTATAAGTGACAACCATTTTCTGGATGATCTTCTTGATGTTCTTATTAGCAGCTTCAAAAACCCCATTCATATTTGGCCTGTAAGGAGATGAATTATGGTGGACAATCTTGAATTCTTCATAAAGTTCTGTCATCGTCTTATTATTAAGATTTGAGCCATTGTCGGTGATAATTCTGCTTGGCACACCATACCGACATATGAGATTGTTCTTAATAAAGCGTACTACCACCTGCTTAGTAACATTAGCATATGAAGTTGCTTCTACCCATTTGGTGAAGTAGTCAATTGTCATCAAGATAAAACAATGTCCATTTGACGCCTTGGGTTCAATCATTCCAATCATGTCAATACCCCACATAGAGAAAGGCCATGGGGAAGAGATAACATTGAGAAGTGTCGGAGGCACATGAATTTTGTCAGCATAAATCTGGAACTTATGGCACTTCTTTGCAAATTTATAACAGTTAGATTCCATTGTCAGCCAATAATAATCTACCCTAAGCATCTTATTTTTCATTGAATGTCCATTGGCATGAGTACCCAAGGAACCTTGATGGACTTCATGCATTAACATGTCTGCTTCTTGTCTATCCATGTATCTGAGCAAGACCATGTCATAATTTCTTTTGTATTACACATCCACATTGAGGAATAATCTACCTCCCAACCTTCTCAATGTCTTTCAATCTTTATTTGATGCACCAGTAAGGTATTCCTGAGTCTGGAGAAAATGCTTGAAATCATAATACCAAGATTTCTCATCTGACATCTCTCCTGTTGTAAACGCATGAGCTAGTCTATCCAAACGTCACACTATGATACAAGGCACAACATTCTAAGTATTCACTTGATACATAGAAGCCAGAGTTTCCAAGGCATCCGCCATCTGATTTTCATCTCTGGGAATATGATGGAATTTAACTTTATTAAAGAAAGGTAATAATCTTCTAGCATAGTCTTTTTAAGGGATCAAGCCAGGGTGACGAGTATCCCATTCTCCTTTAATCTGATTTACTACCAAAGCTGAATCACCATACACATCTAGAACTTTGATTCTAAGATCAATGTCCTCCTCGAGACCAATGATACAAGCCTCATACTCTACCATATTATTAGTACAATCAAATGTTAGCCTTGCAGTAGAAGGAAGGTGTGATCTATGAGAAGAGATGATCATATCACCAATTCCTTTCCCACAAGCATTCATAGCTCCATCAAATACCATACCCTACTAGGATTCAAGATCAGGACCTTCCCCAGGTAAAGATTTATCACAATCTTTTTCTTTCAGAAACATAACATCCTCATCAGGGAAATCATACTTGACAGATAGATAATCATCTACTGGTTGGTTAGCAAGATAATCCACCAGCACACTGCTTTTTATAGCCTTCTTAGTGTGGTATTCAATATCATATTTAGACAATAACATCAGCCAATGGGAAATTCTCCCAGTAAGAGCAGGCTTCTCAAAAATATACTTGATTGGATCCATTTTGGAAATCGACCAAGTAGTATGATTCAACATATATTTTCGCAACCGCTTCGCCTCCTAGACCAATGTGCAACAAGTATTTTCCAGCATAGAATACCGTGACTCATAGCCAGTGAACTTGCTGAGGTAATAAATGGCATATTCCTTCTTTCCTGTTTCATCTTGTTGTCCCAAAATACAACCCATATAATTATCTAACATTATTAGATACATGATCAATGGTCTTCCTTCAACGGGAGGGAGCAAGATAGGAGGTTCAAGTAGATATCATTTAATACTTTTGAATTCCCTTTGACAATCATATGTCCACACATAACCCTGATCTTTATTTAACAACTTAAAGGTCAGTTCACATGTTGCAGTCATGTGTGAAATGAATCTGGAAATGTAGTTCAACCGCCCGAGGAAGCCTCTAACTTGCTTTTCAGTACATGAATTTTTTGAATTGCTTTTACTTTATCAGGGTCAACCTCAATTCCTTTTTGGATCACAATGAAACCTAACAACTTCCCTAATCGAACACCTAAGGTGCATTTATTTAGATTCAAGCGGAGACGATACTTCCTCAAACGCTAAAACAATTTCAACAAATCTTCTATATGCCCTTATTCGGTTTGCGATTTGGCAATCTTATAATCAACATATACTTCAATTTCCTTGTGCATCAAATCATGGAACAGGGTTGTCAAAGCCCTCTAGTACAGTGCACCAGCGTTCTTTAACCCGAAGGGCATCACTCTATAATAGAATGTTCCCCAGGGTGTGATAAACGTTATTTTTTCCATGTCCTCGTGAGCCATTCTTATTTGATTATATCTGGAATATATGTACATGAACGACAATACTTTAAATTTTTCTGTACTATCAACCAACATATCAATATGTGGCAATGGAAAATCATCTTTTGGACTAGCTTTGTTTAGATATCTGTAATCAATGCACATGCGAAATTTTCCGTCTTTCTTTGGTACAGGGACAATATTGGAGATCCACTGAGGGTACACTGATGTCACAAGAAAACCGGCATTAATTTGCTTTAAGACCTCTTCTTTAATTTTCACTACCATATCAGGGTGCGTTCTTCGCAATTCCTGTTTGACTGGCGGGCACTCTGGCTTTAGCGGAAAATGATGCTCCACAATATCAGTATCCAAATGAGGAATGTCTTGGTAAGACAAGGAAAAGATGTCCACATGCTCTTTCAACATTTCAACCAACCTGCTCTTCACATCGGCATACAACAATGCTCCAATCTTGACTTCCCTCGGATCTTCATCTGAACCCAAATTGATTGTCTCCAACGGCTCTTTATACAATTGAACGAAATTTTCCTCACGCTCGAGCAACTGTGAAAACTCTTCTGGAATCTCATCACATTCTTCTTCTTCGGCTACATACACTGGATATTCAAAGTTGGGAGAGGGTGCAGGGTCGTTGTATTCAACAGGTTTTTTAATTAATCTACACATGTGATTTATGATGGCTTTTAGAAACTGACACATATATCAAGTGATCATGCGTATTTATTTACAATTATTATTTATTCCGAAATGGTTTTTTCTAATAACCATTTTTTCCAAGAAAAAGCAGAAAATAAAAAACACAATTTTGAGAACAAAGACAACTTTTATTTATGATTTTAATGGTAAAAGCAAACTGATAAGCCCATATAATATTAACTTTCACTTTGGGCAGGGTGAAAGATTTTTGCAAAGATTAACAAAAACAAATTACTTTGAGACATGGATGCAAGAGGGAACATCAATATTGACCCAGTTCTGGACTCTAACTCCAGGCGTCACATAATTCGGCATCTCCTGTTCTTCTTCATCCCCCACAATAGCATTGATCCCCGAAACATTTGGGTGGAGGTAACCTCCGCTGTGGAAAATATTTTGATAGCTGCTCAAATTAGTCTTCGGCTTCATGCTTTCACCTTTACCATTCTTTGCAGAAAATCCCAAACCAACCCTGTTCTTGTTCGTCGGCGGGTCAACAATCTGCCCCCATACTTTACTTGGACCATTGCGCATAATCTGTTGAGCATCTTTGAATGAAGCCATAGAATTCTCATTCTCTCTTACGTTATCAAAGGATAAAGCTTGGAAATGTGTTCCAACAACAACTTCATTTGCTTCTACAACACTGAAAGAAGATAAATGAGAGATTATCAATGTTTTCTCTTCATTTATATTAACCACATTTCCTTCACGCACGAACTTTAGCTTTTGGTGTAGAGTTAAAGTGACGGCCCCTACCTCATATATCCATGGTCGTCCTTGTAAGAAGTTGTATGCAGGCACAATGTCCATGACTTGGAAAGTAATCTGAAAAAGGTGCAGTCCTATGTGAATAAGAAGATCCACTTCCCTGATAACAAACATCCTTCATCCATCGAAAGATTTTACATTAATGCCACTTGGGAGCATGGGAGATCCTTGATATTTCAGCTTCACAATGAATCGTTCTTATAGTTCATGGATATATGGAGAGTCAAATTATGATTCCACCCTTCGTCAGGAAATTCGTCATTGCAAAATCTTAGGTTATTACAGAATGTAATGTTACCTACCACACTACTAAATTGATCTAACGGCATATCACTCTCCATGAAGGTTTAATCCAACACCTTCATCAAGGATTCTCTATGGGAAGCATAATTCATCAGTAATGCTAGGATAGATATCTTTGAAGGAGTCTGCAATAGTTGATCTACAATCTCGTAGTCGCTCATCTTAATCATTTTCAATATATCATCCATATCTTTCTCTAGAGTAACACCACTGGATTCCCCTACAGCTTTCTTAGGTTCAACGCTTTCAACAACCTTCTTACCAGCACTATCATTTCCATGAACAACCGGTGCAAAAGCACGACCACTGCGGGTCACTCTACTAGTCTAAGTAATATTAGACAAAGGTTGGATGGGAACCTCCACACCATCCTATGAGATTGTACTTGTACGTTACAACTTTGTTTGATTTGTAAGGAACATGACCCGGTAAGCAAATCACTACTGGGACAACAACCGACTTGCTACAATATTCAATCTCAACAGGGGAAGAATCATTGAAACAAGACATAATTACGTTCACCCCCTCCTCATAATAATTGGGCATTGCAAAATCATCATCAGAGATCATATCTTCATTTGAAGAAAATAATTCATCCGCAGAAGCATATTCATCCTCCGACTCAGTCTCATCCAAGCAAACTACTATCGCATTAACCTCGTGGTAATCATCTCTATAGCCTGACACCTTGATAGTGCCATTGTCCAATAACAATTGAATAAATTTTCTTACAATGTAACATTCCCGAAAATCTCAACAACATACCCTGCAAGATCTATAGTCGTGCTCTACCTGACACTCCATATGGCAGAAGGTAGCATGAAATTGCACCAGATCATCATTCATATTGTTCACATCAAAGTTCTAGAACTCTCCTGGACACCTAAAGACCATGTTCACTTCCTCCTCATATTCTACCCTAGGCCTGATTATATGGATGAGGCCCTCATCCATCATATCTTATAAATCAACCTTTATCTTATCTCACCCTTGTATATCAGTACTACAGATACCACAACTAGCATGGTCATGATTATAGTAACTAAATTAGCAAAGGTCTACATGCATATTTACCAAGTCTCCTCTGACCAAGTTGATATCATAAATCCGGAAGTCCCCTGGACAACCAGTAACCATGTTGACATTATTTGTTCCTCCATGCTTTGGCATAGGATTATCTTTTACATTCGGGCTGACATCTTTGAAGGACAAAAAGCCAAATCTCACCATTTTCTATACCTCCGATTTCATGGGATAACAATTTTCCACATTGTGCCCTGGTGCACCCTGATGGAAAGCGCACGTCTGATCTGCCTTATAGTATGAATGCAAAGGTGATGGTATAGCATGGGGTGGCCTAGTCTGGACTAACTTTTTCTAGAACAATGCTGGGAGTAACTCTGTATAACTCATGGGGATAGAGTCAAAAGGCTTTCTCCTCTGATTCTTCCCTTGATTTCCTTGAGGGGCTGGTCTTTGATAAGCGATTATAGTCGGACCTGTATTAACAACTAGAGTTACCGAGGCAATCTGTTGATGGCGCTGATGATTTCTTCTAGGATGATTAACCCTTCTCTCTTGAATAACAACATTTGTCTCTCCTTCTTTATTTTTAGCAAACTCGTATGATGGTTTATTCACATTTCCATAATTTTCACTTTTTGTTAAACAACATTCTCTTATAGTTTCTTCCAAACAAACACCCATTCTTACCATCTTGGTAAAATCACTAGGTGCACTCACCACCATTCTTTCATAATATAATGCACCTAGAGTCTTCAGAAAAATCTTCGTCATTTCTTTTTCTTCCATTGGAGGAATCACCCGGGCATCTACTTCACACCATCTCTGTGTATATTCTTTAAATGACTCCTTGTCCTTCTGGACCACGGCCCTGAGTTGATCACGGTCAGTCGCCATGTCCATATTGTATTTGTACTGTCTAATAAACTCTTCACCCATGTCATTAAAAGAGTGAATGTTGGCACTATCCAGGATCATGTACCATTTCAATGTTGCACCAGTCAAACTGTCTTAAAAGAAATGAATCAACAGATGTTGATCATCAGTATGAGTAGACATTCTTCTCACATACATCACTAAGTGAGCACGAGGGCAAGTGTTTCCCTTGTACTTCTAGAATTCCGGTACTTTGAACTTTGCAAGGATTTTTACTTTTGGAACCAAACACAGATTATTCATATTTTGCCCAAACAGTTCTTTTCCTCTGAGGGCCTTCAACTCTTTCTACATCTTATCAAACTGGTCCTGAAAATCGTTCATTTGATCCTAGACACCCAAGCTTTCACTTGGTAAAGTAATAGGGCGATACACTTTATCATTAATAAATGGTACAACATTCACCGAGGGAGGTCCATCATAGTGAATCTCATTTCTAGTAGCAGGGGTAATATGCACTACATGAGGTACAGGAGCAGTGGCAACCTGAGCAAGTGGAGCAACTTGAGCATCTTGATTATAACCTTCTGGCATGAAGTTCTCTAGCATTCCCCACGGATATCCCTGAGGCATGCGATTTTGAACAACAACAACTGGAGTAGCAGAATCATGAACTGTTGGAGCTTCAAAAGCAACCATTGTGTATTGAGGTTGAGCAAGTGGTGGATGATTTTAAGCAGCCACCAAAGATTCCATCAGAGCAGTCATATTGTCCATAACGGCCTTCAGAATAGAAACTTCCTCGTGCAGCTCACGATTCTATTGTTCTAGATTATCCATCTTCCTTCTGAAATTGGACCGAGTATTGTACTGATGAGACAACTTGCTGAATGAAGTAAAGAAGCTCAGTGAGACACCTGAATATGAACTGAAATGCAAGAAGTATGTACATTATGATGCATGATATGTAACGCACTTGGTTTATTTTACTATTGTTTCAAGGAACTCAAATATTTATAGACAATTTGCATATATCAAAGTATTAACACATTTGAAATACTGAAAATCTCATTATAATAACTTCAAAACGGATTACAACTTTTTAGTACAAGTTTCAATAATCTCAAGTACAAGATAAGATAAAAATCTAAGATCCTAAGAAAGAAAAGCTGATGAAGATCACTCCACACACTAACGTTTCCCTGTGAGTCTTGCAATATGAGCCTTCAGCTATTCGTTCTCTTCTGCAAACCTATCAGCGATCTCTTTCCAATCACCAGAGTCGAGAAATGAGCAACTAGGTCTGGACTGGAGCCCTAAAGGAAAATAAATCCTCTTGCCTCTCCATCACTTCTATAGCACGACTCTCAAGAGTCTCAATCAGATCATCTTTCTCCTTCAAGTCTGCTCGGTATGACACTTCTAGAGTCTGACACTTATTCTTCCAAGTCTCCTTTTCCTGGTGCATCCTGACTAGGGTAAGTTGAAGCTCTTCCACATCATCTAATAGGGGATGAGTGGTCTTTACAAACATATCTAGCATGGGTGCTTCACGGAAATACGACATCTTCAACTGGATGGCTCTTGCTTGTACCCACTGAAGATAAGGCTCCAAAGAACTCTAGGTCCCAAGTCCTTCCCACCCTTCCTGTGAATATGACGCCAAGCCTTTGCAATCTACTCCTTAGCTTCCTTATGAACTTCTCCATCTTTAAGGAAGAAACCACTCAAATGAATACTATTTTGCTTATCCCTCATTGGATATCCAAGCTGTCGTCATGCAAGAACTTGGTTGTAGTTAATTCCTCCTTTTGTACCAAGAAGAGGTACATTGGGGAAACTACCACAACTATCGATAATATCTACATCTTGGTAAGCCTGATGATACCAAACAATATCTGAATGAGTGAGGGTCATAATATTCGGAGCCCAACGAGGTTCCTTCCTGAAATCCTAGAAACCATCAGATCGAGGCAAGTAAGAAATAAACCACTAATACAACAAAGGTGTGAAGCAAATGATCATTCCTCCATGATAAGAATTCCAAATATGAATATAGTAATAAGCATCACCCAATAATGTATGAACTGGGTTTCCAATCACAAATATTCTAATGTCGTTGATATCTACAAATTTGTCGACATTAGGGAATAAGAACAATCCATAAGCAAGTAGAGCAAAGATAGTCTCAAAAGCAACCGTACTCTTCATCCTGGAAAAGTAACAAGCTTTCTCTAATAAGAACTGAGCTGGTAGTCCTCTAATTCCTCCTTTGGAAGTCATGTGGGCTTCAACCTCAGACTTTCCCAAGTGGATCAAATCATCAATCTCATGGGATTTTGGCTCCCCCTCCAAACCAGTAAAAGGAACACGATCGATAATAGTTAAACTCAGCAAATAAGAATACTCCTCTAATGTAGGCATCAACTGGTAATCAAGGAAAGTAAAGCATCGATACATCGGATCATAGAACTGGACTAAATTGAGAGAATACCCTCCGTCATCCTGAGCTTCATAAGAGAAATGATGGACCCATACTTCCTCCGAAAATTTGCAAAACACTCAATCTCAGGAATCAAACTCATCAACTAATCTATCTTGGGATCTTTGAAATTGTACTTCCCAGTCTTTCTTTTTCCACAAAGAGTAAACTTTTAAGTTACTTGAAATATAATATTTTTTATAATATGCTCATGGGTGCATGAATGAATGATGAGACAGTCACACACAAGATCACAAACATAGGGTTCATAGGTTCAACGTCACGAGCATGAGGTCGAAGGTACTACCCATAAGATATGGTCTAAATGTTTATCACCTGCCGAAAAAGGTTCTAAGAGGTTCCTAGAGTATACATCCTTCTTTCAGATATTACCAATTCCCGATTGACTCGGCAATTAGCAATATTCTCAAGAAAAACTCGTCCGAGCGTAGTATCGTGTGACAATCATTTCCAGATTACTCCGTCATAGCTTCCGCACTACACCTAAAAGGCCAAGATGGGTTAAAGGTCATACGTTCCTCAGTTTCAGCAGGCTTCCAGGTTAAAAGCAACACGTCTTCCCGATTACTCGGTAAACGGCACTTCAATCAAAGGGGAATCCACTGAGTGGGGGATCTCATGCCTCCTTTTTTAGAATTACTCCCTAAAAGTTAACATGACTATACTGCCCATCCTATCTTAAGCTTTCCAAAGTCCGGGTATAGGACTTATGAGAAATCACCAAGCAACCTAAAAACCAGGAAAATCCAAACAAGTATATATACAACACATATTATACAACACATAATAGAACATATACAAATAAGCAAAGATAGGCTCAGCCCGCTTAAGGATGGACCAACAATAGGTCAATTAATCCCCAGTGAAGTCGCCATTTTTTTTGTAGCCGTAGAAATGTTGGGACTAAGCCATTGGATTGAATTGACTCACACAAATCAAATAAAATTGCCACTGTGCTGTATTATTTCCAGAGGAATGGGAAAAGAGTGAATAACCCAAAAAGAGGGGGAGAGAATCTAATTTCAGGGGTTGGTTATGCAAAGGGAAGGTATTATCATCCTAAACATCTATGGTACTTTGTAGGAACCTCTTCAAAAATCTGTGTATTTTGGCTATAAATGTTGTATACAAAAATAGATTATGGGGATTAGAAAAGAAATATTTTTTACAATTTTTGCACCCGCCGCGGTTGTGGACCTTTAGTGCCTACCTACCACCTTCTGTGCAATAGGGGATCAGGGTACTCGTAGTTCACCTTTAATTTTTTTTAAAACTCAAGTGTTTTGGTTAATTTTAAGATACGAGACATCATCGTCTTATCTGAGTGGAAGAACATACTTACTACCCACAATTATGAGAAAAGAGAATTTGTGTCATATCAAAGTGGAGGATATGGTTTGGATTTTAAAATCAACAAAGCCTTACTCAACACCCAAGTGGATAATATCTCACTTCACTACATATCGTAGAAGTATAGTAGCTCGCATCACTACAAAGATTGACAAGAGTCTAATCTTTTAAGAAAAGTTTTAAGGTAAAAATCCAAAGTGGAAAAGACACTTTGAATGAGATTGATTGACTTTTAGTCTTATCACAAAAATGTCAAAGCACTTTTCTGTTGATTAAAGTTTGATTAAGAAAATGTTTTTTGAAAGTGCATGGACTTAAGTCCATGTTTATTACGAAAGAGGTTCAAGTTTAGAAACAAGAAGAGTTTTCAAAAGGAGGGATAATATTTTTGAAATTAAAGAAGATGGGAGGAGAAGAAGGGACTATCCTAAAGCATGAGGTAAACGCTAGGGAAAAGAACAACCTAACCAACAAGAAGCCAAAATTTGACACAATAAGTCAGTGTAGAATTATCATCCTTTGGATTTGAAACCAAACAAGAAAAGATAATAAACCTCTTAAGAAAACCAAGCTTCATTTGCATTAATTATTCATAAAAATTAGGCAGAGTAACAACTGCATACAAATGAATTCCAGATCACAGACAAAGCATGTAATCACAATAACCTGCACACAAAACAAACAAACAACCTAATGTCTTGGCGAAAACCTCAAGAACTCCAGACAAAAATTATAGTTGAGGTCACAAGGTCTCAAAGATAGGTCAAAGTTTCTAATCCTAAGTCCAAGAAGTCCATAATATCCATAAATGCCAAGGATAGTAACCAAGTAGTCCAAGTAACATTAAATTTTTTTATGGTTCAAGTTGATTATTAGGTATCTTAAAAAAGAAATGAAAAGCTCAAGTGAGCAAAATAAAAATTACATAAAGATAAATGCTCAAATGAGCAAATATGAAAATAACATGAAATGAAAAATGTTAAAATAATTGTGTTTAAAGTAAAGGCATAAAGTAAAAGCATAAAATAAAGTCAATTGTTGGAAGTTAGAGGTTAGTTGAATGACCATCTTGAATCTTACATTTGAAACTCATTAGAGGATTGATAAAACCAAAACCGCTCAACAACAAGTTTCATTTACTTTTTTTCAAGTATATCATCCATTTAAAATTCTCAAGGCAACAATAAATGATCAATGATGTTTAAGTGATTCACGTTGACCAAAGATTATGAAGATTCATTAGAGGATTGATAAGACCAAAGCCTCCTAACAATGAACCTCTAAGTTATTTGATCAAAGGATTTAATTTAACATACTCAGGCTTACAAACATGGGTTTCGGCCACGAATGATCATTTCTTGAATCGGGACAAAATTTAGCACTATGTTAAGCAATCGTAAGTGGACTAATATAAAAGTCGCACCTATTTTGAGGCCGGTCAATAGCATTCTGTGTACCATATATTTTGAGAAATGATATATAAATCATTCTCAAATAACATTCAGTACAATAAAGAAGGGGATAAGATCAAGAGGGATGGGGTAAGAATTAAACCACATTTGAACCAAAGTTTTAATCAAACTATTATTAAAATCATTCATCCATTTTTTGTGGAGTAAAGTCAACACCACAGATTCAATGATTTTAATAAAGCTCATGATCAAAATTTCATAGTCCAAGATCAGCCAGAATATATGCACAATAAAATTATATTTAATAATAAAGAAAAATGATTATTAAAATGGTTTTAAAATAAAAATAAAAGGAGAAAATAGAAACCATATTCAAAACATCCAAGAAAAATCAAATAAAATCATAGACAAATCAGAAATGAGTTCAAATATTTATATAAAATTTGTGGTGATTTTTTAAAGTTAGAAACTATTTTTAAACTAATTAAAATTGTTCAAATAAGTGGAAAAAATATCAAAAATAGTAAAAGTCAAAATAAAATTCTAAAAAAATTCAGAAAGTCAAGGATAATGGAAATGATGTTGATGAATTTTTTCAGAATTTAAAAATGCTCAAAAGTATTTTTTTAAATAATTAAAAAGAAACCAAAACAATGAAAAATGATAAGAAATACAAAATCTAAAAATAAAATTATGAAAAAAATGAATTTTAGAAAGAGAATATTGGAAAAAATTTTTGTAAATTTTTGAATCAAAAATGAATTTTCTGTGAATTTTGGAAGTTTAAAACAATTAAAATACAAAAATCAGAAATAAAAAATAAAGTCAAAATAATGTGGACCAATAGATGAGAGTCAAAATGCGTTAGTAAACTAATCCAATGGATCAGATGCGTTGTGCATATCATGGTCTTTAGTGAAAAAATCACGAATTCATTAAGTAAATCAGATTTTGAAAAAAAAGTGTGGCATGCTTTCATTGGTTGATAGATGACACGTTGGTCATCTTCAACCTCCAGCCACGAGATTTACAGGTCCATGAAACTGTAAAGTTAGAACATGAGACCGATACCATTCACTTCGTCTCTTCAAGATGATTCCAATGGTATCCTCACTAAAAATTTATATAAGCCGTAACTCAGTCATTTTGGAAGAGAAGTTTTGAAAATGGATTTGAAATTCCATGGCCAAAACGTACTTTCAGTTAAAAACAAGTGTTGTGAATAGAATCAGGATGGTGAGAGCTTCATAACAGTATCAAAATTTGAGATAATAGGTGAAGGGATCTACCTATTGAAGTTGATTTGCAGAGCTCTGAAACTTGACTTGGCTAGCACGATTTAGGGAGGCTTAGAGCTTAATTCTTCTTCTGTTAGCTTCAGTGAGGTTCAAGGAAGGTGAATTGACAAAGAAAATAGATTGAGAGAGGTTGTAAGAGCAAATTCAAAATTTCTGAAAATTGAGTTCAAGAGGGAGTTTGGCAGAGTGATTCTGGCTCTCTAAGCTTGAGAAAATGAGAGGAGTGAGGTACTCTATTTATAGGAAAGCTGATTGAATGCTCAAGCGTGTGGAATGTTGGGATTTGGAGGGAAATCATGTGATGTTGCAAACAAGAAAAGTGTGACTTCTATTTTGATCAAAACTCATACAAACCATGCGTTTCAAGGTTTGAATCACTTTTGGAATATTGCTAAACATGATTAGAAGTAAAAACGCGCAAAAATTTTGTGTTTAGAGGCCAAATCATGAATTTCAAATTCTAACTTTGGAGAAAACTTCAGTTTCAAGGTACCATCTTTGAATCAATGGTGTGTATGATTTAGGGAACCTTAGGATTTGATTCTTGTTGCATTGGAAATATGAGATCACAAACTTTACAATGTGCAAATAATGGAATCAAATGGATGCTTGAGTTAAAAGTTGTGATGAGTAAAAGTTGAGAAAAAGATGCTGACTTTTATACTTAGAAAAATTTCAAGTTTTCTCTTCAAAAATGACCTATAATGTTTTTATTCCAAACAAAGCTTTCCTCAAAAATCTTGCTTTGATCAATGATTCTAGCTTGAAGTAGACTTCCCAAATAGAATTTTGAAACTTGAGTCACTCAAAAATACCAAGTATTGAAAAAGTTATGATCTTGCAAAATTGGTTAAAATTCATGAGATAGCCTATAATCGTTTGCATCCTTAGGGCATGTTCCATCCATTTTCAAGCGTTGCACATAAAAGAATATTTGAAGTTCACATACTAAATATCATCATGGAAAAAGAATGGGCTCAAGGAGATAAAAATTGACCAAGTAATTATCTTTTGAAGTCACATAAGGGAATTTGTTGGCCTATCTAGAGGACTTGTAATCTTTCATAATCATTAGGAATCTTCCACATAAAATTTTCTTGAAACTATTGAAGTGACTTATGATAACCCTTTAAAGAGAAGCATGTCTTTGGAATAATTTAAAAATACCAAAATATGAGCAAGATGTGGCCCTTAAAAGTTCAAAACTCTAGCTCTTAGAGCAATAAAATGCCTTAGAAACCCTTTTCAATTTTCACAAAACTTATTTCAAAAATACTTTTGTCTTGTAAATAGAAGTTGTTGATGATGATAAATAGAAAAAATATCAAAAAAACCTAACTCCAAATATCAACAATTGAGGTAATCATGCACTTATGATTAAGAAATCAAGAACTTGTCCAATTAGGTCAAAACTCTTCAATTAACTTTTGCATCCTTTGATTTTCTTTGACAAATTGAGGCATGATGAATCACAATGGACCTTGTCATGATATTACTTCAAAGAATCTCCAATGATGAAGCTTGAATCTAAATGAAGCTTTTTTGAATAAGGCATGGAAATAAACTCATGAACCTATAGATCAACTTGATGTAATATGTTGTGCTTTCATCTATAGCATCAATTAGGGAAAAAATTCATTGTATTTATTAGATAGAAGTTAATAAAAACAAAACATAAATGATCAAAAAAATACAAGTCAAGGTTCTTGGTGATTGCCCATGAGCAAAGCCAAAGATGAGGAGAGGAACCAAACCCTAGTGTGTGATCTTGTTGCATTGTGATGGTGTGAAATAATAGAGGAATCTTAGGGTCGAAAATTAGGGTACAACAATGGATGAAAACAAATTTAAAGTGGATTTGGAGGCTTAAGTAAGATACATGTTTATCGAATCCAAAGAGACTCTAGTTCATCTGGCTGGACCTAGCATGGACCTCGAACTAGAGTCACTACATAAGTCACCTATGGAATCACCAAGCTAGAGGCTCGATGCCATCTATGATGATGAGCCTTTAGGATTTGAAAAGGATCTTGTGGCAACAAATGTTAATATGTTGGCTCAATATCCTCTAGAAGAAGTCGACTTGGGAGATAGGAAAGAAAAGGCCAACGTATATCACCTTTAACACCAGCCTATAACT
Organism: Vicia faba; assembly: GCA_948472305.1. Lineage (NCBI taxonomy): Eukaryota > Viridiplantae > Streptophyta > Magnoliopsida > Fabales > Fabaceae > Vicia > Vicia faba. The sequence goes on along the minus strand of OX451739.1, from coordinate 886,230,781 downwards.
CAAGGTCGAAGTAATCCAACTCTTAAGAGAGTTTAAAGACTTATTTGCATGGGATTACAACAAAATGCTTGGATTAAGCAAGGAGATGGTGGAATTAAAGATATATATCAAGCCTGGGAAGAAACCAATCAAGAAAACCCCAAGGCGCTTCGCACCAGAGATCCTATCGAAGATCAAAGAGGAAATCAAAAGGTTAATCAAGTGTAATTTCATCCGTACCACAAGGTACATCGAGTGGATTGCTAATATAGTTTCTATAATAAAAAAGAATAAGACTTTGAGGGTTTACATTAACTTCAAATATTTGAATGCTTCAACCTTAAAGTATGAATACCCTATGCGAGTGGCAAAACTGCTAGTCGATTCAGCCACATATTTCGAGTACCTTATCATGCTTGATGGGTATTCATGGTATAATCAAATCTTCTCTACTGACAAAGATGTACCCAAAATGATATTTCGTTGCCCAAGTGCTCTGGGTACTCAGGCATGAGTAGTCATGCCCTTTGTCCTAAAAAATGCTGGAGAAACCTATCAAAGGGCAATGAATTATACTTTTCATGACTTCATCGAAACTTTCATGCAGATTTATATTGATGACATTATGGTTAAGTATGTAACAGGAAGAATTCATTTGGACCACCTTCGAAAGTCCTTATAAATGATGAGAGAACATGGTCTAAATATGAATCCTATTAAATGTGCTTTTTGTATGCAGGCAGGGGATTTTCGAGGTTTCGTTGTCCACAAAAAAGGGATCAAAATAAACCAAAACAAGATGAAGGCTATAATGGAAGAGAAAATGACATCGCCCAAGAAGGAATTGCATTCTATGTTAGAAAATATTAATTTATTAAGAAGGTTCATCTCGAATCTTAGTGGCAAGACTCAAGCCTTTTCACATCTCCTTCGTCTGAAAAAGGAATGATTCAGGAGGGGGCAAGTTCAGCAAGAAGCCTTCGACAAGATCAAAGACTACATTGTTTGTCCTCTAATATTGTCACCTTCTTGTAAAAGTAGGAGTATGAGGTTGTATATTTGTGTCTTATGTCACAATAGGGAGCATGCTTGCTCAAAAAGATGATAATGGTATCGAAAGAGCCATTTATCATCTTAGTCGAGTCTTAAATGATGCAGAAACTATGTATACTTTGGTTGATAATTTGTGCCTTTGTCTTAATTTCTCCTGTATAAAGTTAAAGAATTATATAAAACATGTTGATGTAAATGTCTCATCTCACTTCGATATCATTAAACATATGTTTTTTAAACCAATCTTGCATAGTCTAATTGGGAAATGGGCACTTGCCTTAACTTAATATTACTTAAGTTACATGCCCCTAAAACCTATGAAAGGGCAAGTAGTTGCAGATTTCATAGTCGACCATGCCACGGTCGAAAGTCCCCAAGACTTTTTGAGCTTGAACCTTGGAAGTTATATTTGATGGTTCTACTCATAAAGAAGGAATTGGGATTGGAATCTTCATCATTTATCTTAACAAAGTTTAAAAAAAATTTAAGTACATGATTATTGATCTTTGCTCGAACAACGAGGAGGAATATGAGGCTTTGATAGCTGGCTTTGAAATCTTGTTGGAATTGGGGGAAACTAGAGTCTAAATAAGAGGTGACTCTGAATTAGTGGTCAAACAGATGACTAGGCAATATAAATGTGTCAAAGAAAATTTGATCATGTACTTTGTTATAGTGAATAGATTGATACGAAGATTTGAGTATGTAAATATACAACATATCCCTCAACTCAAGAATCAGAAGGCTAACGACTTAACTCAAATTGCATATGGGTACAAGGTGTCAAAGGAGAATTTAAAAGATATGATCAAAGTTCGAGGAAGAGTATTAGCAACTAGTTTATCCCCATCAGATTTAGAAGTGACGGAGTTAGGTTATGTAGATGAGGAAAATTTTAAAATTTTCGCCATTGATTACTTGACAGAAGCAGATTGGAGGAAGCCAATAGTTGACTATTTAGAGAATCCCACAACATCTATGGAGCAACATATCAGGTATCGTGCTTTAAGTTATACTCTTATGGGAAACAAATTACTTAAGAAAATTCCTGAGGGGATTTCACTTAAATGCCTTAGCAAAGGTGGGGTGTATTTGGCCTATCAAATGTTCATAGTGGGGCATGTGGAGCTCACCAAGTTGGCCACAATATGAAATGACTTTTGTTTCGACAAGGCATGTATTGACCAACAACGTTGAAAGATTATATTGAATTCACTAAAAGATGCTAGGAGTGCCAGGTGCATGCAGGAATCCAACATGTTCCTGCATGTGAACTACATTCAATAATCAAACTTTTCCTTCTTAGATCTGGTTGGAAAAATTCGACCAACATCGTCCAAATGGAAACAATGTATTTTATTAGGGATTGACTACATTACCAAATGGATCGAAGTTATTCCTTTGGTGAAAGTTGATCAAGAAGCCGTGATTGAATTCATTGAAAGGCACATAATTTAAAGGTTTGGAATTCATGAGACCATTACAACTGATCAGGGATCAATTTTCACTGGTAGAAAGATGTAGGTATTTACTAAATAAATGGGAATAAAACTATTAACTTCCACACCTTATTACGCCTAGGAAAATGGTCAAGTAGAATCAGCAAATAAAGTGGTAATTAGGCTAATTAAGAAGCACGTGGGGGAAAAACCAAAGAATTGGCACAAGACCTTATATCAAATTCTTTGGGCCCGTAGAACATCTCTTAAAGAAACTACTAATGCTACTCCCTTTCGACTGACGTATGGGCATGTCGCAGTTTTTCCAGTCAATGTCTCCAATCAACCAGAATACATAGACAACATGAGATTCCATCAGAGTCCTATTGGAACATGATGTTAGATGAACTGGTTGATCTAGACGAAGAATGATTGAATTCTTTAGAGTTGTTTAGGAGATAAAAGAAGAGGGTGGATAAGGCGTATAATAAAAGGGTAAAATTTAAAGTTTTTTCGATTGCAGACTTGGTGTGGAAAGTAATCCTACTTATGTCGAATAGGATATAACATTGGGTAAATGGTCTCCAAATTGGGAATGTCCATTCCAAGTTATCCAAGTCTTTTCGAACAATGCATATGAGATCAAAGAGTTAACAGAAGATCAAAGACTTCTGAGGGTAAAAGGTAAATATTTGAAAAAATATAATCCTATACTTTAGGAAGTTAAAATATCAGCAAAATAATCGAAATGCAGAATAAAAAGCCAAGCATGGTAATACAAAGATTGCAAAAAATGGCTTAGTTGTTCGTTAAAAATCCCAAAACACTTCAAAATTATAAAGATACATTTAAGAATGGTATGATATATTTCTAATTAAAAAATTCAACGGGAAATGAAGTCTTCATGCGTTTATACTTTCCAGCAGACACTGACAGACGATGTTCGATTATAGATTGAGTTAAAGTGAGAGCTTCAATTTTGATCCCCATTTTTTGAGCTTTATCAAAGAGATGTACCCCCACCTTGATCTCCTCATTAATTTCCTTGCGATCAAGCTTTTTGAGTTCCTCTTGACGAGCTTTAGCTTTCTCGATATTGGCTTGCAGCACCTTGATTTGTTCTTACCAAGAAGAAATGTTGGCAGTACAATCTTCGATCTCGTTTTTAATTTGCGAAAGAGACTTCTCCAACTTTTCAACTTCGTTCTTGGATTCAGTGGCTGCATCCCATTCGGCCCTTTGAGTTTCTAGTGTGTTATTGATCTTGTTCGAAACTTCTTGCTTACGTAGAAGATCCGCAGTGACGTGATCCAGGAGGAATCCAAGGTTAACATGATATCTGCAGCCTCTGGAGAATTCTTCAAGATATCTAGTTGTCTCACCAACTTCTTAATGTTATAATAAGCATGAGTGTTTTTTCTAGAAATTCAAGTAAATAAACATTGAAGGCTTTCGCCTTAATCTATAGAAGGAGTTGATTAACAAGTGGTGCAGAGGAGTAGCTCCCAGATGCAGTCAAAGAATTGTTGCCTTTCTCAGAAAAGTTGGCCCTTACATTAATGATTTCCTTAAAATATCCTGCAGGATTATTGACTTTCAGATCATCTAAAGCCTTTTGGGAAAGAGAAGTTGTAGTAGTATTCGAAGGGGCCATAAAATCTTTGATAGTGCCAAAAGGCTGATGAGGGTGACTTGCAGTATCCTTCTGAGATTTTTCTTTCTGCACTTCTTCTTCATTTTGAATATCCACGTTAAGGCTAGACAAGTGTTCATCTTCTTTGATCAATTGAGTCTCGTCATGGTGCATAATTAAGGGGGAAGAGTAATTTGGCTTCTCTTAGCCCCAGTCATCATTGGTTTCGATCCTCATTTCAACATGCTCTTCTTTTTCACTCTCACTTGATGAGTCAGATGATTGTGTTGAGGGAGGAGAAGCAAGAATCGGTTATTTTTGTTTGACTTCACCAAGAAGGTTGATGTTGCTATTAGAGCCTTTATTTGATCCTTTCTGGGGCGTAAGGTGAACAGAAGGGGAACCAATGCTCCCAGGAATATCATATTAGATATTGAATGTTGTAGTTCCAATTTGATGACCCTGCGAAAGGAGAAAGCATTCGCATTAGTCAAAGATACCAAAGTGTGATGAAAGCAAAGTAAAATTCAAATATCTTGAAACCATTTTCCTTAGGGATAGAGTTGTTACTTTCTGTTTGTTTAGAGATAGCTGGAGTTGGTTCAAGATCAACATTTAATGCTTTATGAGCACTAGTGTTTGTTGGTTTAGATGTAGCAGTTTTCTGCTCAAGAATGAAGTCGGTGATTTTCAACTTCTTCTTCTTAGATGATTTCATTGTATTAGGTGAATGATCTTCAGGGTCTGATTCAACTGGGATTGGTTGAGGTTGAGGTTCTTTTTGTTTTCTTGGAGTTGGTGGAGGTTTCCGAGCAACCTGAAAATAAAAAAAGATTAATTGTAACATGTACCTTCATGCAAGGGTTGAAACAATGACGTATTCAAGCGTTACCTTTTTTGTGACCTTCTTCAAGAAGGTCATTTTAGTCTGGTCATCGCCTTTAGATGAAGCAACAGTGATAAGTGCAAATTGTAGCTATTTTTGTATATACTTTTTGTTGCACTTATTGACTCTATGTTGTTAATATCAGTTGAATAAACTCAACTTTTGTGTAAATACGTTTAATTTGTGTTTATTTATGTTTTTGTATATATAGTGTACCGTTTGATGTTTTCCATAAATTTTGTAGGTACTTGTTACATTTGGAGCATCGAGGAATAAGGTGTCGAAGACACGGCTCCAGATGTTTCAGAATAAAAGACCATTTTTGAGAAGCTTTTCCCAGGAGAGCCCGATTAGCGTGCAAAAGGCCGCTAAGCGCGAGTGCGCTCAGCGCATTTTGTAGCGTGCTGCTTACATTTTGAAATTTAGGTAGAAGCTTTGTTTTTGAACCCGCTTAGCATGGATAGCATGCTTAGCGAGGTTTAAGTCTGTTTAATGTGTAAATATTGCGCAGCCCGCTTAGTGCGATGAGCCTGCTAAGCGTGATCTGTTGAGATATGTGTTATAACTTCATTTTTAGTTCATTGTGTGTTATGGGTTTTGAAGTGTTTTTGTTCCCGAATTCCATCAACCTTATATTTGATTGATTAGCTTAGAAAACAACACTAGCGCTTTGCTTATGGATGATTGGAGGAGGATTTCTCATCGACCGACACTGACAAACCAAAATATTTGTGGTTTATATCTTCTCCTTTCTATGTATTTATCTTTTGTTGGTTTTGTATGTATATTTACTTTTAACTCATGTATATTTGTCGCCCATGGCGTTGTATAAAACTTGCTTTACAAATCTTTGTCGATTGTTAACCTTGATTTTTGTTTTGTGCTAGGTATTTGAGTTACTATAGATATATATTGCTTGGATTCTTATCTAAGATGATAATATGTTAGTTTCTGGATTCTAGAGATAGATTTAGAGCTGGCATTCACTTAAGGTGTCTGTGATTAATGCTTCTGTGTTGTTTGTATCGCTCTGAGAGATCGTCAATGCAAGCGAGCACAATTTACTTTTATGTGATTAAGGTTGGTTTAGATATTGCCGTCGAGGTGATACAGTGGGTGTTGTGTTTGACATGTGATGACATTGATGAATATTCTAGGTTGAGTATAAATGGTCAATAGATTTAAGTTTGTGACGAGTAGAGTAAATTAGAGCCAGATAAGTTTGTCTTTCCTTTTTATACATTTATTTACTGTTGATACCTTTCCTTTCTACCCATTTATCCCCAAACATATTAACGAGATATTTGTCGAACATTTCAATACACCAACCTCTGTTGACACGATACGATATAACCGATATATCACCCGATAAAAATAATACTTTACTTTTTGTTTTTGGTGTTTATTGTTTTGCATTACGATAGTTTATTTGTTTTTGAGTTTTGTAATTAATATATATGTTATATAGAATGTGTACATAAAATTGTCTATTTTTACTTGTATATGTTTTGTGTTTACTTTCCATACTTGTGCATATATATGTGTTTTTCTTTGTTTCCATGTATTGTTGTGAATTGCCTCGTTTTCGTAACATTTGTCATGTGCTTGTTAGGACACTTTCTTTATGTTTGCACTGTGTGACAATACCATAGAATGACGAGATGAGGTTACTAGCTCTCACAATAAAGGCATCGAGCTTACAACGTAAAACAAGCATGTTTATGCTCGTTTATGTTCTGTGGTGAAGTTTTTAATTCACTTTCACCCGTTTTTTTTGTTATGTCAATTTTTGTTTTTCCGCAAACTTGTCGTGTTTAGCTTGAGGTCTGTTGTCAGTTATATATATTGTACATGTGTAGTTGAGATTATGTAGGTGTAAGTGGATCTTGCATAGCAGTTGCACCAGTTTCCCTGTATTTCTGCAACCGGTGTAGCGCGCTTAGTGTGCTATGTGCCTCTTAGCGCACCCTGTTGTGCAGAGCTAATGAATTCTTTTTTATTTTTCACTTGAATCTCCTTTTCACAATTCACCCAAGACTTTATAGTGTAGTAATTAATAGTAATATTTTTAATTCTTTCTTTTTTTGTTTGGACTCAAATTTTGGTTAGATAGCTTGAAGTTTCATTTGGTGATTTTCCGATTTTGAGTGTGTCAACTTACAGATGTATGGTAATTATAGTTTTAGAAGTTGGTACTCTCCAAGTACTCATTTACCACTTTCTATAGCATAACATGTTTAGAAAATTTTTCATTTGTATAATTACCATGTCATTCATTCTTTTTGCATTACTAGTTCATGACTTGAATCACTTTAGTTCCCTTTTTAACCATAAATGTGAGGAAGCTTTCCATTGTTCATATATGCTGGAGGCCACAATTCTTGTTTTAACTAGATTTTATTATGTTTAATCTTTTATTTGTATTGATTGTATGAAATCATGAACATTATGAAGACATTTTTTGTTTTATTTTGATCACAACTACCCTAGCTAAATAGTCAATTCACTTTGTGAGTGTATGAACTTTTGTTAACCCCTTTGAGCTTTTTGTCAATGTCCATGTTGTTTTTGCTAAGTGTCTGTCTATGAGTGTTTGGTTCATCTTTTTTTATGGATATTGACTCTCTTTTTTCTTGATTCCTCAACTATGATTTATGGTTTGAATTTTTACCTTGCCTTAGAAAGTAGGGACTATTCACATTATGATTTTGGTTGAAATCAAGTTGGGGAGAGAATTGGTTGCTTGATATTGTGTGTATTACTATGAGATTGAGAAATAAATAGAAAAAGAAAGAAAAAAAGTGAAAAAGAAAGAAAATAAAAAGAAAGAAAAAAGAGAAAAGTTTGGAAAAAGAAAAACAAAAAAGTATGGAATAATGTTGTGATAATAAGTGATGTGTGTCGGTTTGAAATTTGGAATGAAGAAGAAGTTTGATTGAAATTATTTTGCTTGTTTCTTTATGAGTTGATCACTCTCCTAGGTTAAGGCCGGTTTTTGTTTCGATTAGCTTTAGGACTTATCCCTTGTGATATAGTGGGTGTTGTGTTTGACGTGTGATGACATTTATGAATATTGTGTCAATGATTTTTATATCCGGTTGGATCATTGAAAATATCATTGAAAGGTTCCTTGAGAGACTGAGTAAAGGTCTGATCTCAAGAAGATAATGGTTGCTGGTTATTATGGGAAATCCTGATAGGAGATTCTGAGGATTCATATTTTTTTTGGTCAATGGTAGTCATATCCAAAAAAGGACCGAGTGAAGGTCAGACTCTTTTGAGATCTCTGATGGATATCATTGCAAGGAAATCCTGGTAGGAGATCTTGAGATATCAGATTCTATAGGGTCAGTGAACGTTATATCCAATTGGATCCCTGAACGTGTCATTGTGTGTTAGTCACCGGCATTTTCCCGTGCGATTGTAATTAGTTTGGTTATAGTGGATTAAGTCCATGGATAAGGCGAAATCATCCTTGCTATGGTGGAAAGGAGTAGCCTAGTTAATGGAGAACCTGGATAAAATACTTGTGTCCTTTATCTTCATTGTCATTATTGCTATTATCATTTGAGTTCTTAGAATTTTAATGGGGAATGTTTTCTATGAACACAATTCAACCCCACCCCCTTTCTTGTGTTTTATCTACCTTCAATTGGTATCAGAGCCTGACTCTATTATTTATTTAAGATCAAATACTTAACCATGTAGAGAGATCCAGTTAGAGAAAATTATGTAGTTGTCTGCTACTCAAATGATAGAAAGCTTTTATGATTCAAAACTCGTTCTCTAGAGGATTCAAAACTCCATGCTAGAATTAGAAATATGAAGACAAAATACTTGAAACATGTTCTCAGGATTCTGAAGGCTCAAGTACCTGATAGAAATGTATTTATCTTCTCAATCAATAAAAGTTTTCCATCAGAAGCAAAAGTCAACATTCAACACTTCAACTCTCAACTAAAGCTATCATTCAAGACAACTACTGCAAACTACATTGGATCAAATCAACGTCACCTTTTGAAGATCCATTAAGAAGACTGTTTCCTCTCAAATATGCACTCTAAGAGTATAAGGAAGAATTCTCCTGAAAAGCTTCAAAGAAGTGTTGTGCAGAAGATTTAGAAGTTAAAAGGAGAAAATGCCATCCACCAAGACACATATCAAATCAGAACAATGTTAGCAACCCACTGCGGATAGGAGGTGACAGTTAAGAACCCCGCGTCAAACGGCTTCCTGATATCTACCTTGATCTTCTTTGACATTTCAGGGTGCATACGGTGGACCTTCTGTTTAACCGGAGGACAATCCTCTTTAGTTGGCAGACGGTGTACCATGATGTCAGTGTCTAACCCATGCATATCTTCATATGACCAGGAAAAAATCTCAATGTAGTCGTGCAACATCTATATCAACCGCTGTTTGATATTAACTTCCATATTTGCACCTATCTTGACTTCTTTTATGTCCATCTCTGTGCCCAAGTTTATTGTCTCAACTGGCTCTTCATGAGGTTGTATAGCCCTCTCTTCCTGTTGTAATAGTCTATCCAGTTCTCCAGGAACCTCACAATCGTTCTCACCTTCTTCCTTGGCTCGGTTGATCGGATTTTTGAAGTCATAGCTGGTAATAGCAGGATTGTTATCAATGGGATCCAGAGTGGATATGGATCTGCAGTTTGATACGTGCGTGTGTGTAAGAGCATAGCTGAATTGATAAAGTAAAAACAGAAAAGAAAGAAAAAAGCAGATAGCACAAAATTTGTATGCAAAGAACGTCCAATGCTTCATTAATGATATATGAAATGACATATAATAACCCTCACAGATAGAACCATTGTGCCTCGGGTAAGACAAAAGGCCAAAAGTTTTAAAAATTGTTCATTACAAATTCATAACATAAGTAAGACAATTACTGCGGAATAAAAGAAACTGGAATAAAATCTCTAGTCGTCCAGTTATCTGGTCCACCATTGGTAGTCGGGTAGGTCCAGTTATCAATGTCAAGGTCTTCCTTACTATCTTCAATAGCACTGACCCCACGATTGCTGATGCGTAGGGGAGGTCCTCCATCCCGAGCGTGTCGAACAATCCTTTATGCCTCTGAAGTAAAGCCCAACCAAATTTGTCAGTTTTGTGAGTGAAATCAGGGAGTCGTCCCCAATTGGAACACCCACCTTCTTCAACCACTGTTCTGGCGTCCTTGAGAAAAGCCATCTTCAAAGGAGGTTTGGTACTGGTGGTAGTCTCGGTTGACGTCAAAATCTGGGGAACCTCTTCAAAGTTTTGACAAGGGGTCTCTATGAATTCCCCGTCCATTTCTACGTACCTGAAGGAGTTCAGGTGGCTCACCATGTACTCCTCTTCGCCATGCATAGTAACAATCTTCCCCTTCACCGGATACTTCAACATTTGGTGAAGTGTAGAAGTAACAGCCCCGACTTCATGGATCCAAGGATGACCCAACAAACAAGAGTATGATGGCTTTATGTCCAACACATAGAAAGTGGACTCAATGGTCTGAGAGCCTACCTTAACAGGGATGTCCACCTCTCCATGCACCATTTTTTTTGACCCCTCAAAAGCCCTTACCATAATGTTACTAGGCTTTAAGGTCAAGCCTTCACAATCTAGTCGATCAAGAGCATTCTTAGGCAGGACATTCAGTGAAGACCCAATATACACCAGAACATGAGCCATAGTGGTTCCCCTGCATTCAATCGATACATGCAAAGCATCATTGTGTTTTCTCCCTTTCGGAGTTAAGTCGACATCCGAAAAACCCAGCCCATTGTCAGCAGTCAAGCTGGCCACACAATATTTGAATTGATCGGCTGAGGTTTCTTGTGGCACATGCGCAGTCTTGAGGAATTCAATCAAAGCCTTCGCATGGGCCTCAGAACATAATTGCAAAGACAACATCGATATCTTCGAAGGGGTCTACCCCAACTGCTCGACCATATTGTAGTCGCTCTTTTTGATTATTTTTAAGATTTCCTCTATCTCTTGCTTAGAGGTTTCTATGATAACCTTTCTAGGTGCCTCCGTCCGGGCACGCTCACCATAGCTTCTTTGCCTCGAGTCCCAGATGACTATACGGTAGGAGTAACAATCTGAGTAAGAACAGGAGTAGCAATAGAAGTACTGGTAGGAACAACAAATGAAATAACAACAGGCTTAGTGACAGTCTTTGGGGAGATATCAGGAGAAAAAACCCTTCCACTTTTAGTAATTCTACTGGTCCCAACAATGTTACTGACATCAGGATTAGCCTCTTCATTCTTCAGGTCTTGTTTAACACTGTGATAGTAGATATCAACGCCATAATGCGAAGGGACAGCTTTGTCCGAGGTGTACGGGACAGGACCAGGACAAGTGATTATTAACAGAGTAACTCTCGGATTGGATTTAATCATAACAGGTCTTCTTGAGGAGGCCTTGGAAGGATTGGAGGAAATGGTTATAATGGCGACATCTTCAAACGGAACAACAGGAGTCAAAGTTTTCTCGAACAAAATATCTCTATTGTCCATCAGGCGCTGGACACCTGTCTTTAGAAGATAGCAACCAGAAGGAAGGGATGAACACATGTGGCAACCTTCGCCACAACCCGGAAATAAACCGGCCAACAACAAATTCTTCTTAACAGTCATAAGGGGAGTAGAAACTTCATCAACTGAGGCCACAAACAGATCGGTATCAACAGCATTAACTCCACGATTGTGCTTAGGCATGGGAGCAGTTATGACATTGGGCTTTTCGAGAGCATCGAACTCAATCTCCTTGGCCTTGATCAGATCTTGTACTTTGTTTCTTAAAGCCCAACAGTCATTCGTATCGTGACCAGGACTCTCATAATGGTAGGCACATCGAGCGTTCAGATTGTACCGAGGAGACATGATATTAGGATTCTTGGGAGCCTCCTTCAAGGTTGCCAAATTGGATCTCAACAGGTGGGGTAGAACCGCTGTCAATGTCATGTTAATCCGGGTCAACTGCCTTTGTGGTCTTTCTACCCTTTGTTGATTGTTGTGTTGTGGAGCAGCTGCAGGCCTAGGTATCATTACAACACTTACCATCGGATGCTGTTCAACTCTGCTTTGACCTCTTAAACTATAGATATCACTGGCTTCCTTCTTACCACTGAAGGGCTTCTTTAATGAACTCGAGGAGGTGTCTCTCTGTATTTTACCACTACGGATCCCAGCTTCTACCCTCTCTCCAGTTAATATCAGCTCAGTAAAACCAGTCGATGAACTACCGATCAAATGGTTGAAGAATGGACCAGACAGCGTCCCAAGAAACATGTCGACCAACTCCCTATCAGACAAAGGGGGTTGGACTCTCCCAGCCAAATCTCTCCATTTCTGCGCATAGTCCTTAAATCCTTCACCTGTACCCATGGACATACTCTAGAGTTGAGTACGAGTAGGGGCCAGGTCGGCATTGTATTGGTACTGCTTGTAAAAAGAAGCAGCCAAATCCTCCCAATTTCGGACATTGGTTCCCTCCAATTGGTAGAACCATTCAAGTTGAGTCCCTGACAGGCTATCTTGAAAGAAGTGACCCCACAAGTTTCTATCAGCAGTGTGGGCTGGATCTTCCTTACATAGGAATGGAGATTAAGCTTGGGACAAGACACCCCATCATATTTTGCGAAAACTGGAGCTTTAAACTTTTGTGGGATGACCACTCTCGACACCAATCCCAGTTCTTCGAAGTCCAACCCAGGTATTCTCTGGACTTCCATGGCGCTCAGCCGATCCTCTAGCTGCTTGTATATATCCTTAATGAGAGGATATTTATCATTATTGTAGTCGGTATCATTGTCAAAAGCTTCAGGACCGGGGTCCTCTTCTCTTGTCTGCCTCTCTTGATTCTCCCCTTCTTTGGACGAGGAGCTCAGATCGAATGATTGCTTTAGCGGCCCCCCGAATCTTCTGCCCATATTAAGGATACCAACTGGTTTCTTCTTCTTCTTCTTCTCTTTCAAGATGAGGGCCTTCAGATCTTCCTGCCCTTTTGCCAAAGTTATGATCATCTGTTGAAATTGGGCATTTTGTGCCTGATGATCTTTGATGTTTTTTTTCAGAAGACATCTTTGCTGAAATAAAAAGTGAAGAAGATGAGAAACCTGCAATGGTACCTGTTTATGCAATGTTATGGATGGGATGTGCATGCAATTATTTCAAGGACTTTGGGAAATTTAAATTTGCAAACCAAAATGAAACAAAGATTTTATGAGTAGAATTCAAGGTACAATTGCCTCTTAGGCGTTACAAAAAATTCTAAAAACTAAAAAAAATTAAGTTTCCCATGGATGCTTCCTCTTCGTGCCGAGATAGACATTAAGGCTTCTTTCCTCATGAAGCTACTTTGTGAGCTCTAAAACCTTCTTCTCTTGGGCATAGAACTGGTCCCTATAAGTATCTCGTTCCTTCTTCAACTGGATCCAAGACCTCTGTAGTTCTTCAAGATCAGTGGGCATATCAGGATGAAGAACCGTGTATGGAATATCCCCTTCAGTAATGGGCTCCACAATCAATGGTAAGACGACTATGTAGGGCATCATAAGTTTCTAAGCGCGAGCTCGTATCCATTGGAGATAAGGTTCCATAGGAATGGAATTCTTTGACCCCAAAGTCTTGGCATCATATCTGTTTATCATGCCCCAAGCTCGTGTGAACTTCTGGTGATACCCTTGAACATCCCCCTCATAGTTAAATACAATGCTCTGGATAAGTAACTCATGAGGACCATCCCTTCGAGCGTAACCAAATTGTCGCAGAGCCAAACAAGGATTGTAAGTTATGCCTCCCCTAATGCCAAATAGTGGAACATTAGGGAACTCCCCGCAACGGTCAATAATAGAAACATCTCCCATAAATCGGGAATACCAGAGAATATCCGTGTGAGAAAGTGACATTATTATTTGCGACCAACCCAAACCTCCTTCATTCTTCAGCACTGACTTAGGGAGGTGAGAAATAAACCACCTCGACAATAATGGCATGCAACCCATAAGGACCCCTCTTCTCTTCATGGTACGAGTATGGAGAGTGTGCAAGATGTCTCCGAGCATGGTAGGCACATGGTTGCGAGAGAGGAAAATCTTGATAGCATTCACATATATGAGTATGTCTGGATTAGGGAATAGCACTAACCCAGAGATTAGAAGGGCCAAGACCTCCTCAAAATCCTGAAAGTCCAAATCATCCCAAAACAATTGGGCCCTGTCTATTAGGAACTTGGCTAGAAAACCCTTGACTCCACTTCTTATTTCCCAATTGGATACCACGTCGGCCCGTTTTAGATCCAAAGCTAGGGCAATGACTTCTGGCTTCGTAACCTCTTCTAAACCTATGAAAGGCACTTGGTCAAGAATGGGTATATTCAATAACTGAGAGAACTCTTCCATGGTAGGCACCAACTGATAGTCTGGAAAGGTGAAGCAGTGGTGCTCGGGATCAAAGAACTGAAAGAGTACACCCATCATCTTTTCATCAAAGCTTGAAGTAACCAGGTTGAGAAGTCGACCATGTCTCTTGGTGAACGCAGAAGTTTCAGGAACCCTCGATACTAGTTCCTTATGTTGGGGAGGTATTCTCATAAAGCTGATTCAGATAGTGTTTCTACGAGTGGAAGCCATAATATGCAAAACGGAACAAAGATAAATTCCCTCATTCCTTGAAATGGTTAGTGTAATGAGAATGGATGCTATGTTATGATGCACGATGTTATGTTCAAATATAGTAAATCACACACAAGCCAAACACACAAAATTCCTTAGGTTCAAAGGCTTGCATGAGGTTAAAGGTAAGTACCCTCTTGAAGTTTAGTTGGTTTCAAACCTGTCTTAGAAAAGTAAATGGGTTCTAAGGATTCTAAATATCACTGATCATCCTCTATCGGGCATTATTTCAGCTCAGGCAATATTTTCTTGCGGCTGAAATATCCCGATAGTCTGATCTCAATGATTGTAGCATCGAGTATCAACCAATCCTCAGCTTTATACCAAGGCAAGCTATCTCACTACCTTCTAATGGCCAAGTTTGTTCAACTAAGGTTCTAAGGTCCGTTAGTGCTTCACGACACCATGAATAGGCCCCGTATTCTCTTCGTTTCCACACGAAGGAAACCAGTACCAACCAAAGTGTCACACCAACACAACCATCGCTTAAACCATATCGTTCTATGTCGTACAGTCTCCATGATCTTTTGTTGTTTACCTAATAAGTGTCCCCTAGATCCGGGTGTAGGATCTTTAACAATACCTAAGCAGAAATCCCTTAAATGTAAAGCAAACAAGTCAAACAAAGAAAAGCAAGTAAATGTAGTCTAACCCTAAGGTAACCCCACATTTAAAGTCCCCAACAGAGTCTCCAGTTCTGTGATACGATGGGAGAACTGACTTTTTGTTTTGCGTTTTGATTGCAAATGTTGCGGTTAGCAAGAGTCGCCACTGACTTTTCTTTTATCCAAAAGGAAAGGTGAAAAAGCACGGGAAAGACCTTTGAGATTGTTTCTTGAGTTCGGGGGGTAGATTATGAAAAGGGAAGGTATTAGCACCCTTTTCATCCATGTTTTTCCATGGGCTCTTAGTTTACTCGCTAGATCACTTGCTTTTGTTTGAATGTGTGCTTGTGATATGGATTTTGAAAGTATATTAAAAATGTGACTTTGTAATGGCTCTTATTTCTATAAGAACGCGTAAAAGTGTTGTTTTGAAAATCCTATTTACAAATGGGGGGTTGCAAGAATTTTAATCCTATTTAACAATTACAAACATATTAAAATGTACAACGTAAGAAAGAAAAAGGAATTTGTTTAGAAAATGGTTTTTTTTGTCTTAATGGATTTAAAAAGAGGAAATTAATTAGTTAGTAAAAAGAAAATATTTTCATATCTTTTTTATATTGATAAAAAGAGTATTAATATTGAAAATGATAAAAGGAAAATAAATGAAAGATAGAAACCGCGTGTTGCTGCAAGTGAAATAACAAGGATCAGAAGTTCTGAAGTCAGGCGCGTTGTGACTCAGAAAGGAACGTCAGTGGTCAAAAGTTCTGGATTGATACACTTTAAGGCCCTGCAAGAAACATCAGAGGGAAAAGAAACAAAGGTTCTGGGTGGTATTCAGAAAGTGAGCCAAAAGTCAGAAATTATGTGTTGTGTTAAAACAGTGTGTGAGCATCAGAAGTCCTATGTGTTAAAACAGTTGGAAAGCCTAGAAGTTCTGTGTGTTTAACGTGTAGGGAGAAACTCAGAAGTTTGGTGCTGTGCTAAAACAGTGTGTGAGCATCAGAGTTTTTGTGCCAAATTTCAACTCCTTCTTCATATTAATCAACACATCAGCAATTTATTCAGTATTTAACAAACAGAAGGTCACAAAGATAAAAGCACAACGATTTATAGAAGTTCAAATCCCTAATCTGAGCCTATCCCTAATCAAGAAGTTTTGATCCACAGTTTTTCTACTTATGCAATGATATGGACAACATCAATACTGTGATATTTACATATTTAATGATGTTCTGAATGAAAAGATGCAAAGTCAGAATGACTTACCTTGAATCTGGAGTGTGTTTTTGGAACTTGAACTGCTTCCTTCAGATGTTCTGGAGTCAGCACCAGCAATGGAAGATAAAATGCCAAGTTCTTTGATTCAAAGGGAAGAATAAAGGTTTGGTTTTCTGTTTGGGAATTGGATTTTTGATGAAGGTTTCACAGTTTTCTTTTCTGTCTTTTGACAATTTTCTCTCTCCCCAAAAGCCAACCCCTTAAACGTGTGATGGAGCCACTTATTTATAGATGGATTTGCTGTGGTTTTTGGGGGAAAAACAAATGGGATTTTTAACCTTTTTGGAATACTGTTCCATTTCTTTTTAATCACAGTTTTTGTATGCTAATTTGATGCAAATATGGGGTTTGAGAAAGTGCAGGCGTGGACTAGATCAGCAGCTGATTACAGGGATGTGATATAGCAGGGCAGCAGGCTGCTTAAACGAGGTTTTGGGATTTGGTGATGTTCTGATTGCAAAAGATCAGAAACGTAACCTCCATATGCTGAAGGGTCATGTTCTTACCGAAGAACATCGCTTCCATATGTTCTGATTGAAGCATCATGTTCTGAACCGTGTTTGCAAATTCTGATTGAACTTGCGTGAAGGCTGGCCCAGAATTTCTGAAGTATCATATTCTCTTAACACTTAGAAAATTTTCTAAATGTTTAGAAATTTGATTTTTTTCAAAGTAATTTCTGACTTCTGATTTTTTGATGAACTAATTTCAAGTCTTGATGAAATATAATTGTTGAAACTTGATTTGATCTAAAAAGTCAAAGTTTGACTTTTCAGTGTGTTTTTCACCATTTTGCCCTTGTGAATGATTTTCTTGAAAAGTTGTAATTCAATACTTGAAACTTGATAGAAGCAAGCCTGAGATTCCAGGATGATCCTTTGAGAAATGAGAGGGTAAATTTTGGGGTACAACACTTATATATACATCCTGTCACACAAGCTTTCACTCTCTAAGCTGTTAGTCCCCATACTTTCAGCTATCTGCTCATAATTCAAAACTTGTCTGTTTTTGCTCTCTTTCATTCCTTAAAATCCTCCTCATAAAGTCTCTTGATCATTTTTATTATCTCCTAAAGATTTATATTCTCTAATAATGGCATCTATCATCTAATAATTGCTTCTATCATCTGATGAACTTGGTCTTAACCAAAGCATCATTCGGCATGGTTGGTTTAACTATTTTTCCATGCTTCATGGACCCGTCTATCATTATCTTATCAAGGAATTTTGGTTGTATGTATCTGTCAATGGTGACTCAATGCTTTCATCCTTCTTCGGTAACAACATTACCATCAGTCCAACATCAATTGCTACTGCAATCAGGTGTCCTCAAACTGAAACCAAATTGAATATTTTCAACTTCCTCTCTCTTTTGACGAAAGACTCAACACAATCCATAACAACTCTGAAAGGTATGAGCCAAACAATCCTAAAAATCTTCTTCTCATAGCCAAAGTTTGGTTTCAACTTTTACTAACCAACTTTCGACATAGAGGAGTTAGTCTGGACTATATATTCTTTTTAGACAGAATCTTAATCTACCTTCTTGTGCATCATGTTAGAATCAACCTACCTCAAACCATTTTCAACTATCTTAGAGGGTCAGTTGTCGTGTCCAAAAAGTATCACCAGTCTTTTATCTCTTTTGGAAGAGTTCTCTCCGCCCTCTTCTCTCAAGCCGGGATTATTGAAACAATTCGTCTAAATGGTTCCAACGATGTTCTTAAAAAAGAAAGATGTGAAGTTCTTGAAGTTTAGGTATTTTATAAGTTCTATCTCCTTATTAATATGTTATATTAGGACATTCTCATTCAATCTTGTTTCGTCCTAAGTATAATTTCCTCTTCAGATAAAAACTCTTTTAGTAATAAGTGTCTAGTCTAATACATGTTCTTATTAAAACAAATGAATTAAGTCACTTCTAGGGAATAGGTAGAAGTCCTTCTGCTTTACTCAATGTCAGAATAATCCTTTAATCCCGATGCACTCTTTCTTGACATTAAGTATTTTGTCCTAAGTTGTCACATCATATCTTATGCATGATACGCCTCTCTACCATGTCATTTATCCAGTTAGTCACACTCTCTATCTATATATTCATCCCCTTCGCTGAATATATTAATCATCTCATTCTTTCAAAAACTCTCTTATTTCTCATCATGTCTCTAGTTACCTTCCTTGGAGATAAAAGTCTTCTTGAAGTCATAACTGAAGAGAAAACCAAACCCTCTCTTCTTAGCAACAATCATATCTCGTGTAGTTTCTCCTAGGTCATTTACCCTTAAGAATGGATAAACTATTTCACTATGCTGGATGAATATGTCTACTCAAACCTTATCAAAGACTTCTTGAAGTATGCCCTTGTTGAAGGCGAAGGTTTTTCCATTTCCTCCCGTGTCTTCAGTGTTCCCATAACCATCAACCCTTTTTCAATAGTTCTTGCAACCGGTTGTGAAAATATTGGTCTTACTATTGAATATATCATGAGTCTATATCATCTTGATGATAAACTCACTTCTCTACATAATTCAACATCCAACTACGAGTCTAATAATCCTGATCCTTCCCATTCCTAAAAGTTGGTTCAAGTTTCTCTTAACCAATTTTCATCCTAGAAGAGTTGACACAAATATGATGTCTTATGAAGATTGGATTGTCATGTTTCTTCTAGTTAATGATATCTAAATAAACTTGCCGCAATCTATCTTCAACTTTATACAAAGTTCCATCACTCTCTCCAGAAATGAAATCAAGTCATTCACAGCTTTTGGAAGAGTTCTTTTCGAAATATTCTTTAAAGAAGGAATTGTTAACATTATCCGGAAGAATGGTCCTACAAATGGTCTGGTGAAGAAAAAGTGTGAAGTCTTCGAGGGTTGAATGATGCCTTCTTAGTGTTTAGGTCTCCCTATGTTTGTTTTCCTTAGTCTGTTTGCCCTATGTATCTGTACTTCTCTTTAAATTAATGAATTATGTTTCATGTGTTACCTTTCTAGTTTTACAATTAATATGTGTGATTTATATTGTATCAATTATTTTCTTCAATTGATTTTTAATATTCGATTGTCTCTCTATCTTAATTACAGTTCTAATTTTATAATTAATTTGTTCTGAATTACATTAATCTATACTATCCATTTCATTCATCTGATACTTCAATATTTTTGTTCTTGCTTAAATCAATGATTTATCTCTATCCCTTATCACCTTTTTAATTTCTGGCAAAGGGGGAGTGTTGAACCCAAAAAATTTCCCTCCCGTTTCCAAGATACTTCCTCATGCACATGAAGGTCTCAAGCACTCAAGACTACTCAAGGGTTGACAAGATAAACTCTCCTCCTAAGCAATTGACCTATAACTAGGGTTTTGTTTTTCTCACGGAAAATTGGACTTCTAATGCCTCAAGTGGATTTCATAGTTTCTCATATGTCTCAAAGAAACCACATACCATGTTTAAAGCCTTTCAGCACAAGTTTGCTCAGTCAATCAACCATATGATTGAAAATTAACTATGTTGGATAAAAAGTCAACTTTGACCAATTTACAATCAAACTTCAAGATTTTTGGTCAACATCAAGATTTTGATGTCACATTCATCATTTGATATGGGTTGATCATGATTCATCAAGAAAACTCAAGATTCATCAAAAGTCAAAAGTTATTAAATTAGGGTTTTCTTTAGGATAAGTCAACTGAAATTTGACCAAGCATAACTTTCACATAATTCATCATAAATTTCTCAACAAAAGCTCATTTTGAAGTAAATTCAATTATCTACAACTTTGTCTCTCTAAGCTCGAGGCCAAAAATGCTTCATTTGGGAGATATGAGCCAAAACATTACAGGTCATTTTAAAAGTCAACAAAAAGACACTAAACCCAGAAAAATTAATTCAACATACTTCAACATGCACTTGAAGGTCTCAAGCACTCAAGACTACTCAAGGGTTAACAAGACAAACTATCCTCCTAAGCAATTGACCTACAACTAGGGTTTTTTTTTCTCAAGGAAAATTGACTTCTAATGCATCACGTGGATTTCATGGTTTCTCATATGTCTCAAAGAAACCGCATACCATGTTTCAAGCCTTGCAGCACAAGTTTGCTCAGTCAATCAACCAGATGATTGAAAATCAACTTTATTGAACAAAAAATCAACTTTGACCAATTTATAGTCAAACTTCATGATTTTTGGTCAACATCAAGATTTTGAAGTCACATTCATCATTTTATCAAGGTTTGATCATGATTCATCAAGAAAACTCAAGATTAGTCAAAAGTCAAAAGTTACTAAATTAGGGGCTTCTTTAGGAGAACTCAACTGAACTTTGACCAAGCATAACTTTCACATACTTAATCAGCAATTTCTCAACCAAAGCTCATTTTGAATTAAATTTAATTATCTACAACTTTGTCTCTCTAAGCTCAAGGCCAAAAATGCTTCATTTTATAGATATGAGCCAAAACATTACAGGTCATTTTAAAAGACAACAAAAAGACACTTTTTGTCAAGACACTTTACATCAAGATAAATGCTTAAAATGGAAAAATGACAAACATGAAGGTTGTAGGGGATATTTTAAGCTTTCCAAAGAGTCCCAGATCACTTTCATATGATAAAAATTTAGAGAGTTATGATTGGTGTGAGTTGGGCAATTTTGAGAAAATGCATGAAGTTCAAATTGAGCAAATTTGACTTTTTGGGCTAATGGGCATATCTTTTAAGGTCCAAACGTGTTCCTGACCTCATATTAGATCTCTAAACCCATTCACATATTTTTTATGATTTTTTTCTTTTATTTGGATTTTATTCATATAAATGAAAATTAAATCAAATAAAATATCAAATAAATGATATAAGGCATATGGATCTGTTTTCGAATCAAATCATAAGTCTAAAAAGCTGGTGACAACTTGCAAAAAACATGATTGGTATGAGATTGGCCTAAAAAATAAAGATTTCATGCAAAACTTCAATCAAATATTTGATCATGAAATTCAAATCTTTTGTACTTTCATCAATATTTGATCATGAAATATTTGATCACGAAATTCCAAATCAATTATTATACCATGATTGAACAATTTTGATTCAATATTGTTGACCTGATCTTTTCTATTATAAATAGACAACATATTCATACATCCCAGGACACGAAAATTGGCCTCAAGAACAAGCCTAAAAAATATCAATATTGTCAAAACTATGGCAAACTAAAAACCTTGTGTGCAGCCACTTTCAATCCATTCCAAGCATTCCATCATGTTCCTGAAGTTCTCAGGAGTTCATTCCATCCATCCTTGAAGCCTGAAGCACGCTAGATCATCACATCTCAACATTTGGTAGTTTTCATGAATCTCAAACTTTTAATCTATGCATATTTAATTAATTTGATGCATGTATACATGTTCATGATCATGTTTAAAACTGTTTTAATCCATTATTTGCAAGCTTTGATGCAGGGATCGTGACATGCCATTATTATGGAAGCTTGGAACTTTTTCTCCGTATATCATATTACAATCGTTTTCAGGCCAAACTAACACCTCCATTGGATTCGCAAGGGTTAAATTAGGGGGATAGGGACCCTTTTATGATCTAAATCTTGCTATTTTTGCAGGTTGGAAAATCTTCTCACCGGAGAAAAACTACTGGAGCTAGGGCTCCGACGCTTACCTGATTCACTTGATTTTATTATATATTTATCTGTTTCTATTTTATAACAAAAACTCAGCGCAGCGCAGTTGGTTGGAGACAGAGGCATCTAACGTGAGGGGCGTGGGTTCGATCCCTATGTCTCGCAAAAATTTTATTGTTCTTCCAAACTAACACACATGTTAATATTATATTGATTAGATCCTATTCCTAAACACAAAAGTAGCACTGGTGCAGTGGTTGGAAGTCAATCTATGAAGCTAGGGGCGTGGGTTCAACACACACCCCATGCAATTCTTTTTTTCCTTATTTTACTAACCCTATTTTTCATCATATTTTACTAATTATTTTTTTAAATTAACAATTAACTAATCTAATTTTTTTCTAACAAATTAGGATTAGGGTTTTAGTTAGTAATTAAAATTTTTTATTTACTAATAAATTAACAAAAAATTTCTTCTTAATATTAAAATTGATTAGAATTAGGTTTTTAATTACTATTATCATTTAAACTATTTTCTACAAAAAAAACCAAAAATGTTTTTTTAACATTTTAACATCCTTTTTCTTATTCATCTTTTTGCTATTTAATTTTATTAAAAAAACTGTATAGGTTGCACTATCGATGTAATAACGTAGATTTATTTTCTCTCACTTTTTCTAATTATGTATCTGCTCCGAGTATGTAATAGAGTAGGTTTATTTTTCCTGCAATTTTCATACCTATGTATCTCTCTCAAAGCCATGTAATAGCTTAGGTTTTACATTCCACACTTTAATTTTTCTGTACATATTTAATTGCTAGTAACTAGGGTTTGCATGGCAAGACTATAAACAAACGTAGAAAACCCAAATTCCCAAGATAAATAATTGAAATCAATACACTCTTCATACTTGCACCTCTAGGTAACTTACATCAAGATAAAGTCTCCAAATTCAAAAATGATCAAAAGTGAAATTGGAGAGGACATCTTTAGCTTTCCAAAAAGTCAAAGATCATCTTCAAAAGATGAAAATTAAGAGAGTTATTATCATTGTAAGTTGGGAAACTTTGGTAGAATGCATGACTTCCAAAGTGAGCAAACTTGTGATATTGAGCTATTGGGCCTAACTTTTGATGTTCAAACATCTTCATAATGTGTTAGAGGATCTCTAAATCCATTCACATATTTTTTATGATTTTTATTTCTTCTATTTGAATTTTTATTCATTTAAATGCAAATAAATCAAATAAAATGTAAAATCATTGGGCCAAGGTGCATGATTGTTTTCTTGGATCAGTAGGAGGCCTAAGTCAACTCGTGACAACCATGAAAAACCGCGTGAGTTCAAAATGGCAAGAAATATCTCAAAAAGGAAGCTTGAAAACATGTTTGATTCTTGTCTAATGATGGCCATAATTACATGATTTTGTACCATTCTTGTTACCCAAATCCTACCTCTATATAAGCATAAGAGATCAGATGCAAGAGGGACATGCATCCTTGCCTCAAAATTGCAAAAATTATCGAAACATTTTCTCAAAAAACCCTCGAGTTTCAAAACTCTCGTTACAAGCCTTCTCACTGTGAAATATTCATTCCAAACACTTCTAGGAATACTGAAGGGTAGGTTTGGATCAATTACCATGATCCTAAGCACATGAAACTGTATAGCATGGAATAACCGATTTTCATTTTTTTCAAATTCGTATCTTTAATTTTGTCTTATTTTAAACTGAATTGATGTTACTAACAAGTTTTTGAGACATATTTGAACAGGTTTGCATCAGTATTATGATCCCATGAAATTAGAACCATAAGGTTCCATAGTTGCACTGGTCGGTTTCGTTTGGTTCGAATCTCATGATACGTGAACTTTTGGCCAAAACTAAGCCCATATTTAAATTCAGGGGGGGCGAATTAGGGGGAGTAGGTCATTTTTGATCGCTAACGCCTTGATTTCATAGGTTATATATGTTACAAGCTATCAAAGAAGACGACCAGAGATTGGGCTCCGACGCCTCTTTGGCCAATAACATCATGTTTTATATTTAATCTTGTGGTTTGATTTACATGAACGGACGTATGTGCCTCCCCAGCAGTAGAAGCGTGTATTGCAAAGGTGTTAGTGTACCAGGGCATGGGTTCGATCCCTGCCTCTAGTATTATATTTTTCATATTTTTTCTTGTTTGTAGATCCAGTACAAGCCAGCCTAGCGCGCTAATTGTGCTCCTCACTTCATCAGCACTTGATCATCACAGGACCAGATCCAGCGTCTCAGATGTGTCCCCCTTACAGTGAGCTTCCTGGAGCCATCCCCACCTGATCCACCACAGGCGTCTTAGGCCTTGTCTCCTTGGGCCTAGGGGATCACTTTGTTACACCCCCCAGATTTACTTCTTCAGGCCCATTACATTTCTTTTTTTTATATATTTTGTCTTAACCTTTTTTTTCACATGATTAATTTTTATTCAAATAAATATAAAATCAATTTAGAAATAGGTTTTTCTTTATTAAAATTAACCAAATTAATTTGTTTTCTTTATTAAATTGATTAACTTTTGCTAAATAAATTAATTTCATTTTTTTTAATAAAAATAATTAGGTCGTTTTAGTCATTTTATTTTTACTAATAGAGCTTTTATATTTAACTAATTAAAATTAATTAATTTAGGTTAAGTCATCAATTTTTTTAAATAAAAAACGATCAAAAAAAAGAAAATATTTCTGTTTCTCTTTACTTTTACAATCTCCGCGCGGTCCTTTACTTTCGCATTAGTTTTTACCATAATGTATCTGCTAAAGGTTGTAATAGTTAATTAAGTTATTTTTACCGCTTTCTTTCTTTCCCCCAATATTTATGGTTTTGTACCCCTCCCCTGAAGCATTGTAATAGCGTAGGATCTTTATTTTCTGTTTTTACTGCTTTTACTTATTACTGTATAGTAATTAGGCTTGTATGGTAATATCTAAAACGAAATGCTAGATAACCCTAATATGCAAGATAAATGAACTGAACTAAAACACCATTCACACACGCACCTCTAGGGTGATTCCACTTGTTGCCTTGGGATAAAAAACAGTCATGTCCCTCGAATGTAGGATGCTTTAGCAAATAACCTAGATTAAAAAGATCGTAGTCCCTCGATGACCCTTCAATGTTGCCTTCGTTAAACAATCTTAGTCCCTTACAAAAAATTTCTAAAATTCACTACGAGTTACCTTTATGACTGTACGATGACTCGCACCTGTCCCTCAAACATCCAACGATAGGGCTTCCTACTTACTAATGGTAGGATTACACTATCTAAAGGAAGAGGAAAATAATGCAAAATACTTTTGAGTAGGTAGATAGCTCGTAGTCGCTTGCTCACAAACAAAAGCATTTTTCACACAAAATAATTCTTTTCAGAAATATTTTTAAAACAAACACTTTGTATGCATTCTCAATGATACGAGAATCATTACAAAGTTTGTCGCACCTAGGAATTTTCAAATTATTTTCAAACACATTCACAAAGCATTTTCATAAGTGAGCTATCGATTAAGAGCCCGTAGAAAACTATGGATGAAAAGGGTGCTAATAACTTCTCTTTTCGTAACCTACCCCCCAAACTCAAAAAAATCTTAAAAGGTCTTTCCTGTTCTTTTCTCCCTTTTCTTTATTGGATAAAAGAAAAGTCGGTGGCGACTCTTGCTATATGCAACATTTGCGATAAAATGAAAAATAAGTCAATTCCCTCACCGTATCACACATATATTCATAAGTTGTTAACTTTCTAAAAGTATGAAATTCTGACTCAAAGCTCAGAAGATGTACTCTCCTGAAAGGAAGACAAGTCAACATTCTAATGCATGCTCTCATACAAAGATGTCACTCACAATTTGTTCTCTGATACGTGTGCTTCAACAACGTAAGCTCTATTTAGAAGTTATGAGTTGTCTGAATGTCTGATAGAGTGGAGAATATTTGATCAAACGTTGATGATTGAGAAGCATAATGTTTTGGTTGTGATATCAAAGTCACGGTACAAAAGCGGAGATGCATAATGCGTGGCATTATTCAATCAAGATCAAATCAAGTTTTGATTCTTCATCAAGTGCTGATAAAAACCAGGTTCTGAGATGAAGACCAGGTGTTCTAGTCAAAATCTGATGAGTTACTGTTTGGAAGTGTTACTTATCTATTCTTATGTTCTGATACTCAAAATTTATTTTGTGAGTCTTGGGCTCAGGGGGAGACTCTAAACAAACTTAAATGAAATTTTAGGTTTAACAGATTCAGAGGGAGCTGTGAGCTTAACTCTGAATTTGTATGTTATGGTGATTACCCTATATAAATTGTTATATCAAAATAAATGGTTTTGTCATCATCAAAAATGGGGAGATTGTATAAACAAGAAGTGTTTCCTACATCTGGCCTTGAGATTTTGATGATAACTTCATATGTTATCTTAGAGAACAGTTATATACACTAATGGTTTCATCTAGTGTGTAGCTGCTTCTATAATGTTCTGCCTCTGGTACAAGGCGTTTGACGTCATCAGGTTCTGAACATACACTCTGGAAGAAAACATGTGGTTACATGTTTCAGTAAAGTTAGTGTTCTGAACTGATCTTTTGCAACATGTCTTGGGAATGTTAGTACAAGAAGTTCTAATTGTGGCTTTGTGGTTTAGCTTTGGAAGCCTTCTAAATATTTACTTATGTGTTACTTATGTGTTACAAGTTCTGATAGTCTGAAGAAAAAGAAGTTCTTACAACCAAGTGCTGAAGACTTGGAAGAAGAAGGTTCTATGTGACAAGTTTTGAAGACTCCAAGATGTAACACCCTTCTAAACCCCAAGTAATATTCGCAATTGTTCTAATAAATATATCAGAGTATATCACCAACAAGGGTGTCACATATTCATATAAAACTTCACAACAATACATCCTGCTCGATAACACGGTTTTTCAAAATATTTAACAAAATAGAATCAACATTTAGTTCTTCGAATCATGGAAGCGGAAATCATAGTTCAAAACACTTCATTATAGTACTTCATAAAAATTAGTCATACTTCATAACTCATGCTTATAAATCAAAACATCTCGAGTACCACATAAGGTGACTCAAAATCTTTAAAAAAAACAAAGAACATAAGTTCCAATCATTAGATCCCAACCCTGATGTTATATATATCATAGCAAGACTTCTTTTATTCAACATAAGAAAATATATGCACTTTGAAGCTATCCTCTAATGCTTCTACAGACAATTCTCAGTCACTTTCATGTTACCCATGTGGCGGCAACATTCAAACAGAAAGGGTGAGTAAATCATAATAATTATTTAATACATAAGGAATAGACATAGTAAATATGCACATAAGCAAGGCATCACACATCATCATATTGTCATGTTATACTCACACCTTCACCACTTCATCAATACACGAACACATATCATCATACACAATGTATCATCAAGCATCACAAATAAATCATTATGCAATGTCACATATAATGTAATGCAACATCATAAACTCATGCATGTGGTACCAAAACTTCACTGATGATTCAATCATCATTATCTCCAAAGATCCCCACCATAGGATCGATTCCCGCTTGGAACCAGGGAACTTCACTATTGCATGCAATCCACACTATGGGATCGTTTCCTTCACTAGAAAACTGTCCTACAATCTTCACTGGACCGAAGTCCTAACTTCACTGCACCAAAGTCCTAAAATATTATATGAATGCATGATGCGCAACAACATAATAAACACGACCATAACTATTCAACACCATCATCATATCATCATCATAACATCATATCATCATATAATCATCTTAATAAAACATCATATCATCATAACATCGTGTAATCATCATCATAATGAAACATAATTTTTGTACCCCAAAATTTTCCCTCTCATTTCTCAAGGCATTTCTCACAAGGGTTCTAAAAAATTCAAGCTTACACAAGTACAATTGTATTTTTCAGCATCAAGTTAAAAATGCAATTGTAAAAAAGGGCAAAGCAGATGAAAATATTCTTTTTGAAAAAATTGAAGGAAAAAAAAGTTCTCTTCGATTTTACATCTTTCGATTGGGCACTTTGGCTCCTTCGATGTAAGCTTTGGTTGCACCCTTCGTTTGGGAACTAGACTTCTTTTGGGAAAGTTCATTTCCTGCATCGTTTGGGCACTGGACTTCATTTGAAAATTTTATTCTCTTTGTGAAAATATTTCATTTGGCCATATAGCCTCTTTCCTGCATGTTAGCCAAAATTTACAAGTCAGAATTCCCCACCATGCTAGCATGCACAAGGCCAAAGTCACCCTTTGAAACAACTTGTTGCAAGCTTCGTCAGGGAAACACTTATCTTCAACTAGCTTCAATCCACAAGGCAAAGATCCTCTTGATTGATGTCCTTTGATTCAAGAAGCAAAGGCCTCTTTTCTGGTCTCATTCGATTGCACATTTTGCCTCCTGCATGCCTCTTTCGTTTGGGGCATGTGTCCTTCCTTTGTTGCAAGCTTCGTTTGTACATTTTTCCTCCTACATGCCTCTTTCGTTTGGGCCACGTGGCCCTCCTTTGTTGCAAGCTTCGATTGTGCCCTTTATCCTTTGCATGAATTCTTCATTTGGGGCGTGTGAATCCTTCATGCCTCTTTTGTGTGGGCATGTTCCTCCTGCATGCCTCTTTCGTGAGGGCATGTGGCTCCCTTCATGCAAGCCTTCGTTTGAGCAAAGATCTCTTGCATTATTGCATGAAGTCACAAAGCAGGGACCCCCTACATACACCCTTTTGTTTGGCCATATGACCCATTGCAGGAAAGTTTGAGTGGGGAGTGTCTCCCTTGGAAATATTTTGTTTCAACATACAAATTCTACATTATGCCATTGTCTCATGCGAAAGAAGTACCATGGTGGCACATTCGAAGGACTTGCCAGACATGTCTGGATTTCCCAATTGAATGACATGTTTTGTTGATCTACTCCAGGAGCATGTATTTGGACCATTCAAAGGAACCCACAGAAGGCCTGGTCGAAAGACACCCATTGGGGCCCCTTAAAAGGATACCCATATGAGCCCTTCGAAGGACAATTTGATTAGAAAAAAAAAAGGAAATGTTGTTGAGGAGTCTGGTCGAAGGATAGGTCTAGGGGTTAAAAATAAAAGGTTGAGATGCCCAAAGGTACTTGATGACCAAATTCCCATGCGCTGCATAGTTCAGGCCTGATAGGCTGGCCATAACACTCTGAAACTGCTGCACAACAGTCCTGCAACACTGCCTTACTTCTTGCACCAATTTGGCATACGAATACCGCCCCTCGAAAGATACAAGCACAACATACCTTTTTTGTTTAAACCTTTTGTTTTCCCTCCTAAAACATCAGCCAAAGCCATCTATAAATATGAGCCACCACCACACATCTTAGGGGCCCCTGGATAGTTGCAAGAAAACTCTTGTTGTAAGAAATTTCTCAAAAAAACTCTCAAACATCCATCCAAAATTTTTTTCCTTAAAATATTCCAAACACTTTTGAAAAACTCAGACCCCTTCACACACTAAGTGAGCCCTTCGTTTTAATCCTTAAGTTTCCAGATAACTCACCTTCGACCCATTCCCCAACCACAATATAGTAATCCTTTAATTCATTCCTTTAATTGTTATAGAGAAACCTTCGATTCACTCATATATCCTCCTTCGATTCTGTGATTGCTTGAACAAAGTAGTAACTGGACTAGTCTCCGGAAGGCCCCAACGAACTTCCATTCACCATCGAGGAAGACACTTATCATTTCCTTCGATTTTAAAACATCAAGAAGTAAGTTCTATTTAAACTTGGAATTATTTCTTTTAAATATCATGTGCACATGACAATAAAGAAAAAATGTAGGTATTTCATATAGGGGGTTTGACCTTGTTTTAACCTTCGATTATGATTGCCCATGTGTTGAAAATCTCAATTCTGACTAGTTAGGCTTTGGACTTTGAGACCCAATAATTTTGTGCTAAACCCTGGCCTGTAGCTTTTGAAAGTCACACTTGAATGTTTCATTTTTAAAAGTTCAAAACAGGTTCTTTGTACCCTTCAATTGGTTAAGTACTCAATCCTTTCGAATCTCAGCCTGAGGGCCTAACATTCCTGCAGTAGAAAGAGGAAGCAGGGAGCCTGAGGCAAAGAGTGCACCTCACGTTGACCCCAGGCCTCAAACGAAAGAAGTAGCTAGAAGGGTGGTCAAGGTGATTTCCAGCTCCCAATCGAAAGGAACAGGCAAGGGGTGAAGTCGAAGGACATTACCTTGCTAACTCCAGGCTCAAATCAAAAGAAGCCAAGAAGTGAAAAATCGAAGTGTGTGGCTTCCTGAATTGAAAAATCCCATTTTCATTTCTTTAATTTATTTTGCCTTTATATTTTCTTGCTATTCAATATGGTTATAATAGTGTAGGATTTATTTTTCTGCATTTTTATTACTTTTATACAAATGTTAGTAATTATGATGTATGGCAAGATAAAACCAACAAGTAGACAACCTAAAATTCAAAGACAAAATACATGAAATTAAACACACTATTCACACACATGCACCCCTAGGGTAATCTCACTTGTTTCCTCGTAAAAATAGTCATGTCCCTTGAATATGGGCGTTTTAGCAAAGACCCTCTGTGATACGGTGGGAGAACTGACTTGAGGTTTTGCGTTTTGTATTTGCAAATGTTGCGGTTAGCAAGAGTCGCCACCGACTTTTTATTTTATCCTAAGGAAAGGTTAAAAAGCACAGCAAAAACCTTTTGAGATGTTTTCTTGGGTTCGGGGATTAGATTATAGAAAGGGAAGGTATTAGCACCCTTTCTATCCATGGTTATCCATGGGCTCTTAGTTACTTGCTTAGATCACTTGCCTTTGTTTTCAATTGTTTGAAATGGTGCTTGAGTGTGTGGGTTTGAAAATGTTTTTGAAAAGAGGCCAATGTGGTGGCAACCTTTTGTAATGATCCATGTGGGGATGTATACAAAGATGTATGTCTTTTAAAAGAGTTTTCATTTGTTTTTTTGAAAGTTGTTTTGAAAGTGTAGTGATGTGTGATTTTGAAATTAGGCAAGTGTTTTGTTTTGCAAGTTAATTCAAGTAACTAAGAGTTGTCTACCCTTAAATTTAACTCAAAGGTTTTTTCTATGTTTTAACCCTTTTAACAAGTTTGCTCCACCATTGTATTTGGTGGGCAACCTTGTGTTAGGATGTGAAAGGGACAGGCGCGGGTCATCGTTTAGACCATAATTGCAACGGCGTTAAATGTCTTTGGGCAATTTTCTTTAGGGACTTGATCATTTGTTTTTGTTTGTTTTTGAAAAGTTTTGTCGAGGGACTATGATCATTCAATTTGTTTGCTTTGCCCAAAGAAGTTCAACATGCAATATGGCCCATTTATTTGAAGGCAACAAATGGAATACCCTAGGGGGTGCAAGTGTGATTTGTGTGTCCATTTTCATGCTTGTTTATCTTGTATTAGGTCAAACTATTTTTTATCGTTTTTCGCATACAAACCCTAATTCTAACATGTTATCATTAGAAAGCAATAAAGTGCGAAATTAAAATTACTAAGCTATTACAAAACCAAACATGGGAAGGGGGGTACAAAGGTTCAAATGGGGATATTGACAAGAATTTAAATCTAAATTATTACATCAATTGAATATTTGCAATTTAAATAATGTATAAAAATGCAAGATGCATAAAAATGTTTTGTATATGTATGAAAAAAAATATTATTTATGTAAAAGAGAAAAGAAAGTAAAAAATGTATTATTTTTTTGGGGTATTTTGAACTTAGGGTAAAAACCCTAATTTTTAAAGAAAAAGGTATTATTTTCTAATTTAATACACCTATTTATTCATTATTTATAAAAATAAAATAAAATGAAGTGTATTATGGAAAAAGGTATTTTTATATCAAATATTAATAAAAAAAAAATCAAGTATTTTTATATTTTGGTCTTAAATATATTAATAATCACATATATATATATATTAAACCCTAAATATGTATTATACACAAAATAAATATTTATTTAATATTTTAATAAAATAAATAAAAGAGTATTTTTTGTGTGAAATATTTTCAGAAAGTAAATAAAAATAAAAATGTATTTGCACCATTTTTCTATTTTATTCTAATAATGGTATATATATATATTTATATACAAACAAAGAAAATAAACAAATAAATATGCAATAAATGCAAAAAATGATGGAAAAAATATTTTTAATTTTTAAATGCCATGAGAAAAAATAAACAAAGCTAATCAAAAAAGAAAAAGTCAAAAATGTTAAGAAATGAACAAATGGGCTCAGGGGGGTGTGAATAAAAAAAAGTGGTGTGAAAAGTGAAATAACACAGGCCCAGCCCACTGATCATTGTCTTCAACCTCCAGCTTCAAACATTTGAAAAACGCGCGCCCCTGTTCCTCAATGTCTAACTCCTGATTCTTGGCTTTTCAGCAAAAACTCATAACACAAGAAATGTTCAGCATGAAGAGACGGTTTCAACCATATAAATAACTTGACCTATCTCTCTAAGATGAGGGAGAATTTCTCCTCCCCCAATTTCTGACCTAACTTTTCATCAATGTTCAGACATGAAATTCTCTAAGCACACGAAACATAAATGAAATCTAATCATATGAGCATGTTCAGGGCTATGATTGTGACATGTTTTCTTCAAAAACCTAAAGCTAACAATGCCTAATAAGAGAGATGGAACTCCATGAATATACCTGTTCAGTTGGAATCGAGTTTGGCAATGGAGGATGTTTCAGAGTGAAATGATGACTTGTACAGCTTCCTTGAAGTGTAAGGAAGCTTTTCCAATTCCTACTTTGTCTTGAAACTCCCTGAATCGAGCTAATGAACTCCAACTGCAAAACAGAAAATTAAAAATGGTGAAGTGGCTTGGAGGTGTTACAGGTCTGATTTTAGGACATGGTTAGCTTGCATATGTTGTAGGGAAGGTAGAGGAAAAGGTTTGGATCAAAATGCTCGAAGGGATTGGGAGTTTGCACTCAAACTGCAGGGGCTCCCCTGTTTGTACAGTTTTGAGGTGATTAGAGCAATGGGAGTGTTTCAGATGGCAAGGGCTCGTGTGTTAGCTTGGATTTGGTCTATGGAATGTGTTTGATAGCTTTTGTGTTGTGTGTCTAAGCTGAGATGAGAGATGGCATAAGTTATGGACTTTTCTTCTATCTTAAGCAACAAAAGCAAGTTGGTGGTTTTAGGCTAGTAGGGGGCCTCCTAATGTGCTGCATAAACATCTCTTGATCAGTGTGTTATGCACATAATCTTGTGCAAAGCAGATCTTTCATGTACTTGTTGGATTACAAACTTGACATAAAGCTAAACTTTTCAAAAATGGAAATTTCACTTTATCTAGTTTAGGATTAAACCATTATGCAATGTTAGAACACAAAGAACATGACCTTAACACATTGAATATGCATTAAATTATTGAGTATGGAATGGTTCAAGGACCTGTAATCAAGCATAAAGCAAACTGAATTCAAATTTGCAAGTTTGTGAACATGTTTGGATGAAGAACAAAAGTGAATTTTTGCCAACTTGTGAAATTCGAATCTCTCAAGTTATGAGGTTGTTTGATGAGTTCTTGGACATTTTGGAAAGCTTGGAATGTGTACTACAATCCATCTTTGAAATGCAAATCAAAATTCCAAGTGGAAGGGTATGAAAAGTGGCCTTGAAGTAGGGTAGAAAACCTTGTCAAAATAGGTCAAATTTCACTAAGTTAAAAGATGGTTTAGTGCCCTTATTCAAAAAATTATAACTTGAGATACAAGCTTAAAATGAGAAAACTTTGTGAATAAAAGTTGTAGATTATGCAACAAGCTACAACTTTCATGTTTTGACTTTTGTTTGAATCCCAATGGATCATGGTGAAAAGATGGGGCAAAGTTGGGAAAAAAATTAGGGTTTTTCATAACTTAGAAAAATTCTAAGTTATGAAAAATTCCATTTTCAAACCCTAATTTGCATTTTGAGATTTCTTGGTGAACAAGTTTCATGATTTGGCACGTTTTGATGAAAAATGAATCTTGACCCTTGATTTTGACCAAAAAGTGAAAGTTTGACTTTTCAGTATACAGTCAAAATTGATCAATTGACTGGGAAATTCAACTGTCAATCTTGTGTATTTGGGATCTTTTGAGCTTGATGAGCATGTCAAGATAATTCCATGGGGTCCTTGAGTCCATATGGGAGCTTGGTTTGCCATTGGTTAGGTCAAACAATCAAAAATTGCCTTTGTGCAGTCAAAACCCTAAAAATGACCATTTTGCCCTTTTGGTGATCTGATCAAATTTCTTGTGGAATTGTGATTCAAACTTGATCAAATGGTCCATAGGAGTTCATAATGTTGATGTGGATCAAATTTCATGAGATTTGACTGTCAATTGGCCACAGTTGACTTTTTCCCCAATACAGCTGATTTTTAGGTCAACTGTCCAATTGACTGGGCAAAACTTGGAATCAAGACTTGAAACTTGGTATAGGTAAACTTGGGAGTCCAATATGAAGCATGAAAGTCATCTTAGGCATTTTAGGTCAAAACATCCTTGGGCAAACACAAACCCTAATTTGAGTCCACAGTGCAAGGAGAAGTCTTGAGCAGAGGAAACCCTAACTGTATCTTGATCTTCAAAGGTCTTGTGATGAGAAAATGTTGAGGAAATGGGAGGGCAAATTTTGGGGTACAACAGTTGCCCCTGTTCAATCTTCTTGGACCTGAAGAGTTAGATTGGCAAGTTTGCCTTTCGTGACTCGAGGGTAAAAGGAGATTGGACACTAGAGTGCCCGAAAATTTGCACTCGCATGCTGGAGTCTCAACAATGTGGTGTCGGGAATGGGCTTATAGATGCCATTTGGAGAGGTGACAGAACCTTGTTGGGAATGGGCTTATAGATGCCATTTGGAAGTGTCGGTCGCATAAGAGATTCCTTTGCGAGAACTGGTGTATTTGAGAAAGACAGATGTTTTCCTGGCTTGTTACAGGTGTTTGATCTTCAGTCTCCTTATGCAGATATGCCCTGGCTAGATACAGGTGTCGAATCTACAATCGGTGGCTCACAGATGTGCCCTGGCTGGATACAGGAATCAAATCTGGAAATAGTCGTTTAATAGATGTGCCCTGGCTGGATACAGGAATCGAATCTTCGAACTCTTCAGACGTGCCCTGGCTAGATACAGGAATCGAGTCTGGAAACGTGGTCAACAGATATGCCCTGGCTGGATACAGGAGTCGAATCTGGAAATGTTGTAGCTGACAGATGTGCCCTGGCTGGATACAGGAATCGAATCTTTGAACTCTTCAGACGTTCCCTGGCTAGGTACAGGAATCGAGTCTGGAAACTGGTCACTCTCAGATGTGCCCTGGCTAGATACAGGTATCGAATCTGGGATTGTGACAGTTGAAGGTAGTCGTTTTTGAGATTGTCTTTTTCCTGAAAAGGAAAAAAACGTAAGTTGTATGCAATGTCATGATGTATGATATGCATGATATCATGATGTTCAACATGAGAGGTTGTATGCGTTTCGTCATGTATGTAAGCAAGATGTATGAAAATGTGAAATGTTTATGAGTGTAATTTCATTTTAGGAAAACAAATCCTTGACGAACGGCCGGAGAATTGCTCTGTGGAAGAGATATTTGGCCGAAGTTTGATGAGAGGCCTGCTGAGGACTTTAACGATGGATTCCGCTGAGGATAATGATGATAAACTCCGCTGGGGAACTCCAAAGATAAACTATGCTTGGGAATACCAAAGATAGACTCTGCTGGGGACTGAAGGAACTTTGCTGAGAGCGATCTTCCATGGCTTTTAGCTGAGGGTAACCCAGTTATAAGTCCTTGTGAGGAAATAACTCTAAATAAAACTCGGGTGGGACGTCCGTGCTTCGCCGGGGATAAGCTTGCAGAATCTATTGGGGATGAGCTTTAAGACCTGCCGGGGAATGTTGTACCTTTCAGGATCGACGGGGAGCCAACTTTGCTTGGGGAAAGTAGTGTCGCGTCCTGTTTTACTCTGCGGGGAATTGAGATGATTCGGCCACATTCTTCAGTTGAACCTACCTTGGTGCCTTGGCGGACAAAACAACCAGACTGCATTAGACAACTCCACATTGCCCCTGTCTTTGATGTCACCTGTAATTAATCTCTTGTTTCATATGCAAACATTTATGAATCAGCAGTTTAATGTCAAATGCATATATCAAAAATGAACATTGGACGTTCTTCGCAAGACAAAAACAAAAAAGGAAAACAAGGGTAATTTGTATGGACAAGTGAATTTGTATTGATTTAAACTGTGCCTGTGAATAGGCGTTTTTGTACAAGAGGCTGACATCCTAGTAAGAGGACATCGCCAGATAGTATAGAGTTTACAATTTGAAAAAAAGGAAACAAAACAGCTATGTGAACAATCCCACTGGGTTCCAACTCTGCTATCGCCTTTATGCCTTCGAACGTCTCATCGCTTTGCTTCCCAATTTGAAGATGAAGCTGATTGGTCAATGCCGCAATCTGAGCCAGATAGTTGATGCCGAATTCCGGATGCGAAGTGATCCAATGAGACATAGTGTTACGCTTTTATCCCTAACTTTTTCCTGGACCGCCCTTTCGGGTTTTCAGTCCACCGGGATACCCATTTTTGCCCAAGCCGCC
This sequence comes from Vicia faba, assembly GCA_948472305.1. Classification (NCBI taxonomy): domain Eukaryota; kingdom Viridiplantae; phylum Streptophyta; class Magnoliopsida; order Fabales; family Fabaceae; genus Vicia; species Vicia faba. The sequence goes on along the minus strand of OX451739.1, from coordinate 886,193,851 downwards.
CTTTCAGGTTTTCGACTTGCTGGGTGTACAGATTTTTTTTATTCATTTCATCCCTTATTTTTGCCCGAACCCTTTTGGTTCGCCGGGAAGCCCTTATTTTGCCTAGGTATGTCAACCTAGCGGGTCTTTTATTTATGCGTAGTATTTTTTCACTATGTCTGCATTGGCGGGGTGAGGAAGGTCGTCACCATCCATGGTGGTTAGGATCATGGCTCCTCCTGAGAACACACGTTTAACCACAAATGGCCCTTCGTAAGTAGGGGTCCATTTGCCCCGGGGATCACTTTGAGGAAGAATGATGCGCTTGATTACCAGGTCCCCGACTTGATATTCTTGCGGTCTGACTTTCTTGTTAAACGCCCTGATCATCCGTTTCTGATACGTTTGACCATGACAGATAGCAGTGAGCCTCTTTTCGTCAATCAGATTTAATTGATCAAGTCGAGTCTGGATCCAGTCATCTTCATTCAAGTCTGCATCCTTCATTATCCGGAGAGAGGGTATCTGGATTTCGATTGGCAAGACTGCCTCCATGCCATAAACCAAGGAGAAGGGAGTTGCCCCGGTTGACGTCCTTGTTGAGGTGCGGTACCCATGAAGAGCGAACGGTAGCATCTCGTGCCAATCTTTATAGGTCACTGTCATCTTCTGCACAATTTTCTTGATATTTTTATTGGCTGCCTCTACAGCCCCATTCATCTTCGGCCGGTAGGGAGAAGAATTGTGGTGCTGTATCTTGAATTGTTCACAGAGTTCAGTGATCATTTTGTTATTGAGATTGGTACCATTGTCCGTAATGATTCTTTCTGGGACGCCGTACCGACAGATCAGATTATGCCGGATGAAACGTGCCACGACGCTCTTGGTTACTGTGGCGTAGGAAGCTGCCTCAACCCATTTCGTGAAGTAATCGATCGCCACCAAGATGAAGCGATGCCCATTGGATGCCGTCGGTCGGATCTCACCGATCATATCGATGCCCCACATTGCGAAAGGCCAAGGTGCCGTCAGGACATTCAAAGGAACCGGAGGGATATGCACCTTGTCAGCATAGACCTGGCATTTATGACAAGTTCGGAAGTGTTGGTAACAATCGGCTTCCATTGTGGACCAGAAATATCCTGCCCGAAGGATTTTCTTAGCCATGGTGTGTCCACTGGAATGTGTTCCGAATGTACCTTCATGCAGTTCCATCATGATTTTCTCCGCTTCAGCCTTATCCACACAACGCAGCAGAGTCGAATCATGATTCCGTTTGTAGAGAATGCCGTTGCTGAGGAAGAATTTTGCAGCAAACCTTCTCATGAACTTCTTATCATTGACGGATGCACCTTCAGAGTATTCCTGAGCTTCCAAGTACCTCTTTACCTCGTGATACCAGGGTTTTTCAGTCACCTTCTCAGCCTCGAGCTCGCAGCAGTATGCCGGTTCATCCAACTTCCAGATTATGATTCGGGGGGCCTCATTGTCCCATTTAACTTTGAACATTGAAGACATCGTGGCTAGGGCGTCCGCTAGCTGATTCTCCTCTCTGGGGAAATGCTCAAAAGTTATCTCTTCAAAGTGGGGGAGCAAGGTCGACACATACTCCTTGTAAGGAATAAGATTCGGGTGTTTCGTATCCCACTCGCCTTTGATCTGATTGATCACGAGAGCGGAATCTCCGAAGACACTTAGAAATTTTATCCTTAGGTCGATTGCAGCTTGTAAACCCATGATACATGCCTCGTATTCTGCCATATTGTTGGTGCAGCTGAAACATAATCGGGCGGTGAGGGGAGTATGAGTTCCTTTGGGAGATATGATTACAGCGCCGACGCCGTTACCCAAAGCATTGGAGGCTCCATCAAAATGCATAGACCATCGGGATCCTTCCTCAGGTCCTTCATCCGGTCCAGGTACTTCACAGTCAGTTACCACCATGATGTCTTCGTCCGGAAAATCAAAGTTCAATGATTGGTAATCGTCCACAGGTTGGTGTGCCAAATGATCTGCCAGTACACTTCCCTTAATTGCTTTCTGAGTTGTATACTGGATATCATATTCTGTTAAGATCATTTTCCATCTCGCTATTCTTCCAGACAGAGCGGGCTTTTCAAATATGTACTTGATGGGATCCATTTTTGAAATCAATAAAGTAGTGTGAGTCAGCATATACTGTCTCAGCCGGCGAGCAGCCCATACAAGAGCGCAGCAAGTTTTCTCAAGCAGTGAGTAACGAGACTCACAGTCGGTAAACTTTTTGCTCAAGTAATAAATAGCGTGCTCTTTTCGGCCAGACTCGTCATGCTGCCCCAGCACACACCCCATTGAATTGTCAAGTACTGTCAAGTATAGTATCAGAGGTCTTCCTTCCACCGGGGGCATAAGAATGGGTGGCTCTTGGAGATATTCCTTTATCCTTTCAAAGGCGGCCTGACATTCATCATTCCAGCGTACTACTTGATCTTTCTTCAGTAATTTGAAGATTGGCTCACAAGTAGCAGTTAGATGCGAGATGAATCGAGCAATGTAATTCAGTCGTCCTAGGAAACCTCTGACTTCTTTCTCTGTTTTTGGAGTCAGCATCTCTTGTATGGCTTTTACCTTGGCAGGATCCACCTGAATACCTTTATCACTTACAATGAAACCTAGCAACTTTCCGGATCTTACCCCAAAGGTACATTTGTTGGGATTTAACCTCAGCTTGTATAACTTGAGTCGGTCAAACAACTTCCTCATATGGTCAAGGTGCTCTTCCTCAGTTTGAGACCTTGCAATCATGTCATCAACGTATACCTCAATTTCATGATGGATCATATCATGAAACAAAGCAACCATGGCACGTTGATAGGTTGCCCCATCATTTTTCAATCCGAACGGCATGACCTTATAACAGAAGGTGCCCCACTGAGTCACAAATGTAGTCTTCTCCATATCTTCCGGAGCCATCTTGATCTGATTATACCCTGAAAAACCATCCATGAAGGAGAACACCTTGTGTTGAGTTGTATTGTCAACAAGGACGTCAATGTGAGGTAGGGGGAAGTCATCCTTGGGGCTGGCCCTGTTCAAATCCCTGTAGTCAACACACATCCTGACTTTACCGTCCTTCTTCGATACTGGCACCACATTGGCAACCCACTGAGGGTAAGAAGTCACTGCAAGGAACCCGGCATCAAACTGCTTCATAACCTCGGCCTTGATCTTTTCAGACATCTCTGGACGCATCCGTCGGACCTTTTGCTTTACCGGAGGGCAATCTTCCTTGGTTGGCAGGTGGTGAACTACAATGTCGGCATCCAAACCAGGCATATCTTCATAGGACCAAGCAAAAATCTCCATGTAGTCTTGTAGCATCTGGATCAATCGTTGCTTCACGCTGAGTTCTAGATTGGCACCAATCTTGACCTCTTTCCTATCTGTCTCAGTACCCAAGTTAATTGTCTCCACAGGCTCTTCATGTGGTTGAATAGCCCTCTCTTTCTGGAGTAGCAGTCTTGCGAGTTCACCAGGCACTTCGCAATCATCTTCACCTTCGTCTTCGGCCAAGTTGATCGGATTTTCGAAGTCATAACTGGCGGTAGCAGAGCTGTTACCAGTGAGATCCAGAGTGGATTGAAACCTGTATAAGTGAGTGTGTGTAAATATAGCTGTTTTGCAATATATATAACACAGAAAGGAAAAGAGCGCAAGATTTGAAATGCAACAAACGTCCAATGTTTTGATTGATGATATATGAAAATGTCATACAAAGAGCCCTCACAAATGGAGCTACGATGCCCCGGGTAGGACACCGAGCCAACAAAGTTTTAACATATTGTTTGTTACAAATTGGAAATCAAAAGAAATCAATTACTGCGTGACAAATGTGATAGGGGTAAAATCCTTTGCCGTCCAGTTGCTAGGTCCGTTGCTGGTAGTCGGGTAGATCCAACTGTCAAACTCAGCTTCCTCCACATCCTCCTCGATAGCATTCACCCTTGAGCTGGAAATAAACACCGGAGCCTTTCCGATCTTCTCTTTGCGCACCGCCTTCTGAGCCTCTGCAGTAAAGCCTAGCCCAAACTTGTCGTTCTTCTGAGTGAAGTCAGGAAGCTGACCCCAGTGTGCACAATTGCCTTTCTGAACCACAGCCCGGGCATCCCTTAGGGAAGCCATCTTCAAGGAATCATTCTCTTCGGCTATTGTCTCTGCAGCTGCCGAAATTGGATGCACCTCCTCGAAATGCTGAAAGGGGGTTTCAATAAATTCTCCGTCCATCTCGATGTACCTGAAGGAATTCAAATGGCTCACCATATACTCCTCTTCTCCTTGCATAGTGACGATCTTTCCCCTGACGGGATACTTCAGCTTCTGGTGCAAGGTGGAGGTCACTGCCCCAGCTTTATGGATCCATGGTCGACCCAACAGACAAGAGTACGATGGACGTATATCCATCACGTAAAAGGTAGAGTCAAACACTTGAGAGCCCACACGAATAGGGATGTTAACCTCTCCATGAACCATCCTTTTGGAACCGTCAAAGGCCCTGACGATGATATTGCTGGGTTTCAACTCCAGGCCTTCATAATCCAGACGATCTAAAGCCTTTTTCGGTAGAACATTCAAGGAAGAACCAGTATCCACTAATACATGTGCCAGAGTAGTGCCCCTGCATTCAATAGAGACATGCAGGGCATCATTGTGGTCTCTCCCTTTCGCGGTCAGGTCAGCATCTGAAAAACCCAAGTCGTTGTCCGCCGTTAGATTCGCTATGCAATCAGTGAACTGGATTGCAGACGTCTCCTGCGGCACATGGGCCGTCTTGAGAAATGAGATCAAGGCCTTAGCATGGGCCTCGGAGCATAGCAATAAGGAGAGCAGGGAGATCTTGGAGGGCGTATGCCCCAACTGCTCGACAACATTGAAATCACTTTTCTTTATTATTTTCAGAATCTCCTCCATTTCTTGTCGGGAGGCCTCAGCATTTACGGGTATTGGTGCCTCCATCCGGGCAGGCTCTTCTTCAATCCCTTTGCCCCGAGCATTTGATGACTCGGCAGCAGGGGAAACAACTTGATCAGCAACAGGACCAGGTAAACTTGTAGGTTTTATGAGGAGGGGTTTTCGAACAGCGGGCGGCGCGATGTCAGGCGAGAAGAGCCTGCCACTGCGGGTGACCTTGGCTGGACCAGTGATATCGCAGATACTGGCACTAGCGTCGAATTCTTGTTTGATTCCATTTACATACACGTCTGCCCCATAATGCCAGGGGACAACTTTATCAGATATGTAGGGGAGAGGCCCCGGGACAATAATGATCACAGGTGCAATAGTCATGTTTTGAACCGGCTTCTTGGGGGGAGCCTTGATTGGATTTTTGAAGATGGTAATCACAGAAACTTCTTTCATCGGAACCAATTGAACAGCAGTCTTTTTGAATAGAATTTCCTTGCTATCCATTAGGCCTTGGATGCCTAACCTTAGCAAGGGACAATCAGATGGGGAAATGGCACAAAACAGGCAACCTTCACCGCATCCCGGAAATAAACCGGCCCGCAGTAGGTTCTTCTTAACAGTCTTCAGAGGGGTAACAACTTCATCTACCGAAACAGCGTACACTTCTTCCTCAATGGCATTTACCCTATGCTGGGGCATAGGAGCCGTTACAACATTTGGTCTTTCTGGCGCTTCAAACTGAATTTCCTTTGCATCGATCAGATCTTGCACTTTGTTTCTCAAGGCCCAGCAATCATCAGTAGTGTGCCCAGGACTATCAGAATGATAAGCACACCGGGCATTTGGGTTATATTTAGGAGACGCAGTGTTGACGACCTTAGGAGCTTCTTTGAGGGTAACCAGGTTGGTGGATAACAGTTGGGGTAAAATTTGAGATAATGTCATACTCAGTCGGGTATACTGCCTCTTGGGCCTTTCGCTTCTTTGTTGATTGTACTGCTGAGGAGAAGCAACAGGTTTGGAGATGACCAAAGCATTGACGGCTTGGCGACTTTCGGGCTTGACTTGTCTTCTAGGACCATAGACGGCACTTGCTTCTTTCTTAAACGGCCTCTTCTCAGCACTTGTAGAGGCAGCCTTCTGTATCTTGCCTGACCTGATGCCAGCTTCAATTCTTTCTCCTGTTAATATCAAATCTGTAAATCCAGCGGAGGAGTTACCAACCAAATGATTGAAAAAAGGACCAGACAACGTCCCTAGAAACATGTCAACCAGCTCTCGATCAGTTAATGGAGGCTGCACCCTGCCAGCCAAATCTCTCCATTTTTGAGCGTACTCTTTGAACCCTTCACCCGTTCCTAGAGACATACCCTGAAGTTGGGTACGCGTAGGAGCGAGATCAGAATTGTATTGGTATTGTCTGTAGAATGCGGTTGCCAAATCTTCCCAGTGTCGGATGCTTGCTCCATCCAATTGGTAGAACCATTCAAGCTGTGACCCCGAGAGGCTATCTTGGAAGAAGTGAATCCAGAGGTTCTTATCCGCTGTGTAAGGTTGGATTTTCCTTACGTACGACCTTAGATGTAGCTTTGGGCAGGAGACCCCATCATACTTGGCGAAGGCAGGCGCCTTAAACTTGTGTGGAATGACTACCCCAGAAGATAACCCCAAATCTCCGAAATCCAGTCCTGGCACGTTCTGAATTTCCATGGCGCTTAAGCGGTCTTCCAATTGCTTGTATCTGTCAGCAGCAGGTGGGTACTGTTCGTCGTTATAGTCCGTCTCGTTGTCGGAGACTGCGGGACTAGGAGCTCCTCCCCCTTGGGGACTGTTTTTCTCAGCAGAAGAAGTGGTTGGATCAGCTTCATTGTGGAGTGTGTTCCCAAATCTGCGTCCGGTGTTGAACAATGCAGTCCTCTTTTTCTTCTTCTTCTTTAGGAGTAGAGTCTTCAACTCTTGCTGACCTTGGGCTAGGCTTAGGACCATCTCTTGAAACTATGCACTTTGGGCCTGAAGGGCCTTGATTGCTTGCTCACTGGATGATTCTGGATTCATGATGACTGTTTAAAATAAACAGCGAAGGAGATTAAGCAACCTGTGAAATAGGGTACCTGCTATGCATATGGTGCAATGGAATGCGTATGTATGCAATGCATTCAAGGATTTAGAATATTCAAAATTTGTTGTAGACAAAAAGGAACGCACATTATATTAATAAGGAGAAATTTGTTAATACATAAATGCCCCATGGGCCAAATATTACAAAATGACTCCTTAAGGTAAAAAGACATTGCGCATCCTCTTTGGCGCGATGTAGGTGTTGAGATTCCTTTCCTCGTGCAACAGGCGGGTGAGTTCCAGGACCTTCTTTTCACTAGCATGTAGACTGGTCTCAAGAGAATTCCGTTCTTCCTTAAGCTGGATCCAGCTCTTCTGCATCTCTTCCCAGGAGGTGGGCATGTCGGGATGTTGAATGGTGTAGGACGCCTCTCCTTCTAAGACTGGTTCTTTGATCACAGGCAGCATATGAGGATAAGGCATCACTAATTTCTGGGAGCGGGCTCGTACCCACTTGAGATAAGGTTCCAATGGGATGGAGTTCCGGTGCCCCAATGTCTTGCTGTCGATCCTACTTGGCATCCTCCAAGCTCTGATAAATCTCTGACGAAGTCCTTGAGTATCGTTGTCGAAGTCGAAAACTATGTCAGGAATTAACATGTCATGAGGGCCATCCCTCCGAGCATAACCAAACTGTCTCCAAGCCAGGCATGGGTTGTAGGTAATACCTCCTTTGATTCCAAATAAAGGAACATTAGGGTACTCCCCGCAACGATCAATGATAGTGACGTCTTCCCTGGACCTAGGACACCAATGTATATCTGTATGCGTGAGAGTCATTAACCGTTGTGACCATCTCAAACCCCGCTCGTTCTTTAAAACTGTTTGTGGAAGGTGCGAAATAAACCACCTTCCCAGGAGAGGAGTGCAACACATAAGGACACCCCTTCTTCTCATGGTTCGAGTGTAACATGAGTGAAGGATGTCCCCCAGCAACGTAGGTATAGGATTCTTGGTCATGAAGATCAGGACAGCACTGATATCAATAAGCTGATCTGGATTAGGGAACAACACCAAGCCATAGACAAGGAGGGCCATAACTTCTTCAAAAGCTCGTAGGTCAAGAGAGTTCCAACATTCTTGAGCCTTTTCAAACAGAAATCTGGCTAAGAACCCTTTGATACCACTTCTAACTTCCCAATGTCCCTTGAGGTCAGATGCCTGTAGGTGCAAGGCTTTAGAAATCTCTTCAAGCTTGGGTTCCTCTTCCGTACCGTTGTAGGGTAGTTGATCAAGGATAGGGACCTTTAGAAGTCGGGAGAACTCTTCCAATGTAGGCACCAACTGATAATCCGGAAAAGTGAAGCAGTGATGCAGAGGGTCAAAGAATTGGAACAGGACCTTTATCAAGTCCTCCTCAATGTTGGTGTTAACCAAGCTGATGAGTCTTCCATGTTTCTCACTGAATGAAGAGCCCTCGGGAATCCTGGACAGAAGTTCCTTAAGCTGAGGAGGGATCTTTACAAGGCTAATCTGAATTGTCTTTCTGCGAGCAGTTTCCATGTCCTATAAAACAAGAACAAATATGAAGATTCGAAACCCTTGAAATGGTTAGTCAATGCTCATGATGTTTGTATGATGTAATGATGTGATGATTAAATGCACTATAAACATTCACAGAGGCAAACATGGTAAGGCACACAAGTCACACAAGCCCTTAGAGTTTAGGCCTGCATGGGGTCTGGGTATTACCCTCTTGAAGTTTGGTGGGCTCAACCTGTCCTATCAAAAGTAACCGGGTTCTAAAGGTCCCAATATCACTGGATTGCTTTCATTGTTCATCGTTTCGATTTAGCCACTGAACTGGCGACCGAAATATTCCAGGAAAGCAACCCTCAATTGAGTGTAGTATCGAGTATCAACCAACCTCGGACTGCACCAAAGTCAGTTATCTCACTACCCTAAAAAGGCCAAGATGGTTCAATTAAGGTTCCTAAGGTCAGTTGATGCTTCATGACACCACGCGGCGGCCCCGTACTCTCCTTGACTGAACTCAAGGGTTACCGGTACACACCAAAGTGCCACATCAACGTAGCAGACTGTTTCAACCATGTCGGTATACCCCGCACAGTTCCCTCACAGCCTTGTTGCTACTTTCTAAGAAGGTATCCCCAGATCCGGGTTAGGATCTATAAAACTCCGATACAAAGCCCACAAGATGTAAAAGCAAACAAAGCAAGCAATTGAAAACAAAGGTGATCTAAACCCTAAGGTTACTCCACTTTAAAAGTTTTCCCCAGCAGAGTCGCCAGTTCTGTGATACGGTGGGAGAACTGACTTGAGGTTTTGCGTTTTGTATTTGCAAATGTTGCGGTTAGCAAGAGTCGCCATCGACTTTTTATTTTATCCTAAGGAAAGGTTAAAAAGCACAGCAAAAACCTTTTGAGATGTTTTCTTGGGTTCGGGGAGTAGATTATAGAAAGGGAAGGTATTAGCACCCTTTCTATCCATGGTTATCCATGGGCTCTTAGTTACTTGCTTAGATCACTTGCCTTTGTTTTCAATTGTTTGAAATGGTGCTTGAGTGTGTGGGTTTGAAAATGTTTTTGAAAAGAGGCCAATGTGGTGGCAACCTTTTGTAATGATCCATGTGGGGATGTATACAAAGATGTATGTCTTTTAAAAGAGTTTTCATTTGTTTTTTTGAAAGTTGTTTTGAAAGTGTAGTGATGTGTGATTTTGAAATTAGGCAAGTGTTTTGTTTTGCAAGTTAATTCAAGTAACTAAGAGTTGTCTACCCTTAAATTTAACTCAAAGGTTTTTTCTATGTTTTAACCCTTTTAACAAGTTTGCTCCACCATTGTATTTGGTGGACAACCTTGTGTTAGGATGTGAAAGGGACAGGCGCGGGTCATCGTTTAGACCATAATTGCAACGGCGTTAAATGTCTTTGGGCAATTTTCTTTAGGGACTTGATCATTTGTTTTTGTTTGTTTTTGAAAAGTTTTGTCGAGGGACTATGATCATTCAATTTGTTTGCTTTTCCCAAAGAAGTTCAACATGCAATATGGCCCATTTATTTGAAGGCAACAAATGGAATACCCTAGGGGGTGCAAGTGTGATTTGTGTGTCCATTTTCATGCTTGTTTATCTTGTATTAGGTCAAACTATTTTTTATCGTTTTTCGCATACAAACCCTAATTCTAACATGTTATCATTAGAAAGCAATAAAGTGCGAAATTAAAATTACTAAGCTATTACAAAACCAAACATGGGAAGGAGGGTACAAAGGTTCAAATGGGGATATTGACAAGAATTTAAATCTAAATTATTACATCAATTGAATATTTGCAATTTAAATAATGTATAAAAATGCAAGATGCATAAAAATGTTTTGTATATGTATGAAAAAAAATATTATTTATGTAAAAGAGAAAAGAAAGTAAAAAATGTATTATTTTTTTGGGGTATTTTGAACTTAGGGTAAAAACCCTAATTTTTAAAGAAAAAGGTATTATTTTCTAATTTAATACACCTATTTATTCATTATTTATAAAAATAAAATAAAATGAAGTGTATTATGGAAAAAGGTATTTTTATATCAAATATTAATAAAAATTAAAAAAAATCAAGTATTTTTATATTTTGGTCTTAAATATATTAATAATCACATATATATATATATTAAACCCTAAATATGTATTATACACAAAATAAATATTTATTTAATATTTTAATAAAATAAATAAAAGAGTATTTTTTGTGTGAAATATTTTCAGAAAGTAAATAAAAATAAAAATGTATTTACACCATTTTTCTATTTTATTCTAATAATGGTATATATATATATATATTTATATACAAACAAAGAAAATAAACAAATAAATATGCAATAAATGCAAAAAATGATGGAAAAAATATTTTTAATTTTTAAATGCCATGAGAAAAAATAAACAAAGCTAATCAAAAAAGAAAAAGTCAAAAATGTTAAGAAATGAACAAATGGGCTCAGGGGGGTGTGAATCAAAAAAAGTGGTGTGAAAAGTGAAATAACACAGGCCCAGCCCACTGATCATTGTCTTCAACCTCCAGCTTCAAACATTTGAAAAATGCGCGCCCCTGTTCCTCAATGTCTAACTCCTGATTCTTGGCTTTTCAGCAAAAACTCATAACACAAGAAATGTTCAGCATGAAGAGACGGTTTCAACCATATAAATAACTTGACCTATCTCTCTAAGATGAGGGAGAATTTCTCCTCCCCCAATTTCTGACCTAACTTTTCATCAATGTTCAGACATGAAATTCTCTAAGCACACGAAACATAAATGAAATCTAATCATATGAGCATGTTCAGGGCTATGATTGTGACATGTTTTCTTCAAAAACCTAAAGCTAACAATGCCTAATAAGAGAGATGGAACTCCATGAATATACCTGTTTAGTTGGAATCGAGTTTGGCAATGGAGGATGTTTCAGAGTGAAATGATGACTTGTACAGCTTCCTTGAAGTGTAAGGAAGCTTTTCCAATTCCTACTTTGTCTTGAAACTCCCTAAATCTAGCTAATGAACTCCAACTGCAAAACAGAAAATTAAAAATGGTGAAGTGGCTTGGAGGTGTTACAGGTCTGATTTTAGGACATGGTTAGCTGGCATATGTTGTAGGGAAGGTAGAGGAAAAGGTTTGGATCAAAATGCTCGAAGGGATTGGGAGTTTGCACTCAAACTGCAGGGGCTCCCCTGTTTGTACAGTTTTGAGGTGATTAGAGCAATGAGAGTGTTTCAGATGGCAAGGGCTCGTGTGTTAGCTTGGATTTGGTCTATGGAATGTGTTTGATAGCTTTTGTGTTATGTGTCTAAGCTGAGATGAGAGATGGCATAAGTTATGGACTTTTCTTCTATCTTAAGCAACAAAAGCAAGTTGGTGGTTTTAGGCTAGTAGGGGGCCTCCTAATGTGCTGCATAAACATCTCTTGATCAGTGTGTTATGCACATAATCTTGTGCAAAGCAGATCTTTCATGTACTTGTTGGATTACAAACTTGACATAAAGCTAAACTTTTCAAAAATGGAATTTTCACTTTATCTAGTTTAGGATTAAACCATTATGCAATGTTAGAACACAAAGAACATGACCTTAACACATTGAATATGCATTAAATTATTGAGTATGGAATGGTTCAAGGACATGTAATCAAGCATAAAGCAAACTGAATTCAAATTTGCAAGTTTGTGAACATGTTTGGATGAAGAACAAAAGTGAATTTTTGCCAACTTGTGAAATTCGAATCTCTCAAGTTATGAGGTTGTTTGATGAGTTCTTGGAAATTTTGGAAAGCTTGGAATTTGTACTACAATCCATCTTTGAAATGCAAATCAAAATTCCAAGTGGAAGGGTATGAAAAGTGGCCTTGAAGTAGGGTAGAAAACCTTGTCAAAATAGGTCAAATTTCACTAAGTTAAAAGATGGTTTAGTGCCCTTATTCAAAAAATTATAACTTGAGATACAAGCTTCAAATGAGAAAACTTTGTGAATAAAAGTTGTATATTATGCAACAAGCTACAACTTTCATGTTTTGACTTTTGTTTGAATCCCAATGGATCATGGTGAAAAGATGGGGCAAAGTTGGGAAAAAAATTAGGGTTTTTCATAACTTAGAAAAATTCTAAGTTATGAAAAATTCCATTTTCAAACCCTAATTTGCATTTTGAGATTTCTTGGTGAACAAGTTTCATGATTTGGCACGTTTTGATGAAAAATGAATCTTGACCCTTGATTTTGACCAAAAAGTCAAAGTTTGACTTTTCAGTATACAGTCAAAATTGATCAATTGACAGGGAAATTCAACTGTCAATCTTGTGTATTTGGGATCTTTTGAGCTTGATGAGCATGTCAAGATAATTCCATGGGGTCCTTGAGTCCATATGGGAGCTTGGTTTGCCATTGGTTAGGTCAAACAATCAAAAATTGCCTTTGTGCAGTCAAAACCCTAAAAATGACCATTTTGCCCTTTTGGTGATCTGATCAAATTTCTTGTGGAATTGTGATTCAAACTTGATCAAATGGTCCATAGGAGTTCATAATGTTGATGTGGATCAAATTTCATGAGATTTGACTGTCAATTGGCCACAGTTGACTTTTTCCCCAATACAGCTGATTTTTAGGTCAACTGTCCAATTGACTGGGCACAACTTGGAATCAAGACTTGAAACTTGGTATAGGTAAAATTTGGAGTCCAATATGAAGCATGAAAGTCATCTTAGGCATTTTAGGTCAAAACATCCTTGGGCAAACACAAACCCTAATTTGAGTCCACAGTGCAAGGAGAAGTCTTGAGCAGAGGAAACCCTAACTGTATCTTGATCTTCAAAGGTCTTGTGATGAGAAAATGTTGAGGAAATGGGAGGGCAAATTTTGGGGTACAACACCCTCGATAAAAGATCGTAGTCCCTCGACGACCCTTAATGTTGCCTTCGGTAAACGATCTAGTCCCTAAACAAAAATTTCTAAAACGTCTCATAGGTTGTCTTCTATGACTATACAAACGTCCCACGCTCGTCCCTTCACATCCAATGATGGGGCTTATTACCAAATCAATGGTAAGATAGAAACATCTAAAGGAGGAGGAAAAGAAAATTAAGACCTTTTGAGTAGGTAGGATGCTCCTAGTTGCACGCTTGCTCACAATAAAAACATTTTATACACCAACACCTTTATTTGAAACATTTTCAAAAGACAAAGCTTTTTGTACGCGTTCTTATAGAAATGAGAACCATTACAAATACCTTTCCAAAACCACTTTCAAAAAACACATTCCACAAACACCTCTTTGAACTATTTTAAAAAAACAACACTTTGTACGGGTTCTTATTGAAACGAGAACCATTACAAAGACGTTTTCAAAAATACTTTCAAAACCCACACCACAAGCATATTTTCAAACAAAAGCAAGTGATCTAGAAAGCAACTAAGAGCCCGTAGATAACTACGAATGAAAAGGGTGTTAATACATTCCCTTTTCATAACCTACCCCCCGAACTCAAGAAAATAATCTCAAAGGTCTTTCATGTTCTTTTCACCCTTTCCTTATTGGATAATAGAAAAGACGGTGGCGACTCTTTCTATCCGCAACAATTGCGATCAAACTTAAAAGTGGGGTTACCTTAGGGCTAGATCACCTTTACTTGCTTTTTTTGTTTGTTTGACTTGTTTGATTTACATTTTTTAGGGTCTTTGCTTGGTATTTTGTTAAAGATCTTATACTCGGATCTAGGGCACCTTTTTAGGTAAGTAGCAATAAATCATGGAAGATGTACAACATAGACTGATATGAACAAAGTGATAGCTACATTAGTGTGATACTCTGGCTTGTACTAATGTTCCTTGAGTCAATAATGGATAACATTAGGATGCCTTTGGAACCTTTAATTGACTCATCCTAAGCCATTAGAAAGTAGTGAGATAGTCGGCTTTAGTTCTGACCGAAGTTTGGTTGATACTCGATTCTACACTCATTAAGATTGGACATTTGGGATATTTTGGCCGCAATACTTTGGTGCTTGAGCTAGAACAATGCTTAAAAGAAAGGTCAGTGATATGAGACTCCTTAGAACCCCGTTACTATTAATAGGAATGGTTGAGCCAACTAAACTTCAAGAGGGTACTTACTTTTAAAAACTCGCGCAAGCCATTAAACCTAGGGTCTTTTTGTGTAACTTGCTTGATATATCTGTGATTTGGGAGCATAACCATAACATCATAAACATCATAACATACACGCTAACCATTTCAAGGGGCTGGAGATCTATCTTTTATTTTTGTTTTGTAGGGTATGGATTCATTTCCCAAAAAGACCATCTGAATCAATTTTGTAGAGGTCCCTCCCAAGCTCAAAGAATTGGTCCTGAGAGTTCCTGAGAGCTCATCGTTCAATAAGAGATATGGTCACTTACTCATTTTGGTTACTACTGGGTTTGACGAAGGTCAAATGAGTTTCTTCTTCCAATTCATCGACCCTAAACACCATTGCTACACTTTTCTAGATTATAAGTTGGTGCCTACATTAGAAGAATTCTCCAAAATACATGGGTCACCTATATTAGAGCAAGTACCTTTCACCGGTTTAGAACAAGATCCATTTTCTCAAAGTATTTCCCTAGCTCTGCATTTGAAACCATCTGACATCGAATCCAATTGGGAAAGAAGAAGTGGAGTTAAGGGTCTCCATAAAAATTTTCTAATAAAGAAAGCTCATATATTCTTACATGCTACGAGTTACCATGCCTTTGAAGATGTCTTAGCTCTCTTGATCTATGGATTGGTTTTATTCCCCAATTTAGACCAGTTTAGAGATTCCAGTGCCATCAACATCTTCCTTGCTCATAATCCAGTGCCTACATTGCTCGGAGATGTGCTGCATTCACTCTACACCCATACCATGAAGAAACGAGGGACTCTTATATGTTGTACGCCTCTGCTCTATCGGTGGTTTATTTCGCACCTCCCTCTGTCAGTAATGAAGAATGAGTTAGGCTTAAGGTGGAATCAAAGGATAATGTCCCTTTCTCACTCTGTTATTTATTGGTGTCCTCGCTCTCAAGAAGATATCTCTTTTATTGATTGATGCAGATAGTTCCCAAATGTGCCACTCCTTGGCATTAGAGGAGGCATCACTTACAACCCTTATTTGGCCATACTCCAGTTCGGCTACACCCAGAGGGATGGTCCCCACGATATGCTTATCCAGGGTATTATATTTGAATATTCAAATGATCTTAAAGGTTATCGCTAGAGGTTCATTCGCGCTTGTGGCGTGGTAAAGAAGACGAATAGCAGTACCTTGGGATGCAAAGACTCCATCCCTTTGGAACCTTACATCAGATGGGTGTGAGATCATGCTCAAAGTCTTATGATTCCATACGCTGCTATCCTACTAGTGATCTCAGAGTCTGTTGATCAAGAAGACGAGCCTCGCATCATTTTTCATCCTGATATGCCAACAAGCCTCGATGAGTTGCAAAAGTCTTGGATCCAACTTAAGGAAGAACGAGACGTCTTTGAGAATCAATTATATGCTAGTGAGAAGAAGGTTATGGATCTCACGAAGCAGCTTGATGAAGAGCGATGTTTAAACGCCTATATTGCGCCGAAGAGGATGCATTCAACCTTTTTGTCTTAGGAGTTTTATTTATGTATTTTATTTCTTCCATTGTAAGCCCCGAGAGGCATGGTGTAATCAACTTTGATTTATTAATACAATGTATGTTTTGTTTTGTCTAAAGAAAATTTAAATCTCCTAGTTTCCTTAAAATCATTTGCATATGAACTTTCATTCATCATAACACAAACAAGTTTTTACAGTAGGTCTCCTTATCTCTCTACTGTTTATTTCAGTGAGATGGATATTGAACAGACAAAAAAAGATCTTCAAGCACAAAATGCTCAATTCCAACAGATGTTCTTGGCTCTGGCTAAAGGACAATAGAACCTGAAGGCTCTTATGATCAAAGATAAGAAGAAGAGGCGAAGAAACCAGTCGGCATTTTTAATTTGGGGAGAAGGTTCAGAGGACCAGCCAAGTGAACTGTAGATTTTGTAACCTTGTTGGGTGAAGGAGATAATAAAGAAGGAAAGAATAAGGAAGGAAATGACAACTCAGAGTCTGAAGAAGAAGAGGAAGTTGACTACTCTGAAGAACAGTATCCTTCTACTGATGATAAATACAAACAAATATAGGATTGCCTCAATTCTATGGAGATCCAGAAGGTACCCGAGCTGGATTTTGAAGAGCTAGGACTTGTCTCAGGGGTGGTCATCCCATAGAAATTCAAGGTCCCCACATTTTCTAAATATGACGGTGTCTCTTGTCCTAAGTTACATTTAAGGTCATACGCCAGGAAGATTCAACCCAATCATGCTGATAGGAACATATGGGTACATTTCTTCCAAGAATGTTTGTCAAGGACGTGGTTGGATTGGTTCTATCAGTTGGAAGGAACCAATATTTGCAATTGGGAAGATTTGGCTGCTGGTTTTTACAAGAAATACAAGTATAATGCTGACCTAGCTCCAACTCGAACACAATTGCAAGGTATGTCT
This sequence comes from Vicia faba, assembly GCA_948472305.1. Taxonomy (NCBI): domain Eukaryota; kingdom Viridiplantae; phylum Streptophyta; class Magnoliopsida; order Fabales; family Fabaceae; genus Vicia; species Vicia faba. The sequence goes on along the minus strand of OX451739.1, from coordinate 886,176,777 downwards.
ATGGGTGCTGGTGAGGGTTTAAAAAATTATGCCAAAAAATGGAGGGATATCGTAGGAAGAGTCCAGCCCTCTTTATCTGACAGAGAGTTGGTGGATATGTTATTGGGCACGTTGTCTGGTCCATTATTCAACCATTTGATCGGAATCTCTTCGACTGGATTTACTGAATTAATCATGACCGATGAGCGGGTAGAAGCCGGTATTAAGAGCGGAAAAATTAAAAGAGATGCATCCTTAAGCATAATGAAGAAACCCTTTACTGGAAAGAAGGAGGTTAGTGTTGCTTATGACCACCAGAATCAAAACAAAACTGAACGTCACCCGACGGTAGGGGCTGTTATGATCTCCAATCCTGTATCGAATCAATAGTGAAACCATTAACGCGGGCTGGAGGCGCCCATGAGACGATTCACCTGGATCAACATGACCTTGTCTCCGGTTTTGCCACATCTGTTGAAGTCCAATCTGGTGACTCTAAGGGAAGCTCCCAAAAACCCTAATACTGCTTCCCCTTGCTACAACCCGAATGCTCGATGTGCCTATCATTCTGAAAGTCCAGGGCATGATACAAATGATTGTTGGACCTTGAAGAATAAGGTACAAGACCTTATCGATGCGAAAGAGATTGAGTTTGACCCTCCAGAAAAACCTAATGTGATAACAGCGCCAATGCCCAAACATGGCCAAGGTGTCAATGTTGTTGATGATGACCGTTTTGTTCCCTCTGTGGATGAATTAACTACTCCCCTTTTGACTGTTAAAAATAATTTATTACAAGCTGATTTATTTTCGAGTTGTGATGAAAGTTGTCACTTATGTATGTCTCTATCAAATGGCTATTTATTACTGAAGATGGGCGTTCAGCACCTGATGGTTAACAAAGAAATCTTGTTCGAGAAAGTTCCTCGTTCAAGAAATTCCTGTGAAGATGTTTCAATAATCACCATTTCCGACAATCCTCCCAGGGTCTCCACCAAAAGACCCGTCAAGATTTCATCTGTTCCAAAGTCTGCTCCCCTAATCATCACCATGGTGGGGCCAATACCATATTCTTAGGATAAAGCTGTTCCCTGGAACTATGGGGCTGATGTCTATTACCATGGCGTCAAGCAAGATCCATTGGCTATCAAAGATAAAGTTGCTGAAGGTACTGATCCTGACATCGACAATATCGTTGGGACCAGTAAAATAACGAGAAGTGGAAGGGTTTTCTCCCCCGAGATATCTCTAAAGACCATTGCTACTCATGTAATTATTCCCGCTACCACTCCTGTCAGTTTTCCAGTGTTACTCCTATGGTTAGTCCTACTGTTATACATGCTACCGAGTCGGCCGAGACACGGGGAAAAGAGGTATTGTTTGAGCCTGTCCAGACGAAGGAACATCCAGAAGTCATTCCTGAGGCTTCTAGGAAGGAGATGGAAGAGATATTAAAGATAATCAAGAAAAGTGATTATAAAGTCGTGGAGTAGTTGGGGCAGACCCCCTCAAAAATATCAATGTTGTCCTTACTTTTATGCTCTGAGGAACACGCTAAGGCTTTGGTAAAATTTTTGAAGACCGCCCACATGCCCCAAGAGACCTCCGTTGATCAATTCGAGAATTGTATGGCCAGTCTAACTTCCGATAATGGACTAGGTTTTTCTAACGCTGATTTAACTCCCAAGGGAAGGAAACACAATGATGCCCTGCATGTCTCCATTGAGTGCCGGGGCACTACATTAGCCCATGTTCTGGTGGATACAGGTTCTTTGCTGAATGTCTTGCCCAAGAATGATCTTGATTGGTTAGATTGCGAAGGACTCACATTGAAGCCCAAAAAAAAAATTGTGGTGAGGGCCTTCGATGGTTCTAAAAGAATGGTGCACGAAGAAGTAGACATCCCTATTAAAGTTGGAACTCAGAATTTTGATTCAACCTTCTATGTGATGGATATCTGCCCATCCTATTCCTGTCTGTTGGGTCGACCCTGGATCCATGGGGCTGGTGTTGTCACTTCTACCCTACATCAGATGTTGAAGTACCCAGTCGAGGGAAAGATTATCACAGTCCATCGGGAAGAGGAATACATGGTTAGCCACCTGAACTCCTTCAGGTATGTTGAAATGGACGGCGAGATCATTGAGGAAAGTGGATGTACCATTTGGGGCCAACTTCCGGATATTCTCTATAAATATAACAAATTTGGTTTGGGTTTTACTTCGGAGGCCCGAAGATCTGTTCCACGTACTCGCGCTGGGGGACCACCATTACACATCAATAATCATGGAGTCAACGCATTGGAGAATACTAATAGAAGTTGTGACATGGACGAGTGGATTTTTCCAACCATCGGCGGTGGATTCAACAATTGGAAGGCTAAAGAATTTGTTCTCGTTACTTTTATTCAAGAGTAATTATCTTTAAATATTCAAACTTGTAATATTTAAACAATTTAAACTTTAAAACCTTGTGTCTTACCCGAGGCACAATGGTCCATCTGTGAGGGTTGTTACTTCATCTTCATATGTCATTAATAAATCATGGGACGTTTTTGCATGTAAATTTTTACGCTCTTTGTTTTATTTTCTTTACCTTTTAATTTATCAAAGATAGATATGCTCTTAGACACACTCACATGTTGAAATGCAGATCCACATCCACTCAGGACCCCATTGGTAACGGTTCTGCTATCGCCTATTATGACTTTGAAAATACGATCTACCAAGCTGAGTACGAAGGCGAGGAAGATTGTGAGGTACTAGGGGAACTTGCTAGATTATTACAACAGGAAGAAAGAACCATACAGTCCCACGAGGAGCCGATTGAAACAATTAACTTAGGCACTGAAGAGGACAATAAAGAAGTCAACATAGGTGCCAATCTGGATCATAGTGTCAAGAAGCATTTAATACAGATGCTACATGACTATGTTGAGGTCTTTTCCTGGTCATACGAAGAGATGCCAGGACTCGACACCGATATCATAGTCCGTTGTCTGCCGACAAAAGAAGACTGCCCTCCCCTGAAACAGATTGTTCGTCGTATGCGGCCAAAAATGTCAGAAAAATCAAGACTAAAGTCATGAAGCAGTTCAACACTGGATTCTTAGCTGTCACCTCATATCCACAATGGGTTTCCAATTTCGTTTCGGTGCCCAAGAAGGTGGTAAGGTACGTATGTGTGTGGATTATAGAGACCTGAATAAGGCAAGCCCCAAGGATGACTTCCCGCTTCCCCACATCGATATTCTGGTTGACAACACCGCACATCATAAATTATTCTCCTTCATGGATGGTTTCTCCGGATACAATCAAATCAAAATGGCACCTAAGGACATGGAGAAAATGACCTTCGTCACCCAATGGGGCACTTTATGTTACAAAGTTATGCCATTTGGGTTGAAGAACATCGGGGCAACCTATCAGTGTGCCATGTTAGCTTTATTTCACAATATGATCCATCACGAGATAGATGTCTACGTGGATCATATGATAGCCAAATCTCAAACTGAAGAGGAACACCTGGACCATCTGCATAAGCTGTTTGAAATACTAAAGAAATACAGACTAAGGTTGAACCTAAATAGATGCACCTTTAGAGTAAGATCCGGTAAGCTCTTAGGCTTCGTTGTCAGTGGAAAAGGTATTGAAGTGGACCCGACAAAGGTAAAAGCAATACAAGAAATGCTTGCTCCTTGCACTGAGAAGGAAGTTAGGGGATTCTTAGGACGGGTAAACTACATCGCCAGATTCATTTCTCATCTAACTGCTACTTGTGAACCAATCTTCAAATTACTGAAGAAAGATCAAGTGGTAGAATGGAATGACGACTTCCAGGCTGACTTTGACAGGATCAAGGAATACCTTCAAGAGCCTCCCATTTTGATGCCTCCTGTTGAGGGAAGACCTCTCATCATGACGAGTCTGGCCGAAAAGGGCATGCAATATACTACCTGAGCAAAAAGTTTACAGATTATGAAACCAGATATTCACTGCTCGAGAAAACTTGCTGCACTCTGGCATGGGCTTCTCTCCGGCTAAGATAGTATATGATGACTCACACAACTTTGTTGATATCCAAGATGGATCCTATTAAATACATATTCGAGAAGCCTGCCCTCTTGCGAAGAAGAGCAAGATGGAAAATGGTCCTGACCGAATACGACATTCAGTACACTACCCAAAAAGCAATAAAGGGAAGTGTACTAGCTAATCATTTGGCTCATCAGGATGTGGATGACTATCAATCCATGAATTTCGAATTCCTGGACGAAGACATCATGTTGGTAAATGATTGTGAAGAACTCGGGCCATATGACGGACTTGAACAAGGATCCCGATGGACCATGGTTTTTTGTGGAGCTTCCAACGCACTCGGAAATGGTATCGGCGATGTGATCATATCTCCCGAAGGCTATTATACCCCCTTTACTTCCAGGCTGTGTTTCAACTATACCAATAATATGGCTGAATATGAAGCGTGTATTATGGGTCTCAAAGCTGCTATAGATTTAGGGATCAAATCCTTAAGTGTATTTGGGGACTCATCCTTAGTAATCAGTCAGATCAAAGGAGAATGGGATACGAAGCATCCTTATCTAATCCCTTACAAAGAACATGTGTTGACACTGATCCCACATTTTAAGGAAATTACCTTTGAGCATTTTCCACGAGAGGAAAATTAACTAGCGGACACGCTAGCCACTATGCCATCCATGTTCCAAATCAGGTGGGATAAAGAGGCTCCTTAGATCACTATTGAGAGGATATACGAACTAGCATACTGTCATGAGATTGATACTGAAGAAGTAGTGGACAAACCTTGGTTCCATGAAATTAAGAGATATCTCGAGGCCCAAGAATATATAGAGGGAGCTTCAGTTAATGATAAGAAGTTCCTAAGAAGGTTCTCTGCTAAATTCTTCCTCAGTAACGGAATCCTATATAAGCGCAACCACGTCTCTACTTTGCTTTGGTGCATAGAAAAGATTGAGGCAGAAAAGATCATGGTTGATTTACACGAGGGTAAATTTGGCACCCATTCTAGTGGGCACACGATGGCTAAAAAGATCCTACGGGAAGGGTACTATTGGTCCACCATGGAAGCAGATTGTTATCAGCATTCATGAACTTGTCACAAGTGACAGATATATGTTGATAAAATACACGTGGCTCAAGTTCCTCTAAACGTCGTGACCGCTCCTTGGCCATTTGCAATGTGGGGAATTAACATGATTGGAGAGATCAGACCTACAACTTCTAATGGAAAATGCTTCATCCTGGTTTCCATTGATTACTTCACGAAGTGGGTCGAGGCAGCTTCATTTTCTTCTGTTACCAAGAACATTGTGGCCCGATTCATCAGACAGAATCTTATTTGTCGGTATGGTATTCCGAAGAGAATCATTATAGATAATGGTACCAATCTCAACAATACTATGATCACTGGATTATACACGCAATTCAAAATCCAACATCATAATTCTTCTTCTTATCGGCCGAAGATGAATGGCATTGTAGAAGCCGCTAATGGAAACATCAAGAAGATCATACAAAAGATGACAGTGACCTATAAGGACTGGCATGAGATGTTACCATTTTCTCTCCACGGTTACCGTACCACGGCGCACACATCAATAAGGGCAACTCCTTTCTCTTTGGTATACGGCATGGAAGTTGTCCTAGCAATTAAAGTGCAGATACATTCTTTAAGAATCGTAAAGGATGCAAGGTTGAATGGAGATGAATGGATTCAAACTCGACTTGACAACCTGAACTTGATTGATAAGAAGAGCCTTACGGATGTCTGCCATGGCCGGATGTACCAAAACCGTATGATTAAAGCTTTTAACAAGAAGGTCAGACATCAAGTATATCATGCTGGTGACTTGGTGATTAAGCGTATCATAATTCAATAAGGTGATCCCAGGGTAAAATGGACTCCTACATACGAAGGACCATTTATGATCAAAAACATATTTTCTGGTGGGGCCGTGATCTTAACCACTATGGATGACGACAACCTTCGACACCCTGTAAACATGGACATAGTCAAAAGATACTACGCATGAAAAAGATCCGCTAGGTTGACCGGCCTAGGCAAAAAATTAGGGATAAACACAAAATAAAATTTGTACACCCGACAAGCTGAAAACCTGAAAAGGTGGCTTGGGAAAAAAAGGATATCCCGATGAACTGAAAACTCTAAAGGGCGGTCCAGGAAAAAGTTAGGGATTTAAAGCATATGATTATGTCCCGTTGGATCACCTTACAACAAATCTCCAGTATATTGTCATACTCAAACGGTAGTAATCAATCCAATCAGCTTCGGACAAAGCAGCAAGTTATTGAGACACTCAAAGACATAAAGGCAATAGCAGAATGGGAACCCAATGAGATTATTTCAGATAGCTATCTTTCTTTGTATTAGATTTCATTCTTACGATGACATTTTCTTACTAGGATGTTTGTTTCTTTGTATAAAAATTCATATTCGAGTTAATACAAAGTTATTCCTTTAAAAGTGCAAAATTATATGTTTTTTCTTTTAGTTTCCTATTTCATTTGCAAAAATGTCTAGTGATTATTTTTGGTCATATGTATTTGAACGTAATTACAGTTTACTAATGAGCGCATAAAAAAGGGAACAGAAAACAAAAAGACAATTACTAATGGATTTAAGAAACATGATAATATCTATAAGACATTCCATAAAATCCCCGCAGGAACTTTCTCCAACTGAAGCAGAGCCAAAAACATCCTTCTACAAGATTACTGTCGTATCTCCAGTATGCAGCCTAATGGTATCAGGTGCTCTCATATCCCCGACGGAGCAAAATTTCCAATTATCGCTCCGAAGATTCACAGTGAAAGTCATCCATCTCCTCAGGATTCTCCAGCAGGATTTCACCAAGTCCACAAAGAAATGCACGATGTTTCCCTTCCCCAATAGATTTTATTTCTCTAATAATGGAAATGCATCTATCAAACACTTCCACTTCAACAAAATATGAAGACTTACACTCCTCATTCCCAGCAGCACTCAGGGATTTATTTTTCCCAAATCCAGCAACACTGCAGCAGAATAACTAATATGTTCATACATTGCATTCATACATCATAGCATCGGCAACACAAATGCATATATATCACGATCTCATTTTTTGAGAAACATAATTACGCCATGCATTCATACATCATTGAATTGCATACAACTAACTCTTTACCTTTTCAAGAAAGATCAATCAACAAAAAATTATCATGAAAATATTTTCGAGAAATCAATTGTAGATCAATTCCCGAAACAGGATTGGGTGAATATCTTCATGACGAATACTTCCTTCATACTTCTCGTTGTTCAGTTTAAATCAATCAATGGTTTATCCTGATTCCTTTCCTGTAGACCCTTTCTCTGGTTCGGATAAATCGCTTGAAAGATTTATCTTGATTCTTCCTAGTTAAAGATTATTAAAGACCTCTACTGGTTCAATTTAAATCAATCAATGGTTTATCCTGATTTCCATCCGGTAGAAACTTTCTTTGGTTCATATAAATTGCTCCAAAGATTTATTTTGATTCTTTTCCAGACCTCTGTTGGTTCAATTTAAATCGATCAATGGTTTATCCTAATTCCTTCCCAGTAGACACTTTCTCTGGTTCAGATAAATCGTTCCAAATATTTATCATCATTCTTCCCAGTTAAAGATTATTCAAGACCTCTGTTGCTTCGTTTAAATCGATCAATGGTTTATCCTGATTCCTTTCTGGTAGACTCTTTCTCTGGATCAGATAAATCGCTCCAAAGATTTATTTTAATTCTTTTCTAGACTTCTACTGGTTCAGTTTAAATCGATCAATGGTTTATTCTGATTCCTTTCTGGTAGACACTTTCTCTGGTTCAGATAAAATGCTCCAAAGATTTTGATTCTTTTCCAGACCTCTGCAGGTTCATTTTAAATTGATCAATGTTTTATCCTGATTCCTTTCTAGTAGACACTTTCTCTGGTTCAGATAAATCACTCTAAAGGATGCAGGGTTGAATGAAGATGAATGGATTCAAACTCGACTTGACCAAATGAACCTGATTGATAAGAAGAGGCTTACGGTTGTCTTCCATGGCCAGATGTACCAAAAATGTATGATTAAAGCTTTTAACAAGATGGTCAGACGTCAGGTATATCAGGCTGGTGACTTGGTAATTGACCGTATCATAATGCCATAAGGTGATCCCAGGGGAAAATGAACTCCTACATACGAAGGACCATTTGTGATTAAAAACATATTTTCTGGTGGGGCCATGATCTTAACCACTATGGACAACGACAGCCTTTTACACCCTGTAAACGCGGACATAGTTAAAAGATACTATGCATGAAAAATACCCGCTAGTTTGATTGGCCTAGGCAAAAAATTAGGGATAAACACAAAATAAAATTTGTACACCCGACAAGCTGAAAACCTCAAAAGGTGGCTTGGGAAAAAAAGAGTATCATGGTGGACTGAAAACTCGAAAGGGCGGTCCAGGAAAAAGTTAGGGATTTAAAGCATATGACTATGTCCCGTTGGATCACCTTACAGCAAATCTCCAGTACCAATTGTCAGACTCAAACGGTACTAATCAATTCAATCAGCGTCGCACAAAGCAGCAAGTGGATGAGACACTCAAAGACATAAAGGCTATAGGAGAATGGGAACCCCTTGAGATTATTTCCCATAGCTATCTTTCTTTGAATTAGATTTCATTCTTACGACGACATTCTCTTACTAGGATGTTCGTTTCTTTGTATAAAAATGCTTATTCGAGTTAATACAAAGTTATTCCTTTAAAAGTGAAAAACTATCTGTTATTTCTTTTAGTTTCCTATTTAGTTTGCAAAAACATCCAGTGCTTATTTTTGGATATATGCAATTTAACGTAATTACTGTTTACTAATGAGCGATAAAAAAGGGAACAGAAAACAAAAAGACAATTACTAATGGCTTTAAGAAACAGGATAATATCTATAGGACATTCCATAAAATTCCCGTAGGCACTTTCTCCAGCAGGAGCAGAGCCAAAAACATCCTGCTACAAAATTTCCAATTATCGCTCCAAAGATTCACAAGTGAAAGTCACCCAGCTTCTCAGGAATCCCCAACAGGATTTCACCAAGTCTACAAAGAAATGCACGATGTTTCCCTTCCCCAACAAAGTTTATTTCTCTAATAATGGAAATACATCTATCAAACACTTCCACTTCAACAAAATATGAAGACTTACACTCCTCTTTCCCAGCAGCACTCATGGATTTATTTTTCCCAAATCCAGCAACACTGCAGCAGAATAACTAATATGTTCATACATTGCATTCATACATCATAGCTTCGGCAACACAAATGCATATATATCGCGATCTCATTTTTTGAGAAACATCATTACACCATGCATTCATACATCATGGAATTGTATACAATTAACTCTTTACTTTTTCAGGAAAGATCAATCAACAACAAATTATCATGAACAAATTTTCAACAAGACAGGACAACTATCTGTCAATAAATCAATTGTAGATCAATTACCGAAACAAGATTGGGTGAATATCTACATGAAGAATACTTCCTTCATACTTCTGGTTGTTCAGTTTAAATCAATCAATGGTTTATCCAGATTCAAATCTTGTAGACACTTTCTCTGGTTCAGATAAATCGCTCGAAAGATTTATCTTGATTCTTCCTAGTTAAAGATTATTAAAGACCTCTGCTGGTTCAGTTTAAATTTATCAATGCTTTATCTTGATTTCCATTCGGTATAAACTTTCTTTGGTTCAGATAAATCGCTCCAATGAATTATTTTGATTCTTTTCCAAACCTCTGTTGGTTCAGTTTAAATCGATCAATGGTTTATCCTAATTCCTTCCCAATAGACACTTTCTCAGGTTCAGATAAATCGTTCCAAAAATTTATCCTGATTCTTCCCAGTTAAATATTATTCAAGACCTCTGTTGGTTTAGTTTAAATCGATCAATGTTTTATCCTGAATCCTTTCTGGTAGACACTTCTCTGGATCAGATAAATCGCTCAAAAGATTTATTTTGATTCTTTTCTAGACTTCTGCTGGTTCAGTTTAAATCGATCAATGGTTTATCCTGATTCCTTTCTGGTAGACACTTTCTCTGGTTCAGATAAACCACTCCAAAGATTTATTCTGATTCTTTTCCATACCTATGCAGGTTCAGTTTAAATTGATCAATGTTTTATCCTGATTCCTTTCTGGTAGACACTTTCTCTGGTTCAGATAAATCACTCTAAAGGATGCAAGGTTGAATGAAGATGAATGGATTCAAACTCAACTTGACCAACTGAACCTGATTGATAAGAAGAGGCTTACGGATGTCTGCCATGGCCAGATGTACCAAAAACGTATGATTAAAGCTTTTAACAAGATGTTCAGACGTCAGGTATATCAGGCTTGTGACTTGGTAATTGAGCGTATCATAATGCCATAAGGTGATCCCAGGGGAAAATGGACTCCTACATACGAAGGACCATTTGTTATCAAAAACATATTTTCTGGTGGGGCCATGATCTTAACCACTATGGAAAGCGACAACCTTCCACACCCTGTAAACGCGGACATAGTCAAAAGATACTATGCATGAAAAAGACCCGCTAGGTTGACTGGCCTAGTCAAAAAATTAGGGATAAACACAAAATAAAATTTGTACACCCGACAAGCTGAAAACCTGAAAAGGTGGCTTAGGAAAAAAAGGGTATCCTGGTGGACTGAAAACTTGAAAGAGCGTTCCAGGAAAAAGTTAGGGATTTAAAGCATATGACAATGTCCCGTTGGATCACCTTACAACAAATATCCAGTACCAATTGTCAGACTCAAACGGTACTAATCAATACAATCAACTTCGGACAAAACAGCAAGTGGATGAGACACTCAAAGGCATAAAGGCTATAGGAGAATGGGAACCCCGTGAGATTATTTCACATAGCTATCTTTCTTTGTATTAGATTTCATTATTACGACGACATTCTCTTACTAGGATGTTTGTTTCTTTGTATAAAAATGCTTATTCGAGTTAATACAAAGTTATTCCTTTAAAAGTGAAAAACTATATGTTTTTTCTTTTAGTTTCTTATTTCGTTTGCAAAAACGTCCAGTGATTATTTTTGGACATATGCATTTGAACGTAAATACTGTAAACTAATGAGCGATAAAAAAGGGAACAAAAAACAAAAAGACAATTACTAATGGCTTTAAGAAACAGGACAATATCTATAGGACATTCCATAAAATCCCCGTAGGCACTTTCTCCAGCAGGAGCAGAGCCAGAAACATCCTTCTACAGGATTACTGTCGTATCTCTAGTATGTAGCCTAATGGTATCAGGTGCTTTCATATCCCCGACGGAGCAAAATTTCCAATTATCACTCCAAAGATTCACCAGTGAAAGTCACCCAGCTTCTCAGGAATCCCCAACAGGATTTCACCAAGTCCACAAAGAAATGCACGATGTTTCCCTTCCCCAACAAAGTTTATTTCTCTAATAATGGAAATACATTTATCAAACACTTCCACTTCAACAAAATATGAATACTTACACTCCTCTTTCCCAGCAGCACTCATGGATTTATTTTTCCCAAATCCAGCAACACTGCAACAGAATAACTAATATGTTCATACATTGCATTCATACATCATAGAATCGGCAACACAAATGCATATATATCGCGATCTCATTTTTTTGAGAAACATCATTATGCCATGCATTCATAAATCACGGAATTTCATACAACTAACTCTTTACCATTTCAGGAAAGATCAATCAACAAAAAGTTATCATGAACAAATTTTCGATAAGACGGGACAATTATCTGTCAATAAATCAATTGTAGATCAATTCCTGAAACAGGATTGGGTGACTATCTACATGACGAATACTTCCTTCAAACTTATGGTAGTTCAGTTTAAATTAATCAATGGTTTATCCTGATTCCTTTCCTGTAGACACTTTCTCTTGTTCAGATAAATCACTCGAAAGATTTATCTTAATTCTTCCTAGTTAAAGATTATTAAAGACCTTTGCTGGTTCAGTTTAAATTTATCAATGCTTTATCTTGATTTCCATTCGGTATAAACTTTCTTTGGTTCAAATAAATCGCTCCAATGAATTATTTTGATTCTTTTCCAGACCTCTGTTGGTTCAGTTTAAATCGATCAATGGTTTATCCTAATTCCTTCCCAGTAGACACTTTCTCAGGTTCAGATAAATCGTTCCAAAAATTTATCCTGATTCTTCCCAGTTAAATATTATTCAAGACCTCTGTTGGTTTAGTTTAAATCGATCAATGTTTTATCCTGAATCCTTTCCGCTAGACACTTTCTCTGGATCAGATAAATCGCTCAAAAGATTTATTTTGATTCTTTTCTAGACTTCTGCTGGTTCAGTTTAAATCGATCAATGGTTTATCCTGATTCCTTTCTGGTAGACACTTTCTCTGGTTCAGATAAACCGCTCCAAAGATTTATTCTGATTCTTTTCCATACCTCTGCAGGTTCAGTTTAAATTGATCAATGTTTTATCCTGATTCCTTTCTGGTAGACACTTTCTCTGGTTCAGATAAATCACTCTAAAGGATGCAAGGTTGAATGAAGATGAATGGATTCAAACTTAACTTGACCAACTGAACCTGATTGATAAAAAGAGGCTTACGGCTGCCTGCCATGGCCAGATGTACCAAAAACGTATGATTAAAGCTTTTAACAAGATGTTCAGACGTCAGGTATATCAGGCTTTTGACTTGGTAATTGAGCGTATCATAATGCCATAAGGTGATCCCAGGGGAAAATGGACTCCTACATACGAAAGACCGTTTGTTATCAAAAACATATTTTCTGGTGGGGCCATGATCTTAACCACTATGGAAAGCGACAACCTTCCACACCCTGTAAACGCGGACATAGTCAAAAGATACTATGCATGAAAAAGACCCGCTAGGTTGACTGGCCTAGTCAAAAAATTAGGGATAAACACAAAATAAAATTTGTACACCCGACAAGCTGAAAACCTGAAAAGGTGGCTTAGGAAAAAAAGGGTATCCTGGTGGACTGAAAACTTGAAAGAGCGTTCCAGGAAAAATTTAGGGATTTAAAGCATATGACAATGTCCCGTTGGATCACCTTACAACAAATATCCAGTACCAATTGTCAGACTCAAACGGTACTAATCAATCCAATCAGCTTCGGACAAAGCAGCAAGTGGATGAGACACTCAAAGACATAAAGGCTATAGGAGAATGGGAACCCCGTGAGATTATTTCACATAGCTATCTTTCTTTATATTAGATTTCATTATTATGACGACATTCTCTTACTAGGATGTTTGTTTCTTTGTATAAAAATGCTTATTCGAGTTAATACAAAGTTATTCCTTTAAAAGTGAAAAACTATCTGTTTTTTCTTTTAGTTTCCTATTTCGTTTGCAAAAACGTCCAGTGATTATTTTTGGACATATGCATTTGAACGTAATTACTGTTTACTAATGAGCGATAAAAAAGGGAACAGAAAACAAAAAGACAATTACTAATGGCTTTAAGAAACAGGACAATATCTATAGGACATTACATAAAATCCCCGTAGGCACTTTCTCCAGCAGGAGCAGAGCCAGAAACATCCTGCTACAGGATTACTGTCGTATCTCTAGTATGTAGCCTAATGGTGTCAGGTGCTCTCATATCCCCGACGGAGCAAAATTTCCAATTATCACTCCAAAGATTCACCAGTGAAAGTCACCCAGCTTCTCAGGAATCCCCAACAGGATTTCACCAAGTCCACAAAGAAATGCACGATGTTTCCCTTCCCCAACAAAGTTTATTTCTCTAATAATGGAAATACATTTATCAAACACTTCCACTTCAACAAAATATGAATACTTACACTCCTCTTTCCCAGCAGCACTCATGGATTTATTTTTCCCAAATCCAGCAACACTGCAACAGAATAACTAATATGTTCATACATTGCATTCATACATCATAGAATCGGCAACACAAATGCATATATATCGCGATCTCATTTTTTTGAGAAACATCATTATGCCATGCATTCATAAATCACGGAATTGCATACAACTAACTCTTTACCATTTCAGGAAAGATCAATCAACAAAAAGTTATCGTGAACAAATTTTCGATAAGACGGGACAATTATCTGTCAATAAATCAATTGTAGATCAATTCCTGAAACAGGATTGGGTGACTATCTACATGACGAATACTTCCTTCAAACTTATGGTGGTTCAGTTTAAATTAATCAATGGTTTATCCTGATTCCTTTCCTATAGACACTTTCTCTTATTCAGATAAATCACTCGAAAGATTTATCTTAATTCTTCCTAGTTAAAGATTATTCAAGACCTTTGCTGGTTCAGTTTAAATTTATCAATGCTTTATCTTGATTTCTATTCGGTATAAACTTTCTTTGGTTCAAATAAATCGCTCCAATGAATTATTTTGATTCTTTTCCAGACCTCTGTTGGTTCAGTTTAAATCGATCAATGGTTTATCCTAATTCCTTCCCAATAGACACTTTCTCAGGTTCAGATAAATCGTTCCAAAAATTTATCCTGATTCTTCCCAGTTAAATATTATTCAAGACCTCTGTTGGTTTAGTTTAAATAGATCAATGTTTTATCCTGAATCCTTTCCGGTAGACACTTTCTCTGGATCAGATAAATTGCTCAAAAGATTTATTTTGATTCTTTTCTAGACTTCTGCTGGTTCAGTTTAAATCGATCAATGGTTTATCCTGATTCCTTTCTGATAGACACTTTCTCAGGTTCAGATAAACCGCTCCAAAGATTTATTCTGATTCTTTTCCATACCTCTGCAGGTTCAGTTTAAATTTATCAATGTTTTATCCTGATTCCTTTCTGGTAGACACTTTCTCTGGTTCAGATAAATCACTCTAAAGGATGCAAGGTTGAATGAAGATGAATGGATTCAAACTCAACTTGACCAACTGAACCTGATTGATAAGAAGAGGCTTACGGATGTCTGCCATGGCCAGATGTACCAAAAACGTATGATTAAAGCTTTTAACAAGATGTTCAGACGTCAGGTATATCAGGCTTGTGACTTGGTAATTGAGCGTATCATAATGCCATAAGCTGATCCCAGGGGAAAATGGACTCCTACATACGAAAGACCATTTGTTATCAAAAACATATTTCCTGGTGGGGCCATGATCTTAACCACTATGGAAAGCGACAACCTTCCACACCTTGTAAACGCGGACATAGTCAAAAGATACTATGCATGAAAAAGACCTGCTAGGTTGACTGGCCTAGTCAAAAAATTAGGGATAAACACAAAATAAAATTTGTACACCCGACAAGCTGAAAACCTGAAAAGGTGGCTTAGGAAAAAAAGGGTATCCTGGTGGAATGAAAACTTGAAAGAGTGTTCCAGGAAAAAGTTAGGGATTTAAAGCATATGACAATGTCCCGTTGGATCACCTTACAACAAATATCCAGTACCAATTGTCAGACTCAAACGGTACTAATCAATCCAATTAGCTTCGGACAAAGCAGCAAGTGGATGAGACACTCAAAGACATAAAGGCTATAGGAGAATGGGAACCCCGTGAGATTATTTCACATAGCTATCTTTCTTTATATTAGATTTCATTATTATGACGACATTCTCTTACTAGGATGTTTGTTTCTTTGTATAAAAATGCTTATTCGAGTTAATACAAAGTTATTCCTTTAAAAGTGAAAAACTATCTGTTTTTTCTTTTAGTTTCCTATTTCGTTTGCAAAAACGTCCAGTGATTATTTTTGGACATATGCATTTGAACGTAATTACTGTTTACTAATGAGCGATAAAAAAGGGAACAGAAAACAAAAAGACAATTACTAATGGCTTTAAGAAACAGGACAATATCTATAGGACATTACATAAAATCCCCGTAGGCACTTTCTCCAGCAGGAGCAGAGCCAGAAACATCCTGCTACAGGATTACTGTCGTATCTCTAGTATGTAGCCTAATGGTGTCAGGTGCTCTCATATCCCCGACGGAGCAAAATTTCCAATTATCACTCCAAAGATTCACCAGTGAAAGTCACCCAGCTTCTCAGGAATCCCCAACAGGATTTCACCAAGTCCACAAAGAAATGCACGATGTTTCCCTTCCCCAACAAAGTTTATTTCTCTAATAATGGAAATACATCTATCAAACACTTCCACTTCAACAAAATATGAATACTTACACTCCTCTTTCCCAGCAGCACTCATGGATTTATTTTTCCCAAATCCAGCAACACTGCAACAGAATAACTAATATGTTCATACATTGCATTCATACATCATAGAATCGGCAACACAAATGCATATATATCGCGATCTCATTTTTTTGAGAAACATCATTATGCCATGCATTCATAAATCACGGAATTGCATACAACTAACTCTTTACCATTTCAGGAAAGATCAATCAACAAAAAGTTATCGTGAACAAATTTTCGATAAGACGGGACAATTATCTGTCAATAAATCAATTGTAGATCAATTCCTGAAACAGGATTGGGTGACTATCTACATGACGAATACTTCCTTCAAACTT
The DNA here is from genome assembly GCA_948472305.1 of Vicia faba. NCBI lineage: Eukaryota > Viridiplantae > Streptophyta > Magnoliopsida > Fabales > Fabaceae > Vicia > Vicia faba. The sequence continues at coordinate 886,160,181 of OX451739.1, read as the reverse complement.
ATGGTGGTTCAGTTTAAATTAATCAATGGTTTATCCTGATTCCTTTCCTATAGACACTTTCTCTTGTTCAGATAAATCACTCGAAAGATTTATCTTAATTCTTCCTAGTTAAAGATTATTCAAGACCTTTGCTGGTTCAGTTTAAATTTATCAATGCTTTATCTTGATTTCCATTCGGTATAAACTTTCTTTGGTTCAAATAAATCGCTCCAATGAATTATTTTGATTCTTTTCCAGACCTCTGTTGGTTCAGTTTAAATCGATCAATGGTTTATCCTAATTCCTTCCCAATAGACACTTTCTCAGGTTCAGATAAATCGTTCCAAAAATTTATCCTGATTCTTCCCAGTTAAATATTATTCAAGACCTCTGTTGGTTTAGTTTAAATAGATCAATGTTTTATCCTGAATCCTTTCCGGTAGACACTTTCTCTGGATCAGATAAATTGCTCAAAAGATTTATTTTGATTCTTTTCTAGACTTCTGCTGGTTCAGTTTAAATCGATCAATGGTTTATCCTAATTCCTTTATGGTAGACACTTTCTCTGGTTCAGATAAACCGCTCCAAAGATTTATTATGATTCTTTTCCATACCTCTGCAGGTTCAGTTTAAAATTTATCAATGTTTTATCCTGATTCCTTTCTGGTAGACACTTTCTCTGGTTCAGATAAATCACTCTAAAGGATTCAAGGTTGAATGAAGATGAATGGATTCAAACTCAACTTGACCAACTGAACCTGATTGATAAGAAGAGGCTTACGGATGTCTGCCATGGCCAGATGTACCAAAAACGTATGATTAAAGCTTTTAACAAGATGTTCAGACGTCAGGTATATCAGGCTTGTGACTTGGTAATTGAGCGTATCATAATGCCATAAGCTGATCCCAGGGGAAAATGGACTCCTACATACGAAAGACCATTTGTTATCAAAAACATATTTCCTGGTGGGGCCATGATCTTAACCACTATGGAAAGCGACAACCTTCCACACCCTGTAAACGCGGACATAGTCAAAAGATACTATGCATGAAAAAGACCCGCTAGGTTGACTGGCCTAGTCAAAAAATTAGGGATAAACACAAAATAAAATTTGTACACCCGACAAGCTGAAAACCTGAAAAGGTGGCTTAGGAAAAAAAGGGTATCCTGGTGGACTGAAAACTTGAAAGAGCGTTCCAGGAAAAAGTTAGGGATTTAAAGCATATGACAATGTCCCATTGGATCACCTTACAACAAATATCCAGTACCAATTGTCAAACTCAAACGGTACTAATCAATCCAATCAGCTTCGGACAAAGCAGCAAGTGGATGAGACACTCAAAGACATAAAGGCTATAGGAGATTGGGAACCCCATGAGATTATTTCACATAGCTATCTTTCTTTGTATTAGATTTCATTATTATGACGACATTCTCTTACTAGGATGTTTGTTTCTTTGTATAAAAATGCTTATTCGAGTTAATACAAAGTTATTCCTTTAAAAGTGAAAAACTATCTGTTTTTTCTTTTAGTTTCCTATTTCGTTTGCAAAAACGTCCAGTGATTATTTTTGGACATATGCATTTGAACGTAATTACTGTTTACTAATGAGCGATAAAAAAGGGAACAGAAAACAAAAAGACAATTACTAATGGCTTTAAGAAATAGGACAATATCTATAGGACATTCCATAAAATCCCCGTAGGCACTTTCTCCAGCAGGAGCAGAGCCAGAAACATCCTGCTACAGGATTACTGTCGTATCTCTAGTATGTAGCCTAATGGTATCAGGTGCTCTCATATCCCCGACGGAGCAAAATTTCCAATTATCAATCCAATGATTCACCAGTGAAAGTCACCCAGCTTCTCAGGAATCCCCAACAGGATTTCACCAAGTCCACAAAGAAATGCACGATGTTTCCCTTCCCCAACAAAGTTTATTTCTCTAATAATGGAAATACATCTATCAAACACTTCCACTTCAACAAAATATGAATACTTACACTCCTCTTTCCCAGCAGCACTCATGGATTTATTTTTCCCAAATCCAGCAACACTGCAACAGAATAACTAATATGTTCATACATTGCATTCATACATCATAGAATCGGCAACACAAATACATATATATCGCGATCTCATTTTTTTTTGGAAACATCATTATGCCATGCATTCATAAATCACGGAATTGCATACAACTAACTCTTTACCATTTCAGGAAAGATCAATCAACAAAAAGTTATCATGAACAAATTTTCGATAAGATGGGACAATTATCTAACAGTAAATCAATTGTAGATCAATTCCTGAAACAGGATTGGGTGACTATCTACATGACGAATACTTCCTTCAAACTTATGGTGGTTCAGTTTAAATTAATCAATGGTTTATCCTGATTCCTTTCCTGTAGACACTTTCTCTTGTTCAGATAAATCACTCGAAAGATTTATCTTAATTCTTCCTAGTTAAAGATTATTCAAGACCTTTGCTGGTTCAGTTTAAATTTATCAATGCTTTATCTTGATTTCCATTCGGTATAAACTTTCTTTGGTTCAGATAAATCGCTCCAATGAATTATTTTGATTCTTTTCCAGACCTCTGTTGGTTCAGTTTAAATCGATTAATGGTTTATCCTAATTCCTTCCCAGTAGAAACTTTCTCAGGTTCAGATAAATCGTTCCAAAAATTTATCCTGATTCTTCCTAGTTAAATATTATTCAAGACCTCTGTTGGTTTAGTTTAAATCAATCAATGTTTTATCCTGAATCCTTTCCGGTAGAAACTTTCTCTGGATCAGATAAATCGCTCAAAAGATTTATTTTGATTCTTTTCTAGACTTCTGCTGGTTCAGTTTAAATCGATCAATGGTTTATCCTGATTCCTTTCTGGTAGACACTTTCTCTGGTTCAGATAAACTGCTCCAAAGATTTATTCTGATTCTTTTCCATACCTCTGCAGGTTCAGTTTAAATTGATCAATGTTTTATCCTGATTCCTTTCTGGTAGACACTTTCTCTGGTTCAGATAAATCACTCTAAAGGATGCAAGGTTGAATGAAGATGAATGGATTCATACTCAACTTGACCAACTGAACCTGTTTGATAAGAAGAGGCTTAAGGCTGTCTGCCATGGCCAGATGTACCAAAAACGTACGATTAAAGCTTTTAACAAGATGGTCATACGTCAGGTATATCAGGCTTATGACTTGGTAATTGAGCGTATCATGATGCCATAAGGTGATCCAAGGGGAAAATGGACTCCTACATATGAAGGAAAATTTGTTATTAAAAACATATTTTCTGGTGGGGCCATGATCTTAACCACTATGGAAAGCGACAACCTTCCACACCCTGTAAACACGAACATAGTCAAAAGATACTATGCATGAAAAAGACCCGCTAGGTTGACTGGCCTAGGAAAAAAATTAGGGATAAACACAAAATAAAATTTGTACACCCGACAAGCTGAAAACCTGAAAAGGTGGCTTAGGAAAAAAAGGGTATCCTGGTGGACTGAAAACTTGAAAGAGTGGTCCAGGAAAAAGTTAGGGATTTAAAGCATATGACAATGTCCCGTTGTATCACCTTACAACAAATATCCAGTACCAATTGTCAGACTCAAACGGTACTAATCAATCCAATCAGCTTCGGACAAAGCAGCAAGTGGATGAGACACTCAAAGACATAAAGGCTATAGGAGAATGGGAACCCCGTGAGATTATTTCACATAGCTATCTTTCTTTGTATTAGATTTCATTATTACGACGACATTCTCTTACTAGGATGTTTGTTTCTTTAAATAAAAATGCTTATTCGAGTTAATACAAAGTTATTCCTTTAAAAGTGAAAAACTATCTGTTTTTTCTTTTAGTTTCCTATTTCGTTTGCAAAAACGTCCAGTGATTATTTTTGGACATATGCATTTGAACGCAATTACTATTTACTAATGAGCGATAAAAAAGGGAACAGAAAACAAAAAGACAATTACTAATGGCTTTAAGAAACAAGACAATATCTATAGGACATTCCATAAAATCCCCGTAGGCACTTTCTCCAGCAGGAGCAGAGCCAGAAACATCCTGCTACAGGATTACTGTCGTATTTCTAGTATGTAGCCTAATGGTATCAGGTGCTCTCATATCCCCGACGGAGCAAAATTTCCAATTATCACTCCAAAGATTCACCAGTGAAAGTCACCCAGCTTCTCAGGAATCCCCAACAGGATTTCACCAAGTCCACAAAGAAATGCACGATGTTTCCCTTCCCCAACAAAGTTTATTTCTCTAATAATGGAAATACATCTATCAAACACTTCCACTTCAACAAAATATGAATACTTACACTCCTCTTTCCCAGCAGCACTCATGGATTTATTTTTCCCAAATCCAGCAACACTACAGCAGAATAACTAATATGTTCATACATTGCATTCATACATCATAGAATCGGCAACACAAATGCATATATATCGCGATCTCATTTTTTTGAGAAAAATCATTATGCCATGCATTCATAAATCACGGAATTGCATACAACTAACTCTTTACCATTTCAGGAAAGATCAATCAACGAAAAGTTATCATGAACAAATTTTCGATAAGACGGGACAATTATCTGTCAATAAATCAATTGTAGATCAATTCTTAAAACAGGATTGGGTGACTATCTACATGACGAATACTTCCTTCAAACTTATGGTTGTTCAGTTTAAATTAATCAATGGTTTATCTTGATTCCTTTCCTCTAGACACTTTCTCTTGTTCAGATAAATCACTCAAAAGATTTATCTTAATTCTTCCTAGTTAAAGATTATTCAAGACCTTTGCTTGTTCAGTTTAAATTTATCAATGGTTTATCCTGATTTCCATCTGGTAGAAAATTTCTTTGGTTCAGATAAATCGCTCCAAAGATTTATTTTGATTCTTTTCCAGACCTCTGTTGGTTCAGTTTAAATCGATCAATGGTTTATCCTAATTCCTTCCCAGTAGACACTTTCTCTGGTTCAGATAAACCGTTCCAAAGATTTATCCTGATTCTTCCCAGTTAAAGATTATTCAAGACCTCTATTGGTTCAGTTTAAATCGATTAATGGTTTATCCTGATTCCTTTCCGGCAGAAACCTTCGCTGGTTCAAATAAATCGCTCCAAAGATTTATTCTGATTCATTTCTAGACTTCTGCTAATTCAGTTTAATACGATCAATGGTTTATCCTGATTCCTTTCTGGTGGACACTTTCTCTTGTTCAGATAAATCGCTCCAAAGATTTATTCTGATTCTTTTTCAGACCTCTGCTGGTTCAGTTTAATTTTATCAATGGTTTATCCTGATTTCTTTCTGGTAGACACTTTCTCTGGTTCAGATAAATCGCTCCAAAGATTCATTCTGATTCTTTTCCAGACCTCTACTGGTTCAGTTTAAATTGATCATTGGTTTATCCTGATTCCTTTATGGTAGATACTTTCTCTGGTTAAGATAAATCACTCCAAAGGATGCATGGTTGAATGAAGATGAATGGATTCAAACTCGACTTGACTAACTTAACCTGATTGATAAGAAGAGGCTTACGGTTGTTTTCCATGGCCAGATGTACCTAAAACGTATGATTAAAGCTTTTAACAAGATGGCCAGACGTCAGGTATATCAGGCTGGTGACTTGGTAATTGAGCATATCATAATGCCATAAGGTGAGCCCAGGGGAAAATGGACTCCTACATACGAAGAACCATTTGTGATCAAAAACATATTTTATGGTGGGGCCGTGATATTAACCACTATGGACGGCGACAACCTTCCACACCCTGTAAATGCGGACATAGTCAAAAGATACTGCGCATGAAAAAGACCCGCTAGGTTCACTGGCCAAGGCAAAAAATTAGGGATAAACACAAAATAAAATTTGTACACCCGACATGCTGAAAACCTGAAAAGGTGGCTTGGGAAAAAAAGTGTATCCCGGTGGATTGAAAAATCGAAAGGGCGGTCCAGGAAAAAGTTAGGGATTTAAATCATATGACTATGTCCCGTTGGATCACCTTACAAAAAATCTCCAATATCAATTGTCAGACTCAAACGGTACTAATGAATCCAATCAGCTTCAGACAAAGCAGCAAGTGGATGAAACACTCAAAGACATAAGGTTATAGAAGAATGGGAATCCCATGAGATTATTTCACATAGCTATCTTTCTTTGTATTAGATTTCATTCTTACGACGACATTCTCTTACTAGGATGTTCATTTCTTTGTATAAAAATGCTTATTCGAGTTAATACAAAGTTATTCCTTTAAAAGTGAAAAAATATTTGTTTTTTCTTTTAGTTTCTTTTTTCATTTGCAAAAACGTCCAGTGATTATTTTTGTACATATGCATTTGAACGTAATTACTGTTTACAAATGAGCGCATAAAAAAGGGAACAAGAAACAAAAAGACAATTACTAATGGCTTTAAGAAATAGGATAATATCTATAGGACATTCCATAAAATCCCCGCAGGCCCTTTCTCCAGCAGGATCAGATCCAGAAACATCCTACTACAGGATTACTGTCGTATCTCCAGTATGCATCCTAATGGTATCAGGTGCTCTCATATCCTCGACGGAGCAAAATTTCCAATTATCGCTCCAAAGATTCACCAGTGAAAATCACCCAGCTTCTCAGGATTCCCCAGCCGGATTTCACCAAGTCCACAAAGAAATGCATGATGTTTCTCTTTCCCAACAAAGTTTATTTCTCTAATAATGGAAATCCATCTATCAAACACTTCCACTTCAACAAAATATGAAGATTTACACTCCTCGTTCCCAGCATCACTCAGAGATTTATTTTTTCCAAATAAAGCAACACTGTAACAGAATAACTAATATGTTCATACATTGCATTCATACATCATAGCATCAGTAACACAAATGCATATATATCGCGATCTCATTTTTTTGAGAAACATCATTACACCATGCAATCATACATCATGGAATTGCATACGACTAACGCTTTACCTTTTAAGGAAAGATCAATCAACAAAAAATTATCATGAACAAAATTTCGACAAGACAGGACAACTATCTGTCAATAAATCAATTGTAGATAATTCCCAAAACAGGATTGGGTGACTATCTACATGATGAATACTTCCTTCATACTTCTGGTGGTTCATTTTAAATCAATCAATGGTTTATCCTGATTCCTTTCCTGTAGACACTTTCTCTGGTTCAAATAAATCGCTCGAAAGATTTATCTTGATTTTTTATAGTTAAAGATTATTCAAGACCTCTACTGGTTCAATTTAAATCAATCAATGGTTTATCCTGATTTCCATCCGGTAGAAACTTTCTTTGGTTCATATAAATTGCTCCAAAGATTTATTTTGATTCTTTTCCAGACCTCTGTTGGTTCAATTTAAATCGATCAATGGTTTATCCTAATTCCTTCCCAGTAGACACTTTCTCTGGTTCAGATAAATCGTTCTAAATATTTATCATCATTCTTCCCAGTTAAAGATTATTCAAGACCTCAGTCTGTTCAATTTAAATCGATCAATGGTTTATCCTGATTCCTTTCCGGTAGACACTTTCTCTGGTTCAGATAAATCGCTCCAAAAATTTATTCTGATTCTTTTCTATACTTCTGTTGCTTCAGTTTAAATCGAACAATGGTTTATCCTGATTCCTTTCTGGTAGACACTTTCTCTGGTTCAGATAAATCGCAACAAAGGATGAAGGGTTGAATGAAGATGAATGGATTCAAACTCGACTTGTCCAACTGAACCTGATTGATAAGAAGAGGCTTACCGCTGTCTGCCATGGCCAGATGTACCAAAAACGTATGATTAAAGCTTTTAACAAGAAGGTCAAACGTCAGGTATATCAGGCTGGTGACTTGGTAATATAGCTTATCATAATGCCATAAGGTGATCCCAGGGGAAAATGGACTCCTACATATGAAGGACCATTTGTGATCAAAAACATATTTTCTGGTGGGGTCGTGATCTTAACCACTATAGACGGCGAGAACCTTCCAAACCCTGTAAACACGGACATAGTCAAAAGATACTACGCATGAAAAAGACCCTCTAGGTTTACCGGCCTAGGCAAAAAATTAGGGATAAACACAAAATAAAATTTGTACACCCGACAAGCAGAAAACCTGAAAAGGTGGCTTGCAAAAAAAAGGGTTTCCCGGTGGACTGAAAACTCGAAAGGGAGGTCCAGGAAAAAGTTAGGGATTTAAAGCATATGACTATCTCCCATTGGATCACGTTACAGCAATTCTCCAATATCAATTGTCAGACTCAAACGGTACTAATCAAACCAATCAGCTTCGCACAAAGCACCAAGTGGATGAGACACTCAAAGACATAAAGGCTATAGGAGAATGAGAACCCCTTGAGATTATTTCACATAGCTATCTTTCTTTGTATTATATTTCATTGTTACGATGACATTCTCATACTAGGTTGTTCGTTTCTTTGTATAAAAATGCTTATTCGAGTTAATACAAATTTATTCCTTTAAAAGTGAAAAACCACTATTTTTTATTTTAGTTTCCTATTTCGTTTGCAAAAACGTCCAGTGATTATTTTTGGACATATGCATTTTAACATAATTACTGTTTACTAATGAGCGATAAAAAAGGGAACAGAAAACAAAAACACAATTAGTAATGGCTTTAAGAAACAAGATAATATCTATAGGACATTCCATAAAATTCCCATAGGCACTTTCTCCAGCAGGAGCAGAGCCAGAAACATCCTGCTACAGGATTACTGTCGTATCTCTAGTATGTAGCCTAATGGTATCAGGTGCTCTTTTATCCCCAACGGAGCAAAATTTCCAATTATCGCTCCAAACATTCACCAGTGAAAGTCACCCAGCTTCTTAGCATTCCCCAGCAGGATTTCACCAAGTCCACAAAGAAATGCATGATGTTTCCCTTCCCCAACAAAGTTTATTTCTCTAATAATGGAAATCTATCTATCAAACACTTCCACTTCAACAAAATATGAAGACTTACACTCCTCGTTCCCAGCAGCACTCAGGGATTTATTTTTCCCAAATCAAGCAACACTGCAATAGATTAACTAATATGTTCATACATTACATTCATACATCATAACATCGGCAACACAAATGCATATATTTCGCGATCTCATTTTTTTGAGAAACATCATTACACCATGCATTCATACATCTTGGAATTTCATACGACTAACTCTTTACCTTTTCAGGAAAGATCAATCAACAAAAAATTATCATGAACAAAATTTCTACAAGACATGACAACTATCTGTCAATAAATCAATTGTAGATCAATTCCCAAAACAGGATTGGGTGACTATCTACATGATGAATACTTCCTTCATACTTATGGTGGTTCAGTTTAAATCAATCAATGGTTTATCCTGATTCCTTTCCTGTAGACACTTTCTCTGGTTCAGATAAATTGCTCGAAAGATTTATCTTGATTTATTCTAGTTAAAGATTATTCAAGACCTCTATTGGTTCAGTTTAAATCAATCAATGGTCTATCCTGATTTCCATCCGGTAGAAACTTTTTTTGGTTCAGATAAATCGCTCCAAAGATTTATTTTGATTATTTTCCAGACCTCTGTTGGTTCAGTTTATATCGATCAATGGTTTATCCTAATTCCTTCCCAGTATACACTTTCTCTTGTTCAGATAAATTGTTCCAAAGATTTATCCTGATTCTTCCCAGTGAAAGATTATTCAAGACCTCTGTTGGTTCAGTTTAAATCGATCAATGGTTTATCCTGATTCCTTTCAGGTAGACACTTTCTCTGGTTCAGATAAATCGCTCCAAAGATTTATTCTATTTCTTTTCTTGACTTCTGCTGGTTCAGTTTAAAACGATCAATGGTTTATCCTGATTCCTTTCTGGTAGACAGTTTCTCTAGTTCAGATAAATCGCTCCAAATATTTATTCTGATTCTTTTTCAAACCTCTGCTGGTTCAGTTTAAATTTATCAATGGTTTATCCTGATTCCTTTCAGGTTGACACTTTCTCTGGTTCAGATAAATCACTCCAAAGGATGCAGGGTTGAATGAAGATGAATGGATTCAAACTCGACTTGACCAACTGAACCTGATTGATAAGAAGAGGCTTACAGCTATTTGCCATGGCCAGATGTACCAAAAACGTATGATTAAAGCTTTTAACAAGAAGGTCAAACTTCAGGTATATCTGGCTGGTGACTTGGTAATTAAGCGTATCATAATGCCATAAGGTGATCCCAGGGGAAAATGGACTCCTACATACGAAGGACCATTTGTTATCAAAAACATATTTTCGGGTGGGGCCGTGATCTTAACCACTATGAAGGGCGACAACCTTCCACACCCTGTAAACGCGGACATAGTCAAAAGATACTACGCATGAAAAAGACCCGCGAGGTTTACCGGCTTAGGCAAAAAATTAGGGATAAACACAAAATAAAATTTGTACACCCGACAAGCTGAAAACCTGAAAAGGTGGCTTGGGAAAAACAGGGTATCCCGGTGGACTGAAAACTCGAAAGGGCGGTCCGGGAAAAAGTTAGGGATTTAAAGTATATGACTTTGTCCCATTTGATCACCTTACATCAAATCTCCAGTATCAATTGTCAGACTCAAACGGTACTAATCAATCCAATCAGCTTCGGACAATGCAGCAAGTGGATGAGATACTCAAAGACATAAAGGCTATAGGAGAATGGGAACCCCGTGAGATTATTTCACATAGCTATCTTTCTTTGTATTAGATTTCATTATTACGACGACATTCTCTTATTAGGATGTTTGTTTCTTTGTATAAAAATGCTTATTCGAGTTAATACAAAGTTATTCCTTTAAAAGTGAAAAACTATCTGTTTTTTCTTTTAGTTTCCTATTTCGTTTGCAAAAACGTCCAGTGATTATTTTTGGACATATGCATTTGAACGTAATTACTGTTTACAAATAAGCGCATACAAAAGGTAACAAAAACAAAAAGAAAATTACTAATGGCTTTAAGAAACAGGATAATATCTATAGGACATTCCATAAAATCTACGCAGGCACTTTCTCCATCAGGAGCAGAGCCAGAAACATCCTGCTATAGGATTATTGTCGTATCTCCACTATGCAGCCTAATGGTATCAGGTGTTCTCATATCCCCGACGGATAAAAATTTCCAATTATCGCTCCAAAGATTCACCAGTTAAAGTCACCCAGCTTCTTAGGATTCCCTAGGAGGATTTCACCATGTCCACAAAGAAATGCACGATATTTCCCTTCCCCAACAGAGTTTATTTCTATAATAATGGAAATACATCTATCAAACACTTCCAGTTCAACAAAATATGAAGACTTACACTCCTCGTTCCCAGCAGAACTCATGGATTTATTTTTCCCAAATCCAGCAACACTGCAGCAGAATAACTAATATGTTCATACATTTCATTCATACATCATAGCATAGGTAACATAAATTCATATATATCGCGATCTCATTTTTTTGAGAAGCATCATTACACCATGCATTCATACATCATGGAATTGCATACAACTAACTCTTTACCTTTTCAGGAAAGATCAATCAAAATTTTTTTATCATGAACAAATTTTCGACAAGACAGGACAACTATCTGTCAATAAATTAATTGTATATCAATTCCCGAAACAAGATTGGTTGACTATCTACATGACGAATACTTCTGGTGGTTCAGTTTGAATCAATCAATGGTTTATCCTGATTCCTTTCCTGTAGACACTTTCTCTGGTTCAAATAAATCGCTCGAAAGATTTATCTTGATTCTTCCTAGTTAAAGATTATTCAAGAGCTCTGCTGGTTTAGTTTAAATCGATCAATGGTTTATCCTGATTTCAATCCGGTAGAAACTTTCTTTGGTTCAGATAAATCTCTCCAAAGATTTATATTGATTCTGTTCCAGAACTCTGTTGGTTTAGTTTAAATCGATCAATGGTTTATCCTAATTACTTCCCAGTAGACACTTTCTATGGTTCAGATAAATTGTTCCAAAGATTTATCTTGATTCTTCCCAGTTAATGATTATTCAAGACCTCTGTTGGTTCAGTTTAAATCGATCAATGGTTTATCCTGATTCATTTGCGGTAGATACTTTCTCTGGTTCAGATAAATCGCTCCAAAACTTTATTCTGATTCTTTTCTAGACTTCTGCTGGTTCATTTTAAAACGATCAATGGATTATCCTGATTCCTTTCTGGTAGACAGTTTCTCTGGTTCAGATAAATTGCTCTAAAGATTTATTCTGATTCTTTTACGATCCTCTGCTGGTTCAGTTTAAATTGATCAATGGTTTATCCTGATTCCTTTCTGGTTGAAACTTTCTCTGGTTCAGATAAATCACTCCAAAGGATGCAGGGTTAAATGAATATGAATGGATTCAAACTCGACTTGACCAACTGAACCCGATTGATAAGAAGAGGCTTACAGCTGTCTTCCATGGCCAGATGTACCAAAAACGTATGATTAAAGATTTTAACAAGAAGGTCAAACGTCAGGTATATCAGGCTGGTAACATGGTAGTTAAGCGTATCATAATGCCATAAGGTGATCCCAGGGGAAAATGGACTCCTACATACGAAGGACCATTTGTGATCAAAAACATATTTTCTGGTGGGGCCGTGATCATAACCACTATGGACGGCGACAACCTTCCACACCCTGTAAACGCAGACATAGTCAAAAGATACTACGCATGAAAAAGACCCGCTAGGTTGACCGGCCTAGGCAAAAAATTATGGATAAACACAAAATAAAATTTGTACACCCGACAAGCTGAAAACCTAAAAAGGTGGCTTGGGAAAAAAAGGGTATCCCAGTGGACTGAAAACTCGAAAGGGAGGTCCGGGAAAAAGTTAAGGATTTAAAGCATATGACTATGTCCCGTTGGATCACCTTACAGCAAATCTCCATTATAAATTGTCAGACTCAAACGGTACTAATCAATCCAATCAGATTCAGACAAAGCAGCAAGTGGATGAGACACTCAAAGACATAAAGGCTATAGCAGAATAGGAACCCCATGAGATTATTTCACATAGCTATCTTTATTTGTATTAGATTTCATTCTTACGACGACATTCTTTTTCTAGGATGTTCGTTTCTTTGTATAAAAATGCTTATTCGAGTTAATACAAAGTTATTCCTTTAAAAGTGCAAAACTATCTATTTTTTATTTTAGTTTCCTATTTCGTTTAAAAAAACGTCCAGTGATTATTTTTGGACATATGCATTTGAACGTAATTACTGTTTACAAATAAGCGCTTAAAAAGGGAACATAAAACAAAAAGACAATTACTAATGGCTTTAAGAAACATGATAATATCTATAGGACATTCCATAAAATCCCTGCAGGCACTTTCTCCAGCAGGAGCAGAGCCAGAAACATCCTGCTACAGGATTACTGTCGTATCTCCAGTATGCAGCCTAATGGTATCAGGTGGTCTCATATCCCCGACGGAGCAAAATTTCAAATTATCGCTCCAAAGATTCACCAGTGAAAGTCACCCAACTTCTCAGGATTCCCCAGGAGGATTTCACCAAGCCCACAAAGAAATGCACGATATTTCCCTTCCCCAAAAGAGTTTATTTCTCTAATAATGGAAATCCATCTAACAAACACTTCCACTTCAAAAAAATATGAAGACTTACACTCCTCGTTCCCAGCAGCACTCAGGGATTTATTTTTCCCAAATCTAGAAACACTGCAACAGAATAACTAATATGTTCATACATTGCATTCATACATCATAGCATAGGTAACACAAATTCATATATATCGCGATCTCATTTTTTTGAGAAGCATCATTACACCATGCATTCATACATCATGGAATTGCATACAACTAACTCTTTACCTTTTCAGGAAGGATCAATCAACAAAAAATTATCATGAACAAATTTTCGACAAGACAGGACAAATATCTGTCAATAAATTAATTGTACATCAATTCCCGAAACAGGATTGGGTGACTATCTACATGACGAATACTTCCTTCATACTTCTGGTGGTTCAGTTTGAATCTATCAATGGTTTATCTTGATTCCTTTCCTGTAGACACTTTCTCTGGTTCAGATATATCGCTCGAAAGATTTATCTTGATTCTTCCTTGTTAAAGATTATTCAAGATCTCTGCTTGTTCAGTTTAAATCGATCAATGGTTTATCCTAATTTCCATCCGGTAGAAACTTTCTTTGGTTCAGATAAATCTCCCCAAAGATTTATATTGATTCTTTTCTAGACCTCTATTGGTTTAGTTTAAATCGATCAATGGTTTATCCTAATTACTTCCCATTAGACACTTTCTCTGGTTCAGAGAAATCCTTCCAAAGATTTATCCTTATTCTTCCCAGTTAAAGATTATTCAAGACCTCTGTTGGTTCAGTTTAAATCAATCAATGGTTTATCCTGATTCCTTTCCGGTAGACACTTTCTCTGGTTCAGATAAATCGCTCCAAAAGTTATTTTGATTCTTTTTTAAACTTCTGTTGGTTCAGTTTAAAACGATCAATGGTTTATCCTGATTCCTTTCTGGCAGACACTTTCTCTAGTTTAGATAAATCCCTCCAAAGATTTATTCTGATTCTTTTTCAGACCTCTATTGGTTACGTTTAAATTGATCAATGGTTTATCCTGATTCCTTTCTGGTAGACACTTTCTCTGGTTCAGATAAATCACTCCCAAGATTTATCCTGATTCTTCCCAGTTAAAGATAATTCAAGTGCTCTACAGGTTCAATTTAAATTGATCAATGGTTTATCCTGATTCTTTTCTGGTAGACACTTTCTCTGGTTCAGACAAATCATTCCAAATATTTATTCTGATTCTTTTCCAATTAAAATCAAGATTAGAGTTAGTCTAATTTCTGTCAACAATCACCTTTGGATGGAATCTGTAAGCCCATCTCCGACAAATATCCATCATTTATCTAAATGGAATATTTAAGCCCATTCCCTACATAATCAATTATCACGTCATCAAGTGCAAATTTCTGGGCACTCTAGTGTTCAATCATCTTCCACCTTCAAGTCATGAATGGCAGATTCTCCAATCTATCTCTGTAGGTTTAAGAAGATTGAACAGGGGAAACTGTTGTACCCCAAAATTTTCCCTCTCATTTCTCAAGGCATTTCTCACAAGGTTTTTTTTTAAAAATTCAAGCTTACACAAGTACAATTGGATTTTTCAGCATCAAGTTAAAAATGAAATTGTTAAAAAGGGCAAAGCAGATGAAAATATTCTTTTTGACAAAATTGAAGGAAAAACAAGTTCTCTTCGATTTTACATCTTTCGATTGGGCACTTTGGCTCTTTCTATGTAAGCTTTGGTTGCACCCTTCGTTAGGGCACTGGACTTAGTTTGGGCAAGTTCATTTCCTGCTTCGTTTGGGCACTGGACTTCATTTGAACATTTTATACTCTTCGTGTAAATCTTTCGTTTGGCCATATAGCCTCTTTCCTGCATGTTAGCCAAAATTTACAAGGCATTATTCCCCACCATGCTAGCATACATAAGGCCAAAGTCACCCTTTGAAACAACTTGTTGCAAGCTTCGACAGGGCAACACTTATCTTCAACTAGCTTCAATCCACAAGGCAAAGAGCCTCTTGATTGATGTCCTTCGATTCAGGAGGAAAAGGCCTCTTTTCTGGTCTCCTTCGATTGCATATTTTTCCTCCTGTGTGCCTCTTTAGTTTGGGGCATGTGGCCCTCCTTTGTTGCAAGCTTCATTTGTACATTTTTCCTCCTGCATGCATCTTTCATTTGGGGCACGTGGCCCTCCTTTGTGGTAAGATTAAATTGTGCCCTTTATCCTCTTCATGCATTCTTCGTTTAGGGCATGTGTATCCTTCAGTACATTTTTGGTTACACCTTTCGTGTGGGCATGTGGCTCCCTTCGTTTGAGCAAAGATCTCTTACATGTTTGCATGAAGTCACAAAGCAAGGACCCCCTACATACACCCTTTCGTTTGGCCATATGACCCCTTGCAGGAAAGTTTGAGTGGGAAGTATCTCCCTTGGAAATAGTTTGCTTCAACACACAAATTCTACACTATGTAATTTTTTCATGTGAAAGAAGTGCCATGGTGGCACATTCGAAGGACTTTCCAGACATGTCTGGATGTCCCAATCGAATGACATGTTTTATTGATCTACTCTAGGAGCATGTATTTGGACCATTCGAAGGTACCCACAAAAGGCTTGGTCGAAACACACCAATTGGTCCCCCTCCAAAGGATACCCATATGAGACCTTCGAAGGACACTTTGATTAGAAGAAAAAAAGGAAATGTTGTTGAGGAGTCTTATCGAAGGATAGGGCTAGGGGGTCAAAACAAACGGTTGAGATGCCCAAAGGTACTTGCTGACCAAAGTCCCATGCGCAGCCAAGTTCATGCTTGATACGCTGGCCATAACACTCTAAAACTGCTACACAACAGTCCTACGACACTGCCTTGTTTCTTGCACCAATTTGGATACGATTACTGCCCCTTGAAAGCTACAAGCACAATATACCTTTTTTGTTTAAACCTTTTGTTTTCCCTCCTAAAACATCAGCCAAAGCCATCTATAAATATGAGCCTCCATCACACGTCTTAGGGGCCCTTGGATAGTTGCAAGAAAACTCTTGTTGTAAGAAATTTCTCAAAAAAACTCTCAAACATCCATCCATCGTTTTTTTCTTAAAATATTCCAAACACTTTTGAAAAACTCAGACCCCTTCACACACTAAGTGAACCCTTTGATTCACTCCTTAAGTTTCTAGATAACTCACCTTCGACCCATTCCCCCACCACAATATAGTAATCCTTTGATTCATTTATTTACTTGTTATAGAGAAACCTTCAATTCACTCATATATCCTCTTTGGATTCAGTGACTTCTTGAACAAAGTAGTACCTGGACTAGTCTCAGGAAGGCCCTAACAAACTTCCATTCACCACCAAGGAAGACACTTGCAGTTTCCTTGGATATAAAAACTTCAAGAGGTAAGTTCTCTTTAAACATGGAACTGTTTCATTTAAATATCATGTCACATGCCAATAAAGAAAAAATGTAGATATTTCATATACGGGGTTTGACCATGTTTTAACCTTCGATTCTAACTGCCCATGTGTTGAAAATCTCAATTCTGACTAGTTAGGCTTTGGACTTTGAGACCCACTAATTTGTTTCTAACCTCTGTCTTGTAGCTTTTGAAAGTTACACTTGAATGTTGCATTTTTAAAAGTTTAAAACAGGTTCTCTGTAGCCTTCGATTGGCTAAGTACTCAATCCTTTTGAATCTCAGCCTGAGGGCCTAACATTCCTGCAGTCGAAAGAGGCAACAAGGAGCCTGAGGCAAAGAGTGCACCTCACGGTGACCCCAGGACTCAAACGAAAGAAGTAGCGAGAAGGGTGGTCAAGTTGACTTCCAGCTCCCAATCAAAAGGAACAGGCAAGGGGTGAAATCTAAGGACATGACCGTGCTGACTCCAGGCCTAAATCGAAGGAAGCCAAGAAGTGAAAAATAGAAGAGTGTGGCTTCCTGAATCAAAAATGCCCATTTTCCTTTCTTTATTTTATTTTGCCTTTATATTTTCTTGCTATTCAATATGGTTGTAATAGTGTAGGATTTATTTTTATGCATTTTTATTGTTTTTGTACAAATGTTATTAATTAGGATGTATGGAAAGATAAATTCAACAAGTAGACAAACTATTCACACACATGCACCCCTAGAGTAATCTCACTTGTTGCCTCAGAAAAATAATCATGTCCCTCGAATATGGGTGTTTTAGCTAATACCCTTGATAAAAGATCGGAGTCCATTGATGACCCTTAATGTTTCCTTCGGTAAACGATCTAGTCCCTAAACAAAAATCACTAAAACGTCTCATAGGTTTCCTTCTATGACTATACAAACGTCCCACGCCCGTCCCTTCATATCCAATGATGGGGCTTCTTACCAAATCAATGGTAAGATAGCAACATCTAAAGGAGGATGAAAAGAACATTAAGACCTTTTGAGTAGGTAGGTTGCTCCTAGTTGCTCGCTTGCTCACAATAAAAACATCTTATACACCAACACCTTCATTTGAAACATTTTCTAAAGACAAAGCTTTTTGTACGCGTTCTTACAGAAATGAGAACCATTACAAAGACACTTTTCAAAATAGCTTTCAAAAAACACATTCCACAAACACCTCTTTGAACTATTTTCAAAAATAAAACATTGTACGCGTTCTTAAGAAACGAGAACCATTACAAAGACGTTTTCAAAAATACTTTCAAAATCCACACCACAAGCATAGTTTAAAACAAAAGCAAGTGATCTAACAAGCAACTAAGAGCCCATAGATAACTACGGATGAAAAGGGTGCTAATACATTCTCTTTTCATAACATACCCCATGAACTCAAGAAAATTATCTCAATGGTATTTCTTGTTCTTTTCACCCTTTCCTTATTGGATAAAAGAAAAGTCGGTGGCGACTCTTACTATCCGCAACAATTGCGATAAAATGCAAACACCCAATTCGGTTCTCCCACCGTGTTACAATTATCATGTATCATTATCATGTCATCATAATATTCAAACATCATCATATCATCACAGTAATCAACACAACACCATAACATCATCATCATAAACAAAGCATCATCATAAACAAAACATCATTATAATTCAATTCGGGGAACATAATTTTATTCCAACTTAGGTCTCAGAGATATACTCCTTAATTATCATTTTTATTCACATAATTAAATTTCATTGCTTTAGCTATCCAACGCTTCAAACGACACCTCAATCTGAGCTCTAGAACTATAGTTATTATCATTTTAAGATTTCCATCATGGACAACCAATTATGCCTTCCTCGCTTGGTGACACACTTCCATTGCCTAGTGTTATACCCTAATTTTTCCCCATAATATTTCTCATCATCTCATATCATCAATACACCAATATCACATATAAGGGTTGGGTCTCTCTTTCTACTTTATCCCATCTTTAAGTTTTCTCTTGAGGCATTACCAAGCACCTTGAATAGTGTATCTTGTTTATGTGTTCTATTAATTAACATAAATATGTGTATATATGTTTATTTGAATGTTCATATTGTAGGTGATCACAATTGCATTCATCACACTACCTAACCTAGGTTTATAAGGGGGTGGGTTCTTAATCAGATGATGTTTCAATGAGTTGCAAGAGCCTGAGCTTCAAGTCCATGTCTATGACATCAAAGATTTGTGTTTCAAAGAATTGCTCTCACTTTATTCCGGTCAAACTTTCCTCAAAGTTAGTGGTGGAATTCATCAAGAAGATCCATAGGTTCATGTGTTTATTTCTATCCCTTATCCAACAATTTTAATTGAGACTTAAGCTCTATCTTTGAGTGTTTTTCAAGACAACATCATTTCAAGACCTATTATGTTTCAACATGCTTTATTTTTCCAAGAAAGATCAAAAGATTCAAGGTTGGTTCAATAAGTTTGACTTAATTGAGCAAATGCTTGATTCAATGATCACAAGTGCATAACTCTCTCAATTTTCAACATTTTTTAGTTGGTTATTTTTTCTATGGATTATTATATTTATCTACAATAACCTATCTTCATACTACAAGGTCCAATTGTACAAGAAAAATCATCAAAAGTTAAAAGGGGCTTCAAGTCATTTTTGACATTCTCTGAGCTAGGGTTATTAACTTCTAAGGACCATATCTTGCACAATTTTTGAGATTTTTGAGTGGCTAAAAAGCCATGTTTATCTTTAAATAGTCCTTAACAATCTCTCTTCATAAATCTAAGGTTTATTTTTCATAGAGGATTACTAATGGTTGAGAAAGATTACAAGTCTCTCTGAAAGGTCTTTGAATTTTAGGGTTTAATTTCAAATAATCATAACTTGGTCAATTTTTATCTCCTTGAGCCCATTCTTTTTCCATAACAATTTTTGGGATGTCTACAGAAACTCTTATTTTATGTGCAAAGCTTGAAAATGGTTAGAAGATTCCTTAAGAGCTCAAGACATTATAGCTCACATTATGCATTTTCATAAAATTCACAAGGTCATAACTCTCTCAATTTTGGGAGTTATTGAATGATTCCAGTTTCAAAATGCTCTTAAAGAATTCTACTTCATGCCATCTTCATTTACCAAAATCTAATTTTGATTGGAAGGCCATGTAAGAAGGAAAGAGATTATGTTTCTCTTTTGAACTCAAAACTTGATTTTTTTTCTAAGTCCACAAGTCAGTGTGTTTTTCACGATTTCAATTGATCATAAATTTTTAATGAAGCATCCAAATGAAGTAATTCTTGGAACATTTTAAATATTCTAACCTTTTCTTTCAAATGCTTCAAAAATTATGCCTTAAAACCCTTTGAGTTGAGTGCACCATAGATTCAAAGTTGGTATCGTGAAACTGATTTGTCAAAACATTTTAATTGCAAATTGGTTAATGTGACCTCTAATCACAAAATTGTTGCGTATTTTCTCTTCTTATCATGTTTAGAAACTTTCCAAGATCAATTAGCACATTGAAACCCGGGTATTGGCGGAGTTTTGAGCAAAGATGAGTCACACTTTTTATGTTTGCAACTTCATACAATTTCTTTCAAAATCTCATCGTATCACACGCTTGAGCATCCCATTCACTCTCATATAAATAGTGAGACATATTGCACTCATTTCATCAAGCTTGGATAGCCAAAACCACTATTCCAAGATCCCACACTAACTCTTGAGCTTGATATTTGAATTTTCATTTCCTCACCTTAATCCACAAAAACTTCAATTCAGTTAGCTTCCTTGACATTCATTGAAGCTAACCAGATCCTTAGCAAGAAGAATTATGCATAGAATCGAGTTACAAAAGTCCAGTTTCAGAGCAATTTTCTACTACTTCGTTCAGGTAGAATTCTCCACCAAATTGAACCAAATAAATCCCTAATCTACTCTACTCGTCCTTTTGATTCTCATACTTCTTACGATTTTTATTTTCATTGAGAATTGAGAGATATACTTGGAAACTTCGTGTTCACTATTTTTTTTACTTTTTTTTAAAATAGAGCCTTGCTCAACTTATATGAATTTGGTGCGAGGGTGTAGCGGTAGAAATGTTGAGACAAAGCCATTGAGATGACTTAAATCGCACAGATCAAATAAAAATTGCCACCGCGCTTTATTGTTTCTAGAAGAATAGGAAAAGAGCGAATAACCCAAAATAAAGAGGGGAGAGAATCTAGGTATGTGGATTGGTTATGAAAAGGGAAGGTATTAGCACCCTAAAAATCTACGGTACTCCGTAGGAACCTCTTCTAAAATTTGTGTATTTTGGCTGTAACTGTTGTATATTAAAATAGATGAGGGAGGTGAGTAGAGAAATATATTTTTTATAATTTTTGCACCCGCCGAATTTGCGAACCTTTAGTGCCTACGTATTACCTTATGTGCAATAGGGGATCAGGGTACTCGTAGTTCACTTTTGAAAATTTTTAAAACATTAGTGTGTTGGTTAATTTTAAAAGACTAGACATCATCCTCATATCTGAGTGGAAGAACATTCTTACTACCCACAATCATGAGAAAGGAGAATTTGCATCATCTCAAAGTGGAGGATATAGCTTGGATGTAAAAATCAACAAAGCCTCACTCAACACCGAAGTGGAAAATATTTCACTTCACTACATATCGTAGAAGTATAGTAGTTCACATCACTTCTAGGATTGACAAGAGTCTGATCTTTTGAGAAATATTTGAAATAAAAAGCCAAAGTGGAAAAATTATTTGAATGAGATTGATTGACTGATAGGAAAAATAGAAAGTGTATTATTTTTTCCTCTTGTAATAAAAGGGAAAATTTCCCGAATGTTGATCTCAAGGACTACGTATAAATATGGAGTTCGAATTGTTGTTCAATTAAACAAAACCTAGAGTTTGGGTTTGATTTTCTAAAATAAAATAATTGCGAATAAAATAAATAGATAGGAAGGACTGTTTTGACTAATATGAGGAACACGCTAGGGAAGATATATGATTTACCCTGTAGCTATCTTGAATCCTGATTTCTTCAACAAGTTCATAACATTCAACTATCAGCCCTTTAGATTATCTTCCCCTAAGTCTTTAGGGAGAAATCCTTTAACCATCCATCCTAAATCCAAAGTCCTTAGAGATATCTGATGGAGTCAATCCTTTATCAAGGGTTAAGTCTGGTGACTATAGGGTATCCCTAGTCCTATGAGATATCTATTATAGCCTAATTGTACAAAAACCTTAACAACTGCGGTCTAGTTGATTGTTAACCATAAATCAATCCTAATTTGTCTGATCAAGAAAGCATAAAAATATTGTACAACTAAATTGAATAGAGAAGACTATTATATTAAAGAAATTCAGGAATCAAAATCGTTTACAAAGTCTAATCAAGGACACCCCCTAGCATTAGGGGGCTTAGCTGCTCATATTGTTCAAAATAATCAAAAGACAAAATATAGACATTACAAGGATTGTGATGAACTTTGATCTTCAATTTCTTCTGCGCATGAAAATCTTCCGCTCTCCGAAAACCTTGACTTCTCTAATCTTCCGTCATCCCCCCTATTCTTCGCTTCTAAAAAGTCTTATAAACCAAAAAAGATTTTTCACTACTAACTAAAATTGGGTCGGAAACATAAAACAAGCCCGTAAAACGACCAGAAACAACTAAGTTTCTAAAGTATGCAACTTTAATGAACTTTTCGAGGCCTATATTGTCTGAATCAACTTCTGACTTCAAAATGTAAGTTGTATCTCTTTCTCTCAGCTTTCCAACGAATATTAGAATGCGTCAATCTGATTCTCGTAGCTCTAGTTATGAATTTTTTAGTGAAAACTGATCAATCAGCACATTGGATGACACAGACCGTGTCGGGTGACACGGGTGCTCGTTTCAGGCCTTTTGAAGCGTGCTAGAAACATTTCTAAAACTCTGAATTTTTCACTTTTTTTGCCCTGATTTGTCCTGATTTATTCCTGTGAACCTGAAAACACTAAAACATACAATCAACGCATAAAAAGTGGTAAAATAAAATAAAAAAACTCGACAATAAAAAGAAAAGATAACTGAAATTAATGGTAAATAACTATGTAAAAACCACTGATCAAACTCCCCCAAACTTAAACTGTTTGTTGACCTCAAGAGACAACTACAAGAGCTCATGAAATTCACAACATACATGTACTCATACGTGAGATATTCGTTCACATTGATCAAAAGGTAGTTCATCCTATGTTCACATGACACGAGGAATTTTTGTAAGAACCTTTTAATCGTGAGCTTCCTCTTCGGATACCTCTCTAACTATGCTTTTTACTTAAGTATCTTTCCAGTTTTTCTCCTTTTTCATTCAGACAGTCAAATTAAGGTAATGAGAATTATGATGATCATCACATGCACAAGACTCATCAAGAATTTTTTATTTAGGAACCAAATAAGCAACATTAGATACTTTTAATTACCGCTGAAATTTTCAAACTTTGCAGTTATATATTGTCCTTTTGGACGATGTTTGGGGATCAAACCCCTTTGGGCTGAATAAAAGGGTGAGGGAAACCCAACTTAGCGAGCTAGTTTCCTTTTACCGCGTTTTATTCATTTGGTGCCAAATTTATTTATTTCTCCACCAATCATACAAGCATGTGAATCTATATTATTCCAGCCTATTAAGATAAATTACTTCAAGAGTAAATCTCATGATTCAAGCACTATGGTACAAATCTACACGTTAGACTCGTATCACTGTCACATTATTTCGAGCTTCCTACCTCCAAACAAGCACCCATTTATCTCTATATACTTTCCCAATTTCATTGAATTACAAACTCTTTTGAAAACCAAAACAAAAAATTTCAGTCAAAATTTGGGAAGGACTTCAACTCATGGATCTACATAGTAATTAACTTAAAACCAACAAATAAACCGAAAAGAAAAGCAGTAACCCCCCCCCCCCCCCCCAAACTTGAACTAAACAATGACCCCAATGTTTCAGAATAAGCTCGAGGAAGGTGACTCAAAGAGGGTAATGCAACACCAACTATTGCCTCCTAGCTTTCACCAGTAAGTCTCCATTTTTATTACCTGCAGACAAAACGAAGCAAACACAAAACAAAAAAATAAGTTATTAAAAGCGTGGGTTGCCTGCCACGAAGCACTTCGTTTAACGTATCATGGCTCGACGGCTCATCCATTTGTTAGGGTGGCATATATGACATAAATAATATATCATCTTTCTTCTTTATTTATTTTTTGGTAGTAATCCGATGAACTCAAAGTACTGATGTTGTTGCTTCGAAACCATCTCAGCTTGATTTTATTGAACAATGCATAAATGACATCCAATACATTATCAATTTCTTGTCTGTCATCAGCCTTGTTGTGAAAATAATATTTTGGGAGACTCTTTTGTTGAAGATTTTCTGGTTGGATGTCCATATCTTCACAAATGGAAAATTGTGTAGTTTCTTCAAAAACTAGATCATCTTCAAGTTTCCTTATTTCTTCTTCCCCATTATTCTTGTTTACCTCAAATTCTTCTATTCTTACTGCATCTTCGTCATCTGATGTTATGCATTCTTCTTTTGGTTTCACATCTTCTTCTCCCAACTGTAACTTTCGCCATAGTCTTACCTCCCTCATATATGCTTTTAAAATTTCAGTCGCCTCTTCCAATGTTAATCCTGAATCAGGCAACCAACATGCAGGAGATACATGTGCCAACATATCGCGATAATACATGACTACAACACTCAGACACTTGGTTAGTAGAAAAGTATATAAGAATTCAAGAAGTAAACAATAATCTGACCCTCTTTTTTCTTTTTTTTTATAATAAAATAAAATTCAGATTAAAAAAAAAATATCACCAAATTTTAGTTGATGAGCAACAAAATTTCAGTTGAATCAAAATTAAAAATCTATATTTTGGCAGTCCCCGGCAACAACGCCAAAAACTTGATAGCAAAAATAGCTAGTTTACTATTTTTTCCTCTTGTAATAATAGGGAAAATTCCCCGAATGTCAATCTCAAGGACTACATATAAATATGGAGTTCGAAGTGTTGTTCAATTAAACAAAAACTAGAGTTTTAGTTTGATTTTCTAAAATAAAATAACTGCGAATAAAATAAATAGATAGGAAGGACTGTTTTGACTGATATGAGGAACATGCTAGGGAAGATGTACGATTTTTCCTATAACTATCTTAAATCTTGATTTCTTCAACAAGTTTATTACATTTAACTACCAGCTCTTTATATTATCTCCCCTTAAGTCCTTAGGGAGAAAACCTTTAATCATCCATCCTAATTCCAAAGTCCTTCGAGATTTCTAATCGAGTCAAGCCTTTATTAAGGGTTATGTCTGGTGACTATAGGGTATCCCTAGTCCTAGGAAATATTTATTAAAGCCTAATTATACAAAAACCTTAACAACGGCGGTCCAGTTAATTGTTAACCATAAATCAATCCTAATTTGTCTGATCAAGAAAGCATAAAAATAGTGTACAACTAAATTGAATAAAGAAGACTATTATATTAAAGAAATTCAGGAATCAAAATCGTTTACAAAGTCTAATAAAGGACACCCCCTAGCATTGGGAGGCTTACCTTCTCATATTGTTCAAAATAATCATAAGACAAAATATAGACATTACAAGAATTGTGATGAACTTTGATCTTCAATTGCTTCTACGCATGAAAATCTTCCGCTCTCCGAAAACCTTGACTTCTCCAATCTTCATTCGTCCCCCCTATTCTTCGCTTCCAAAAAGTCTTATAAACCAAAAAAGAGTTTTCACTACTAACTCAAATTGGGTCGGAAACATAAAATCGGCCTGTAAAACGATTAGAAACAACTAAGTTTCTAAAGTCTACAACTTTAATGAACTTTTTGAGGCTTCTACTTTCTGAATCAGCTTCTGACTTCAAAATGTAAGTTGTAGCTCTTTCTCTCGGCTTTCCAAAGAATATTAGAACACGACGATCTGATTCTCGTAGTTCTAGTTATGAATTTTTTAGTGAAAACTGATCAATCAACACATTGGATGACACAACCCATGTCAGGTGACACGAGTGGCTGTTTCAGGCCTTCTGAAGCGTGCTAGAAACATTTTCGAAACTCTGAATTTTTCACTTTTTTTGCCCTGATTTGTCCCGATTTATTCCTGTGAACCTGAAAATACTAAAACATACAACCAACACATAAAAAGTGGTAAAATGAAATAAAACACTCGACAATAAAAAGAAAAGATAATTGAAATTAATGGTAAATAACTGTGTAAAAACCACTGATCAAACTCCTCTAAACTTAAATCGTTGCTAGACCTCAAGAGACAATTACAAGAGCTCATGAAATTCGCAACATACCTGTACTCATACATGAGATATTCGTTCACATTGATCAAAAGGTAGTTCATCCTATGTTCACATGACACGAGGAATTTTTGTAAGAACCTTTTAATCGCGAGCTTCCTCTTCGGATACCTCTCTAACTATGCTTTTTACTTAAGTATCTTTCCAGTTTTTCTCCTTTTTCATTCAGAAAGTCAAATTAAGGTAATGAGAATTATGATGATCATCACATGCACAAGACTCATCAAGAATTTTTTATTTAGGAACCAAATAAGCAGCATTAAATACTTTTAATTACCGCTGAAATTTTCAAACTTTGCAGTTATATATTGTCCTTTTGGACGATGTTTGGGGATCAAACCCCTTTGGGCTGAATAACAGGGTGAGGGAAACCCAACTTAGCGAGCTATTTTCCTTTTACCGCCTTTTATTCATTTGGTTCCAAATTTATTTATTTCTCCACCAATCATACAAGCATGTGAATCTATATTATTCCAGCCTATAAAGATAAATTACTTCAAGAGTAAATCTCATGATTCAAGCACTATGGTACAAATCTACACGTTAGACTCGTATCACTGTCACATTATTTCGAGCTTCCTACCTCCAAACAAGCACCCATTTATCTCTATATACTTTCCCAATTTCATTGAATTACAAACTCTTTTGAAAACCAAAACAATAAATTTCAGTCAAAATTTGGGAAGGACTTCAACTCATGGATCTACATAGTAATTAACATAAAACCAACAAATAAACCGAAAAGAAAAGCAGTAACCCCCCCCCCCCCCCCCAAACTTGAACTAAACAATGACCCCAATGTTTCAGAATAAGCTCGAGGAAGGTGACTCAAAGAGGGTAATGCAACACCAACTATTGCCTCCTAGCTTTCACCAGTAAGTCTCCATTTTTATTACCTGCAGACAAAACGAAGCAAACACAAAACAAAAAAATAAGTTATTAAAAGCGTGGGTTGCCTGCCACGAAGCACTTTGTTTAACGTCTCATGGCTCGACGGCTCATCCCTTTGTTAGGGTGGCATATATGACATAAAGAATATATCATCTTTCTTCTTTGTTTATTTTTTGGTAGTAATCCGATGAACTCAAAGTACTGATGTTGTTGCTTCAAAACCATCTCAGCTTGATTTTATTGAACAAGGCATAAATGACATCCAATACATTATCAATTTCTTGTCTGTCATCAGCCTTGTTGTGAAAATAATTTTTTGGGAGACTCTTTTGTTGAAGATTTTCTGGTTGGATGTCCATATCTTCAAAAATGGAAAATTGTGTAGTTTCTTCAAAAACTAGATCATCTTCAAGTTTCCTTATTTCTTCTTCCCCATTATTCTTGTTTACCTCAAATTCTTCTATTCTTACTGCATCTTCGTCATCTGATGTTATGCATTCTTCTTTTGGTTTCACATTTTCTTCTCCCAACTGTAACTTTCGACATAGTCTTACCTCCCTCCTATATGCTTTTAAAATTTCAGTCGCCTCTTCCAATGTTAATCCTGAATCAGGCAACCAACATGCAGGAGATACATGTGGCAACATATCGCGATAATACATGACTACAACACTCAGACACTTGGTTAGTAGAAAAGTATATAAGAATTCAAGAAGTAAACAATAATCTGACCCTCTTTTTTCTTTTTTTTTATAATAAAATAAAATTCAGATTAAAAAAAAATATCACCAAATTTTAGTTGATGAGCAACAAAATTTCAGTTGAATCAAAATTAAAAATCTATATTTTGGCAGTCCCCGACAACAACGCCAAAAACTTGATAGCAAAAATAGCTAGTTTACTATTTTTTCCTCTTGTAATAATAGGGAAAATTCCCCGAATGTCAATCTCAAGGACTACATATAAATATGGAGTTCGAAGTGTTGTTCAATTAAACAAAAACTAGAGTTTTAGTTTGATTTTCTAAAATAAAATAACTGCGAATAAAATAAATAGATAGGAAGGACTGTTTTGACTGATATGAGGAACATGCTAGGGAAGATGTACGATTTTTCCTATAACTATCTTAAATCTTGATTTCTTCAACAAGTTTATAACATTTAACTACCAGCTCTTTATATTATCTTCCCTTAAGTCCTTAGGGAGAAAACCTTTAACCATCCATCCTAATTCCAAAGTCCTTCGAGATTTCTAATCGAGTCAAGCCTTTATTAAGGGTTAAGTCTGGTGACTATAGGGTATCCCTAGTCCTAGGAGATATTTATTAAAGCCTAATTATACAAAAACCTTAACAACTGCGGTCCAGTTAATTGTTAACCATAAATCAATCCTAATTTGTCTGATCAAGAAAGCATAAAAATAGTGTACAACTAAATTGAATAAAGAAGACTATTATATTAAAGAAATTCAGGAATCAAAATCGTTTACAAAGTCTAATAAAGGACACCCCCCTAGCATTGGGACGCTTACCTTCTCATATTGTTCAAAATAATCACAAGACAAAATATAGACATTACAAGAATTGTGATGAACTTTGATCTTCAATTGCTTCTACGCATGAAAATCTTCCGCTCTCCGAAAACCTTGACTTCTCCAATCTTCATTCGTCCCCCCTATTCTTCGCTTCCAAAAAGTCTTATAAACCAAAAAAGAGTTTTCACTACTAACTCAAATTGGGTTGGAAACATAAAATCGGCCTGTAAAACGATCAGAAACAACTAAGTTTCTAAAGTCTACAACTTTAATGAACTTTTTGAGGCTTCTACTTTCTGAATCAGCTTCTGACTTCAAAATGTAAGTTGTAGCTCTTTCTCTCAGCTTTCCAAAGAATATTAGAACACGACGATCTGATTCTCGTAGTTCTAGTTGTGAATTTTTTAGTGAAAACTGATCAATCAACACATTGGATGACACAACCCAAGTCAGGTGACACGGGTGGCTGTTTCAGGCCTTCTGAAGCGTGCTAGAAACATTTTCGAAACTCTGAATTTTTCACTTTTTTTGCCCTGATTTGTCCCGATTTATTCCTGGGAACCTGAAAATACTAAAACATACAACCAACACATAAAAAGTGGTAAAATAAAATAAAACACTCGACAATAAAAAGAAAAGATAATTGAAATTAATGGTAAATAACTGTGTAAAAAGCACTTATCAAACTCCTCTAAACTTAAATCGTTGCTAGACCTCAAGAGACAATTACAAGAGCTCATGAAATTCGCAACATACCTGTACTCATACATGAGATATTCGTTCACATTGATCAAAAGGTAGTTCTTCCGACGTTCACATGACACGAGGAATTTGTGTAAGAACCTTTTAATCGTGAGCTTCCTCTTCGAATACCTCTTTAACTATGCTTTGTACTTAAGCATCTTTCCAATTTTTCTCCTTTTTCATTTAGACAGTCAAATTAAGGCAATGAGAATTATGATGATCATCACATGTACAAGAATTTTTTGTTAAGGAACAAAATAAGAAGCATTGGCTACTTTTAATTACCGATGAAAGTTTCAAACTTTGCAGTTATATATTATCCTTTTGGACGACGTTTGGGGATCAACCCCCTTTAGACTGAATAACAGGGTGAGGGCTACCCAACTTAGTGAGCTAGTTGCCTTTTACCGCCTTTTCATCATTTGGTGCCAAATTTATTTATTTCTCCACCAATCATACAAGCATGTGAATCTATATTATTCCAGACTATAAAGATAAATTACATCAGGAGTAATTCTCATGATTCATTCACTATGGTACAAATCTACACATAAGACTCGTATCACTGTCACATTATTTCGAGCATCCTACCTCCAAACAAGCATCCATTTATCTCTATATACTTTCCCAATTTCATTGAATTACAAACTCTTTTGCAAACCAAAACAAAAAATTTTGGTCAAAATTTGGGAAGGACTTTAACTCATGGATTTACATAGTAATTAACATAAAACAAACAAATAAACCAAAAATAAAATCAGTAACCCCCCCCCCCCCCCCCCAAACATGAACTAAACAATGACCCCAATGTTTCAGAATAAGCTCGAGGAAGGTGACTCACAAAAGGTAATGCAACACCAACTGCTGCCTCCTAGCTTTCACCAGTAAGGCTCCATTTTATTACCTGCAGACAAAACGAAATTGTTAGACGGTGTGGCAAGTGATCAAGAGGGGGTGAATAGATCACCTCTTACTTTATCAAGCATTTAAAATTGTTTTGTCAAAGCGAGTTGAAATCAGCGAAAATCAATGTCCTGAATCAATTCGGTCTACTTTGAACTGACTACTAGAAAGCTTGACATGTGAAAAACTTGTTGGATTTTTATTAAATGAATTAGATGAATATACAAATCAGATATCTTAACGGTTAAATGCACTTATCATAAAAGTAGTATTTCCAATGAATTAAGAAATTTGTTAGGAATTTTGTCAAACACTTGGCATATGCTTGTATAATGATTTAGTAGTGGTGGTTTGGTGAAAATGTTTGAACCACTATGTTTATCATTAGAAAGAAAAACTTAGCAAGCCAATTGAATTACAAAATTATAGAATATTTAAAAAGATAAAGAGAAAGAAAGAACGATACGCAGGCAGTTTGGTAAGGAAGTTCCCCGCTGTCGTCCTCGCGTGTGGGTATGCCTCCCTCTAAATTTCACAATTGAAATTGAGAACTTTTATAACAATTTGCTGAATGTTTGATAACAAGGTTACACTACACTGAAAGATATAAATACCTATGATCTTCTTCTTCTTGTAAGAACCACCACTTAATATGAGCTATATCAATATTTCCTGCAAGGTCCACAAACGATCCACCGCTTCCACGACCTGTTTGCGAAAATCCTTGCGATTTCCAAACCCCTCACTACGACTGAATCCGACTCGTGCGACCGTGGCTAACAAAACCCTTAAGAACACACTTGTTCTTGAAGGACAAAGCCTTTGGTTTATTTCTTGAAGCCTCCTCTTCAACCTTCAACTCAGCTGAGATTCTTTCATTACATAGATGAACACTATCTCTGACCGCTTGGTTCACTTCAACAAGGATGTTTGATTTTCTTTGTTGTTGTTGAATGAAGATCGTTGAGAAGATGATGAAGATGAATTTTCTTTAGGCTTCTGGTTGCTCACAATTGTTTGCACACAATTCTAATATGTTGCTATGTGTTTCTGCTGAGAAAAATACTTGCTTATATATGTAACAGAAAAAGGTTAGCCAAAAAGAAAGTATTATGAGTCGATGCATGTTGGTCATGTGCCGACTCATGTTAGTTATGAGTGACAGGATGGGTCGACACATTGTGTTTTGAGTCGATGAAAAATCATATTATAACATTTTACATAACCAACAATTTTATATCCGTCGACACATAACACGTATGTGTCGATACATACTGATTGTAATTTTAATTTTTGAACATAAAACATGGTATGAGTCGACACATGATATTATGTATCGATGCATATCAATTAAAAAATGTTTTCCAGGGAAATCAGAATGTCATGTGTCGATACATGAGGTTTTGTGTCGATGCATACAAGTTTAAGTTTGTAATATAGGGGCATCAAAGTGTTATGTGTCAATGCATGAGATTTTGTATCGATGCATGCAGGTTTAAGTTTGCAGTACAGGGGCATCAAAGAGTTATGTGTTGACGCATAAGCTTTTGTATCGATGCATAATAGTTTTGAAATAGTATTCCAGGGACTTCAGTAAGTTATGTATCGATACAATACCTGTTGTGTCGACTCATAATGATGCATTATGATTAAAATACACTTTTAACTTATTTTAAACATGTTATATTATATTTTTGTAGTGCACACATGTATTTATTATTTCACATATATTTGCAATCATTCAACAATCAATTATGAAGGGGTTGCTCACAAACTCCCCCTTTTTGATGATGGCAAATATATGATGATGTGTGGTGATATAGTGTAGATGAATAAGCTTGCTCCCCCTGAGTTTGTGCATATTCTTTCTAACACAAACACAATCTTCACTAACACACTCTTCTTCTCCCCCTTTGACCACATCAAAAAGAGAATAAGCAATATTTTCAGCAATCTTAGCACATAAGAAAATTTATATACAATTTCAACAAATAATTGTCTTGGCATTCACATAGAATATCTTGGCATAATGTTATCAATAACTCAGTAATTAATAGAGTAAACAGAAAGTAATCAAGTTAAAATTAATTAATTGCAGATAAAAGTTAGATTACATAATCAAAATAGATTGTTTGAAGGAGACATTAATATAACTACTTGAAAGAAAAAAAGGCATGAGTTAATGGTATGCAATGTATGACATGAAGATATAGACTAGGGATTATGCCCATCACAGGATTCGTCATAGTTGTAGGGTGGAGGAGGTGGTGGAGGTGGATTGATGTCAGGATTCTAAGTCATGAACTGATATCGTCAAAACCTATTCTGGATATCGACATTTTTAAAATTTTTCATGATTCCAGGATTTTGACGGCAGTCATCCATGAAGCTTGTCATCTCATTGTAAAACACTTGGTGCCATTTGACCAAATCTAAGTGCCACGAATGTTGATTTTGGTACATTAGTGTGTGCTCATCATTCCATTGCCCATGCTCTTTGTGCCATTCATTTTGCTGGTTGTGCCACTGTCATGCTTCTTCATGGTGAGAATCATTTGCAACCTGCATTTGCTGAAACATGTCGGTGAGGTAAGCAAGAGCTTCCGAGGAAGAGCCTGCTGCAGAAGTGGGAGCACCATGAGGTTGTGTTATTTGATCAAATTGATAATTTGTTGGAGACCAACAGTTTTGCACCCACTCACCCCAACCGGTTCCAGCCTGATTTTCTTCAGTTTGGACAATTTCAATGATATCTGGCATATCAGCATCAATAGGGTCCTCATCCTCATAGATCTATTCAGAGGGGATGTTAAAGTATAAACCCTTACATTTGACCCTTTCTCCTTAAAATAAAGGCATTTATGGTTTTTGTCTCATCTGTATCCCATGTGAGATAAAGTAGCCTTATTAAACTCTTGGGCATCAGTAGGAGAGATGAGAGGAACAGGTGGGGTAACAAGGTTCCAGAACTTGATAATTCTCATAATTTGAGCCAAATAACTAACATGAGTCGACGGGAAGGAATATGTGTCGATGAAAACCTTGATGCATCGATCTGAAACCAATGCTTGCTTTCTATTTTTATAAAAAAATTTATATGAGTCGACTCATAACGTAGATTTTGACAAAAATTGCAGTTTTTCACAATTTCTTGTTAACAAAGGGATATGGTACGAAATTCCAATTTAAATTATTAAAAAAATTAATCATCTTAAGGGTATTATGCATGCGTAATGATGTGATGTAAATTTCATATGTCAAATTCAAACAATTTATGTAAAAGAGATACATAAAGACATTATCAATGGAACATTTAGATCAACTTATAAGTAATTGAGAGAGTAAATAGGAAGGATATTACCTTGTTTGATGAGATGTTAAGACACATGTACTAAAGCTGAAAAACACATCTCAACAGTATGGTGAGACATAAATATATTTCAACTACATATATGCTTAAGACATCATGTAAGAGATATCTAAAATCCCTAGCTCACGACGAATGTTGAAGAAGAGTTTTGTTGCTAGTGGTTTTGTAAAGATGTCAGCAAGTTTATTTTTAGTATCAACATGCTCAAATGTAACATGTTCCTTTTCAACATGATCGCGAAGAAAGTGATGTCTAATCTCTATGTGTTTAGCGCGTGAGTGTAAGACTGGATTCTTAGTAAGATTTATAGCACTTGTGTTGTCACATTTTATTGGAATACATATTAATTGAATATCATAGTCTTGTAATTGTTGCTTCATCCATAAGATATGAGCACAACAACTACCGGTTGCAACTCATTTAGCTTCAGCAGTTGACAAAGCAACATAAACTTGCTTTTTGTATGCCAACTTACTAGAGAGTTTGAAAACAAGTGACATGTTCCACTAGTGCTTTTACTATCTGATTTGCAGCCAGTAAAATCATAATCGGAGTAACCTACTAAACTGTAATCGCTTCCCTTGGAATACCATAGCCCATACTTAGATGTATTATTGAGATACCTAAGTATACACTTGACAGTTTTCAAGTGGGATTCCTTAGGATCCAATTGATATTGTGCACACATGCAAACACTAAACATGATGTCAGGCCTAGATGTTGTAAGATACAAGAGGGATCCAATAATACCTCTATATTTCTTGACATCAACACTCTTACCATGTTCATCCTTGTCTAAATTTCCATTGGTAGGCATGGGGGTGTCAATTGGTTTTGAGTTGTTCATCCCAAATCGTTTAAGCAACTCTTGGCAATATTTTGTTTCACATATAATTGTGCCTTCATTGAGCTACTTTATTTGGAGACCGAGAAAGTAGTTTAGCTCCCCCATGAGACTCATCTTAAATTCACCCTGCATGACTTTGGAAAATTCCTCGACCAAGTGTAGATTAGTTGAACCAAAAATAATGTCATCTACGTATATTTGAACTAAAAGGATGTGCTTTCCTTTACGTTTAATGAAAATAGTAGTGTCCACTTTACCTCTTGAATAACCATGATCAAGTAGAAATTTACTAAGTCTTTCATACCAGACCTGAGGGGTCTGTTTAAGACCGTATAACGCTCGTTTTAATTTGAAGACATGATTTGGATATTCATTATTTTCAAAGCCAGGAGTTTGTGAGACATACACTTCTTCATTTATGACTCCGTTAAGAAAGGCACTCTTTACGTCCATTTGATAAAGCTTAAAATCTTCTGCACACGCATAAGAGAGCAAGATACATATAGCCTGAAGGCGATAAATGGGAGCACAAGTATCCTCATAATCAATGCCCTCCTCCTGGTGATACCCTTGTGCCACCAAGCGTGCTTTATTGCGGGTTATCATTCCATTTTCATCAAGTTTATTTCTAAAAACCCATTTAGTGCCTATGATATGATGGTCTCGCGGACGAGGGACAAGTTTCCAAACGTCATTTCTTTTAAACTGATTTAGCTCTTCTTGCATGGCCATTATCCAAAATTCATCAATCAAGGCCTCTTTAGCATTTTTAGGTTCTACTTGTGAAACGAAAGCAAAATGATAACAAAAATTACTTATCTTGGAGTGAGTCATTACTCCTTTTGAAATATCTCCCAATATGTAGTCAATGGGATGGTCTTTAGAGGACTTCCAAGCTAGTGGAAGATCATTAGCTTCCATTTTCTCTTCTTCCTCATCTTTTGAAAGGCTTGTATCTTTTTCTTCCTCATCATCAACTGTTTTGGATTGAACAATTTCCTCAACAGTTTCTTTGAGTATATTTTCAGTAGATACACCTGCACCATCAAGAGAAATACCTTTTCCGACATTTTTCATATAAGATTCATCAAAAGAGACATGAAATGACTCCTCAACTGTAAGTAAACGTTTATTGTATACCCTATATGCTTTGCTTGATTGTGAGTATCCGCGAAAGATACCTTCATCTGCTTTTGCATCAAATTTTCCAAGATTTTCTTTTCCATTATTTAAAACAAAACATTTGCAATCGAATACATGAAGATGTGACAAGTTTGGCTTTCTTCCTTTTAAAATTTCATAAGGTGTTTTATCCAAAATGGGACGAATTAATATTCTGTTTAAAACATAACAGGTTGTACTAATTGCATTAGCCCAAAAATATTTTGGTAATCCACCTTCATTGAGCATTGTTCTTGCTAACTCCTCTAAGACGCGATTTTTGCGCTCCACAACTCCATTCTGCTGTGGAGTTTGAGGTGCTAAAAAATTATGCTCAATACCATGCTTGTCACAATACTTATCAAAGAGATGGTTTTGAAATTCACCTCCATGATCGCTTCGAATAGCAATTATTTTCAATTCCATTCTGTTTTGAGATAGTTTTGCAAAACTCTTAAAAGCAGAAAATGTTTCATTTTTGCTATGAAGGAATATAGTCCAGGTAAATCTAGAGTAGTCATTAACAATCACAAAACCATAATAATTTCCTCCTAGACTTTTTGTTCTAGAGGGTCCAAAGAGGTCCATGTGGAGAAGCTCAAGGGTTCATGAAGTGGAAATCATATTTTTAGATTTGAAAGAGACCCTTGTTTGCTTTCCCATTTGGCACGTATCACATAGGCGATCCTTTGAAAATTTTATCTTTGGAAGACCTACTACTAGATCCTTGGATACAACCTTATTAAGCAAATCAAAGTTAACATGCGCTAGATGTCTATGTCAAAGCCAAGAATCATCATTTAAGGTGACTAAACACTTAGTGCTTGTTAAGGATACATCAAAAAGTCAAGCATATAGACATTGTTTACTCTAATTCCCTTAAACACATTATCCTTTTCAGTATTTTCAATTATGCAGCAAGTGTCTTAAGGTAACTTTATAACCCTTGTCACATAATTTACTAGTACTCAGCAAATTATGTTTAAGCCCCTCTACTAAATGGACATCAGAAATACTAGTGGTAGAGGGATTGCCTACACTACCTTTACCGAGTATAGCTCCTTTGTTATTGTCTCCATAAGTAAAAAATCCTTTCTTCTTTACTTTGAAGTCAATGTAGAGCGATATGTCACCGGTCATGTGCCTTGAACACCCGCTGTCTAGAAACCATCTTCTATCCATGGATGTAAGACACTTTTCCTGCAATATGAAAAGAGAGAGGTAGGTACCCAATTTTTATTGGGTCCATGTGGGTAAGTGGTAACATGGTTGCCTTTAGGCCTCCATTGGTAAATGCCTTTAGGAACAAGAAACCTCCTAAACTTGCATTTTTCAATGGTATGACCAAAACGGCAACAATAATGGCATAAACCATGATGATGATGTAATGTATTACTTCAGCTCATTGAATCCTTTGGTATTTTTTCAACAAAATAGTATTTTGAATATGGTGGATTCAATGTTTTCTTAAAAATTCTAGGATCGACTGCAAAAGTAACTTTGGGCTTTAAAGATTTTTCTAATTTGGCATTAAGAGTTCTAACCTCTTGTTGCCAAATATTGAAAACTTCACATTCCCTTCTGGGAATACATCCTGTAACATCCTTTATCTTTTGAACTTTCTGCAATACTAGCTTTTAGACTTTTTAAGTCTTTTTCAGCTTTATAGACTTTACTCTCCATAAATGAAAATATTTGTTTATCGAAGGATAATCTCTTAAAAGCATCTTCGGCTTTGTATTGCAGTTTTTCAAAAGCTATTTTTAGTTCAGAAAAGGTCATAGAAGAAAAGTTGTTAGGATATGCTTGTCTTACTTGCTTGTTGTGGTTGTATTTCTTGTGGTAGGATTGATTTTTGGTATGTGCCATCAGACATAAATTTGCACTTTCATCACTACCACTTGAATTGTCACCGTCTGATGAATCACTATCGCTTTCCCACACAATGTAAGCTCTTCTTTGTTTGTTGAACTTCTTTGGTGGAGCTTTTCCCTTATCCTTTTTCATCTTTGGACAGTATGGTTTGTAGTGTCCAACTTTACCACAATTGTAACAAGGTCCTTTACCTCTTTGCTTTTTATTTTCTTCTTTCCTTGGCTCTTTGGATTGTTTTCAAAAGCTTATGAGATTCTTATCGGAGTTCTTGATTCCATTCTTTCGAATAAATCTATTGTATCTCCAAACAAAAAGTCCCATTTCTTCATCATCAAAATTTTCATCACTAGGTGAGTCATTATCATCTTGCTCTTTGGTTGAGGACTTAGAGCTAGAAGCCATTAGAGATATTAACTTCTTCTCACCCTCCCTGTCTTTGTTCCTCTCCTTCTTACTCTTATTTTCATATTTTTCAAGACTTTGCAATTCTTGTTGATGTTCTTCCAGCTTTCCAAACAGAGTTGTAATGGTAAGCGTAGTGGGTTCATTTGCTTCCTTGATAGCTGTTACTTTAGGTTGCCATTCCCTGCTAAGATATCTCAGAATTTTATTAGTAGCAATTTCATTGGAAACAGGTTTTCCAAGTGCATTTAACCGACTCACAAGATGAACGAATCTCTTCTGCATGTCAGAGACAAATTCTTCTTGTTTCATGCGAAAGATCTCGAACTCTTGATTAAGTGTATTAATGTGGGACTGTTTAACTTCAGTAGTGCCTTCATGGGAAATTTCTAAAGCATCCCACATTTCTTTAGCGGACGTGCAGTGAGACACCCTATAATACTCATCAACACCAAGTGCTGAGATTATCAAATTTCTGCCTCTCCAATCGCACGACCATTTCTTTTCATCCATTTCATTCCATTGATCCTCAGGTTTAGGTACTATTGCACCTGCATCATTCCTCATGGTGATTTGAAAGGGACCATTTTGAATGGCAGTCCATACATTCCTGTCAATGGAATTTATGTGTACTCGCATGCAGTCTTTCCAGTAGCCATAGTTTTCACCATTGAAAACAGGAGCTATATTATACACCCCCTTTGGTTCAAAGGCCATAGCCTTACTAGTAGATACAAAGCACCAGCTAACCGGCGCTCTCATACCACTTGTTAGATGGTGTGGCAAGTGATCGAGAGGGGGGGTGAATAGATCACCTCTTAATTTTTCAAGCATTTAAAATTATTTTGTCAAAGTGAGTTGAAAGAAGCGAAAATCAATGTCCTGAATCAATTCCGTCTACTTTGAACCGACTACTAGAAAGCTTGACATGTGAAAAACTTGCTGGATTTTTATTAAATGAAATAGATGAATATACAACTCAAATATCTTAAGGGTTCAATGCACTTATCATAAAAGCAGTATTTCCAATGAATTAAGAAATTTGTTAGGAATTTTGTCAAACACTTGGCATATGCTTGTATAATGATTTAGTAGTGGTGGTTTGGTGAAAATATTTGAACCACTATGTTTATCATTAGACAGAAAAACTTAGCAAGCCAATTGAATTACAAAATTATAGAATATGTAAAAAGATAAAGAGAAAGAAAGAAAGAACAATACGGAGGAAGTTTGGTAAGGAAGTTCCCCACTGTCGTTCTGGCGTGTGGGTACGTCTCCCTCTCAATTTCACAATTGAAACTGAGAACTTTTATAACAATTTGTTGAATGTTTGATAACAAGGTTACACTACACAGAAAGATAGAAATCCCTATGATCTTCTTATTCTTGTAAGAACCACAACTTGATATGAATTGTATCAAGATTTCCTGCAAGGTCAACAAACGATCCTCCGCTTTCACGACCTGTTTGCGAAAATCCTTCTGATTTCTAAACCCCTCGCTATGGCTGAATCCGACTCGTGCGACTGTGGCTAACAAAACCCTCAAGAACACACCCGTTCTTGACGGACAAACCCTTTGGTTTTTTTCTTGAAGCCTCCTCTTCGACCTTCAACTCAGCTGAGATTCTTTCAATACACAGATGAACGTTATCTCTGACCTCTTGATTCACTTCAACAAGGATGTTTGATTTTCTTTGTTGTTGTTGAATGAATATGGTTGAGAAGATGATGAAGATGAAGTTTCTTTAGGCTTCTGGTTTCTCACAATTGTTTGCACACATTTCTAATATGTTGCTATGTGTTTCTGCTGAGAAAAATACTTACTTATATATATAACGGAAAACGGTTAGCCAAAAAGAAAGTATTATGAGTCGATGCATGTTGGTCATGTGTCGACTCATGTTAGTTATGAGTGACAGGATGGGTCGACACATTGTGTTTTGAGTCGATGCAAAATCATATTATAACATTTTACAGAACCAACAATTTTATATCCGTCGACACATAACACGTATGTGTCGATACATACTTATTGTAATTTTAATTTTTGAACATAAAACATGGTATGAGTCGACACATGATATTATGTATCGATGCATATAAATTCAAAAGTGTTTTCTAGGGGCATCAGAATGTCACGTGTCGATACATGAGGTTTTATGTCGATGCATACAAGTTTAAGTTTGTATTACAGGGGCATCAAAGTGTTATGTGTCGATGCATGAGATTTTGTATCGATGCATGTAGGTTTAAGTTTGCATTATAGGGGCATCAACGAGTTATGTGTTAAAGCCTAAGCTTTTGTATCGATGCATAATAGTTTTTAAATAGTATTCCAGGGACTTCAATAAGTTATGTATCGATACAAAAACTATTGTGTCGACTCATAATGATGCATTATGAGTAAAATACATTTTTAGCTTATTTTAAACATGTTATATTATATTTTTGTAGTGCACACATGTATTTAGTATTTCATATATATTTGTAATCATTCAAAAATCAATTATGAAGGGTTTGCTCACAGAAACAAACACAAAAAGAAAAACTAAGTTATTAAAAGCGTGGGTTTCCTGCCACGAAGTGCTTCGTTTAACGTCTCATGGCTCGACGGCTCATCCCTTTGTTAGGGTGGCATATATGACACAAAGAACATATCATCTTTCTTATTTATTTTGTTTGGTAGAAATCCCATGAACTTAAAGTATTGATGATGTTGTTTCCAAATCATTTCAGCTTGATTTTATTGAACAGGGCATAAATGACATCTAATACTTTGTCAATTTCTTGTTCGTCATCAGCCTTGTTGTGAAAATAGTTTTTAGGTAGACTCTTTTGTTGAAGATTTTTTGGTTGGATGTCCACATCTTCACAAATGGTAAAATTTGTAGTTTCTTCCAAAACTAGATCATCTTCAAGTTTCCTTATTTCTTCTTCCCCATTATTCGTGTTTACCTCAAATTCTTCTATTCTTACTGCATCTTCGTCATCTGATGTTATGCATTCTTCTTTTGGTTTCACATCTTCTTCTTCCAACTGTAACTTTCGCCACAGTCTTATCTCCCTCCTATATGCTTTAAAAATTTAAGTCGCCTCTTCCAAAGTTAATCCTGAATCAGGCGACCAACATGTAGGAGATACATGTGACAATGCATCGAGATAATACATGACTATAACACTCAGACACTTGGTTAGTAGAAAAGTATAGAAGAATTCATGAAGTGAACAATAATATGACCCTCTTTTTTCTTTTTTTATAATAAAATGAAATTTAAATTAAATATATATATATATCACCAAATTTTAGTTGACAAGCAACAAAATTTCAATTGAACCAAAATTGAAACTCTATATTTTGGCAATTCCCGACAATGGCGGCAAAAACTTGATAGGAAAAATAGCTAGTGTATTATTTTTGCCTCTTGTAATAATAGGGAAATTCCCTGAATGTCAATCTCAAGGACTACATATACATATGCAGTTTGAAGTGTTGTTCAATTAAACAAAAACTAGAGTTTGGGTTTGATTTTCTAAAATAAAATAATTGCGAATAAAATAAATATATAGGAAGGACTATTTTGAATGATATGAGGAACATGCTAGGGAAGATGTATGATTTTCCATGTAACTATCTTCAATCTTGATTTCTTCAACAAGTTCATAACATTCAACTACAAGCCCTTTAGATTATCTTCCACTAAGTCCTTAGTGAGAAAACCTTTAACTATCCATCCTAAATCCTAAGTCCTTAATCATATCTGATGGAGTCAAGCCTTTATCAAGGGTTAAGTCTGGTGACTGTAGGGTATCCCTAGTCCTAGGTGATATCTACTATAGCATAATTATACAAAAACCTTAACAATCGCGATCCAACTGATTGTTAACCGTAAATCAATCCTAATTTATCTAATCAGGAAAGCATAAAAATATTGTACAACTAAATTGAATAGAGAAGACTATTGTATTAAAGAAATTCAGGAATCAAAATCATTTACAAAGTCTAATCAAAGACACCCCCTAGTATTAGGTGGCTTAGCTACTTATATTGTTTAAAATAATCACAAGACAAAACATAGGCATTACAAGGATTGTGATGAACTTTGATCTTCAACAGCTTCTGCGCATGAAAATCACCCGCTCTCCAAAAACCTTGACTTCTCCAATCTTCAGTCGTCCCCCCTATTCTTCGCTGCCAAAAAGTCTTATAAACCAAAAAAGGGTTTTTACTACTAACTCAAATTGGGTCAGAAACATAAACCCGGCCCGTAAAATGACCCGAAAAAACTAAATTTCTAAAGTCTGCAACTTTAATGAATTTGTCGAGGCTTCTATTGTCTGAATCAACTTCTGACTTCAAAATGAAAGTTGTAGCTCTTTCTCTCAACTTTCCAATGAATAGTAGAATGCATCGATCTCATTCTCGTAGCTCTAGTTATGAATTTTTTAGTGAAAACTGATCAATCAGCATATTGGCTGACACGACCCGTGTTAGGTGACACGGGTGGCCGTGTCAGGCCTCCTGGAGCATGCTAGAAACATTTCTGAAACTCTTAATTTTTTATTTTTTTGCACTGATTTGTCCTGATTTTTTCATGTGAACGTGAAAACACTAAAATACACAACCAACACATAAAAAGTGGTAAAATGAAAAACACTCGACAATAAAAAGAAAAGATAACTGAAATTAATGGTAAATAACTGTGTAAAAACTACTGATCATTGACTTTTAGGCTTCTCATAAAAATGTCAAAGTATTATTAAGTTACCTAAAGTTTGGTTAAGAAAATGTTTTTGAAAAGGCATGGACCTAAGTCCAAGTTTATTGTGAAAGTGGTTCAAGTTTAGAAAACAAGAAGAGTTTTGAAAAGGAGGGAGAAGATTTTTGAAATTAAAGAAAATGGGAGGAGATGAAGGGACTATCCTAAAGCATAAGGTAAAAGCTATGGAAAAGAAATGTCTAACCAACAAGAAGTAAACAATTGACACAATGAGTAAATGTAGAATTCCCATCCTTTGCATTAAAACCAAGAAAGCAAAGATACTAAATTTCTTAAGAATAACAAGCTTCATATGCATTAGTTCTTCACAAAAATTGGGTAGAGTAACGGGTGTATACATAGAAATTCCCCATCACATACAAAGCATATAATCAAAATAATTTGCACACAAAAAAAATCAACCCAATGTCTTGGGGTAAACCCCAAGAACTCCAGACAAAATAACAACCAAAGCCACAAGGACTTAAGGGTATCAAGGCTTCTAATCCTATGTCCAAGAAGTCCATAACTCCATAATGTCAAGGATGGTAACCAAATAGTCCATATAATCTTAAGGCTTTTTTAGTTTTTTTAAGTTGGTTATAATGTATCTTCAAAAAAAATGAAAGCCCAAGTGGGCAAAATAAAAAAATGACATAAAGATAAATGCTCAAGTGAGCAAAGATGAAAATAGCATGAAATGTAAATGCTAAAATAAATGGTGCATAAAAATAAAGGCATAAGATAAAGGGCATAAAGTAAAAATTCATAATAAAAGTAAATTGTTAATGAGTTAGGAATTAGAGGTTAGTTGAATGATCATATTGAAA
Organism: Vicia faba; assembly: GCA_948472305.1. NCBI lineage: Eukaryota > Viridiplantae > Streptophyta > Magnoliopsida > Fabales > Fabaceae > Vicia > Vicia faba. The sequence goes on along the minus strand of OX451739.1, from coordinate 886,116,474 downwards.
CTTGCATTTGAAAACTCATTAGAAGATTGATAAAATCAAAGCTTCTCAACAACAAGTTTCATTTTCTTTTTGTCAAGTATATCATTCATTTAAAGTTCTCGAGGCAAAAACAAATGATCAACGATGTTTAAATGATCACTTAGACCAAAGCTTATGATGGTTCATTAGAGGATTGATAAGACCAAAGCCTCCTAGTAATGAACCTCATGGTTATTGGATCAAAGGTTTCAAATTAAACATACTTGGGCTTGCAAACATGGGTTTGGGCCACAAATGATCATTTCTAGAATCGGGACAAAATTTAGTGTTATGTTAAGCAATCTTAAGTGGATTTATATAAAAGTTGCACCTATTTTGAGGTCGATCAATATCAATCTACGTACCATATGTTTAGAGAAATGATATGTAGATTATTCTCCAACAACATGTAGCACAAATAAAAAAAGGATAAGATGAAGAGGGAGGGAAAGTATTAGATGAAATTAGGGTTTCAAGTATCATCAACATCATTCATCCATTTTGGTGGATTTGGTTTTTCAACCTATCAACACCCAAAATCCAATGAGGTTGAAGAACTTATTCCCCAAAATAAAATCCAAACAAAAAAATGATAAAATAACATTTAATAAAAAAATTTAAATGGTTAAAAAAAGGAAAATTATTGGTAAAATACATAAAGTATATTAAAACACAAATGAAAATCTCAATAAAAAAAGTCAGAAGTCAAATAAAAGTTTAGGTGTTGACAAATTTTTTTGAAATTTTTTAAAGTCAGAAACTATTTTTTTAAATTTAAATAAACATACAAAATAACCAAAAATAGTAAAAAAAATAGAAAAATAATAAATAAAAATAAAATGAGGTCACCAATATTTGTCAATAGGTCATTGGATCCTTCCATAATTTTTCAGAATTTTAAAAATTAAGGAAAGTATTTTTAATCAATTAAAACAAGCTAATTAAAGTGGAAAAAAAACATAAAAAATATCAAATCACAAAATAAAATTGTTAAAAATTAAAAATCAAAATTATTTTTAAATTATTTTCAGAAATTGAGTCAGAAATCAATTTTTTATGAATTTTTGAAGTTTAAAATAATTAATATAAAAAAATCAGAAATAAAAATAAAGTCAGAAAAATATGGACCATTGGATGAGAGTCAAAACGCGTTAGTAAGCTAATCCAATGGATCAGATGCATTGTGCATATCATGGTCTTCTTTGAAAATCACACCAAATCATTTTTTAATAATTAAAAGTGACTTAAAATCTGTCGCGTTGGATGAAGTCTGACTAATGAAAGTAATCAGATCCAAGGGTTCCTATGACGCGCGCATGGTAAGACAGGTGCACTGGTTAAGATTCAAAAAAATCACATGTCACGCTATCATTGGCAGAAGCACGACACGTAGGTCGTCTTAAACCTCCAGACGCCCTGAATTGGAGTTTCATAATCTGTAAAATTAGATAACCAGACAAGTACCATTAGATTATTCTCTTCAAGACGATTCTAATGGTACCCTCGCACCAAATTTATATAAGCTGAGCAGACTGGTTTTGGAAAAAACCAAAAAAAATAGCGAGCACGAAAATTCCAAGTATCTCTCTATTCTCAATGAAAATGAAAATCGTAAGAAATGTGAGAATCAGATGGATGAGTGGAGTAGAATAGGGGTTTATTTGGTTCATTTTGGTTGAGAATTCTACTTGAACGAAGTAGCAGAAAATTGCTCTTAACTAGATTTGGTAAGCACGATTTAGGACACTTAAAGGCTTGGTTCTTCTTCTGTTAGCTTCAGTGAAGTTCAAGGATAAAGAATCAACAAAGAAATTGGATTGAAAAGTGGAGAAAAGATGAATTCAAAAACTCAGAAAAGTGAGTTATGCAGAGAGTTTGGTAGGGTGATTTTGGCTATCCATGCTTGAGGAAATGAATGCAATATGTCCTCTATTTAAAGAAGAGTGAATGGTGAAAAGAATTGGAAGCAATAGTGAGGTTTGGAGGAAAAATGAGTGAAGCCCGAAAGTGATAAAAGTGTGACTTGGTGACTTGGTGAAGCCTTAATTCAACTTTGGGAACTTTGTTAAACACGTTTAAATCAAAAAGTGTGCCATATTGGTGTTTAAAAGATGGATTATGGATTTCAAATTCTGACTTGGAAGAAAATTTTAGTTTCAAGTGTCTGACTTTGAACTCATGGTGTGCATAATTTAGGGGACCTTAGGACTTGATTCTTGATGCATTGGAAATATGAAGTAAAATTATTTATAATGTTCCAAGAAATAGATAATTTGGATGCTTGAGCTAGAAGTTGTGCTTGGTCAAAATCAGGAAAGATGTGCTGACTTTTATTCTTAGAAAAATTCTATGTTTTTCTTTAAAAAATGACCTATAATGTTTTGATTCCAAACAAGGTCTTATTCCGACTTTTGCTTCGATCAATTATACTATCTTGAAGTGGACTCCTTAAAGAGTATTGTGAAACTTGTATCACTCAAAAATTTCAAATATTGGACAAGTTATGATCCTTCGAATTTGATGAAAATCCATGAGGTGACCTATAATCTTTTGAGCCCTTAAGGCATCTTCTAACCATTCTCAAGTTTTGAACATAAAAAGAAGAGTTGAACTTCACACCCTTAAAGATCATTATGGAAAAATAAGAGGATAAAGGAGATAAAAATTGACCAAGTTTTGATCCTTTGAAGTCACATAAAGTAATTTGATGCCCTATCTAGAGGACTTGTAATCTTTCTCAATCATTAGTGATCTTTCACACAAAATTTGCTTGAAACTTTTGAAGTGAATTGTTGATAACCCTTTAAAGAGAAGCATATATTTGGAATCACAAAAAAATCTCCAAAGATGGACAAGATATAGCCCTTAGAAGTTCAAAACCCTATCCCTTAGAGCATCAAAATGACTTGGGAACCCCTTTCTATTTTGATAATGTTTCTTGTACAAATAATTTTTCTATGTGAAGAAAAGTTGTTGTGGATGATAATAAGAACCTAAAGTAACAATAAACACTTTCAAATGTTGAGAATTCATGGAGTTATGAACTTGTGATCAAGGAATCAAGAACTTGTCCAATTAGGTCAAACTTCTTTAATCAATTCTTGCATCTCTTGACTTTATTTGGAAAATTGAAGCATGATGAATCATAGTAGACCTTGTCGTGACATTACTTTAAAGAATTCTCAATGATGAAGCTTAAATTTCAATGAAGCTTTGTTGAAGAAGGCATGGAAATAAACTCATGAACCTATGAATCAACCTGATGAAGTGTGTTGTTCCCTCACCTATAGTATCATCATTTAGAGAAAATATTCATTATATTTGTTAGTTAAAAGTTAATCAACGCAAGACATATATGACCACAATATACAAATCAAAGTGCTTGGTGATCCCTCATGAGCAAACCCTAATATAGGGAGAAGAACAAAACCCTAGTGTGCGATCTTGATATGATTGGGTTGATATGAGATGATAGAGATATCTTAGGGATAAAAATTGGGGTATAACAGAGGGTACCATTAGAATCGTCTTGAAGAGATGAATCTAATGGTACTGATCTGGTTTGCTAATTTTACAGTTTGTGGAACTCCAATCTAGGGCCTGGAGGTTGAAGACGACCTACGGGTCGTGCTTCAACCAATGATAACGTGACATGTAATTTTTTTAAATTCTATCTAGTGTGCTTGACTTACCATATGAGCATTTTGATAACCCTTGGATCTGATTACTTTCATTAGTCAGTCTCCATCCATCGTGCCACATTTTTAGTTACTTTTAATTATTAAAAAATGATTTGATGTGATTTCCAAAGATGACCATATTATGCATAATGTGTCAGATTCCTTGGATATGCTTACTAACACGTTTTGACATTAATCTAATGGTTCACATTTTTTTGGCTTTATTTATATTTTCAGATTTTTTATATTTAATTGTTTTGAACTTTGAAAAATCATAGAAAATTTATTTCTAAATCAAAATTTATGAAAAAATACACAAAAAAATTTTCAATTATTCTCTTTCTGATTTTTATTTTTTCAAAATTTTAATTTCATATTTGATATTTTTTATGATTTTTCTTTTCTTTTGACTTGTTTTTAATTGTTTAAAAATAATTTTTGGTATTTTAAAATTCTGGAAAAATTCATAAAAATCATTTTCTTTTTTTATCGCTTTCTAGAAATTTTTCTAGAATTTTATTCTGATCTTTATTATTTTCAATAATTTTTTCACTTGAGTGATTTTAAATAATTTAACAATACTTTTCTATTTTAAAAAATTACCAAAATTTTTGTAAAAATACTTGAGATCATCTTTGACATTTCTATTGTTTCTTTTAATTTTTATTTGATACTTTGAATATAGTTTGTTATTTTACCTTTTATTTTCACTTAAAAAAAAATTTAAAAATTCATTGTCTTATTCTATTTTGCTTATTAAACGCAATTTTATTTTTGTATATATTCTGACTGAGTTTGAACTATGTGATTTTTAATCATGAGCTTCATTAACATAATTAGATCTTGGGTGTTGAGCTTACCTCCACCAAAATGGATAAATGATTTTAATGATAGTTTGATTAAATTCTTTGGTTCAAACATCTTTTCTCCATCTTATTTCTTCTATGGCTTTTTCTTGTGTTATAAGTTTCGTGAGTGTGGTTTCTAACATATCTCAAGACTTGTGTAGTACATGCATTACTATTGACCGACCTCAAAATAGGTGCGACATCTACATAAGTCCACTTATGATTGCTTAACAAAGCACTAAATTTTGTCTTGATTCGAGAAATGGTCATTTGTGGCCCAAACCTATGTTTGAAAGCTCAAGTATGTATAATTTGAAATCTTTGATCCAAAAACCTTGAGGTTCATTGTTAGGGGGCTTTGGTCTTACCAATCCTCTAATGAACCATCATAAACTTTGGTCTAAGTGAATCATTTAAATATCATTGATCATATATTGTCGCCTCGAGAATTTGACATGAATGATATACTTGACAAAAAGCAAATGAAACTTGTTGTTGAGAGGCTTTGATTTTATCAATCTTCTAATGATTTTTCAAATGCAAGTTTCAAGATGGTCATTCAGCTAACCTATAATTTCTAATTCAATTACAATTGACTTTTAATTTGTTCTTTTATTTTATGCTTTTACTTTATGCCTTTACTTTTATGTATAATTTAATTTGGCATTTACATTTCATGTCATTTTTATCTTTGCTCACTTGAGCATTTATCTTTATGTCTTTCTTCATATTTTCTCACTTGAGCTTTCATTTTCTTTATGAAGACACTTAATAACCAACTTGAACAATTAAAAACTTTAAGGTTATTTGGACTATTTAGTTACTACCCTTGGCAATATGGAGTTATGGACTTCTTGGACTTAGTATTAGAAGCCTTTGATACCCTTAAGACCCCGTGGCTTTGATTGTTATTTTGTCTGGAGTTCTTGGGGTTTACCCCAAGATATTGGGTTGATCTTTTTTTTGTGCAGGTTATTCTGATTATATGCTTTGTCTGTGATTAAGAGTTCCTTTGTATACAACGGTTACTCTGCCCAATTTTTGTGAAGACTTAATGCATCTAAAGCTTGGTATTCTTAAGAGGTTTAGTATCTTTGCTTGCTTGGTTTCAATCAACAAAATGGGAATTCTACATTGACTCTTTATATCAAGTGTTGGCTTCTTATTGGTTAGACGATTCTTTTCCCTTGCTTCTACCTTATGCTTTAGGATAGTCCCTTCATCTCCTCCCATCTTCTTTAATTTCAAAAATCTTCTCCCCCCTTTTCAAAACTCTTCTAGTTTTTTTTAACTTGAACCGCTTTCACAATAAACTTTGACTTAGGTCCATACATTTTCAAAAAATATTTTCTTAATCATACTTTGACATTTTTTGTGAGAATACTAAAAGTTAATCAATATCATTCAAACGATTTTTACCACTTTGGATTTTTCACTTTAAAATTTTCTAAAAAGATTAGACTCTTGTCAATCCTTGTTGTGATGCAAGCTACTATACTTCTACGATATGTTGTGAGATGAGATATTTTCCACTTGGGTGTTGAGTGAGGCTTTGTTGATTTAAAAATCCAAGCTATATCCTCCACTTTGAGATGATGCAAAGGATATGACGATGGTGTCTCATCTGTTAAAATTAACCAACACACTTGTGTTTTAAAATTTTTAAAGGTGAACTTAGAGTACCTGGATCCACTATTTCACCGAAGGTCGTAAGTAAGCATTAAAGGTTCGCAACCGCGGCAGGTGAAAAATTGTAAAAATAATACTTCTCTTCTTACCTCCACAATTTATTTTTGTATACAACACTTATAGCCAAAATACACAAAATTTCAAAGAGGTTCCTGCGGAGTACCATAGATGTTTAGGGTGCTAATACCTTCCCTTTGCATAACCAACCCCCCGTATATGGATTCTCTCCCTCTCTTTTTTTGGTTATTTGCTCTTTTTCCATTCTTCTGGAAACAATAAAGTGCGATGGTGATTTTTATTTCATCTGTGTGAGTAAAGTCAATCCAATGGCTTAGTCTTAACATTTCTACCGCTACAGAAAAAATAACGACTTCATTGGGGAAAGATCGACCAAATGCTGGTTTATCTCTAAGTAGGTTGAGCCTATCTTTTCTTATTTGTGTATGTGCTATTATTTGTTGTATATTATGCAATGTATAAATGATTGTCTTGATTTTCGTGGTTTTTATGGTGCTTGGTGATCTATTATAAGTCTTATACCCAAACTTAGGAAAAATTAAGATAGGACAGGCGGTATAGTCATGTTAACTTTGAGGGAGTAATCCAAAAAAAGGAGACATGAGATCCCCCACTCAGTGGAGGCCCCTTTGACTGTAGTTATGTTTACTGAGTAATCGGGAAGACATGTTGCTTTCAACTTGGGAGCCTACTGAAGCTGAGGACCGTAGAACCCTTAACCCATCTTTCCCTCTTTGGTGTAGTGCGGAAACTATGACGGAGTAATCCGAAAATGGTTATCACGCGATAATACACTTAGACAAGATTTTCTTGAGAATATTACTAATTACCAAGTTAACCGGGACGTTGGTAATATCCGAAGGAAGGATGTAGACTCTGGGAACCTTTTAGAACCTTGTTCGGCAGGTGATAAAATGTTAGTCCTTAACTCGTGGGTAGTACCTTTGACTTCATGCTCGTGGCGTCGAACCTATGAACCCCTCATATTTGTGATCTTGTGTGTGATTGTTGCATCATTCATCCATGCACCCATAAGCATTCTTTAAGACAATTGTTTCAAGGGACTCAAAGTTGACCGTATGCAAATATCTCAAGTGATTTTTGACCATGGATTCTGGAAAACTAAAGACTCAGAAGTACAGTTTCAAGGATCCTAAGATAAAGGAACTAATGAGTTTGATTCTTGAGATAAATAGCTCTATAGATTTTTGAAAGAAGTATGGATCCATTGTGCTTGTTATGAAACTCAAGATGAAGGAGGCTATTCTTTCTATGTTGGTCCAGTTCTATGATCCTTTGTGCCGATGTTTTACTTTTCCTGATTATTAGCTGATGACCACATTGGAAGAGTACTCTTACCTACTTGGTTTACTTGTTACCGATCGTGTTCCTTTCACTAGTTTAGAGGGAGAGCCCAAGTCTCATGAGATTGCTATATTGATTCATTTAGGAAAATTTGAGATTGAGGCTAACATGAGTACCAAAGGAGGAATCAGAGGTTTACCCGCTCAGTATTTGTTGGAGAAAGCTTGCTACTTTGCTAAGATCAAGAGTACAATTGCTTTTGATGCTATCTTTGCTTTTTTGGCCTATGGGTTGTTCTTTTTTACTAACGTTGACAAATTTATGGATGTTAATGCCATTAGGATCTTTCTGATTGGGAATCCAGTCCCTACATTGTTAGGATATACTTATTATTCCATCCATCTCCGAGATTTTTATCAAGTAGGAATGATCATTTATTGCACGCCTTTGTTATATCAGTGGTTTATTTCTCACTTACCTCGGACCGTTACTTTCTAGGATACCAAGAAGGAACCTCGTTGGGCTTCGAAGATTATGGCTCTCACGCATTTTGATGTTGTTTGGTATCATCAGGATTATTATGATATGGATATTATTGATAGCTATGGTATTTTCCCTAATGTACCTCTTCTTGGTACAAATGGAGGAATTAACTACAATTCCTTTCTTGCACGTCGCAAACTTGGATATGCAATGAGAGACAAGTCAAATAGTATTCATCTGAGGGGTTGCTTCCACAAAGAAGGATAGAATCATAAGGAAGATAAGGAAGATATTTCAAAAGCTTGGCACCATATTCATAAGAAGTGTAGAAAATATTTGAAACCAAGAGGAGTTATTTATTTGGAGCCTCATCTCCGTTGGGATCAAGCAAGGGAAATTCAGTTAAAGATGCCATATTCTCCTGAAGAACCTATACCTGATATGTTTGTGAGCACTACTCCTCCCTCTTTTAGATGATGTGTGTAATATGGTGGGAGAACTGACTTCTTTGGTTTTATCCAAATGTGTGGATAGCAATAGTCACCACTGACTTTTCTTTTATCTAATATTTAGGAAAGGTGAAAAGAAAAGGAAATACCATTGATAGATTTTGAGTTCGGAGGTAAGTTATGAAAAGGGAAGGTGTTAGCACCCTTTTCATCCATAGTTATCTATGGGCTCTTAATTGCATAGCTCACTTTTGAAAACATGATTTGTGCGTGTGTGATTTATTTGAAAATATTTTGAAATGCCAATGTAAGGCTAACCTTGTAATAATTCTTGTATCAGTTCTCAAGAATGTATACAAAGTGTTTTTTTTAAATATTTTTTTTGAAAGTGTGATGTGAGAAATGTTTAGTTTGTGAGCAAGCATTCATGATTCCTACCCACTAAAGTCTTTCTTGTTATTTTCCATCTCCTTTGTAGATAGTATTATCCATACCATTAGTTGGTAGGTAACCCTATCTATTGGATGCAAAGGGACATGCGTAGGGTCATTGTATGGTCATCGAAGGCAATAAGTAAGGATACATTAGTAATTCAAAGAGATCGTCATCATATTATTTGTAAGGTCATCGATGGACTAGATCATCTTTTTGTAGGCAACTCGAGGGACTATGATTTTTATTTGAAAGGTACTATGATGATTTGATCGAGGGTCTTTTGCTAAAGTATCCCTACTTTCGAGGGACATGACCAATATTCGTAAGGCAACAAGAGTGGTTACCCTAGAGGTGCAAGTGTGTAAAGTATGTCAATTCAGTCATGTTATCTTGAAAATTAGGGTTTTCTAGATTGCTTTTAGTCTTGTCATGCAAACCCTAGTTACTAACAGTTAAATATGTAGAGAAAATTAAAGTGTGAAATATAAAGTCATATGCTATTACATGGGTTTAGGGCAGATACATAGTGTAATACGGTGTGAGAACTGACTTGTTTTATGTTTTATCACAAATATTGCAGATAGAAAGAGTCACCACCATCTTTTCTTTTATCCAATAATGAAAGGGTGAAAAGAACAAGAAAGCCCTTGAAGATTTTGAGTTTGGGGGTAAGGTTATGAAATGGGAGGTGTTAGCACCCTTTTCATTCGTAGTTATCTACGGTCTCTTAATTGCTTAGCTCACTTTGAAAATTTGCTTTTTTGTGTAAGTGTTTGAAAATATTTTGAAAAAAGTGCCATCGTGAGGCAGACTTTGTAATGATTCTTGCATGCGTACAAAGTGTTTTAAAAATATTCATTATTTTGAAAGTGTGATGTGAAAATGTTTTATTTTGAAAAGTTTGTGAGCAAGTGATTAATAGTATTCTACCCACTCAAGGTCGTTCTTGTTATTTTCCTCCTCCTTTTAGAGATAATGCTATCCATACCATTAGTTGGTAGGTAGCTCCATCTATTGGATGTGAAGGGACAACGTAGGGTCATCATACGATCATCGAAGGCAACTCGTAAAGATGCTTTAGCAGTTTCGTAAGGGACTAAATTAGTTTTTATAGGCAATATCGAAGGGTCATTGAGGGACTATGATCTTTTGAATCGGAGGTACTTTGCTAAAGCATCTCTACGTTCGAGGGACATGGTCATTAATCGTAAGGAAGCAAGAGAGGTTACCCTAGAGGTGTTAGTGTGCAAAGTGTTTTCATTTCAGTTATTTAGTCTTGCAATTAGGGTTTTCTATCGTTCATTTTTATATTGCCATACAAACCCTAATTACTAACAATTGCATAAAATATAGTGGTAGAAGGTAAAGGCGGAAATATAAACCTAGGTTATTACAAAGCTCTAGGGCAGTTACATAATAGTGAAGCGTACGGAAAGCAAATGCTAAAACTATTACATCCCAGAAGCAATTACATGATAATAATAAAAAAATTGTGGAAAAAATAAAGATACACTATTACAATTGAACGCGCCCTATACACTTTATCTAGGAGAATAAAAATAAGATGACAATAGAAAAGAAAATGTTTTGGTGATTTTTTATGAAAAAATGATTTATGATAATTAGTTAAATAAACCTAAAAAAACCTAATTAATATTAATTAACAAAAAAAGGTTAATTTTGAAAAGAAAAAAAAGTTAATTAAAAACCTAAAACCTAATTAATTTTAATTTAAAAAAGGTTAATTTTGCAAAAAACAAGTTAAAAAAACCTAAAACCTAATTAATTTTAATTAATAGAAAAATATGTTAATTTTAATAATAGAAAAAAAAGTTAATTTTGAAAAACAAGGATAATTAAAAAAACCTAAAACCTAATTAATTTTAATTAATAAAAAAGGTTAATTTTGTTTAATGATAAATAAAAAACCTAAAACCTAATTAATTTTAATTAATAAAAAAAGGTTTATTTTTAATTATAAATAAATAAAAGAATTAAGTTTTCCAAAAAAATAGATAGGGGAAGAAGCATCAATGGAAAATATGGTTAGAAAACAAAAATAGTGTAAATGCCACGGGTGGGTGTTGAATCCACGCCCTTTGCCTTCACAACAACATGGCTTGCCAAAAATAGATAGGAAAACAAGCATTAATGGAAAATATGATTTATCGGGCATAATTATACCTCAGAAGCATGTTAGTAATGTTAGTATGCATCAAAACAAAATGAAAATAAAAAAATATGAATTACAAAAAAAACAAGGAAACCAGAGATGAATGTATGCGACTTTCAGGCCCCTTGGATCCTCAAGATTGATCCATTCTTACCCTACAATGCCTCAGGGATAGATTTGGATTTTTGGCTTGCTTGAAGAGAGGCTAAAAATAACGTTTGAAGTTTGCCCTAGTTTTGGATAATTTTAGGTCAAAAGAAGTGGGCTTGGACCTTTGTATGAAAGCCTTGATTTTATTTAATTTATTTTGAATTTAAATAAATAAAATAAAAAATAGATGGAACAAAAATCAAAGAGGTGTATGAATAGCTTCATAGGTTCACTATGAGGCCTAATACACGTTTGAACCTTGAAACACAAACCCATTAGCCCAAAAAATCGAGTTTGATCAATTTGACTTTCATGCATTTTCTCGAAATTTCCCAACTTGTGTCAATCATAACTCTCTTAGTTTTTATCATATGAAGAAGATCTTGGACTTGTTAAAAAGCTCAAGATGTCCCCTACAATCTCTATGTTGATTATTTTTCATTTGAAGACTTTATCTTGATGTAAGTTTCCTTGACAAAAAGTGTCTTTTTGTTGACTTATGAAATGATCTATAATGTTTTAGCCCATATCTCTTAAATGAAGCATTTTAGAGGGACAAAGTTGTAGAGAATTGAATTTCCTTCAACATGAGCTTTGGTTGAGAAAAATCTGATGAAGCATGTGAAAGTTATGCTTGGTCAAATTTCAGTTGACTTCTCCTTAAGAAAACCTTAATTTGGCTAGTTTGACTTTTAATGAATTAAGAGTTTTCTTGATGAATCATGATCAACCCTTGATAAAATCATGAATGTGACTTCAAAATCTTGATGTTGACCAAAAATCTTGAAGTTTGACTGTATGTTGACCATAATTGACTTTTTAACCAATATAGTTGAATTTTAGTCATCTGAGCAATTGACTGAGGAAACTTGTGATGCAAGGCTTAAAATTTGGCATGAGCATTCCTTGAGACATACGAGGAACCATTAAATCTATTTGAGGCCTTATAAGCTCAAATTTCCTCAATGAAAGTGAAACCCTAGTTGTAGGTCAACTACTTAGGAGGAGAATTTGTCTGATCAAACATTGAGTAGCCTTGAGCAATTGAAAACCCTAGGAGCATGAGGAGATGTCTTGAAGAAAATGGTAGAGCAAATTTTGGGGTAAACCACATAGGTATATAGATTTTCAGGAAAGTAAAACTACGCTATTACATCCTTGGAGCAGATACATAATAGGAAAAATACGGGAATGTAAACCTAAGTCATTACATTGATAGTGCGACCTATACATTTTTCTAAGAAAATTAAATAGAAAAAATAAGTAAGAAAAGATGTTAGAATTTTTTTTTATGTTTTATGTTTTTTGTAGAAAATAATTTAAGTTAATAATAGTAATTAAAACTAGATTCTATTTGATTTTAATATTAATTAGAATCTAGTTTTAATTACTATTATTATTAACTATTAAAACTAGTCTTAATTAATTAGTAAATAAAAATATGTCAAAATTTTAATTTCTAATTAAAAAACCTAACCCTAATTTGTTATGGTTAAAAAAGGTTTAAGGTTTTGTTAATGATTAATTAGAAAAGGAATTAATTAAGAAAAAGAGTGAAAATTAGGGTTAGTAGAAAATAAGAGAAATAAGTGCATGGGGTGGGTGTTGAACCCACGCCCTTGGCCCCACAGGAATGCCCTCCTACCACTCGCTAGTGTTTTGTTTGCGTTATGGAATAGGAATCAGTTAACATACTGTAAACTTGCGTATTAATTTGGAAAAAACAAAATAATTTTGACAAATGCTGGGATTGAACCCACACTCTCACACAACACTAGTGTATCACTCACCACTACGATGTCTGTGTTTTTGTGTTATAAAATAAAAAACACATCAATATATAATAAAAAGCTGGATTAGAGAAGCATTGGAGCCCTAGCTCCGGTCGTGTTCTCTGGTGAGTGAAAACCTCAACCTGCAAAAACAATAAGAAATAAAGACCAAGAGGGATCGTGACCCCCTAATTTGGACCTCCTTAATCCATTAGTACTCTTATTTTGTCCTGAAAACACCTGTGATGTTAGATTCGACGGAAATTGTAATACAGTGGGAGAATTGACTTGGTTTGCATTTTATCGCAAATGTTGCGGATAACAAGAGACACCACCGACTTTTCCTTTATCGAATGAAGGAAAGGGTGAAAAGAACAGGAAAGACATTCGAGAGAGTTTTTTGAGTTCGTGGGGTAGGTTATGAAAAGGGAAGGTATTAGCACCCTTTTCATCTGTAGTTATCTACGGGCTCTTAATCGCTAGCTCACATTGAAAATGCTTTGTGTGTTTGTGTGTTTGAATTTTTTTTTGAAAAGTTCCTAAGTTTGGAAAAATTTGTAATGATTCTCATATCGTTAAGAATGCATACACAGTGTTTATTTTGAAAATATTTTAGAAAAGAGTGTATGTGTGAAAAATGTTTTTGATTTGTGAGCAAGCGACTACGAGCTATCTACCTACTCAAAAGTCTTTTGTGTTATTTTCCTCTTCCTTTATATAGTGTTATCCTACCATTAATTAGTAGGAAGCCTTATCATTGAATGTTTGAGGGACATGAGCAGGTAATCATACCATCATAAAGGCAACATATATGGATACCTTTAGCAATTCGAAGGGACTATCCTCATGTAGCTGTAGGAAACGTCGAGGGACAAGATCATTTATCAAAGGCAACAAAGGGTCATCGAGGGACTATGATCTTTATGATGATTTTTAACCGAGGGTATTTGCTAATGGTATCCCTACGTTCGAGGGACTTGAATGTTTTTTATCTAAGGAAACAAGTGAGAGTCACCCTAGAGGTGCGCGTGTACGAAGTGTGTTGAGATTCAGTTAATTTGTCTTGGATTAATGGTTATTTAGCATTTACTTTTAGTCTTTGTCATACAATCCTATTAAACTAGCAGTAATAAGGTAAGCAGTAAATTGCGGAAAAGTAAATCTAGACTATTATAGAGCTTCGGGGATGGGGGTTACAAACCATAAAAATGGGGGGAAAATGGTAAACCCTAATTAAAGCTATTACAAACCATTAACAGTTACAATATTGGAAAATAATAATCCAAAAATAAATGGGCGCGCGGAGATTGTGAAAAAGGAAAAGATATTAAAACGTAAAAAATGATAAGCGTTAGAAAAATATTTTTTGGTGTTTTGTTTAGAAAAATATTTTATAGTGTAAAATAATAATAAACTCTAATTCTAATTAATTTAAAAATTAATTATGAAATAAAATCAAAATGTGATTAAATTAAATGTATTTTTATTTGTCAAAAATTAAATTAATTAATTAAAACCTAAATCTAATTTTTAGTGATTTTTGTCATTTTTTCTGATTAAATAAAATTGATTAAAAAAGAAAATAATTAATTAAAACAAAAAAAAAATAGAAAAAATGTTAAATAGAAAATATGTCAAAAAGTAGTTGCAGGCGCTGGGTGTTGAACCCACGCCCTTCCCTTCATCTGCATCCAATCCTTGCCAACTGAGTTGTGCGTTTCAATTGTTACTGAAATACAAATCAATTATTATATAATAAAAACGCATATATATTTTAAATTCAAACGCCAGCCAAATGTGGGGCCCCTTGTATTTGAATGGGCGAATCAGAAAAGGCCACGCCTGAGTCAAACATTCAACAAGCCAGAGAAGCACCGAAGCCCTAGCTCCGGTCCTCTTCTCCGGTGTTGCCCATATCAAACCTGTAAAACTGTGAAAATCAAAAACCAATAAAGGGTGTGTCCCCCTAATTTGGACCTCTTGAATCCATTGGTGAGGTTATTTTTTTCCCTGAAAACGCCTATATATAGAGATACAAAGAAAACGGTGCAAACTTCCCTAACAATGGCAGATCCTTATTCGTGTGCCAAAGCTTCCTAGTGATGCATCAAAACAAATCCACACATCAATATGAACATGAATGTATGCATAAAATTAATTTAAATTGCATGATTAAATAGTTTGAAATCAAGAACTTTTACCAAACCGGTGGGCTCATATGAAGGGATTCTGGAGTACGTTGAGCTTGAACAATGATATGGATTGCCTCCTGGTGTGTTCAGGAAGGTGATGTTATGCTTCACATTGCTTGGGAACGATTGGAAATAAGGGTTTCAAGTTGCCCTAGTTTTGAGTATTTTTGAAAACCTTAGGGATGTTCTTTGGGAAGGCCAGCATGTGTGTATTTGATCTGATGCTTGTGTATATATGAGGCCTCATATTAGGTTAACAAATATGGTATAAATTAAATGGCATAATGGATTTTCGAGTGTGCTTCCAACCTTTCCAAAAGAAGAGATTTATTTCCTTCTCATGGCCTTGCACGGTTTTGGCATGTTTCAACAGGTTAGAATTATTTGTTTGGGCCTCCACAAGATTAGACCATAAGCCTTACATGCCTTGTCCATTAAGCTTGCATTTTATTTGATTTAATTTTGATTTTAAATAAATAAAATAAAAATAAATAAAATAAAAAACTAAAGTAATTCATGAATGCACTTAAGGGTCTTTAAATAAGTCATGAACACATTTGAATTCCAAAACTTAGGCCCAATATCCCAAAATCAAAATTTTGCTCAATTGAGATTTCATGGATTTCTCAAAAATTTCCCAACTTTTGAAACTCATAACTTGCTCAAATTTCATCTTTTGAAGGTGATCTTTGACTTTTTAAAATCTCAAGATGTCCTCTACAATTTCTCTTTTTATCATTTTTGCATTTGGAGACCTTGTCTTGATGTAAGTTGCCTTGGAAAAAAGTGTCTTTTGGTTGACTTTTGAAATTACCTACAATGTATGGGCTCATATCTTTCAAGTGAGGCAATTTTTGGACTTGAACATAAATACAAAGTTGTAAATAATTGAATTTCCTTAAAAATAGGATTTGTTTATGGAAAAGTTGATAAAGCATGTGAAAGTTATGCTTGGTCAAAGTTCAGTTGACTTCTCCCAAGGAAACCCTAATTTGGGAATTTTTTTACTTTTTATTGTTTGAGGAATTTCTTGGAGGAATCATGATCAACCCTTGATAAATGATGAATATCACTTAAAAATGTTGATGATGACAAAAAAATATTGATGTTTGACAGTGTGTTGACCATAGTTGACTTTTACCCAATATAGCTGATTTTCAATCATTTGAGCTATTGACTGAGCAAACTTGTGATGCAAGGCTTAAACCTTGTCATAAGCACTATTGAGGACATATTATGAACCATGAAAATCATTTGAGACCCTTTCAACTCAATCTTCCTTGAGAAGCACAAAACCATAATTGTAGACCCTTTGTTTAAGGGGAGGTTTGATTGGTTAACCCTTGAGATTCTTAAGCACTTTGAGATCCCTTAA